>CM060891.1:17389806-18117306 GCA_030762935.1 Hymenopus coronatus
CTCGTGCAAATGTGGTCGTCTGTAAAAGATAACACATAAATGTGAAACAAGATATCATTTTTCTAGAAACTCGCTGATATCGCTTATGGGTGATCACAGAATATTTTACATATTTCTATTTATTTTTTTATTTTTCTATGCATTTTTAAAAATTACTTTTTCAACAGTGGGTAATGTACACAGAGCCCAAATAGTAATAGACATCGAATTTCTGATTGTTAAATAAAATAAAAAAATGGCATATTATTTATGGACGCTCTTTAACTTCTGTGGTTTTCAGCGTCCCATTCTATGCTGGGGGTGAAAGCCATGCTAAGGATTTTACACCCGAAAAAATCCATCGTCCTCCACCGGGTTTGAACCCACGACCTTGGATATATGAAGTGAGCATGGTAACCATTACACCACGGAGGGCGACTATGTGAAGATGGATTAATGATCGTGAAAAATTCTGAAAATCGTGAAAGCCAAGAAAAACAACAGCGGAAGTCGATGCTAAGGTTATAAATTCAAGCAGAGATGAACCATTTTAACCGTCTACAAGATTGCGCCGCGATATGAAGCTACCTTACTCCATTGCCGCATCCATTGCCAGACCGATTTTGGCAGCTAGTGATTTTCTCAGATGAAAGGTCATTTTGCTCTGATTAGGATGGACGAATGTGTTTGTGGTGATCAGACATTACTCGCTATGTTCCAGAACAGGTGGTTGCCAAGAAAAGAAGTGGCAATACATAATACATAACAATTCTGCAAACTCCAAACATCTCGAGAACCTGCTTATATTCATGTAAATTTCGAAACAGGCATTTTCTCTGTAGTCCCGATTAACCATGCGAGAGGTCGCACCAGAATCGGGTCCACCATTTTGAAAGGAGCACGTTAGTAATCTCGCTTCCAGTTGAGGGCGTTGGCTATTCCTATTAGCGAATGAGTTGACAAACCCAGCTTAGGTATGCTCTATTGGTTCGATATAGAACACTCACTTGCAAGGTGACTATCAGCCAATAAAATTAAAACATGACGTAATAAAGTACCCTAAAACGGTAAGGAATGCGGTGTACGCAAGAAGGCAGTGCTGATTTCTTTTTGTGCCTTCTGTACATAGTACGTAGAGAAGGTATTACATTCCATCAAGATTTCGATACAGGGATTTCATGGTAAGCACATGCTTTGAGGATCCCTGAGAAAAGAAAGAATCTTAGAAAAATATTCTGTGTGTGTGTCTGTGAATAGCATAACTAAAAAAATATGAGTGTGCCATTCACATGACTCTCTCTACACCTCTGTAACAAATTATTGTTAGTAAACTTATTCTTCTATCCACTTCATGCTAATCGAGATAAACATTAGCAGAAACGGTCTTATTACTTAGTTCCTTACAAGTTGAAGGAAAAATTAGTGAATACACTAGGCTAAACCGACAGTCTATTGTTTTAGAATGTGGTTGCTATGGGACTGAAATCCGTTTCTTTGCGTGGCCAGGAGTTGACAAGTTCCTGTACGAGTAAAATTAAGTATTTTAAAACTGAAATCAATAACAAGGAATATCTCGAAGTCGGTCAACTCCAAGAAAAAATGTAGGTATATGACATAAATTGTGTTTTAATGAGATCTATATGGTTTGAATAGTAAGTTTTTGTCTATCTCTTACGGTTTATGTAATGCAATATTCAGAGAAATTCATCCAGAATAGAAGTCTTCAGAAGCAATCCCGAGAAAAATCAAGATATACATTTTATTTGTGATGTAAATAGCTTTAATATGCGGTATTTTAAACAACATCTATTTACAAGGAACTAATGTTTATCTCGATTAGCATGAAATAGAAGAGAAAGCTTATTAAAATAATTTGTTACAGAGATATACAAAAGTCATGTGAGTGGAACATATCACATTTTTTTAGCTAATTCCGAAGTATTGGTTTTAAACTTCTCAAATGGGATGTCATCATTTATTTTTTTATGACTGCCATACAAACAGAACGGACATTCACTATCATCACATAGCGACCAGCTCTTAAATTTGTCTCGTTTTAGCCTATTGAATTCCCTTATTTCTATTGTACCCAACAGGAAATAAATAATGCGACCACTACTGATAATCTATACCTTGATTAGCATGTGATAGATGAACACTCTTTTGTGAGAAGTTGGTTTGCAGAATAGGTAAGGAAACCATAAGAATGGGGCACATCAGATGTTTACGTTCTCTACTCATAGGTACCATGTACATAATGGAGACAGAAGATATTGTATACCACCCAAAAATTCGATACCGAGATTTCGCCGGCCTTATATGTTTTGAGGTCCCTGGGCCCAAAAAATATTTTTTGAAGGTTCGTGTGTATGTGTTTGTGGACAGCATAACCCAAAAACTAAAATATCGTTAAATACCAAACTTGGTATTTAAGTTTAGTATCTTCCATTGATGCGACAGGAAGATTTTCAAGAACATCCCCCCATTACCCTTTACATAGAAACATTTTTGAAATTTTTGTTTTGCTCAAAAACGGCTCTAACGATGTTGATTATAATATCGTATATTATAGATATGTTCACCACAAATAAAATGTATACCTTGAATTTTCTGGGCATAGCTTTTGAAGACCTGTTCTTTCGGAATGAATTTTGCAGAATTTTGCATAACTGGTAAACTGTAAGAAAAAGACAGAAAGATTACTAGTCATAAACTTTACCATTTATGTAAAAGACATTTTGTTATAGAGTTGACCGTTCCCAAGATATGGTTGTTATTGGTTTCATTAATTTTTACTTTCTCTATACGTACTATGTACATAGTGTATAGAGAAGTTATTGCATTCCACCCAAAAATTCGATACCGAGATTTCATCGGAAATATGTTTTAGGGCCCCTTTTGTCCAAAAAAGGCATTTTCAGAAAAAGATCCGTGTGTGTGTGTGTGTCCGTGAGTCAGTGTGTCCGTGTGTCTGTGAACACGTAAACTCAAAAACGAAAAGTCGGTAAAATACCAAACTTGGTATTTAAGTTTAGTATCTTCCAGGGATGCGACACGAAGATTTGAGAAAAATCCCCCCATCACAAACTACCCTTTACATGGAACTTTTTTTCAAAAAGTTTGATTTTCATAAAAATGGCTCTAATATTTTGATTAAAATATCGTGTATTAAAGATATATGCCTGACAAATAACATGTATATCTTGAATTTTCTGGAAGTAGCCTCTGAAGGTTACTTTATTTTTGATGAATTTTACGGAATTTTGCATAACTGCTAAAACGTAAGAAATAGACAAAAACTTACCTAACAGAAAATGTAGACCACGTTAAAACACCCAATTTATGTTATATACATTTTTTCGTGGAGTTGTACGTGTGTGAGACATTCCTTGTTGTTGCCTTCAGCTTTAAAAAACTTATACTTTTCTCATACAGGTAAATTTCAACTTGTGTCCTTACAAACAAAGGAACTTCAGTCACATAGCAACCAGCTTTTGACTAACACTTTAACCTATAGTACTCCCTTATTTCGCTTCTACTTACAAGGAAGCGAGTAATAGGAATTTTTGTTGCGATTAGCTTGAAGTATATAGAAGGATAATCTTTTTAACAATAATAATTTGTTGCAGAGATGTAGAGAAAGTCATGTGAATGGAAAAAGTAAGATTTTTCTCAAACGTGGTCACCATTCCTTTCATCTTGTTTTTGTTTCTGATGGTCTTGCAAAGCAAACCGGACTTCAAATGTTCCATTCTCATGCCTTCTCTATATCTCTGCTACAAATTATTGTTTAAAAGTTTATTCTTATATTTACTTCATGTGAATCGAGAAAAAATTGCAGAAATGGTCGTATTATTTGTTTCCATGTAAGTGAAAGGGAAATAGGGAGTAGCACAGTTAAAGCGATAGTAAAAAGCTGGTTGCTATGTGACTGAAGTTCTTTAGCAAGGACAGGAGTTGAGAAATTTCCGTGTGGGAAAAGAATAAGTATTTTAAAACTGAAACCAATAACAAGGAATATCTCAAAAGTGACCAGCTCCACGAAAAAGGTATATAACATAAATGGTGTGATTTAACGAGATCTACATTTTCTATGAAGTTTTTGTATATCTGTTACGTTTTCCAGTTATGCAAAATTCCGCAAAGTTCATCCATAATACATATGTTTTTAGAGGCTATTCTGAGAAACTTCAAAATATACCTATTTTCAACTAAATATCTCTAATGTCCGATATTTTAATCAATATTGTTAGAGCCGTTTTTGAGAAAATCAAAATTTTCGAAAATTTTTCAATGTAAAGGGCTGTTGGAGGTGGGGGGATTTTCTTGAAAATCTCAGTGTCGCATCCTTGGAAGATGCTTAACTGAAATACCAAGTTTGCTTATTAACGGACTTTTCGTTTTTGAGCTATGCTGCACACACGCACTGGTAGACACTCTAAAAAATTATACACTATGTACATTGTACGTGTAGAGCTCCGTGGTCGAGTGGTCAGCGACCTGAATTTTCACCTGGAGGTCCAGGGTTCGACTCCCGGCTGGGTGGGGAATTTTTCTTTAGCCAGTATTATCCCCTATCCCCCACAGAGTCTGGAAGTATGTATGTGAGAGTGAATGTGTGGAGGAAAATAATACGGTTTAAACCCAATGTAAAGAGCCTACAGACAACGAATTGTTTCAAGTGCAAAGCCCCCGATATGGATTAGATCTTCAAAAGGGGCTATATAAATGAAACAATAAAGAAAAGTAAAAACAAAGTGTCGTTATCGATGTATTTCACTTCTGCTTACAAGGAATCAAGTTTTAAGACCATTTCTCGGTTATTAGCGTGGTGAAAATAAAAGAATAGTTTGTATAAATAGTTTGTTTGAGAACGGGTGGAGAAAGTAATGTGAATGGAACACATCCATTCTTTAGTTAACCAGGTTAACAGACAAGAAACCGTATTTTGCGGCACGCCTCCTACTGGTTTCTGATTCTCTGTTAGCACCCAGCAACAAGTGAAGAACAGTATCCGCAGCACGGCTTGCTTTCCTACTTCAAGTGCTCGAAATTACTAGGAAGGAATTCCTGCTCTCTTATACTGCCTTTTTAAAGTCTTAGCTGTTATCATTTATAAATATATATTTATATAGTGTCCCAGAATTAAAACAACACAAAATCTGATGTGCTCCATTCATATGACTTTCTCTCGCTGTTACGTATATAAACTATTCGTTCAAAACATTGTTCTATTTTCTATCGTGTTAATCTAGATGAACTTGAGCAGAAATTACCTGCCTCCTTGTAAGTAGAATGGCTAAAGCGAAACTCAAATCTTTTAAACGTTAGTCGCTATGCGAAATAGCTGAGGTTCAATTCGTTTTGCATGGTATTACTCTTTGAAAGAATCTGATGTGATCCATTCACGACTCTCTCTACATCTCTGCAGCATTTATAGTTAACAAGCTTATGCTTCTATTTATACATGTTAATCGAGAAAAAATTAACAGAAATAGTCTTACTACTTGCTTCCTTGTAAGTAGAAGCGAAATAAGGTACCATAGGTTAAAGTGATAGTCAAAAGCTGGTTGCTATGTGACAGTTTTTTAAAGCTGAAACCAATAACAAGGAATATCTCAAAAACGATCAACTCTACGAAAAAATGTGTATGACATAAATTGTGTATTTTATCGTGATCTACATATTCTGTTAGTTAAGTAGTTTTTGTCTATCTCTTATGGTTTACCAGTTATGCAAAATTCAATAAAGGTCAACCAGAATAAAGAGGTCTTTAGAGTCTATTCCCAGAAAATTCAGATATATATTTTATTTCGCATGTAAATATTTTAAATATAAGAGATTTTTATCAAAATCTTCAAAGTCATTTTGAAAAAATGAAAGGTTTCGAAATTTTTTCCATGTAAAGGGTAGCTTGGGGTGAGGGGATTTTCTTGAAAATCTTGGTGTCACATCTTTGAAAGATACCAAACTTAAATACCAAGTTAGGTATTTAACTATCTTTTCGTTTTTGAGCTATGCTGTCAGACACATACACACACGCGCGCAATACCTCCTCTATACACTATGCACATAGTACAAAGTAAAAAGATAGTTTGAAGCTGAAACCAATAACAAGGAATATATCAACTTACAAGAAAAACATATACGACACAAAAAATGTAAAACACAAAATCTTTTTTTTTTTTTTTTTTTTTTTTTTTTTTTTTGCGTATTAGGATGTTTTTGTCTATCTATCTCTTACAATTTAACCGTTATGTAAAATTTTATAAAACTCAATTTGCAACACCAATAATATGGAGTATCTCATAAATAGTCGCTACACGATATAAAAAATGCATAAATTGTGTTTTAACGAGCACTTCCTTTTTTTGTGTAGTAACTTTTTGCCTCTTATGGTTTTACCAGTTACGCAAACGTCATCTAGCTTGAAGAGGCCTTCAGAGGCTTTTTCCAGAAAATTCAAAATATACATTTTATTTCTGATGTAAATGTCTTTAATTTACGGTATTTTAAATAAAATCGTTAGAGCCATTTTTGAGAAAATCAAAATTCAAAAATGTTTCCATGTAAAGAGTAGTTTGAGGGTGGGGGAATCTTTTTGAACATCTTCATGCCGTATCCTTGGAATACCAAGTTTTGTATTTAAAAGACTTTTCGTTTTTGAGCTATGCTGTCCTCAGACACACACACGCGGGGGCCTTTGTCTAAAAAAGGCTTTTTTCAGATTCAGGAAACCTCAAAACATGTTTCCAGTGAAATCTCGACATTGATAGCCTGAACAGCGTGTTTGTCGGCGAGCAATCTATACCACACCTCCTGCTGCCTTTTGATTCCCTGTGAGTACGGAGGAACAAATGAAGCACGTTCTCCTATTGCTACTTCTGATTCCCTGATAAGCAAGGAGCAACAAATGAATCACGCATGGTAGTTTTATGAGGAGAGGCTTCCTGGCACCTCACTCGGTCCTTTAGAAATTGTTCTTACTGCTGTTTGCAACTCCTTAATACAAAGCTCTTTAATGCGGTATTTTTACTTTCTCTACACGTACGTTACATGTTCATACGTAGTGTATAGAGAAGGTATTGTATTGCACCCACAAATTCGATACTGAGATTTCACCGGAAATACACGTTTACAGACCTCCTGAATCAAAAAAAAAAAAAAAAAAAATAGAAAAATGTACGTGTGTGTGCAGCATAGATCAGTTATAAGTTCAAAATCTTCCAAGGATGCGACCCGAAAATGTTCAACTACCCTTTCGAAAATGTTGATTTTCTTAAAAATTGCTCAAACGAATCTTATTAAAATTTCGTATATTAAACATATTTACATGACAAATTAAATGTATATCTTGAATTTTCTGGGAATAGCCTCTGAAGTTATCTTTATTCTGGATGAATTTTGCGGAATTTTGTATAACTGATAAACCTTAAGATATAGATAAAAACTAGAAAATGTAGATCTCGTAAAAGCACACAATTTTTATATATACATTTTTTCCGAGAGGTCATTTTTTTAGACATTCCTTGTTATTGGTTTCAATTACAAAAGACTTAAATTTTTCGCATATGGGAGTTTGTCAACTCTTGTCCGTACAAACAAAGATACTGCAATCACATAGCAACCAGCTTTTGACTTTAGTTTCAGCCTAAGCTACTCCCTTATTTCCCAAACACTTACAAGGAAACAAGTAATGAGACCATTTCTGCTGTTTTCTCGATTAGCATAAAGCTAAATAAGCTTTTTAACAAACATTTGTAGCAGAGATGTAGAGAAAGTCGTGTGAATGGAAAACATAAGGTTGTTTTAGTTCCTAGAGCCTGAAGGCGTATTTACAGGTGGAGAACAGGATTTCTAAAGCACACCTCCTTCTGCTTTCTGATTGTCTGTTAGCACAGAGAAAAAATGAAGCACGCTCTCCTGTTACTTTCTGATTCCCTAATAGTACGGGACAAATTCATCCTTTGAAACATATATATGTTATTGGACACGTCAAGTTTAACACACACACAGATATACTATATATATATATATATATATATATATATATATATATATATATATATATATCCATTGAGCCAATAAATGCAGACAAATTAATAACGTTAATGAAAAATATTTGCATATGCCAAAATAGTTGTTTTGATACAAGTGTTAAAAATCTGATGTGTTCCATTCACATGACTTTATCTCATCTCTGCAGCAAATTAATGTTAATATTTACTTCATGCTAATCCAGGAAAAATCAGCAGAAATAGTCTTATTACTTGCTTCCTTGTAAGTAGAAGAGAAACAAGGGAGTACCATAGGTAAAAGTGATAGTCAAACGCTGGTTGCTATGTGGCTGAAGTTCCTTTGTTTGTATGGACATTAGTTAACAAATTCCTATAAGAGAAAAATATGTTTTAAAAGGTGAAATCAAAAACAAGGAATATCTTAAAAAGGATCAACTCCACGAAAAAAGTGCATATAACTTAAATGGTGTGCTTTAACGTGCTCTACATTTTTTGTCTGGTAAGTTTTTGTGTAACTCATACGGTTTAGCAGTTATGCAAAATTCAGTAAAACTCATCCAGAATAAAGTAGTCTTCAGAGGTTATTCCCAGAAAATCCAAGATATACATTTTATTTATCAGGTAAATACCTATCTTTAATATACGATATTTTAATCAAAATCGTCAGAGCCATTTTTAAGAAAATCAAAATTTTCGAAAAAAGTTCCATGAAAAGGGTAGTTGGGGGTGGGGAATTTTCCTGAAAATCTTCGTGTCGCATCCTTGGTAGATACCAAACTTAAATACCAAGTTTGGAATTTAACGGTATTTTCGTTTTTGAGCTATGCTGCCCACAGACAGACACACATACACACAAGGACATTTTTCTAAAGATGCTTTTTTTTGGATTCAGGTGGTCTCAAAACATGTATTTCCGGTGAAATCTCGGTATCGAATTTTTTGATACAATGCAATACCTTCTCTATACACTATGTACATATATATTTAGTTCTTAAAACTAGTTTAAAGGACGTTAAGCTACATAAAATAAAAATCTGATGTATTACAATCACATGATTTTCTCTTACTGTTCTACAAACAAACTTCTTACAAAATATTATTTTTCTTTCTACGCCATGCTAAACGAGATAAACATTAGCACGATGTTCTCACTTAGTTCCTTAGAAGTAGAAGAGCATGCGCTATGTTAAATGATAGTCAAATGTTTTAAAAGCTGTGATTATACGATTTGTCATTACAAATCGCTTCTTTGCTGAGAAAAACGGACTTTTCCTGTCTGAGAAAAGTATTGAAACCAATAACAAGGAATACCTCGGAAACGGTTACCTCAACAGAAACGTAAAGGACATTAATTGTGTGTTTTGGCGAGATCTACTTTTTTGTGTAGTAAGTTTTTGTCTATCTTTTACGGTTTAGCAGTTATGAAAATTTCGGCAAAATTCATCCAGAATAAAGAGGTGTTCAGAGGCTAATCCCAGAAAATCCACTACATACAATATCTTTCATATACGGGATTTTAATCAAAATCGCTAGAGCCAGTTTTGAGAAAATAAAAGCTTTCCTAAATTCTTCCATGTAAAGGGTAGATTGTGGTGGGGGGATTTTCTTGAAAATCTTCTGTCGCATCCTTGGAAGATACCAAATCTACATTCCAAATTTGGTTATTTAACATCTTTTCGTTTTTGAACTAAGCTGTCCACAGACACACGCGGACCTTTTTCTAAACAAGCTTTTTTCGGACTCAGGGGACGCCAAAAATATATTTCCGGTGATCTCGACATCGAATCTTTTGGGGGAACACAATATCTTCTCTATCCATTATGTACATTATACATGCGGGCTAGAAAAAGTAAAAATCGGACGTGTTACAGTCACTTGACCTTCTCTTAACTGTTCTACAAACTTCTTACAAAAGATTATTCTTCTTTCTACACAATACTAATCGAGATAGGCATTAGCAGAGATACTTATTACTTAGTTCCTTATAAACAGAAGGGGACTAAAGGAATGGGCTATACTAACGCGACAGTCAAATTTTTTAAAAGCTATCGTTATGCCATGTCATGGAAATTGGCTTCTTTGCTTGGTCAGAAGTACAACAGAAAAACGGACACTTTCTTTATGAGAAAAGTATAAGTATTCTAAAATTGAAACCAATAACTAGAAATATCTTAGTAAACAACAAAAATGCATGACATATATTGTGTGTTTTAACGAGAACTTCATATTTTGTGTATCTCTTACGGTTGAACTGTTGTGCAAAATTCAGCAGAAATCAACCAGAATAGAGTGCTCTTCAGAGGCTTATCTCAGAAAATTCAGAATACACTTTATTTGTGTTGGGAATAACTTTAATATACTGTATTTTAATCAAAATCGTTAGAGCCATTTTTGTGAAAAACAAAATTTTAAACAACTTTTCCTGTAAAGAGTAGTTTGGGGTTGGAGGATTTTCGCAAAAATCTTTGTGTCGCATCCTTGGAGAATAATAACTTTAAATAACAAGTTTGGTATTTAAGGTTTTTTTAGTTTTTGAGCTCTACTGTCCTCATACATTCAGGTGATCTTAAAGCTTATATATATAGGTGAAATCTTGGTATGAAATGAATGGGTGCAATCAGCAATGCAACACCTTCTCTATACACATAGTACGTTTAGAGAACTTACTCTACATTCTTATTTGCATAGAAATTGTGCAAAATAATGTATTATAGCATGAATCTGCAATCTAATACTACTGCTGCTATGTATGGATTTTGCCCCAATTTTCTTCCTTTTATTTAGTTACACTTTAAAGTCGTTATAACTGCAAGGTTATATTCCGACTGCTCTTTGGGGTAGACCTTAACTTCTATTGATATATACTCTCATTTGTCAATTATGAGCGATAATTAATCGGGATAGGTTACGCTTGCGCACACTACCCCAATTCAAAAAATTGCATTTAAGTCTCAAAACGCTTCAGCAGTACATGGGTTTATAGCATAATTATATCTCAAAACGTGGACTTTAATAATGCAACTCGTTCCATTTCGTGCATCTTATGTAATTAATAGCATTAACTCCTTTGTTATAACATAATTATACAAATTACCTAATCCTTTCTTATTAAAACATGTATCTAAGTGTACGGTTTTGCTTTTGAATGTCTCAAAATTTGCTTAATTTATAAGTAAAAGAGAAATAACATAGATGCTGCCATCTCTTAGCCAAAGTATCACACCATTGCTACTCCACTCGATCTCGTTGGCTCCCTCGATGTACAACACATTATCTGTCTTTTACAGTTCCTTCTAAAGCCAGGACACGTTTATAGAATTGCACTTGCAATTGAGAACGCACTTAAGGGCAACCCCTACAAAAGAGGACAGAAATCCATTACTGTTAATCACAAATGCAAGCATTTATTTCTGAAAACCATTTTAGGATCACAGGTGCCAGAGCTGCCGCCAATACCGCTCCCGTGAGTTCTGCAAAATTCCAATAGGCCATTTTAGAATACCTAAAGCCTATCAACCTTAAGTTGATCCTCGCCAAAACAAAACCCAGGCGACCAGTGCACCGTTATAATGTAGCCTTCCGCCATTCGCGCCAGAAATGCAGTCATACTTTCCCGATCACGTGGTGTGTACACGCGGCATATTTTAATGTAAAACGAACAGAAAATTTATTTCGACAACTTAAACGGTGGCTTAAATATTCTGTTAGGCGTAATGTTGATAATATTTATAGTCATAACAAAATAGATGGATACGCATGTAATTATTAACTTTAAAAACACGAGTGAAAAAAAGCCTGATGTGTTCCATTCACATGACTTTCTCTACATCTCTGCAACGAATTGTAGTTAAAAAGCTTATGCCTCTACTTACTTCATGTTAATTAGCAGAAATAGTCTTATTACTTACTTCCTTGTAAGTAGAAGCGAAATGAGGGAGTTCATTGGTTAAAATGATAGCCAAAAGCTGGTTGCTATGTAACTGAAGTTCCCTTGTTTGTACGGACAGGAGTTAAGAAATTCCTGAATGAGAGTTTTTCAAAGCTAAAACGAAAAACCAGGAATATCTTAAAAATGATCTACTCCACGAAAATAATGTATATGACATAAATTGTGAGTTTTATCGTGAGCTACATTTTCTGTGCAGTAAGTTTTCCCCCATCTCTTACGGTTTAACAGTTATGCACAATTCCGTAAAACTCATCCAGAATAAAGTAGTCTTCAGGGGCTATTCTCAGAAAATTCAAGATATACATTTTATTTGTCAGGTGAGTATCTTTAATATAATATATTTTAATCAAAATCGTTAGAGCCATTTTTAAGAAATTCAAAACTTTCAAAATTTTTTCCATGTAAAGGGTAGTTTGGGGTGGGAGGATTTTCTTGAAAATCTTAGTGTCGCATCCTTGGAAGATACCAAACTTAAATACCAAGTTTGGGCTTTAACGGTCTTTTCGTTTTTGAGCTATGCTGCCCAAAGACACACACACACACACGGACATTCAGGGAGTTTCAAAACATGTATTTCCGGTGAAATCTCGGTATCGAATTTTTGGGTGCAATGCAATACTTTCTCTATACACTATGTACATAGTTATAGAGAAAGTAAAAATAAATAACAAGTATGCGATAACTTGCATTTATTCGCTCTTTGGAAGCAACTCTATTCCCTCCAGATCAGAATCGTCTGAGCTGTTTGTGCTGCTGCTTTCCACTCCAAGGTTGATAACCAGGTTATTAAACTATCATCTTCCAAAACAAGGCTTTTTCTTTCGTTACATGTAGCACTTGATCAACTGTTGGCGACTCATTTTTACTTTCTCTATACGTACTATGTACATACTGTATAAAGAAGGAATTGCACTCCACCCAAAAATTCGATACCGAGATTTCACCGGAAATATATGCTTTAGGGTCCCCGTATCCAAAAAAGCATTTTCAGAAAAAGGTCCGGGTGTGTGTCAGTGTGTCTGTGAACACGATAACTCAAAAACGAAAAGTCGGTAAAATACCAAGCTTGGTATTTAGGTTCTGTATCTTCTAGGGATGCGACACGAAGATTTTGAGAAAAATCCCCCCACCCCAAATTACCCTTTACATGGGACTTTTTTCGAAAATTTTGATTTTCTTAACAATGGCTCTAACGATTTTGATTAAAATATCGTATATTAAAGACATTTACCTGACAAGTAAAATGTATCTTGAATTTTCTGGGAATAGCCTCTGAAGACTACTTTATTCTGGATGAATTTTACGGAATTTTGCATAACTACTAAACCATAAGAGTTGAACAAAAACTTACAACACAAAAAAATGTAGAGCACGTTAAAACACACAATTTATGTTGTATACATTTTTTTTTTGTGGAGTTAATCGTTTTTGAGATATTTCTTGTTTTGGGTTTCAGCTGTGAAAAACTATACTTTTCTCACACAGGAATTTCTCAACTCCTGTCCATACAAACAAAGGAACTTCAGACACAAAGCAACCAGCTTTTGACTATCACTTCAGGCTATGGCACTCCCTTATTTCGCTTCTACTTACAAGGAAGCAAGTAATATAATTTTTTCTGCTATTTTTTTTTCGATTACTATGAAATAAATAGAAGCATAAACTTTTTAACAATAATTTGTTGCACAGATGTAGAGATAAGTCACGTGAATGTAACACATCAGATTTTTAAAAAATAAATTGTGCATTGTTACGGGAATTGCATTTTTCACAAAATCGTAACATTCTTACATCGCACATTTCACACTTTTCTTTTTATCCCGGGCGTGTTGGATATTAACATTCAGCACTATACTTTTTCACCATGGTTAACAGCCTTGCTTAATGTAACTCGAAAAAGATGCTAGAGGAAAGGCACGGTGACCGTCCTCCATGATTCTAAACAGTAGCAACCAGCAACCGTTATTCTGTAAACAATATTGCGGAAATGAGGTGACTCATGTGGATAACATGTTGGAACTTGTAGCTCTGTTTAACGGTATAAATAGGCGCCAATTTAACTCTTGGGAATGTGTATAAAATATTATACATTTTAAGAATAAATTCATTCTGTAATTTAGATTGTTAATATGGATTACATTCTTGCGCGCGCTGCTTCCATGTTGTACCGCGATGCACTGGCCACGTGGATCCGTTTTGGCACGGATCGACCTAAGAGTGAATAGTTACCAACAGAGAGAGTACACAACTTGCCTCACTGTCTACTATCACCTGCTAGGACATAAAGCCGCCATGCAAATATCCTAATATAGGTAAGATTAGCACCCGCAGTATGAAATGCTCTACCCCTACAATAGCCCCTTCCTGTTTCCTTCCCCAGGCAGAGAAGCGGAGAGGTTACGTGTGCAAAGGTGAAAAAAACAATGATCTCCCAGTCCCAATGAAACATTCGCCGTTCATTCATATTGCACATGCAAGTCAGCACGGCACTGATAAGGATACCGCTGGTTTCTTTGCATCTACGTGACTGTTGAAAGAAGTTCACACCTTTTGCACTTTGCCTCCCAGGTCTGTGCTAGGAAATGGGCGATTCTTAAACTATTAAATATTCCCACAGACTGTGCCTGTACCAAGTGGCCCAACTACTCTGAATTTGACGTGTTCAGATGTCCCTTCATGGGTTAAAATTGTTGTAGAACTCAAAGGGGCTATTTTAAATTAAAATCCGGCAGAGAATAGCTGGCCCGAGCGACTTTCGTTTCACACCTTTTGCTTATCAGCGGACACGAAGAGCGAGTAGCGCTTATTGAGAGGGGTACAACAAAGTTTGCTTAGTACAGCTCCTCTGATGTGTTCCATTCGCATAACTTTCTCTACATCTCTGTAACATTTATTTTTTTTTCATTTGTACAGCCCCCTCTAACTTCTATGGTCATATCGGGGGCTTTGACGTGTGAAACAATTCATCTGACCACAGTAAGTTATTGTCATTAGGTTTATCATTTTATATCATAACACACGCACATTCATTCTCACTATATACTTCTAGACTCTGTGGCGGATATAGAATAATTCTGCTTAGATAAAAAATTCCCCGCCCCAGCCGGGATTCAAACCTGTGACTTCCGGGTTAAAAGTCAGCATAACAAATTAGTGTTAAAAAGCGTATTCTTCTATCCATTTCATGCTAAGCATTAGCAGAAATGCTTTCTTGTAAGTAGGAGGGAAATAGCGGAATACACTAGGCTAAAACGATAGTCAAATCTTTTAAAAGCTGGCTGCCATTTGGATGAAATCCGTTTCTTTGCATTTCCAGACGTTTCAGAAGTATTTTAAAAATGAAACCAATAGCAAGAAATATCCCAAAAATGGTCAATTCTGCGCAAAAAAAGAAAAAAAAAAAAAAGTGTGTTCAACGAGATTTTCGGTGGTAAGCTTTTGTCTATCTTTTACGGTTTACAGTAAATTCATCAGGTCTTCGGAGGCTATTCCCAGAGAATTGAAGATGTACATTATATTTGTCGTGTAAATATCTTTAATATACGGTATTTTAATCAAAATCATTAGAGCCATTTTTGAGAACATCAAAACTTTCTAAAAATTTTCCTTGTAAAGGGTAGTTTGGAGTTATTCCTCAAAATCTTCGTGTGGCATGCTTGGAAGATATAAAAATTAGGAATTTTATAAACTTTTCGTTTTTGAATTTTCGTTTTCACAGGTACATGGACACACACGGTCTTCTTTCTAAAAATACTTTTTTTGGTTACAGGTATTTCCGGTGAAATCTCGGTCAAATACGAGTATTCGAATGCAAAAAGTAATGTATTCGATTCTTGGATGTTCTCGAGATATTTCGAAGCCTTCACTCGGATGTGTTTAAATGCACGGTTCTCGTCTGAGAATGTCCTGAATGTAGTATTCGAATGTTGCACCGAACTGATTCCAGATCTCACCTCGAGATGGTGCTGGCATAACTGAATCTAAATCTGATTGGTGCTCATACTTAAAGTGTAATCTCACGCCTGCGCATTTGCCGCTGCCGGGGAACAGTGCAGGATTGTGCTATCATAATACACATCCTGACTCATAAATAAATCAGTTTATCTTGTAAACTAAGTTTTGGATATTCAGGTCTTAGAGTTAGTAATGTTTTAAGTTTTTCATTGACAATGTCTACAGTGCATGTAAGCACGCAAACAGTGTATAAAATTAAGTACCACGTACTTAAATACTATATAAATCTGGTGTTATACTCACATGGCTTTCTCTAGCTGCTCTACAAACTTCTTTCAAAAGATTATTCTTCTTTCTATACAATGCTAATTGAGATAAAAATTAGCAGAATGATCTTATTACTTAGTTCCTTATAAGTAGAAGGGTACTGAAGCAATGCACTAGGCTAAAGTTAAAACGCTCACACTATACGATTGTCATTGCAAATCGCTTCTTTGTTTGGCCAGGAATAGAACAGTAAACGGACACTTCCTGTCTGAGAAAAGTATAAGTACTTTAAAATTGAAACTAATAACAAGGAATTTCTCGGAAACGGTTACGTTCACAAAAAAGAAACGTAAAGAACATTTCTTTTCCTTAGGAGATCTACATTTTTTGTGCAATACGTTTTTGTCTATCTCTTACGGTTTAGCAGTTGAGCAAAATTCGGAAAAATTCAGATCCAGAATTCAAGATATATTTTTTAGTTGGGATGTAAATATTTTTACTGTATGGGATTTTAATTAAAATCGTTGAATTCATTTACAAGAAAATTAAAATTTTCGAAAAAATTTCAAGTAAACGGTAGTTAGTGATGGGGAGATTTTCTTGAAAATCTTCGTGTCGCATCCTTGGAAGATACTAAACCTAAATACCAAGTTTGGTATATTGCGGTCTTTTCGTTTTTGAGTTATTCTGCCCAAGAACACACACATACACACAGATAGACATACAGACACACACACACATATACACGGACCTTTTTCTAAAAATCTGATGTATTCCATTCACAAGACTTTCTCTACAACAAATTAGTTTTAAAAAGCTTATACTTCTGTTATTTCATGCTAATCGAGAAAAAAATTTAGCAGAAATAGACTTATTACTTGCTTCCTTGTAAGTAGAAGGGAAATAAGGGAGTACCATAGGTTAAAACGATAGTCAAAGGCTGGTTGCTATGTGACTTAATTTCCTTTGTTTGTATGGACAGAAGTTGACAAACTCCTGTATGGGAAAAGTTAAGTTTTTCGAACCTAAAGACAAAAGCAAGGAATATCTCAAAAAACGACCAACTCCACAACAAAAAAATGTATACAACATAAATTGTGTCTTTTAATGTACTCTACGTTATTGTGTGGTAAGTTTTTGTCTCTCTCTTACGGTTTGGCAGTTATGCAAAATTCCGTAAAATTCACTCAGAATAAAATAGTCTTCAAAGGCTATTCCCAGAAAATTCAAAATATACATTTTATTTGTCAGGCAAACATCTTTAATATACGATATTTTAATCGAAATCATTAGAGCCATTTTTTAGAAAATCAAAAATATCGAAAAATGTTCTATGTAAAGAGTAGTTTAGGGTGGGGGGATTTTTCTCAACATCGTTGTGTCGCATCCCTGGAAGATATTAAACTTAAATACCAGGTTTGGTATTTTACCGACTTTTCGTTTTTGAGTTATCGTGTTCACAGCACACGGACACACACGGACCTTTTTCTGAATACAGGGGACCCTAAAACATATATTTCCGGTGAAATCTCGGTGTCGAATTTTTTGGTGGAGTGCAATACCTTCTCTATACACTATGTACATAGTAGGTGTAGAGAAAGTAATTTTTTTTTTTTTTTCGGACTCAAAGGAATATATTTCCCGTGAAATCTCTACATCGAATATTTGGGTGGAATAAAACACTTTCTCAATACATTGTACATGCGGGCTATAGAAAGTAAAATATCTTAACACTTCTGTGTTCATACACAATATTTTCTTAACTGAGTAGTTTTAAAGTTACTGCAGCACAGCGTCCACACATACAGAGCAAAATTAGCAAGCTACGTGCGCTGCAGTTAATTGTTTAGGAGTCAACGACCCAAGATTATAATTAGCACAGAAGTACGTTTCTGTCATCCAATATATCCTGCGTATGCAGAAAATAGTAAAACGTAACATTATTGTATTTTTCGTCCATCACTTGAACAGAATGTTTTGTTCCAGAACAACCATTTTGAGAAAACGAATACGTAACAACCGAAAACTTGGATGCGAATGCGGAGTGATTTTGGTATTCGAAAACAGCCATGATGAGATGTTGAACTTTGAGAACATCACTCATGTCATGTGATGATAACCTAACATTTGTGCATTTGAACTGGGACACTGGCTGATTTCCATTAATGTCCATTATTTTGTTTCATAAATGACAGTTACGTTATTCAACTCATTGGATACAGCTCATCTGTAAACCTACATACCAGTCTTATTTGGGATTACTTGCTTTAATCCCATTACCAAAATTTGCATTTATATATTAATGCGTGTTCGAATTTCTATCTTAAAAAGAAAAAAAAAAAAAATATGTATCAAACCAATGTTAAATTATATATCAAATTGTAGGCTTTAGAAACACAACAGACTCCATCTCGTGTATCTTATCTAATTAAAACATTAACTTCTTTAATATAGTGCATATTAATGTGCATTGCTTTAATAGTTCTTATTAAAACTCCATCCGTATTTCTGATTTTGCTTTTGACTGTCTTAGACTTTGCATATTTCGTAAGTGAAATACAAATAACACACATGCTGACATCTCTTTAAGAAAAGTCATAGCATCAGTACACCAGTGCTCAATAAATACACTACTCGTACCTTTCTCGGCGCCTCGCCCGATGTAACATGGTTCGTCCCTAGGTTATCAAGAGTTGCACGAAAAACCGGCCCAAAGAGATTGCTCGTCCGCCACGAGCAGATAAATCTGATGTGTTCCAATCACGTGACTTTCTCTGCAATAAAATATTGTTAAAAAGCTTATTCTTCGATTTACTTCATGCTAATCGAGAAATAGTCTTCCTTGTAAATAGAAGGGAAATAAGTCAATACATAGGCTAAAGCCATTGTGAAAATCTTTTAAAAACTGGTTGATATGTGCTTGAAGTTCTTTGTTTGTATGGCTACTTCCCGTATGAAAAAGTATAAGAATTTCAAAATTAAACCATAGCAAGGGAATTCCCAAAAACTCCACGAAAAAATGTAGAAAATATAAATCATGTGTAGTATCGAGCTGTACATATTTTGTTAAGTACATTTTTGTCTATCTCTTACGGTTTACCAGTTATATAAAATTCCACAAAAATCATCTAAAATAAAGATGTCCTCAGAGGCTATTCCCAGTAAATTCAAAATTTACATTTTATTTGTCATGTAAATGTCTTTAACATACGATATTTTAATCAGAATCACTAGGGCCATTTTTGACAAAATCAAAATTGTTGACATTTTTTCCGTGGAAAGGGTAGTTGGTGTGTGGAGATTTTCTTTAAAATCTCCGTGTTGCATCCTTGGAAGATACAGAACTTAAACACAAAGTTTGGTATTTAACGGTCTTTTAGAGTTTGAGCTATGTTGCCCACAGACACACACACAAAAACACGCACTGACAGACTCACACGGACATTTTTCTAAAAATACCTCTCTCTCTCTCTCTTTTTAAGCTTCAGGAACTCCGAAAACATATATTCCGTTGTATTCTCGGTATAGACTTTTTACAATACCATCTCTTACACTTACATAGAACATGTAGAGAAAGTAAATCACATATAATTATGTAAAGTAATAACAAGATAACGCTAAATTCTATATTTACTAAATGGGTCTTGCTTTTATAGCCCATTCCATTTCAGGCTACCGTTGATGGTTGTGTCGCTAGTGTTGCTGTTGTCTAACGAATGGTGATCACTGAGAGGCCGCGGGGAGTTGAGTGGATTGCACAGTCCGTCACGAATGCTCTAAACAATGGACATTTATCTCATTAACACTAGACAACAGGCAATATTTATCGGATTCATCTACTGTAATGTCAGCACTGTTGTATAGGGCATCGTACATGATGAGTGAGCACGTTCGTTTAACACACAGCTATACTCAGGGTTGCCAGGTGAAAAATATAAATGTCCCCCAATGGAGTAAAAAATTCCCTAAATTGTCCATATTTGTTCACCAATTCCCTCAAGTACTACTACTACTACTTCTTCTTGATACTAAAATGAGTCATTTATATTATTACACGCTGAAATAGGTACCTACGATAGATATCTATAAAAATGCTGGACCGTCATGTTGTTTTTAAAGATAGGTACTTATGTGTATTTTTAATTGTAAATCTTTAAGTTTGCATCAGATGGAATCGTTCATTTTATATGTATAGGTACCTGAAAGTTCAGAATCGGTCTCACATGCTTTCCTATATTTCCTTTCATATGTTTTTGGCATTTTACTCAACACCCTCCGATATTACGCCTGTTTATATATATTGCAATATATACTGCTAAGCATCAAACGGCCACATTGTTGTTGGCTTAACATAAACACAGTTTAATCACACAACAGAGAGTCATACCTGCAGTTGTTCTTTTCACGAAACAGTTTCGAAATAACAGTTTCCTGCAACAGAAATTCCCTAAGCTGTTTCGCCATATTGATCGGCTGTGTTCCACCAAATACTATTGAGATAAATATGTTTGATTAGTACATTCGAATTTCGCGGATAATATAGGCCGCGCGCTACAAGGTACAAAGGCGGTAAACTTGGGAAGCAATGACAAAATATTTACGCTAGTGGAACGCAACAACCGCAGTGTGGTAACTGTTGCAATAAGTGAAACAACTACTCAGGCACTGTTATTGTTGAATGGGTCTGTTGATGGGAAGAGTAACACAATTTCCAGAAGTGTTTAATGAAACAGTTTTAGTGGTGAAACTGTTTCAATTAGTATTGCGTCATTTTTGTGCCATCACTAATTCAGAGCGTACACGGCGATTCACAGTGTCGGTGTGGTAGATACGGTCCAAATTCTTGTTAAACATTCAATTCTTTTGTTACAATGTTTATTTATTTTTGCGAAACACATAATACCCCGTTGTTTCCCTGGATTCCCCCAGAAATCACCTCAATACTACTCTTACCCCACTGAGGATAATTTCCCCCCATTTTTGGGGTATAATCTGGCAACCCTGACTATTCTCGAACACTCGTGTAATGCACACTGATTTTCCATCTATTGCAAACGTATTTGGTAAAATTTCCTCCAATATTCGAAGAAAAGAAAACACAACTTAAAAAGTTTAAGTCTAAAATGGATACCTAAGCTTCGACTGCTTGGCGGTATTTGTGTAATGTTAATACGCAGAGTAATTGTTATTCATCACTGTTGCGATTGCGCGCCATTAAGTCATGTCATTTTTATGAATACGTCATTACAAGGTACCCATAATAATTATTACTTTCTTCAGGAATGTTCGCGGTAATTTTAATGTATTAGAATAGTGTGTGCTTCCTCTTTATCGATATACATCCTGACTTGAGTAGTGGATAGAGTTGAACTGTCCTGGCTATTGCTTTTCCTTTTGCTTGTTGTACATATTTATGCCATATTAATAGCACTATGAGGTATTTAACTCGAGCACTGTAATTTATTTCCTTATTTCTCATTTTCAGTGTATTTATTCTTTTGAGTGAACATTTTGTAAAGCACATGGTTTGTGTTTTTTCGGTAATAAGCTTTATTTTCCAATGACTGGCCCAGTTCTCATATAAATATGTGTGATTTTGCAATCTTCTAACAATCTTATAGGGTCAATATCTGTTGAAAACAAATCGTCAGCATACTGATCATATTGTTGTACTCATATCCGACGTGAAGATGTTGTATAGTACAGGTTCGATGACTGATCCCTGAGGAATTCCGTTATCCAAAGAGTAAGTTAGTGAAAGAGATGACTCTTCCCTCACTTGATAGGTTCTGCTATCCAAGTAGCTTCCTAGTAGCTTTGTTAGTGCATCCGGGAGCCCTGCATGCATTAACTTATGAATTAATCCGGCATGCCATACTGAATCATAAGCTTTAGACACATCCAAAAAATTGTTGGTGTGAATTCCTAGTAGTTGAACGTCTGAGTAATTATTCCTACCAGTCGAAGTTAAGCATCCTGGTCTAAAACCGTTTGGTGATCTGGAATTAGGCTATATTGTGTTCCTCTAAACGTCAAAGTATCACTCTTTCCAATAAGCTAATTGGTCGCCTATTTTCTGGAAATACCTGATTTTTGTGCACCTTTGGTATAGTTTTCAGGATTGTTAGCAGCTTGCCACCTCGCGGTAATATTTGGACCAAAGTTGACAGCCAGCGCTACAATGGCGTACAGTAACGGAAATAAGGGAAACTTTATAAACAATACAAAAACGAACCTAACGGCTGAATAGTAAACTACCAAATCCGGGTCGCCAAATGAAGAATATGGCTTTAAAATAGCATTACTAAAGTGCACTATCCCATCAGTTTTATTACAAATGTATCCATATTGACAATTTTACATTTTTATTCCTAAAGTTAGCTTCATTCTTAATCTGATAGACAAATACAGATATGTTCTGCTATCTTTTAACGAAAATTGGAAGCTTGGCTACACCAGCGATCAATAAACACGCTATACCACCAGCCTCGACGTCTCGCCCGATGCTACCGTTCTTGCTAAGGACATTACAAAATTGGATGCAACGTACTTACATAGCATATAGGTACAGAAGGTATGTTACTTCACCCAAATTCCATACCGAAATTTCACTGTAAATATACGTTTTAGGGTCTCCTGAATTCAAAAAGTTCAATCTACTTTGTCTACACGTACTATGTACATATTGTATATAAGAAGGTATTGCATTCCACCCAAAAATATGATGTAGTAATTACACCGAAAATTCTCGTTTTCGTATCCCCGTGACCAAGATAAAAAAAAAACAAACAATTTGGTATATAAGTTTGGTATCTTCGAAGGATGTGACACGGAAGGGTTTGAGAAAAATTCCCCACCCCAAAATACATCTGACATGAAAAACAAATTCGAAAATATTTATTTTAATAAAAATAGCACTGACGATTTTGATTAAAAGATGGTGTATTAAAGATGCCTACACGACAAATTAAATGTAGGTATATCTTGAATTTTGTGGGAATACCCTCAGAAGACCTCTTTGCTCTCAATGAATTTTGCTGAATTTGTCGTAATTGGTAAACCGCAAGAGATAGACAAAAACTTACTACACAAAATTTTAGATTTAGTTCGAAGACTCAATTTATGTTATACAATATTTTTCTTGTGGAGTTAACCATTTTTGAGATATTCCTTGTTATTGATTTCAGTTTTAAAATACATGAAACTTTTCACATACGGTAATTATTCAACTCCTGGCAAAAAATGCTTTCCATCCACATGACAAGCAACTTTTAAAATGTTTAGTTATTGTTTTGACTTAAGTGTATTATCTTATTTCCGTTCCACTTACAAAGAAGCGAGTAATAAGACAATTTCTGAAGTAAATAGAAGAATAATTTGTTACCGAGGTATTGAGAAAGTCGCGTGAATGGAACACATCAGTTTTTTGGAAAAACGTCGGCACGCTCAACTGTGTCTGAACATGACAACTCAAAAACGAAAAGTGTTTATTTTTTAATATAAAATAGGGAGTCTTGTCACAAACACCCATGCCAAATACCAAACTGTATATTTACATTCAGCATCTTTTACAAGCATGAGCGAAGAAGTTTTGAAAAAGAAAAGAATAAAGAAAAACAAAAAAATCTCCCCCTAACCACACCAAACTACCCTTTAGTTGGAAATATGTTGAAAATTACGATTTCTCAAAAATGGCTGATTTTCTTATATGTAACCGATTATTACTTTACACGTACTATGTATGTACATAATGTATAGAGAATATATTGCATTCCACCCAAAAATCCGATATCGAGATTTCACCGGAAATACGTTTTAGGGTCCCCTGTATCCAAAAAAAAAAAAAAAAAAAAAAGATTTTCAGAAACATTTCCGTTGTGTATGTGTGTTGGGGGGAGGGGCAGGATGGCTAAAAAAGGAAAGCTCCATTAAATACCAACCTTGGTATTTAAGTTCAGTATCTTTCAAAGATGGGATACGAAGATTTTTGAGGAAAATACTTCTATCCCAAACGACCATTTACATGGAAAAAGTTTCGAAAATTTTGATGTTCTCAAAAATGGCTGTAACGATTTTGATTAAAATGCCGTCTATTATAGATATTTACACGACAAATAAAATGTATATCTTGAATTTTCTGGGAATAGGTTTTGAAGAACTCTTTATTCTGGATGAATTTTACTGGATTTTACATAACTAGTAAACCGTAAGAGACAGACAAAAACTTACTTAACAAAATATGAAGATCTTGCAGAAACCACCAATTTATGTCATATACATTTTTTTCGTTGAGTCGACCATTTCGGAATTGCTCCTTGTTATTGGTTTCAGTTTTAAAATACTTGAACTTTCTATATATGGGAATTTTTCAACTTCTTGCAATGCAAAGAAACAGATTTCAACCACATGGCAACCAGCTTTTAAAAGATTTGACTATCGTTTTAGCCTAGGGAATTCCATTATTTCCCTTCTACATATAAAAAGGCATATGCGCAAACATTTATCTCGATCAGTATGAAGTAGATAGAAGGTAAAGCTTTTTAACAATAATTTATTACAGGGATATAGAGAAAGTCATGTGAATGGAACTCAGATTTTTAAGAATTCAATAATTAGTTCATCACGAATATTTGTTGTGTTACTATTTTACTTTTTCTGTATAAAACACTTGATTTGCGTAAATGACATTGTGCAAGGTATTTTTTTTAGACGTTAATGTTAAAAGTAGGTCTTATACCAAATGTCAGTAGTGATAAAAGTAGAAAATTCTGTCGCTCAGTGATGCAGAATTATAATACTCCAATGTAGCTAATTTTGGTTTATGCGTTCACGACCTCATTCAAGTAGGCTATGACTGGAAGCTCGTATCGATCCATAAAATGGCGGATGATTTCAATGTCATAAACATGGAATCTGCTGAACCAGACGAAATTAAGCAAGCAACGGAGACAGCAACATTACAATTGCTACACTGCCTCCGTTTTGTAGAATGTTTCCGTTCTGTACGAGTAAGTCATGTTGTCAGCACTGATGCTACGCAAGGCAACAACTGAATATCGCAGACTATTAAACGTGAACTTCATGAAATTAATAAAACAATCTATTTATAATTATGTCTAAAATAGTGTATGAGCCACGTGCTAATCTGTCGTAGGATTACGGTACTCGGTCTACGGTCTTAATCAGAAAGTAATAGGAGAACATGCTTCATTTGTTACTCTGCGCTAACAGGCAATCAGAAAAGCGAAGAAGGTGTGCTGTAGGTACAACTCCGTTTCTCGCCTCTAAACACGCAGTTAGGCTCTAGGACTCAAAAAGAATATGTGTTCCATTCACATTACTTTCTCTAGCTGTTCCACAAACCAACTTTCCTTATAACATATTATTCTTTCATCTATGTTATGTTAATCGAGATAAACATTAGCAGAAACGGTCTTATTACTTGTTTCCCTGTAAGCAGATGGGAAATAAGTGAATATACTAGTCTAAAGCGATAGTCAAATGTTTTAAAAGCTATCGCTATATGAAATAATTGAAATTGCATTCCGGAGGTAAACAGAAGAAATGAGTCGAAAGTTGACTTCCCGTTTGAGAAAAGTATAAGTACTTTAAATTGAAGCTTATAACAAGGAGCATCTCGGAAAACAATAAAATAATCTGATGTGTTCCATTCACAAACCTTTCTCTATATCTGTGTAACAAATTATTGTTAATGAGCTTATTCTTCTATCTACTTCATGCTAATCGAGATAAACAAACGGTCGTATTGCTTAGTTTCTTGTAAGCAGAAGGGAAATAAGCGAATACACAGGCTAAATGGACAGTCAAATGTGGTAACAATGGGATTGAAATCGGCTTCTTTGCATTGCCATTGGCAAATTCCCGTATGTGAAAAGTTTTAAGTATTTTAAAACTGAAACCAACAACTAGGAATACCTCAAAATGGTAAGCTCTTCGAAAAAGAATGTATATGACATAAATTGTGTATTTCAACGAGATATTCATATTTTGAGTAATAAGTTTTTGTCTATTTCTTAGGGTTTACTGGTTATGCAAAATCCAATTTAATTCATCTAGAAAAATTAGGTCTTCTGAGGCTATCCCAGAAAATTCAAGATGCACATTATATTTGTCGTGTAAATGCATTTAGTATATGGTATTTTAATAAAAATCGTTAAAGCCATTTTTGAGAAAATCAAAATTTTCGAGCATTTTTCCATGTAAAGGGTAATTTGTTGTGGGTGGATTTTCTTGAAAATCTTCGTGTCGCATCCTTGGAAGATATTAACCTAAATACCAGGTATTTAGTTTATTGAGCTATGCTATCCACCCACACACACACACACACACACACAAAGAGGACCTGTGTTTTTTTCGGACTCAGGGAACCCAAAAATGATACATTTCCGGTGAGATCTCTACATGGAATATCACACTTTCTCTATCCACTATGTGCATTGTACTAACCGGCTAGAGGAATTAAAAATATCTTCACATTTCTGTGTTCACACAAAATATTTTCCTCCCTGATTAGCTTTAAAATTACTCCAGCACATACAGAGCAAAATAATCAAGCAGTGAATTTTAGGAGTCAACGATCCAAGATTAGAATTAGCATAGCAGTTCGTATCTGTCATTTATCTTTGTCATCTAATACTTCCTGTGTATGCAGAAGATAGTAAAACCTAGCACCAATAGTCAGCAAACTAACTGTTGTATTTTTCGTCCATCATTTGAACAGAATGTTTTATTCCAGAACAACCATGAGAACTGAACAGATCACGTAGCATCCGAGGACTTGCATTCGAATACAGAGTGTGCGATCTTGATTACTACCGATTCTGCCCATCTCGTAACTTTAACCCTAGCTTAATTTGAGATCATTTCCTTGATCTCAATACAAAAATTTGCTGCATGTTAAGTATGTAATTAACCTTCTCAATGATGTTTATGCCTATGCTAAATTATATTGAGAAGGTTAATTAGCTTCCCTATCAAAACTATTATTAGTATTAATTATTTATCAATGTAAGGCTAAAAGAGTACAAATGTATGTATTTAACAGACTAAATTCAGCTGGAGAAGAAATAGATAGCTGACGCCAAGAGAATAGAAGGTGGTGAGAAGTGCTTTTGTTAGAAAGGTTTCTTTTGTCCAGTGACGTACAATCGAGTTACAACGGGGGTAAATCTTAAAATTCGGAAGACGGTAATTCACAAGACATGTCACGTGAGGTTTGCAGTGCTCCCTGGGAAGAGAAAATTGACTTTTGGGTAATATTTACGTCAATCGCGCGGCCTTTCTGTCCAATCAGAAAGAGGCCGCCATGACGGTATTTTTAGTATATAAAGAGCCCAAGAAGGCACATCGTGGAGCAACTAGGTACTTAAACTATTCAGAAAGGACTATGAGGCCACGAGAAGACCCCCAGGACGAAGACTTTTCGGACCGTGCTCGGCGGGAGGTGCATCGACGAGGCGGACCGACTTCCCGTCATCCGACCCAGTGAACTCCAGGGCGCACTCCGGCGTCTCAACCCCAAAAAGGCAGCGGGTCCTGACGGACTAACCCCCGCCATGCTCCGATGCCTTCCCATCAAGGCGGTACTCTTTCTAACCAAGGTTTTCAACATGTGCCTCACCTTGTGCCACTTTCCACGCGAGTGGAGGGAGGCCCGGGTGATATGCATCTTGAAGCCGGGGAAAGACCCGTTACACCCATCCAACTACCGATCCATCAGTCTCCTATCAATTCTCTCGAAGGTTTTCGAGAGGCTAATACTAGCCCGCTTGTCCCCTCTCTTGGGCGACATTCAAGCCATCCCAGATCACCAGTTTGGTTTTCGTCCTGGGCATTCTACACCACAGCAACTACTGAGAGTGGTGAAGGCCGCTGCCCTGGGTTTCCAGGACATAGCCTACACTGCGGCGGTGTCGCTGGACGTGGAGAAAGCCTTCTCTACGACCTGGCACGCGGGTCTGCTCCTCAAACTCATCCGACTGGAGCTCCCGACACACATCATACACCTACTACACTCATACCTTAAACACAGATATTTTGTAGTTTCAGTTGCGGGACACAAATCAACACCTAGGCCAATAAGAGGCGGAGTCCCCGAAGGCTCTGTACTTTCCCCCACGCTCTTTAGCGTCTACACGGCCGACCTACCAACAGTGCAGCAAGTCAACATAGCTCAGTATGCTGATGACTTGCTGTTATACTGTACAAACAAACAACACCATTCAGACACCTCTGCCTCATCCAAGAGTGGTGCGAGCGTTGGCGATTGTCCATAAATCCGGACAAAAGCCACGCTATTCTCTTCACCAAGCGCCGCTTTCCCGCAAACTTCCCCACATTCACGTACCTCAGACGAAGGATACAATGGACCAACACCATTACCTACTTGGGGGTGAAGCTTGACAGGGGTGTCACTTTTAGGGAGCACATCAGGGGGCTGTGGTGCCGGGGCAATGGGGCTGCGGCCTCACTGTACCCGATGCTGAGGACCTCGATGACGGTTCCCCTTAAGTTAAGCCTTTTGAGGGCTCTCATAATCCCCTTGTTAATCTACTCCTGTGAGAACTGGGGCATGGCGGCAGACTCCAGTCTGCTGTTGCTTCAGCGGGTACAGAATAGGTGTCTTCGGGCTATCTATTCTGTGCCTCGAGGCTTTCCAACGAGACTCCTGCACGAAGCCTCTGGTCTACCATACCTGGAGGACGAGATTAGGCGTCGGGCAACATAATTCAACGAAGGGTTACCATTCCATTCGGAGCGCCCTCGTTAGGTCTCTTGGGGATTACGATCCCACAAACCGCCACTTCAGGCATACCGGCTTTCCCGCATGGCTTGCCGGCATCCCCGGTAACGAAGGAGCACCACCAACAGCTGCTACGGCTAAGCTCTTTATAACCCTTCAAGAGTTACTTGGATTCAAAATTAAAACCTCAAAACAAACATTTTGATTAACACATACCAGCGGTGCACAAGAGCCACTGCACCATCAAGGCAACCGAGGAGCAATATTTGCCTCCTCCTGTCACTCCACAACCCCAAAACACACCCGCCATCCTGCAAAACCCACAATCCCGTCAGAACGTGGTTAAGTTCTCTCCGAGAACAGGGACACGTCTAGCACACCTCGGGCTGCCCTCAGCCTGCCAATTACACTGGACTGGACATCGTGGAGGATTCGGAGCTTGAACTTCGAGTTGTACACATGGCAAAGAAGAAACTCCGCAGAGCCGCACCTGCTAAGGCAGCAACCGTCGCCTCTTCCCCGGCAGTCGCCGAGGAGGCAGCATCTCCGAAGCCATTGGTCGCGGCAAGCCCTGTCCATTGTCCATTTCAGAGCAAGTAAATTATAAAACAAGGTGGGTGTAACATTCACATCATTTTCCTACGTATTCTGAACAAACTATTATTACAAACAAGTTTCTATATTTGCTGTCATTAATAAACGATAGAAAATAGGGAAGGTATGTGAATGTAACACATCCTAATATTTTAATAAAGATACTTTTATTTTAGTGTATTTCATTAAATGCCTGTGTAGCATATATTTAAACTATTGAGTTTTTTTCTTCCAAACCATAAAAGATATGTTGGAACACATGTGGGGTGTAACAAAACTAGCGGCAACACTGACGTGGAAGCGAAACAAGAGGGAATTATTTATTGTCACTTTTACCACATGTTTGTCTATGTCCGATCTCCCCTCGAGTAAATTGACTCTCCCATCAGACTCGCAGTGCATGAGCTGTGGAGAGAGGAAGTTAGTCTCCTGTTAGTTACCGCTCTACACTATTTACTAAGCAGGAATAGCGATCTTGGCTGAAAGTTCCAATTGTACAGCACGACAAAGTCATGAAGGTCTTGTTGAGGCATATGGGGAGACGGCGTTATTCTACAGGACTGTGGCGTGGTGGATTAGAGTTAATAAGCCTTCAAAGAGGCGCGTGACCGCGTGGAACACATGGATCAGCCGGGTCGTCCGAGAGAAGAGGACGTGGAAGCTGTTTCTGCACTATAGATACCGTCCGACGACAATCGGTATAGTTTTCTCCAAAATTTGATGGTCTTCACACCCTGCCACTGGGCAATAACCATTAGCAAACAAAAGACGACCCTGTAAAAATATAAGAAAAAACAAAGAAAAATACATAAAGGAAAAATGTTCTTAATAATTTATAATACAAGCAATTCCAACACCCAGGAATGGCATGGTGCTGCTGCAAAACAAATAAAAAACTAGAGATCTCTCCGTAAACACATCATTTGAAACAAAAACTAGGCTGAAGAGGCAACTCACTAAGGTGCCTAAAGACCCCAATTGATTGATTGATTGAGGGGCGAGAGGCAACGTAGTAAAATCTATTTCCTGGAGACTGAAGACTCTGCTTGCAAGTCGAGATTCGCGCCTAAGTTAAGGGACCAGTAAGTGGAAGACTTGACAACAGCGAAAGTTGGTTTTCAGCCGCAGCCCTCCTAAACCCAAATTTAAAGTCGTCATCTTTAGCAGAGGGTTATCATGCTCAGAAAAATACTGTACGTGTGTTAGCCCTGGAGAGAGGAACATCGCATGTTGCCTGAGAATGCGAAAATTACATCTCAGCGGCGCAGCGATGCTACGATACAATTTCACTCAAACTCGCTTGGAGCATTATGGTCGTGATAGAGATGCTTCTTACTGCCCCTTATTGTGCTTCATGAGACATGGACCAAAGCATACCATTCTCTTCTTAAGCGCCAATCCAATGAGTTCATTGTGGATCACCACGCCAAAATGTCAAAGGTATGCTGATTGTTGCATACGACTGTGATAGCGACATCCTGCAAGTACAGAATTCCGCCAGTTTTGGGGAATAACCTGAGATAGCACTGCGAACACGGCACATCCTGTAGATGATATGTATGCTCAGTGGTGGTGGGAAATGCTTTCTATCCACTGAACTGATTTGATCCCAAAGGCGAAGGAACCACTTCGTGACGTTCGCTTCCGAGATTCTGCAGGCATTACGACGGTCCATTAAAAACATGAACTTCCAAATAGCTTGCAACGAGTTGTAGACAATCCTGGATACTGCATTGAAGGCCTGCAAAAGTTTCACGTGTGTAATAGTAATAATTAATTAGTTGCCCTACTAAAGTTACAACCTAAGTAAATGTGTTAATTATGCAAGCAAACTGGTTTGTTCCCAATATAGAACTGACGAAGAATTGTCGACCCAAGATCGCGGCTTCAAACCCGACGGAGGACGATGGTTTTTTTTTTCCGGACATAAATATCCTTGGCAGCTTCCTTCGGAAGGGATGTAAAGCCGTTGGTCCCTGTCGTAGATATGTATATTGCACTAAAAGGAACCTCAAGCCTGGTAGAGAGGCCTCTGAGCAAAATTCAGCTGTCTTTCAGCATAGAATAAGACGCTGAGAATCACTATAGTTAAAGAGCGTCCATAAATAAAACTATTTCATTTCATTCGATAAGGAATTATGGTTTCAAGTATCAGCTTTATTTGATGTACAAACAGATGTATGTTTGAAATACCATGTTATCCTACTACTTACAGTTGATTGTTCTTTTATCAAGGGGAAATTGTTTACTCAGATCATCGTGAGAGAAGACCGCATGACGCCAGTGACCTAGGAAACAGTTATCTCTGTAGTGCCCTTCAACGCGATCTTCCCAATCGTGTGCAATAAGAATCTAGAATTTCAAAATATCACGATGTGAGTAAGTGCATTTCGAGATAAGCCCAAGCTTTTCTTGCAAAGCTTAAAAGTTTGAGAAGTTTTAAGATAAATTTTTATCCTGGTTGGCCTTGTAGGTCAGACAATGGAGCGCCTGCCAGACGGGTTCCATGGCTTCATAGTTCAGGTCAAACAGTGGTAATTTAAACTTTTTCACACAAGCCGTGAATAGGTAGCTCCAGACTCGGGGGCAGATATTTTTCTATACCCTAGCTTCTTATCTATCCTCTTCCTCAAGAGACTGGAAGTTTAACGATTTAAAATGAAATATGAACAGTAACTTACAGTACTCGAGTTAACAGCATTGTTATAGGGAAATGTTCCGCAATGAAATGTCTGTCGGCGATAGAGGTGAAGAGGTCTTTGACGTTATTCCCAGAAAATTCAAGATATACATTTTAAGTATCATGTGAACATGTTTAATATATGACATTTCGATGAGAGATATTCTTGTGATAAACGCAAATTTCGAAAAACTCCCATGTAAAGGGTAGTTTGTGGTGAGGAGATTTTTCTGATATTCTTCGTGTCACATCCTTGGACGATACTAAACTTAAATGGTAGAAATGGCAGACTTTTATCTCAATTAGCATGAAGTAAATAGAAGCGTTTTAGCAATAGTTTTTACAGAGGTGTACATAGGTATTGTATTGCTCCAAAAAAGTCGATACCAAGATGTCACCGGAAATACATGTTTTGAGACCTCTGAATCTAAAAAAAGCATTTTTAGAAAAATAGCTGGGCAGCATAGCTCAAAAACGAAAAGACAGTTAAATACCAAACTTGGTACTTAAGTTGCGTATCTTCCAAGGATGCCACATGAAGATTTTCAAGAAAATTCCCCCATCCCCAAATACCTTTTATGTGGAAAAAAGTTCAAACATTTTAATTTTCTCAAAAATGACTCCAACGATTTCGATTAAATTACCTTATGTTTAAGATATTTTTTCTAAGAAACGAAATGTTTCTCTCGAGTTTTCTGGGAACAGCATCTGAAAACCTTCATTCTGGATGACTTGTATAACTGGCAAACCGTAAGAGATATATAAAAACTTACTACACAAAAAATGTAGATATCATTCAAACATAATTTATGTCATATACACTACGTTTTCGAGATATACCGGATTATTGGTTTCAGTTTTAACCACTTAAACTTTTCTCAAACTGGAAGACTTCTTTCTTCTCGTTTCTCGTTTGTTTACTCCTGGAAAGCAGAGAGATTGGAATTTCAATTGTTACATATAGCGACCAGCTTTTAAAGGGCCTCACTATCGCTTTAGACTGTGCAGTTTCTTATTTACCTTCTTCTTACAAGGAACCAAGTAATAAGGACAATTTCTGCTCATGATTATCTCGATTAGCATGATTTAGATAAAAGGATAAGCTTTTTAACAACAATTTGTTACGGAGATGTAGAGAAAGTCATGCGAATGGAACACATCATATTTTTATTGTATCATCAGCTTCTTTTGCCTTAATAAGTTCAATTTATGCGCATGCTTCAACAAATTTTTAAATTGTCTTTTACTACCTACATCTCTAACGTTGGGTTCTTTGCTGTGTTATGTAAGTTCATTTACGCTGCTTCCAAAGTTGCACTTTTAATATTTCAGGTTTGACTCTGTGATAAAATAAGGTGAGCTATAAGTTTTTAACTTCTCTACGCTATGTGCATAGTGTAGAGAAGATATTGTATTTCACCCAAAAATCCAATACCAAGATTTCACCGGAAATATACGCTTAAGGGTCCCCTGTATTGAAAATAATAGAAAACGGTCCGTGTGTGTGTGTGTGAAAACACGATAACTCAAAAACGAAAAGGGTAAAATATCGAACTTGGTATTTAAGTTTAGTATCTTCCAGGGATGCGACACGATGATTTTGAGAAAAATCCGCCCCACCCCAAACTACCCTTTACGTGGAAAAAAATTCTAAAATGTTGATTTTATCAAAAATGACTCTAACGATTTGGATTAAAATATCGTATATTAAACATATTTATATGGCAAATAAAATGTATATCTTGAATTTTCTGGGAATAGGCTCTAAAGACCTCTTTATTCTGGATGAATTTTGCATAACCGTAAGAGTTAGACAAAAACTTACTAGACAAAACATACTTTTTCTTGTAGATTTGACCTTTTAGAGAAGCTCCCTGTTATTAGTTTCAATTTTAAACTACTTGAACGTTTCTCAAACGGGACAATGCTAAGCCAACCGAACCTCAATTGTTTCACATTGCGACCGGCTTTTAAAAGATTTGACTATCGCTTTAGCCTAATGTACTCCCTTATTTCCATTCTACTTACAAGAAAAAAAATATTAACACCAATTCTACTAATGTTTATCTTGATTAACATGAAGTAGATAAAAGAATAATCTTTTGTAAGAAAATCTATTTGAGAAAATTATGTGAATGGAACACATAAGATATTTTTAATGGTTCTAACGATTTCGATTAAAATGCCCTCCCTATACATAACAAATAAAATGTATAATCTTGAATTTTCTGGGAGTAGCTTCTGAAGACCTCTTCATTCTGAATGCCTTTTGCAGAATCGATAAACTATAAGAAAGAGACAAAGACTTACTTAAAAAAATTATATCTCCTTTACACACACAATTTAAGTCATATTTATTCTTTTTTTTTATATTTATTTGTGAGGTAAGCAATTCCAAGGTATACCTTATTTTTTATTTCAATTTTAAAATACTTAAACTGAAAATCAGCTTTCATTTCATATCTCCTTTTTTACTCCTGACCATGTAAAGAGAACCATATTACAATTGTTTCACATAGCGACCAGCTTTTAAAAGATCTGGTTATCGCTTTATCTTAGAGTATTCCTTTATTTTCCTTCTATTTACAAGGAAGCAAGTAAGAACGCAATTTATGTTAACAGAATCTGAATGGGACACGTCAAATTTTTGTAGACTATTTCGTTCATGACACGTGATTGTAGGAAGTGGCCAATCGGGCACATTGGGGCGCAAAATTCCAACCAATCGGAACGCATTATCTCTGCATTTTAATTGGTTTTTATCACACCAACGTGCAATTGTTTTTCTAAATTTATCGCACACACGTGCATTTGTTTTCTCTCTAAACTAATATTCGTCTCATAATAATAGTATCAGTGTGCAGTGATATTCCCGTACATAATGGCGGAAGTTCCAAAACGTTTTGGGGAAAGGTCTATCGCTGAAATAAGACATATTAATTGAAAACTCAAAGCCGCTGAATACTAAAAACTACACAGAGAGAGTGCGGATCAGTTTAACGAATTCTGTAAGCAACGAGGCCATGATTTCTTGCAAGGCGCTCCAACTCAGGAGATTTCCCTATTTCTGAAAGACTGGGCAGTGAATATGAGGAAGTATTTGTTATTTTATTCACGAAATAATCTTATTAAATACATCTCGAGCTGCAATTTTTCTCTAGATAAATTGGAGCTCTCGTTATATTACTAATGATAATTTAATTGAGCTTTGAAACCAAACATTTGTCTCGGTCTTTGACTTTGAAATAATGTCAACAAGCGTTCGTTAACCTCAGTTAAATTACCAAAAGGCTCTTGGTATTACTATATTATTTCATTGTATCGTTCAGGTTATGTGACCTCACATTGGTTCATTGTGTGGGTTTGTTTGTTTGCTCAAGGATGTCACTATCACTGGACGGATCAGTCACCATATTCTTATGTAGGAGTTCTTGACACTTCTTACTAAATGTTATGGAGATGTTATTTTTTATGAATATCTTGCTGCAGTTTTCAGGTTAAAAGCAGCACAAGAAGGTAGCTGAGGGCTTGAAGGGTGATGGCCAGAATCAAGCTGGGCAAGCTGATGGAACTGGAACCGGCGTCATCGTCGTCATTTGTTTTTGACTTCTCACACTGAAGACCTTGAAGGCGAATCAAAAATCTCACTTGATCCGGATATCGGCAGTCGTCCTCTGCAAGTAAAAATAGGCGATATAATCTTTATCTTTTGGAACAAAATGTGCAAACGTCAAAGAAACATCTGCTGACATTGCTCAAGAATTCAACAAGTTTGAGTAACAGCGACATATGCATTCTCGCAAATAAAATATTGTGAAAAGCAGATCATATACAATATATACATTCATTCTCAACTTTCGTATTTCGGTTTATAATTTAATAGTATTGAGTCTAATTAATTTAGAGATAATTTCCAACGCTGCAGCGGTGTCTTCTAAGGTACCGGCTCTGGTTCTTTTTTTCTTTCTTTGTCAGCCCCCGTGGTGTAGTGGTTATCATGATAGTCTCATACACCCAAGGTCGTGGGTTCAAACCCGGCCGAGCGTAAAAATCCTTAGCATGGCTTACTTCGAAAGGTAAGTAAAGTCGTTGGTCCCGTGTCGTAGATTTACGGCACGTAAAAGAACCCCAAGCCTGATAAAGAGGTCTCTGAGCAAAATTAAGTGGTTTTCGTGCCCAACATAGAAAGGGACGCTGAGAATCACAGTGGTTAAAGAACGCCCATAAATAAAACTACATTCCATTTACTAGTACTTTTGACTTTCGTGGTATGTACATAGTGTATAGAGAAGGTACTGCATTGCACTCAAAAAATTGATACCGAGATTTCACCGGAAATACGTGTTTTGGGACACCCTGAATAAAAAAAAAACACTTATAGAAAAGGGTTCCTCTGTGTGTGTGTCTGTGGATAGCATTGCGAGAAGACCGTTAAATACCAAATTTGGTATTAAAGATTGGTATTCTCGATTCAACACGAAGATTTTCTAAAAAAAATCCCCCACCCCAACTACCTTTTACATGGAACATTTTACGAAAATTTTGATTTCTCAAAAATGGCTCTTAAGGATTTTGATTAAAAACTCTTATATTTAAGATATTTACATTCTGGATGATTTTTTAATTTTGCATAACTAGTGAACCGTAAGAGATAGACAAATGCTATCCACACAAAAATGAGAGCTCATTAAAAAACACAATTAATAGCATATACATTTTTTGTCGAGTTCAGCATTTACGAGATATTCCTGTATTTGGTTTCACTTTTAAAATACTTTCTCATAAGAGAACTTGTCAACTCCTGGCCAATCAAAGAAACGGGCTTCAATCCCATAGCAAACACATTTAAAAACATTTGACTGTCGGTTTAACCTAGTGTAGTCCTGTATTTCCCTACTATTTGAAGAAGTAAGTAATAAGGCCATTTCTCCTGTTTATCTCGATTACCATGATGTAATATATAGGAATAAGTTTATTAACAATAATTTGTTACAGAGATGTAGAAAAAGTCATGTGAATGGAACACGTCAGATTTTTTACTTCCCTTACTACTTACCTTCAGTAGTAGATGAAGCATTGTATTTCACCAAAAAATCTACACCGAAATTTCACCGGAAATACAAGTTTTGACTTTGCAAAATAAGAAGGATTCTAAGAAAAAGATCCGCGTGTGTGAACAGCATAATTCAAAAACTAAATGTTAGGAAATGTTAAAATTTATATTTAAGTTCAGCATCTTTCAAGTATGCTACACAAGATTTTTGAGAAAATATCCCCCACTCCAAACTATTATTCACATGAAGAATATTCTTAATGTTTACGTTCTCTACACGTACTAAGCACATTATAGGTAGAGAATATATTGATTCCAACCAAAAATACCATACTAGTATTTAACATCCAAATAAAGCATTGTTAGAAAAAGGTCCGCGCGCTCGTGTGTGTGTGTGTCCCTGTGTCTGTGAACACGATAAATCAAAAACGAAAAGTCGGTAAAATACCAAACTTGGTATTTAAGTTGAGTATCTTCTAAGGATGCGGCAGGTAGATTTTGAGGAACCCCCCCTCAAACTACACTTCACCTGAAACAAATTTATAATATTTTGATTTTCTCAAAAATGGCTCTAACGATTTTGACTAAAATACCACATATTAAAACTATTTATATGACAAATAAAATGCCTTGAATGTTCTGGATATAACCTATAAAAGTTCTCTTCGTTTTGAACGACTTTTGCATAACTGGTAAACCGTAAGACATAGACATAAAGTTACTATACAAGAAATACAGAGCTCGTTAAAACACAATGTATGTCCTGTATTTTGATCAGTTTGAATTAATTAGAATAGTTGGAAGAAGTTATTGAAGAATTGATAGAAAGTGAGGTGATTGCAATGTTATTGTTGCTTACTTTTAGTACTTAGTTTAAATCAATGTTATTACATTGTCATGGGTTTTGATTCACTGCCAACAAGATTTCCACCCCTCCCAAGAGAGCGGGATTTGCGGTGAACAAAGGGGATTTGGGCGTGTTTTCTCTCGTCTCCTGGCCCATAATTTCATTTCCTTGCATCTATTTCACCACATTCTCATACCATGAATCAGGCTGATAACCCCTCCTAGGTTATACTGTCTATTCCTCAACAGTCGTTTGGCCCCAGAATCTGGCTTGTAAGTCCTCCATACGAGGAGCGTAAATACGAAGGATGTCCAGAAAGGAAAATTCGATTTGGTATAACTAAAAAAAAAAACTTATGTAATCCATTCACATGACTTTCTCTATATCTCTGCAACAAATTTTTGTTAAAAAATTTATGCTTTTATATACTTCATGCTAAGTGAGAAAAAAAATAGCCGAAATAGACTTATTACTTGCTTCCCTGTAAGTAGAAGCGAAATAAGGGAGTACTATAGGCTAAACTGATAGCCATAAGCTGCTTGCTATGTAACTGAAGTTCCTTTGTTTGTATGGACGGGAGTTGACAAATTCCTGTATGAGAAAAGTATAAGTTTTTTAAGGCTGAAACAAAAAACAAGGAATACCTGAAAATCGATCAACTTCACGAAAAAAATGTATATAACATAAATTGTGTGTTTTAATGTGCTCTACAGTTTTTGTGTGGTAAGTTTTTGTCTATCTCTTACGGTTTAGCAGTTACACAAAATTCCGTAAAATTCATCCAGAATAAAGTAGTCTTCAGAGGCTCTTCCCATAAAATTCAAGATATACATATTATTTGTCAAGTATATATCTTAAATATATAATATTTTTATCAAAATCGTTAGCCATTTTTTAGGAAATGAAAATTTTCGAAAATGTTTCCATGTGATGGGTAGTTGGGGTGGGGGGACATTCTTGAAAATCTTCGTGTCGCATCCTTGGAAGATACTGAACTTAAATACCAAGTTTGGTATTTAACGGTCTTTTCATTTTTGAGCTATGCTGCCCTCAGACACACACACACACACATACACAGACACACACACGGACATTTTTCTAAAAATTCTTTTTTTTTTACTCAGGTGGCCTCAAAACGTGTATTTCCGGTGAAATCTCGGTATCGAATTTTTGGGTACAATGCAATACCTTCTCTTTATATGATGTACATAGTACGTATAGAGAAAGTAATAATGGAAGATATAACACAAACATTTATTTACAAAGTTACAGGTCCTTACTCTATTTCTCAAAGCTATCGCTGCTGCTACCAAGCCATTTCTTATAACCTAGTGTCTGTTTTTCTGTGTCGATATTTTACTCTTCTACCGCCCTGAGGAACCTTTTACACCCAAAGGTAATTTAAGGTGTCCAAAGTGAAATACCGGATTTCGTAAATTCTTTCATCGACGTTTGCTTTCAACTGTTACATAACGAGTGGTGAACTCCATTCCGGACCTCATCGTACACACCGTTCTTCCTTGATTAAACATTATGCATCATTTATCCACTATAGACACATCCATTATCTGTCACACTTGCGTCATTTGTCTATAAAATTCAATTGGCCAAACATTTTATCTATGTAAAACATTAATCAGGTCTCTGGCGGTAGAAGAGTAGATGTAACATCGGCAGTGAAAAATTGGTAACAAGTGACAATAAGTGCCTTGACAAAAATGGCGATAATGTTGAGAATAAAAGTAATGTACTGAAACCTTGTAAATAAAGTTTGGTGTTGATATTTATATTGTTTCTACACGATATTTGGACATAGTGTATATAAAAAGTAGGTATTCATTCTGCCCAAACATCCGATACCGCGATTTCGCCGTACGGTTTAGGGTATCTGAAAAAAAAAACAAAAAAAACTAGAAAACGTTCCGTCTGTGTTTGTGTATGTGTGTGAGTGTACAAAGAGTCAGTAAAAATACCAAACTTAATATTTAAGTTTAATATCTTCCAAAGATGCGACACGAATATTTTGAGAAAATTACGCCCACCCCAAACTACCCTTTAAATGGAAAAAATGTCAATTTTTTTATTTTCTCAAAAACGGCTCATTTTGATTAAAACACCGTATATTAAAGATATTTACATGACAAATAAAATGTATATCTTGAATTTTCTGGGAATAGCCTCTGAAGACATCTATATTCAAGTTGAATTTTGCATAACTAGTAAAGCGTAAGAGATAGACAAAACCCTGCTACACAAAAAATGTAGATCTCGTTAAAACACAATTTATGTCATATGCAAATTTTTGCGTGAAGTTGACCATTTCTGAGACATTCCTTGTTGATGATTTCAGTTTTAAAATACTTAAACATTTTCTCGTGCGTGAATTTCTCAACTCCTGCTCATGTAAACAAACGGATTTCAATCACATGGGAACCAGCTTTTAAAAGATTTGATTATCGCTTTAGCCTAGTGTATTCCCTTATTTCTCTTCTACTTACAAGCAAGCAAGTAATAAGACCATTTCTGCTAATCGATTAGCATGGAGTAGATAGAAAAATAAGCCTTTTAACAATAATTTGTCACAGAAATGTAGATAAAGTCACATGAATGGATCACATTAGATTTTACGTTATTTTAGTTATATCAAATGGTTCTTTACTTTCTAGACGACATTCGTAGTACAGGAAGAAGACTGAATCATCAACTGTGCAACAAGACATTTCTGGGATAGATGTTACAATGTTGTAAAATACCTTCATTACTGAAAACCTTGAGCTGAAATTCTATACAAACCTGTACATTTGACTAGACTGTTGCCGACGGATACGTGCAGATAGAGTGGAGGACATCTTGTTAAATATGGCCGACAGGGCGTCGTGACTGTCAAGTTGATCTCCCCTTGTCCTTCCACTTGGCCGCATGCGTGAGGATCTGTCAGCGAGTTTTCCCTTGAGGATACGCACACCGTCAACGATCCTTGCCCACTACAGAGGAACTGCAAAACATAAACACTTCTGATGTAAAAAAAATTGATGTGGTCCACTCAAATAGCTTTCTCTACATCTCTGCAACAAATTATTGCTAAAAAGCTAATGCCTCTATTTACTTCATGATAATCAAGAAAAAATTAGCAAAAATAGTCTTATTACTTGCTTACTAAGTAGAAGCGAAATAAGGGAGTATACTAGGTTAAACCAACAGTCAAATATTTTAAAATGTGGTTGCTATGGGATGGGAGTCAGTTTCTTTGCAGGAAGTTGATAAGTTCTCGATTAACATGAAGTAAATAGAAGCATAAGCTTTATAACAATAATTTGTTTCAGAGATGTAGAGAAAGTCGTGTGAATGGAAAACAAAAAATTTTTATTAATAAGTTATACTTCTATCTACTTCATTATAATCGAGATAAACATTAGCAGAAACAATTTTATTACTTAGTTCCTTATAAGTACAAAGAAATAAGGAAATAAACTAGGTTAAACCAACAGTCAACTGTTTCAAAATGTAGTTCCTATGGGATTGAAATCCATTTCCTTGCGTGGCCAGGAGTTGACAAGTATTGATATAAGAAAAATATACGTTATTCTTTAAACCTGAAGCCAATAACAAGGAATATCGAGAAAAAAAAACGGTCAACTCCACGAAAGAAATGTGTATGACACAAATTGTGTGTTTTAACGAGATCTACGTTTTTAGTTAAGTAAGTTTTTGTCTCTCTCATGGTTTACCAGTTATGCAAGCTTCCATAAATTCTTCCAGAATAGAGTAGTCTTCAGAGGTTATTCCCAGAAAATTCAAGATATACATTTTATTTGCCAGGTAAACATCTTTAATATACGATATTTTAATCAAAATCTTCTGAGCCGTTGTTGAGAAAATCAAAATTTTCGAAAATGGAACTTGTCAACTCATGGCCAGGCTAAGATGTGGATTTGAATCCCATAGGAACCACATTTTAAAACATTTAACTGTCGGTTTAGCCTAGTGATTCCCTTATTTCCCTTCTATTTATAAGGAACTAAGTAATAAGATCGTTTCTGCTCACGTTGCTCTCGATTAGCATGAAGTAGATGGAAGAATAAGCTTATTAAAAGTAATTTGTTACAGAGATGTAGAGAAAGTCATGTGAATGGAGCACATTGAATTATTTTCTTTCTTTTTTCATTGAGGGGGTATCAAAGACATTTCCGGTGAAAATTGAGCATCGAATTTTTGTTTGTTGGAATACAATACCTTCTCTACATTGTGCATGCATATGTAATAAAGAAAGTAAAATCTGGTCTCAACACTTTATTTACACAGATTATACCTATTCTCTACAGGAATATACATTTTGTCATGTAAAGATCTTTAATATACGATATTTTAATCAAAATCGTTAGAGCCATTTATGAGAAAATAAAATTTTTCGAAAACCTTTTCCCTGTAAATGGTATTTGGGAGTGGGGGGATTTTCTTGAAAATCTTCGTGTCGCATCGGTAGAAGATACTGAATTTAAGTACCAAGTTTGGTATTTTACGGACTTTTTGTTTTGGAGCTACGTTGCACACACACACACGGACATTTTTCTAAAAACACTTTTTTTTTGGATTGAGGGGGTCTCAAAACATATATTTCCGGTGAAATGTCGTCATCGAATTTTTTGGGTGGAATACAATACACTGTACACTATGTGCATAGTACGTGTAGAGAAAGTAAAAACTCATTTTTATATAAAAAAAACGTGTGAGTGCGTATGTGGGCAGATTAACTCAAATTCGGAGAGTCCATTAAATACCGGGGTTAGAATTAAGTTCAAGATCTTCCAAGGATGCGACACGAAGATTTTCAAAAAATCCCTCCAACCACAGCCACCCCATTTACATGAAACATTTTTTGAAAATTTTAATCTTGTCAAAAATGGCTCTAATGATTTTGATTAAAATACTGTATATTAAAACTATGTGAAAGACAAAGATAGACAAAATGGATTTCTGTCCCCTTTTGTAGGGGCTTCCCTTAATTGCTTCCTCGCAATTCTATAAACGTGTCCTGGCTTTAGAAGGAACTGTAAAAGGTAGATAATGTGTTGTACATCGAGCGAGCCGACGAGATCTAGTGGAGTTTGAACGCTGATGTAGCAATGGTGTGGCAGTTTGATTAAGAGATGTCAGCATGTATGTTATTTCTATTTTACTTACAAATTAAGCATGTTTTGAGACATTCAAAAGCAAAACCGTACACTTATATAGATTTTTTAATAAAAAAGGTATAAATAATTCCTTTAATTATATTATAATATAGAAGTTAATGCTTTTAATTATATAGTATGCATGAAGTTGATTTATTAAAGTCTACCTTTTGAGGTATAATTTTGCTACAAACTCGCATATGTCACTTATGAGAGTGTAGAACTAATTTATGGATAGACAGAGATTATTATTTGTCACTATCCCTGGTATCTTATTTCTGCTGATTGGAAAAGGAAAGGTCAGACCTAAAAGTAATCACAAGAAGTTTAGCTGTTGACTGAGGAGCGGATAGCTGCGCACGACCTTTGCTACCTTTCTCCTCTTACAGAACGAGGTAACGAGAAGTAGATATGCTTCAAGATAACTAGACGTTCTAAAGTTCTCTAGAGGAGTACCCTTGCCTATGAACACAGAAAATGACTTAACTGTTGTTATGAAACTGACCTTGAATGTAATTTCGGGCGAGTTTCTCATATAAACAGGATGGATCCGATACATGAGAGTTTGACCAGGTGTAGCGTAGTCTTCATATTCGCTCCTAGATGGTTCTTCAGTGCAATATGAGCTCCTCAGTCGACGTGGAACTAAGGAAAGAGAAATAAGGTTACTAAAATCTTCGAGACATTTGCAATCAAATGGGAATATCACTATTAGATTGATTATGCTGCATTTTCTGGCACTGAATGCATTTTTCCTGGTCACTTCAGCATATGAAAGCTTGACTATAAAGGATGTATTTTTACTTTCTCCATACGCACTATGTACATAGTGTATAGAGAAAGTATTGCACTCCACCAAAATTTCGATACCGAGATTTCACCGGAAATATATGTTTTAGGGTCCCCAATATCCAAAAAAAGCATTTTCACAAAAAGGTCCTTGTGTGTGTGTGTGTGTCCGTGTGTCTGTGAACACGATAACTCAAAAACGAAAAGTCGGTAAAATACCAAACTTCCAGGGATGCAACACGAAGATTTTGAGAAAAATCCCCCCACCCCCAACTACCCTTTACATGGAACTTTTTTCGAAATTTTTGATTTTCTCAAAAATGGCTCTAACGATTTTGATTAAAATTTCGGATATGAAACATATGTACCTGACAAATAAAATGTATATCTTGAATTTTCTGGGAATAGCCTCTGAAGAGTAGTTTATTCTGGATGAATTTTACTAAATTTTGAATAACTGCTAAACCGTAAGAGATGGACAAAAACTTACTACACAAAAAATGTAGAGCACATTAAAACACACAATTTATGTTATATACATTTTTTCGTGGAGTTCGTCGTTTTTGTGACATTCGTTATTTTTGGTTTCTGCTATGAAAAACGTATACTTTTCTCATACTGGAACTTGTCAACTCCTATCTATATAAACAAAGGAACTTCATTGACATAGCAACCAGCTTTGGACTATCACTTTAACCTACGGTTGTCCCTTATTTCGCTTCTACTTACAAGGATGCGAGTAATAAGACTATTTCTGCTAATTTTTTCTGATTAGCATAAAGTAAATAGAAGTATAAGCTTTTTAAGAATTATTTGTTGCAGGAATATGGAGAAAGTCATGTGAATGGTACACATCAGATTTTTATTTTGTGTACCATGCCTAGTAGGTAGCTGTATTTCACCCAAAAATTTAATATAGTAATTTCACCGAAAAATGTGTTTTTAAGAATCCGAATTAAATAATTTAGCCTTAATAGTGTGGGAGTAGCAAGTCTGCCTTGCATTCAAGAGGTCCGAGTTCGAATCTCGGTTTGGGTGAGTTACTGGGATATGCTTATTTCGGGATTTTCCCGTACACTGAGAAGACAAATGTCAAGCAATTCTAACCTCTATGGACCTCAGACTCATTTGAGCATCACTTCATCCATTTCGTTCGTTGTCTGATGTTATACTAGATTAAAGTACCTACTCTAACGTAAAAAAATAGATTTTAGAAAAATGTTCCTATGTATGTCTGTCTGTGAACAGCATCACTGAAACATCTAAAGTGTTCTCATATAACTTTCTCTATCTGTTCCTCAAAAAAAACTATTCTTATAAAAGATTATTCTTTTATCCACATATGCTAATGCAGGCAAACCTTAGCAGAAATTGTCTTATTACTTATTCCCTTATAAGTAGAAGGGAAATAAGGGAATGCAATATGTTAAAGCGAGGCAATTCTTTTAAAAGTGTCGCTATGCGATTGACATTGAAATTCCGTTCTCTTTCGATGGCCAGGAGTAAAACAAAACTGATATGAAGTGAGCCAGGACTTCCTATGCGAGATAAATTTAAAAAATAACCGGAAATATGTCGGTAAATCGTTAACTCCGCAAAAAATGTAGGTATATGACATATTTTGTGTGTTTTAGCAAGATCTACATTTTTGTGTGCAAGTTTTTGCCTATCTCCTACAATTTACCAGTTATGTAAAAGTAACCCAGAATGGAGTGGTCTTTAGAGGCTAATCCCCGAAAATTCAACAAACATTTTATTTTTTATGTAATGATCTGTAATTTGCGGTATTTTAATCAAATTGTTCGCCATTTTTTAAAAAATCAAACTTTTCGAACATTTTAAAGGGTGTCTGCAAAATCTTCTAGTCGTATCCTTGGAAGATACTGAACGTAAATATCATGTTTGGATTTAACCGACTTTTTCTGTTATTTCTTTCCTTTCTTTTTTTTTTTTTTTACTTTCTCTATACGTACTATGTATAAAGTATATAGAGAAGGCATTATATTGCACTAAAAAATTCGATACCGATATTTCACCGGAAAGACATGTTTTGAGACCCCCTGAATAAAGAAAAGCATTTTAGAAAAATGTCCGTGTGTTTCAAAAAAATCCTCCCACCCCAGCTACCCTTTACATGGAAAAATGTATGAAAATTTTGATTTTCTCAAAAATGTGTCTAATGATTTTGATTAAAATATCGTATATTAAAGATATTTACCTGACAAATAAAAGTATACCTTGAATTTTCTGGGAATAGCATCTGAAGACTACTTTATTCTGCATGAATTTTACGGCATTTTGCATAACCGATAAACCGTAAGAGATGGACAAAAACTTACCATACAAAAAATGCAGAGCACATTAAAACAAACAATTTATGTTATATACACACATATATTTTTTTTTCGTGGAGTTGATCATTTTTTAGATATTCCTTGTTATTGGTTTTAGCTTTAAAAACGTATACTTTTCTTATACAGGAATTTGTCAACTCCTGTACATACAAACAAACGAACTTCAGTCACATAGCAACTAGCCTTTGACTATCACTTTAACCTATGGTACTCTCTTATTTCGCTTCTACTTACAAGGAAGCAATTAATAAGACTATTTCTGCTATTTTATTTTTTTGATTAAATGAAGTAAATGGAAGCATAAGCTTTTTAACAATAATTTTTGCAGAGATGTAGAGAAAGTCATGTGAATGGAACACAGATGTTTTATAAATCACTTGCACACATGTGTATTTATTCCTTTGTTACTTAATATTAATCACTTACAGAGTCTACCTATACTGCCTCGTCTTGTGCGAATGTTGTATGTTATTTACCTGAGAAATTCGGAATGGGGTGTGGAGCAATACATCAAAACAGGCACCAAACGCATTAGAGAGGACCTCGCGTGTATTAGACTAGGAGCATGGCGGAGCACAAATATTGCTGACGAGAATGGTATGAGAATCTGCCCCATTTGCGAGGAGGAAGAGTCGTGGACCCATATCTTGACAAGATGTGGGAAAAATATTTACCGTGATTATTTACCACTGCGAATGTAGAGCTAAAAGTATGTTGGACGCTACTGGCAGGCACGGAAGACGTGGACGGGCTAGGTAAATTTAAACTTAAGGCAAGACAGTTGAGATCTGAGAAGGCTGCCAATAGAGAGGAGGGGGGAGAGATAAGAACAGCTAAACAAAAGTGACTACAATGTTTTACATACATATATTTTATATCATACTTATGTCTTGTGTTATGGTTTTACATATTGTGTATTTGTTACTTTTAAGTGTATTTATCTATTATAATAGGGTACATTTATGCTTCTGATTAAGGTGTACTCTGTGCTGTAAACGGCCGCGCCGTGGTCGAGTGGTCAGACCACCCGCCTCTCACCTAGACGGCCCGGGTTCGATCCCAAGCGACCGCATGTGAGATTTGTGGTGGACAAAGCGGCGCATTTGTGGTTTTCTCCGGGTTTCACCGGGACTCCATCTTCATGCATCATCAGTATCATCGCCTGCGGTGCCACAGCAGTAAAAGCGGGTGTTAAACACTACCATAAAAAATGTGCTACATTAAAATCGCTGTTTTAAATATATTTTTATTTTCTTTTAATTCTTTGTTTTTTTTTTTTTTTTTATATATATCTTTTCATATTGTGTATTACAAAAGCATGTACGGTCTGTGGACCCGTGCGATTGTTGAAGTTCAGTGTATGATATTGTTGTCAATAAATACACTTATTCATTCATTCATACTTACTTGATGCAAGTGTGTCCACAACAGAATCGACCACATTCTGTGCTGTATTATCTGAAATGGTAACCACATAGTCCGGGAAGTTGCTATCTGTGCCAGCAAGCTGCTTATACATGTTGCTGTTGATGGTCGATCCTACGTACAAAAAGTGCACATCTGCAAACAGAAAAATACGTGCAAGTCATCTGTTTGTTTGTATCATTTAGTGTTTACAAGATATGGGTTGCATAGGTAGAGTCAGACTGAAAAAGTCAATGCCATAGCCGGGATTTGAACCACGCATCAACCGATCTCTAGCCGGTTGCTCTGCCACTGAGCTACCATAGCATTGTCCCACACACGGCTTGTGTGGAAAAAACAATTAAACCGAGATAACGGTTATTAATCTAGTTAGTTAATTTAGTTTTTACTTTCCAGCTGATATCCTAAAATCCAACAATTCATGATGAATATTTCTTCATTTGAGGGGGGAAAACTATGATATTAGTAGCATTTTATTTAGTGCATATTTTCAAGCTTACTTCATGGTCGCCAGTTTCTACTTTCTCTACACGTAGTGTACAGAGAAGGTAACGTGTATTTCACTGGAAATCCCTTGTATCCACAAAAAAGAAGGGTTTTTACTTTCTCTACACATTGTATGTACATAGTATACAGAGAAGATATTATATTGCACCCAAAAATTCGATATTGAGATTTCGCCGGAAATGCATGTTTTGAGACCCCTGAATAAAACATATTTTTATAAACATGTCCGGTGTATGTTTGTGTGTCGGGGGGGGGCAGTGTAGTTAATCACCAAACTTCGTATTTAAGTTCACTATCTCCAACAATGTGACACGAAGATTTCCAACAAAATCTCCCCCCCAACTAACCTTTACATGGAACATTTTTTGAAAGTTTTGATTTTCTCAAAAGTAGCTCTAGCGATTTTCATATATTTAAGATATTTTCTTGATAAATGAAAGGTTTATCTTGACTTTACTGTGAATAACCTCTTAATGGTCATTTTGAATGACTTTTATATAATAAAATTGGTAAACCGTAAGATTTGCTGCACAGAAATGTAAATCTCATTGAAACAATTAACGTTATATACGTTTTTTGGAATTAACGGTTTTCGAGGTAGGTATTCCGGATTATTGGTTTTAATTTTAAGCCATTTAAACGTCTCTCAAACGTAAGATATATTTCTTCTTGTCTCTCGTGTTTACTCCTGGCAAGCAAAGAGAATAGAATTTAAATTGTTTCACAATGCGACCTGCTTTTAAAGGACCTTTACCATCACTTTAGCCTAGTTCAATCCCTTCTTCTTACAATGAAGCAAGTAATAGACAATTTCTACTAATATTTATCTAGATTAACATGAAGGAGATAGAAGAATAAGCTTTTTAACAATAATTTGTTACAGAGATGTAGAGAAAGTAGTGTGAATGGAACACATCAGACTTTTTTTCTTCTAAGGGCATACAATAAGTGGAGAAAGTATTGTATCCCACTCAAAATAGTCATGTCAAAGTTAACAGAAGATACCTACATATTTTGAGGCACCTGAATCAAAAATATTCCATTCACATGACTTTCTCTATATCTCGTAACAAATTGTTGTTAATAAGCTTATTCTTTTATTTATTTCATGCTAATCGAGAAAAATTAGCAGAAATAGTTTTATTTCTTGCTTTATTGTAAGTAGAAGCGAAATAAGGGAGTACCACAGGTTAAAGTGAAAGCCAAAAGCTGGTTGCTATATGACTGATGTTCCTTTGTTTGTATGGACACGAGTTGGCAAATTCCTGTATGAGAAAAGTATAAGTTTTTCAAAGCTGAAATCAAAAACAAGGAATATCTCAAAATCGATCAACTCCACGAAAAAAATGTATATAACATAAATTGTGTGTTTTAACCTGCTCTACATTTTTTGTGTGTTAAGGTTTTGTCCATCTCTTATGGTTTATAGTATGCAAAATTCATCCAGAATAAAGTAGTCTTCAGAGGCCATTCCCAGAAAATGAAGGATATACACTTTATTTGTCAAGTAAATATCTTTAATATACGATATTGTAATCAAAATCGTTAGACCATTTTTTAGAAAATCAAAACGTTAGAAAAAAGTTCCATGTACAGGGAATTGGGAGTGGGGAGGGGAATTTTCTTGAAAACCTTCGTGTCGCATCCTTGGAAGATACCAAACCTAAATACCAAGTTTGGTTTTTAACGGACTTTTCGTTTTTGAGCTATACTGCCCACAGACACACACATATAGACACCTAGACAGACAGACACACACACGGACATTTTTCTAGAAATGCTTTTTTTGGATTCAGGAGGTCTCAGAACATGTATTTCCGGTGAAATCTCGGTATCGAATTTTTGGGTGCATTATAATACCTTCTCTATACACTATGTACATAGTACGTATAGAGAAAGTAATAAAAGCATTTTTAAGAGAGGATCCTTGTGTGAGGGTCTGTAACTACTTATCGCAAAAAAAAAAATCTAATGTGTTCCATTCACTTGACTTTTTCTACCACTATAAATAAACTAATTTTACAAAAGATTATTCTTTTATTTGCATGATACTAAACGAGATAAACATTACCGGATATTGTTTTATTAATTAACTTTGTCAGCATAAAGGAAATAAAAATATGCCCATACTAGGCTAAAGTGGTACTCAAATCATTTAAAAGCTGATCGCTATGTGAAACATTTGATATTCGAGTATCTTTGCATGGCCAGGAGTAAAACAAAAGAGATGTTAAACGAATCAGGTCTACCCTTTGAGAAAAGTTTAAGTATTTTAAAATTGAAATAAATAATAAGGAATATCTTGGTAATGATTAATCTATATGTTTGTATAATACGTTTTTGTGTATCTTTTACGGTTTACCAGTTATCGAAAAGGCATCCAGAATGAAGAGGTCTTCAGAGACTATTCCCAGAAAATTCCATGACTTTCTCTACATCTATGCAATAAATTATTGTTTAAAAACTTGTTCTTTCATTTACTTAATGTTAATCGAGAACAAATTAGCAGAAAGGGACATATTATTTGCTTCCTTGTATGTAGATGGAAAATAAGGGAGTACTATAGGCCAAAGCGATAGTCAAATCTGGTTGCTATATGACTGAATGGACAGGAGTTGACAAATTCCCGTATAAGAAAAGTTAAAAGAATCTTAAAACTGAAACCAATAACAACAAATATCCCGAAAATGATCAATCCCACGAGAAAAATGTATATAACATAAAATGTGTGTTTTAACGAGCTCTGCGTGTTTTTGTGTTACGTTTTTATGTAGCTCTTACGGTTTACCAGTTACGCAAAATTCATCCAGAGTAAAGATGTCTTCAGAGGCTACTCCCAGATAATTGTATATATTAATTTTATTTGTAATGTAAACATCTTTAATACAAGATATTTAAATTAAAATCGTTTGAGCCATTTTTGAGGAAATCAAAATTTTAGAAAATGTTTCTATGTAAAGGGTAGTTGGGGTGGGGGATTTTCTTCAAAATCTTCGCGGTGCATCCTTGGAAGGTACCGAACTTAAATACCAACTTTTAATTTTCGAGATATGCTGCCCACAGACTCACACGCATTTTTCTAAAATGCTTTTTTTGGAATCAGGGGGTCCCAAAACATGTATTTCCAGTGAAATTTCGCTATCGAATTTTTGGGTGCATTACAATATCTTCTCTATACACTATGTACATAATACGTGTAGAGAAAGTAAAAATGGTTTCAATCATAAAAATTTATGAAACAATTTTCATGTAAACGGTAGTTTGTGGTGAGGGATTTTCCTGAAAATCTTCGTGTCGCATCCTTGAAAGATACAGAACTTATGTAAATCCAATTTTGGTATTTAACCGACTTTTCGTTTTTGAGTTATGCTGTTCACAGAAACACACACACACACACATCTTTTTCTAAATTTGTTTTTCTGAAAACGGATAATTTTCAAGATAGTCAAATGAAAAACTAGTCAAGTATAAAAGACGTACGATAGCATTATGTAATATACTTACCTGGATTTTCATCTTTAAACCTACGAATGAGGGCGGAACTTTTTTGAAAATCTACGTTGTTTATAGAAGCGCTATAACCAAGAATGAGCATCACGTGACTTAGACCACCAATCACATTCGCGTTCCGTTCAGCTCTTATACTCTCATCCAGATGGTTCTTCAGCGTCGCCAGCGACAGAGGCAGATCCAGTCTGGTAGGCCCTGGAGGTAAGGAAATTAAGTTGCTCTTAACCTTCATTTGGCGTTCTGTATTTAAATGTTTATTCAGCAAAGTGACAAAGTTTTGGTATAACAAGTATAACTAAAGGTTCAGGTAGGTTTTGTTTTGCGCACAAGAGTTGCCATCATTACTTGCGTTCAGTAAGTTCACCAGTAGCCATAAACACTTATGAACATTGAACATCTCAAGGTATGTACATATATAGTGTGATTCAAAAATACTTTTACAAAGTTTGGAACAGGTTCCTTACATCAAAACAAGAAAAAATGTTCATATAAACACATGCGCCAAACTCTTATTTCTGGATTTATTGAGGTTCAAAATGCTATTAATCAAAACATTTAAAGTGACACTTTATTCTATTTTTGACGTTGTCAGCTTGTTCCATAAAAACACCACTAATAACAAATGATCCAAATATTCCCCTCTGGCGTGTAGACACGCATGCACTTGTCGAAGCATGGAATGTCAAATACTCCCAGTGGGTGTCGTATGATTTCGCAGGCTTATATGATACATAGATTAAGAGTTTGTTCATTTAGGTCATCTTGTGCATAAACCAGTAAACAAAGTGCCCCCAAAGAATAAAAATCCAGAGGATTTAGGTAGGGGGAACATGCAGGCCATGGAGCTGGTCCCCCTCTACCTATCCATCCGTCATGCTAGTCACCAGCCAGTGCATCTCGAACAATGAGACTAATTGTACTAGAGCATCCTACATAAACCTCGCGTTTCTTATTTGCAGAGGCACACTTTCTAAGTCTGGGAGAGTGTTCTGAATGAAATCCCTGTAGACAATGCTTGTAAGGTGTGCTGGGGGAATGTATCACACATCTGATAAACGGTAAATTTTAACAAGTGACCATGGCAACATAACGAACTCTGCTGGGTAAAGTGGGTCAAAGCCTTCTATAAATGAATACATAAATAAAAAAAGCTATTAGGTTGGACCAGGAATTCCGTTGAAGGTGACTTTCATTAATAAATGATAAAACGTAAAAATCTGATGTGTTGCATTCACATGACTTTCTCTACATCTCTGCAACAAATTATTGTTAAAAAGCTTATGCTTCTATTTACTGCATACTATTGAAAAACTTAGCAGAAATAGTTCTAATACTTGTTTCCTTGTAAGTAGAAGCGAAATAAAGTAGTACGATAGGTTAAAGTGATCGTCAAAAATTGGTTGCTATGTGACTGAAGTTCCTTTGTTTGTAGACAAAAATTGTTACATTTCTGTATGAAAATGTATACGTTTTTAAAGCTGAAACCAAAAACAAGGAGTATCTCAAAAACGATCAACTCCACGAAAAAAAAAAAAAAAATATATATATATATATATATATATATATATATATATATATATAAGATAAATTGTGTGTTTTAAGGAGCTCTACATTTTTTGTGCTGTAAGTTTTTTTCCATCTCTTACGCTTTAGCAGTTATGCAAAATTCCGTAAAATTCATCCAGAATAAAATAATGTTCAGAGGCTACTCCAACAAAATTCAAGATAGGTATACATTTTATTTGTCAGATAAATATCTTTAATATATGAAATTTTAATCAAAATCGTTAGAGCCATTTTTGAGAAAATCAAAATTCTCGAAAAAAGTTCCATGTAAAGGGTAGTTTGGGGTGGGGGATTTTTCTCAAAATCTTCGTGCCGCATCCCTGAAAAATACTAAACTTAAATACCAACTTTGGTATTGAACGGACTTTTCGTTTTTAAGCTATCGTGTTCACAAACGCACGGACACACACACGGACCTTTTTTCTGAAAATGCTTTTTTTTTTTTTTTTTGGATACAGGGGACCCTAAAACATATATCTCCGGTGAAATCTCGGTATCAAATTTTTGGGTGGAGTGCAATATCTTCTCTATACACCATGTACTTAGTACGTATAGAGAAAGTAAAAACCAAGCGTTTTAGAGCACATGTTTATATGAACATATTTTCTTGTTTTGATGTCAGGAATCCGTCTCCAAACGTTGTAAAAGCATTTTTGAATCATTCTGTATACATAAACAATAGATGTGGATATCAAGCACAAAAATACATTATATACAAGGAGTATGAAACAAAGAAAGGACAATTTTAAATACTTCCCTGCAATATATATAGTTCGATAGACATGTCCATTAATTCTAGACCAGGCATAAAATGTGGCTCACAATGATTTGTCATTAAAACAACTAAATACTACTTACAGAGATTTATAAATTTTATCATCTCGATAATTTGTCATTCAGATAATCTTGTACAGAATAAAATGATTTTGAACAAAAATTTAGCAGTAATTTTAAAAGCATTGCAATTGTCAACTTTTCCCTTTAGATCATTTGGAAGAGTATTGAATATTTTATGGCTTCATAATATACACTTTTCTGAAAGCAAGAAAGTTATACATTGAGATGATGGATGCTACTTTTTTGTCTAGTAATTATACCATGAACTTTATTGTTTGATATAAACGTGGCTTGCTTACATACAAAGAAATTTAAGATAGAGAATATATACGAGGGTCATCCAAAAAGTGAAAGACGATTTGGCATAACTAAATGATGACGAAAGATATTAAACACAAAACTTTATTTACAAAATTACTATACCTTATTCTATTTCTGAACGTAATCTCCATTCTGTTCAGACATTTATTGTCACGTGGTACCAGATCTTCAATGCCGATGTTATACCTTTCTACAGCATTCGTTTTTTTAATCACAAAATGTTCGGTCAATCGAATTTTATAGGCAAATAACGCAAGTTTATGGTGATAATGCAGCGAATGAATCTTCAGTGAGGAATTTTTTGGTAGTGTTTAACGCCGCGTTTACTACTTGTGGCACCGCAGGCGATGACACTGGTGAAACATGGAATGAAGATGGAGCCCCGGTGTAATGCGATGGCGGGGGAAACCGGAGAAAACCCGCCCCTGCGCCTCTTTGTCCACCACAAATCTCAGCTGCGGTCGCTTGGGAGCGATGCGGTCTAGGTGAGAGGCGAGTGGTCTAACCACTCGGCCATGACGCGGCCGTGGTGAGGAAATGGCGCATAATTTACGAGCAATCAAGGAAGAACCAGTGTATACGATAAAGACCGGAGTGGAAGTTCATAATTCGTTATGGAGGAGTTGAAAACAACTGTTGATAAAAGAATTCAGAAAGACCGGCGTTTCACTTTGGACATTTCTTTTTGGATAGAAAAGATTTCCCAGCCATGAAGACCTCAAAGTGGCAGTGACATCTTGGCTCAGATCTTTGGCGGTAAAAAGTACATCTGCGTTGAAAATCCTGTACCACGTGACAGTAAATACCTCGATAGCAATGACGATTACATTGAAAAATAGAGTAAGGTACTGTAACTTTGTAAATGAAGTTTTGTATTGATATCTTTTGTTATTGTTTAAATATGCCAAATCATCTGTCACTTTCTGGAAGGCAGAGTTAATCTCTTCAGCCTTCTAAAAATATATTTGCAAGAGTGTCTGCTATGGGTATGAGAAACGGTTCTTATAATTTTTTTTTTTTTTTTTGCATAAGGAATATTCGTTTACTTTCTACTAATAATTTCCCCAGAATAATATTCCATATTCCATGATCGAGTTAAAATAGGCGTACTATTCTAACTAGTTTAAGTTTATAATAGAACTTACTTTTACCAGTGGGCGGATAGCAAAACAGGCAGAGCTGAGTTTATAGGTAAGATATACTTAATGTGAGCTTTCCAATCTAAATATCTGTCTACTTGAAGGCCCAGAAATGTAATGCGGCCTATTTGTTCCAATAGCATATCATTAACACCAATTTCTATTGGAGTGTGTGATGTTCGACGAGTTATAAATCTAATAAGTATTTTTTTTTCTTGGTTGGTCATATAGGACGATGAATGAAATTGGTAAATGATGCTCAAATGATATCTGGTCCATTGAGCTTAAAGTTACTCGAATTCATCTTCTCAGGATAAGGGAAAAGCCTGAAAAACCCCTTATCCGGGTAACTCACCCTAAACGAGGTTCGAACTCGCGACCTGTGGAACGTGAGGCAGACACGCTACACCACACTACCCAGGCGGGCTTAATACGTATTATTTTGTCTAGATTTACGGATAATTTGTTAGTTTTAAACCAATATGACTTTCAAAAAATGTAATGGCGTTTTATTTATGGGCGCTCTTTAACTGCTATGGTTCTCAGCGTCCCATTCTATACTGGGCGTGAAAGACCAGTTAATTTTGCTCAGAGGCCTCTCTATCAGGCTTGAGGTTCTTTTACGGGAATCACGGCTTTACTTCTCTTCCGAAGGAAGCCATGCTAAGGATTTTTACGCCCGAAAAAATCCATCGTCCTCCGCCGGGTTTGAACCCGCGACCTTGAGTATATGATGTCAGCATGGTAACCATTACACCACGGAGGGCAACTAAAGGACTTACAAACGGATGCCTAAGGATCAGAAGCCTGTCTGGGAGCTAACGGCACGAAACCACAGAATGAAGAACCTAGAACAAGTGGTCGGTCCGTAGCGAGGCATGAGGAAGTGGATGATACGAAATATAGGAAAGGTGATGATGGAGCAATTGGTGGATTGAGTGGCGGGGGAAACCGGAGGATCCGGAAAAAATCGTCCACCACAAATGCTACTTGCGGGCGCTTGGGATCGACCTGGGCCACCTAGGTGGAAGTCGAGCGGTCTAACCACCCGGCCACGGCATGACATGCAGTTCAATTTAATTACACACGCATTTAGGTTTTTGTTGATCAGTGAGACAACTTACAAGGAATATCTTCGGTGTCATTATTCAGCCTGAAGAGTTGGTAAGCCTGGTGAGTTGTATTCAAGATCCAGGAGCCATCCTGACCGTTGAGGACTTGCAGGCTGCTTCCAAAGTGACAGACATCCGCTTCTTCGCTCAGGTACCTGAATACAATCGCCAAAGTGAATACATATATAGGATCAAGAATAGCATATGCAGAAAATTGTAGAAGACAGAACATTTTAAATAGAGCACACTGTTGCCACTTGTGTGCACTACACGTAGGTTAGAACTTTGCCGCTCAGCTGCGATAGATCCACCAATTCAATGTCATCTTGTGAATAATACTTCACCAAATATATGCACTACTATTTACGGGAATGTATGGCGGAAATTTCACGAAAAAACTACTTTTTACGTTCTCTACGCGTACTATGTTCATAGTATAAAGAGAAGGATGCACCCAAAAATTCGATACCGAGATTTCACCGGAAATACATGTTTTGAGACCCCTGAATAAAAAAAAGAATTTTAGACAAATGTCTACGGACAGCATAGCTCAAAAACGAAAAGACCGTTAAATACCAAACTTGGTATTTAAGTTTGGTATCTTCCAAGGATACTACACGAAGATTTTAAAGAAAATCCCCCCACCTTAACTACTCTTTACATGGAAAAAATTTCGAAAATTTTGATTTTCGCAAAAATTGCTCTAACGATTTTGATTAGAATCTCGTATACTTAATATATTTACATGACAAATAAAATGTATGTCTTAAATTTTCTGGGCATAGCCTCTGAAGACATGTTTATTCTTGATGACGTTTATTGAATTTTGCATAACTGGTAAACCTTGAATCAACATGGCTGCAACTTACTGTAAGAAACGTAATGACTCCTCTCGTGTCCATGTGCCGTCAAGTATAACACTGATATGAACCTTAGGCTTAGTTCTGGGCCGGGAGTCGCAGTTTGCATTGTCGTCCAGGATACCTTCTGTAACATATTAATTCCAATGTAAACAATATTAAAAATCTGATGTGTTCCTTTACATGACTTTCTCTTAACTATTCTACAAGCAAACATCTTACAAAAGAGTCTTCTTTCAACACCATTCTAATCCAGATAAACATTAGCAGAATGTTTTTAGTACTTAGTTCCTTATAAGTAGAAGGGAACTAAAGGAATGCGCTATGTTAAAGTGATAGTCAAATAGTGAAATATCGTTATGCGACGTCATTGAAAATCACCTCTTTGCTTGGCCAGGAGTAGAACAAAAACGGACAATTCCTGTATAAGTATTTTAAAATTGAAACAAATAACAATATCAACTCAACAACAAAAATGCATATTACATAAATTGTATCTTTTAACGAGATCTACAGTTTTTGTGTAGTAACCTTTTGTCTATCTCTTACGGCAAAACCATTATGCAAAATTTTGCAAAATTCAACTAGAATAAGGTGCTCTTCAAAGGCTATTCCTAGAAATTTCAAAATATAAATTGTATTTGAAATGTAAATAGCTTTAATATACATATTTCAATAAAAATCTTACAGCCTTTTTTAGAAAAACAAAATTTTCAAAAAATGTTCCACGTAAACGGTAGTTTGGGGTGGGGGATTTTCTTGAAAATCATCAAGTCGAATCCTTGGAAGATGATAAACTTAAATACCAAGTTTGGAATTCAACAGGCTTTTAGTTTTTGAGCTATGCTGTCCACTGACACACACATGTGCGTATCTTTTTCTAAAAATGAATTTCTGTTGAATTCATGGGTTCTCAATATATATATATATATATATATATATATATATATATATATATATATATATCCGCTGAAAGCTCGGTATCGAATTTGTGGGTGCAATACAATACCTCTCTATACACTATGTACATAGTACGTGTAGAGAAAGTAATATTATGTGGCCTTAAAAAGAAAAGGAATAAAGTAAACTGTACGTGCTTTGTATAGTATATACTTGAAAAATATCTGATGTACTCCATTCACATGACTTTCTCTAGATGTTCCACAAACAAACTTTCGTTACAAAAATTATTCTTTTAACTACGTCATGCTAATCAGAATAAATATTGCCAGAAATGGTCTTTTTACTTGCTTTTCTGTAAGTAGAAGGGAAATAAGGGAATACGCTTGGCTAAAGACAGTAGCTGAGTGAAACAATTGAAATTAGGTTCTGTTTGCTTGCTAGAAATAAACAAAGAGAGACGAAATAAAGTTTTCTCAAGTTTGAGAAAACTTTAAGTACCTTAAAAGCAATAACTCCGAATATCTCGAAAAGTACTAAAAATGTACCTAAATTGTGTGTTTTAATGAATGTTGCATTTTTTGTGTAGTAAGTTTTTGTCTATCATTTACAGTTCAGAAGTTAGGTGTACAAAAGTTATACAAAAGTCATCAAGAACGAAGAGGTCTTCGGAGGCTATACTCAGAAAATTCAAGATATACATTTGTTTTGCCATGAAAAATCTTAAACATATGACATTTTAATAAAAATGGTTACTGCGTATTTTGAGAAAATGAAAATGTTTTAAAAATGTTCCATGGAAACGGTCGTTGGGAGTGGGGGGATTTTCTCGAAAATCTTCGTGTCGCATCCTTGGAATATAGTGAACTTAAATACCAAGTTAAGTATTTTACAGAGTTTTCGTTTTTGAGTAATCATGTTCACACACATGGACCTTTTTCTAAAAATACTTTATTTGGATACAGAGGACCCTAAAATGTGTACTTGTGAAATCTCGCTATCGAACTTTTAGTGGTGTGCAATAGCTTCTCTACTTATGTACTATATAGAGAAAGTAAAAATGTATTGTAGAAATAAATATGCATGCTAGAATTTTGATACTTGGCAGAAATATCAGTATTGCTGTGTATAAATAATAACTGGTATAAATCTCAAAAATATGCATACTGTGTATTTTTCAAATTTCAGCGTAATGTTGCTACGTCTGCTGTTATAAATTCAAGAAACAAGCGATAGAGGGAGCTAATGTATTTAAGAGTTTTAATAATCACTTAGTTTCTCCATCGGGACCATGCGAAGTGAACTGAAGCCTTAATTGTTTCACATAGCGACCAGTTTTTACTTTCTCTATACGCACTATGTACAGAGAAGGTATTGCACTCCACCAAAAAATTCGATACCGAGATTTCACCGGAAATATATGTTTTAGGATCCCCAATATACAAAAAAAGCATTTTCACAAAAAGGTCCTTCTGTGTGTGTGTGTCCTTGTGTCAGTGTGTCCGTGTGTCTGTGAACACGATAACTCAAAAACGAAATGGCTCTAACGATGTTGATTAAAATGTTGTATATTAAACATATTTACCTGACAAATAAAATGTATATCTTGAATTTTCTGGGAATAGCCTCTGAAGAGTAGTTTATTTTGGGTGAATTTTACTGAATTTTGAATAACTGCTAAACCGTAAGAGATTGGCAAAAACTTACTACACAAAAAATGTAGAGCACGTTAAAACACACAATTTATGTTATATACATTTTTTTTCGTGAGTTCGTCATTTTTGAGACAATCCTTATTTTTGGTTTCTGCTATGAAAAATTTATACTTTTCTCATACAGGAACTTGTCAAGTCCTATCCATATAAACAAAGGAACTTCATTGACATAGCAACCAGCTTTTGAGTATCACTTTAACCTATGGTAGTCCCTTATTTCGCTTCTACTTACAAGGAAGCAAGTAATAAGACTATTTCTGTTCATTTTTTTCTGATTAGCATAAAGTAAATAGAAGTATAAGCTTTTTAAGAATAATTTGTTGCAGGGATATAGAGAAAGTCATGTGAATGGTACACATCAGATTTTTAAAAGATATGACTATATCGTTTTAGCCAAATGCACTGCTTTATTTCCTTCTACTTACAAGGAAACAAGTAATTAGACCAACTCTGCTAAGTACTATCTGGATTAGCATGAAGTAGATAAAAGAATAATCTTTTTTAAGAATAGTTTGCATATGGAACAGCTAGAGAAAGTTATATGAATGAAACACATCAGATTTTTAAATTAAATAAATTCTTCTTACCTAAATGACCATTAAAGGCCTGCATTGAAGCATCGCAAAATGCATCCAGCTTGTCGTTTGATATCTGAACAGAGTCTGTAGACTTGTAGGACAAAACTCGTGCAAATGTGGTCGTCTGTAAAAGATAACACATAAATGTGAAACAAGATATTATTTTTCTAGAAACTCGCTGATATCGCTTATGGGTGATCATAGAATATTTTACATCTTTCTATTTATTTTTTTATTTTTCTATGCATTTTTAAAAATTACTTTTTCAACAGCGGGTAATGTACACAGAGCCCAAATAGTAATAGACATCGAATTTCTGATTGTTAGTAAAATAAAAAAATGGCATATTATTTATGGACGCTCTTTAACTTCTGTGGTTTTCAGCGTCCCATTCTATGCTGGGGGTGAAAGCCATGCTAAGGATTTTACACCCGAAAAAATCCATCGTCCTCCACCGGGTTTGAACCCACGACCTTGGATATATGAAGTGAGCATGGTAACCATTACACCACGGAGGGCGACTATGTGAAGATGGATTAATGATCGTGAAAAATTCTGAAAATCGTGAAAGCCAAGAAAAACAACAGCGGAAGTCGATGCTAAGGTTATACATTCAAGCAGAGATGAACCATTTTAACCGTCTACAAGATTGCGTCGCGATATGAAGCTACCTTACTCCATTGCCGCATCCATTGCCAGACCGATTTTGGCAGCTAGTGATTTTCTCAGATGAAAGGTCATTTTGCTCTGATTAGGATGGACGAATGTGTTTGTGGCGACCAGACATTACTCGCTATGTTCCAGAACAGGTGGTTGCCAAGAAAAGAAGTGGCAATACATAATACATAACAATTCTGCAAACTCCAAACATCTCGAGAACCTGCTTATATTCATGTAAATTTCGAAACAGGCATTTTCTCTGTAGTCCCGATTAACCATGCGAGAGGTCGCACCAAAATCTGGACCACCATTTTGAAAGGAGCACGTTAGTAATCTCGCTTCCAGTTGAGGGCGTTGGCTATTCCTATTAGCGAATGAGTTGACAAACCCAGCTTAGGTATGCTCTATTGGTTCGATATAGAACACTCACTTGCAAGGTGACTATCAGCCAATAAAAGAAAAACATGACGTAATAAAGTACCCTAAAACGGTAAGGAATGCGGTGTACGCAAGAAGGCAGTGCCGATTTCTTTTTGTGCCTTCTGTACATAGTACGTAGAGAAAGTATTACAATCCAACAAGATTTCGATACAGGGATTTCATGGTAAGCACATGCTTTGAGGATCCCTGAAAAAAGAAAGAATTTTAGACAAATATTCTGTGTGTGTGTGTCTGTGAATAGCATAACTAAAAAAATATGAGTGTGCCATTCACATGACTCTCTCTACACCTCTGTAACAAATTATTGTTAGTAAACTTATTCTTCTATCCACTTCATGCTAATCGAGATAAACATTAGCAGAAACGGTCTTATTACTTAGTTCCTTACAAGTTGAAGGAAAAATTAGTGAATACACTAGGCTAAACCGACAGTCTCTTGTTTTAGAATGTGGTTGCTATGGGAGTGGCCAGGAGTTGACAAGTTCCTGTACGAGTAAAATTAAGTATTTTAAAACTGAAATCAATAACAAGGAATATCTCGAAGTCGGTCAACTCCAAGAAAAAATGTAGGTATATGACATAAATTGTGTTTTAATGAGATCTACATGGTTTGAATAGTAAGTTTTTGTCTATCTCTTACGGTTTATGTAATGCAATATTCAGAGAAATTCATCCAGAATAGAAGTCTTCAGAAGCAATCCTGAGAAAAATCAAGATATACATTTTATTTGTGATGTAAATAGCTTTAATATGCGGTATTTTAAACAACATCTATTTACAAGGAACTAAGTAATAAGACCGTTTCTGCTAATGTTTATCTCGATTAGCATGAAATAGAAGAGAAAGCTTATTAAAATAATTTGTTACAGAGATATACAAAAGTCATGTGAGTGGAACATATCACATTTTTTATGACTGCCATACAAACAGAACGGACATTCACTATCATCACATAGCGACCAGCTCTTAAATTTGTCTCGTTTTAGCCCATTGAATTCCCTTATTTCTATTGTACCCAACAGGAAATAAATAATGCGACCACTACTGATAATCTTTACCTTGATTAGCATGCGATAGATGAACACTCTTTTGTGAGAAATTGGTTTGCAGAATAGGTAGATAAACCATAAGAATGGGACACATCAGATTTCTACGTTCTCTACTCATAGGTAACATGTACATAATAGAGACAGAAGATATTGTATACCACCCAAAAATTCCATACCGAGATTTCGCCGGAAATATATGTTTTGAGGTCCCCTGGGCCCAAAAATATTTTTTGAAGGTTCGTGTGTATGTGTTTGTGGACAGCATAACCCAAAAACTAAAATATCGTTAAATACCAAACTTGGTATTTAAGTTTAGTATCTTCCATTGATGCGACAGGAAGATTTTCAAGAGCACCCCCCCCCATTACCCTTTACATAGAAACATTTTTGAAATTTTTGTTTTGCTCAAAAACGGCTCTAACGATGTTGATTATAATATCGTATATTATAGATATTTACACCACAAATAAAATGTATATCTTGAATTTTCTGGGCATAGCTTTTGAAGACCTATTCTTTCGGAATGAATTTTGCAGAATTTTGCATAACTGGTAAACTGTAAGAAAAAGACAAAAAAATTACTAGTCATAAACTTTACAATCTATGTAAAAGACATTTTGTTGTAGAGTTGACCGTTCCCAAGATATGATTGTTATTGGTTTCATTAATTTTTACTTTCTCTATATGTACTATGTACATAGTGTATAGAGAAGTTATTGCATTCCTCCCAAAAATTCGATACCGAGATTTCACCGGAAATATGTTTTAGGGCCCCTTTTGTCCAAAAAAGGCATTTTCAGAAAAAGATCCGTGTGTGTGTGTGTGTGTGTGTGTGTGTGTGGTGTGTCCGTGAGTCAGTGTGTCCGTGTGTCTGTGAACACGTAAACTCAAAAACGAAAAGTCGGTAAAATACCAAACTTGGTATTTAAGTTTAGTATCTTCCAGGGATACGACACGAAGATTTTGAGAAAAATCCCCCCATCACAAACTGCCCTTTACATGGAACTTTTTTTCAAAAAGTTTGATTTTCACAAAAATGGCTCTAATGTTTTGATTAAAATATCGTATATTAAAGATATATGCCTGACAAATAACATGTATATCTTGAATTTTTTGGGAGTAGCCACTCAAGGTTACTTTATTTTTGATGAATTTTACGGAACTTTGCATAACTGCTAAACCGTAAGAAATAGACAAAAACTTACCTAACAGAAAATGTAGATCACGTTAAAACATCCAATTTATGTTATATATATTTTTTTCGTGGAGTTGTACGTGTTTGAGACATTCCTTGTGTTTGCCTTCAGCTTTAAAAAACTTATACTTTTCTCATACAGGTAAATGTCAACTCCAGTCCTTACAAACAAAGGAACTTCAGTCACATAGCAACCAGCTTTTGACTAACACTTTAATCTATGGTACTCCCTTATTTCGCTTCTACTTACAAGGAAGCGAGTAATAAGACTATTTCTGCTAATTTTTGTTTCGATTAGCTTGAAGTATATAGAAGGATAAGCTTTTTAACAATAATAATTTGTTGCAGAGATGTAGAGAAAGTCATGTGAATGGAAAAAGTAAGATTTTTCTCAAACGTGGTCACCATTCCTTTCATCTTGTTTTTGTTTCTGGTGGTCTTGCAAAGCAAACCCGACTTCAAATGTCCATTCTCATGCCTTCTCTATATTGTCACATGCAGAATGTGGTACTACTGCGTTAGGATCCACATTCTAAGTGTGGCATGATTGATTAATTAATTTTTATTGTTTTGGCTGTACTGTAGAAAAGGTTAGTCTAATATAACCACGGGAGCGTGGCTTTCGTCCTCTTTGCCAGTGGGACGCCGTGGTGTGGACATCGCACGTTTGTTAAGTAATCATGTAAATTATAATGGAGCTATAGTATTCACCCAGGTTTTGGCTACGCAACATACAGGTAAAAGTTTAATAAATCAATTAGCTGGAATTACTCTTGAACTAACATGTTCTAATTTAGTAGTTTGATTTTGGTTCCCACATTTCCTTGTGTTACTGCTGAGTTTGCTAATTGCCCATAAGTTAGCATGGGGGATACGTCCCTCATGTCGCATCCGATTAGAATAGTTTTGTATGTGCCTCTCGCAGCCACAGCGAGGTCGCCGAGTTATTAGAAAAAGCGGTTGCGACATATTGGTTGTGGCGCCGGGTATTCATCTTTTTTTTTTTTTTTTTTTAACGAAATTTTTTTAAGTACAGCATATTGGCGGAAGCGCCGGGGCCGGGTAAAATTTTACTTAAAATTTGATGTGTTCATGTAGCTCCTAAACTGTACATCACCAGGATACAAACATATTACCATTCCTTCATATGAAAATTCTAATGTTGATGCCCATCCTAATACAGCTTTCAGCCATGTGGCATGGTGTCCTGTGGCCCCTCTTTCCAATAGGGTTCTTATACTCAATCCATCTACTGTGGTGCAATCCATTATGTCTCTTATTGTGTCTAAAGACAGCTTACCATTCTTTGCCTCGTATATTGAGTCAGTGAAAATGTTCAAAGAATAACCAGAGCTTCTCTCTCTTTTGCTTGGAGGTCCCTGTATCCCTGATATAGTGAGATTGTTATGCATAATGGCATGCTTTATCATTATTATATTGGGTCCGTAACCAGGGATTACTGGGAGAGTTCGTAACCTAGGATCTAGTGAGTTCAGCAAGATTCTCAATTGCTGTGGAAGGGTGATTCTGCTTACCAGTGACAATTTCCTAATGTCATTGAATTTCTCCAATAGGTCTGTGGTTACTCTTGGGTCCATTAAAGTAAGATGTGGGAAAAGTGCTTCTTTCAAGACTGGTATACGTAAATGAGGGGGGATTAGCACTCTTAACATCTCTTGTCTCAACCTCTTTCCGCGTCAGCGTAGGAATGCCAAATCTTATACTTGCCCTCTCCCATCTGATGTGAGAATAAGATCGAACCTGTCTCCTCCCTTCTGAGTATAAGACGTCATTCACATCTTCCATTTCCTTTGTCGTAAGTTCTGCACTTCCTACCCACCAGTCCACAGCTTCTTTTTTACAAAGAACTCTCCCATGTTTTCTCGAGTCCTCCACAGCTTCGTCTCCTGGCTCGTGTAGATAGTGTTTGGGAACCTTATACTTCTTCGCTTTGTTCTTATCAATAGCTAAAGGGAACTTCAAAGTCATTACATGCATTGTGTTCAACACAGGAGTTGGATCTTTTAGTGACTTGGCACACCTTTCTATCAACCTTGTATTTGACATTTTGTATGTTCTCAAAATCTGCATCGCTTCAGGTGAACTATCGTTAATTTTCCTTACCAGATTCATGAGAATGTTCTTTCTGGATTCAACTTCCATTTTGTTGGGCAAATTAATAAGTTAAGAATTTATAGGATCTGCTGATGTGTCACCACGTGCTCTAATAGTTGTAGTCCTAGGATTGGAAATTCTTCATTTCTCCATGCCCTTGTAAATAATTTATATATGTGAGCTAGGTTGCTATGTTATTCTAAAAAGTCCCAGTTTTGTATTCCAATTTCGTGTAACATTTAACACGTGGTGAATTGGTTCTTTGCGGCGTCCTTTGCTCTCCATTACTCATGTGGCTATATTTAGTACCTGAGATAGTTTTAAAAGTTTTCTAAATTAGTGTGTCCAAGTAATAAGTTAAAGGTTCGTTGTCGCTGAATAATTTATTTCTCATTTTTAACTTGATTTTGACTTCAGTAGTGATAGCGTCATACCGCCATGATGGCTTCGCATGCTGTCGGCGTGGGTCCGAACTTTCGTCGTTAAAATGGTATCTTTCTGGTTTATTCCTTCTCGCTTTACATGTATTAGTACAGTTTTAATATGGAAGTGTTATATTTGTGGAAGATTGGTATGTGAAGTTCATTTTACTCCATTCTAAATTGTGGTAAAGTGTTGCATTTCCACTAAAAAAATTTTTTTCAGGTTAGTGTTTTATAAACACATGTTCGTGTGCTAGTTAACTCAGTGAACTACAGCTATATTCCAGTTATAAATACAGCTATTCCGTGTGTTATAGGTTTGATTTTTGGCAAAGTGCTCCACGTGTTGTAAAAGTTATCAAGGTTAATTTCTAAATTGTAGTGTGACGATTTCTTATTTGTCTTGTGATTTTTAAAATTCTCAACGTTTTCTGGCCTTAGTGATGTTACTTGTGTTAAATTTGTGAAAAGTGATAGCCACGTGCTTGCATTTATTACCCATTTTACTGTTGGAGGTTAACAGCTATTTGTGATTTCTGGATGAGTTTGGCAAAGCTATGTTGTGTAGGCATGGAAACAGTAGGATTTACAGTATAGCACGTGTGGAGAAGTTTATCTGAAATATAGAAGTTTGTGCTAACAACCAGCAACTCCGTCACAGATGGCTCCCATTACTCCTATGCAGCCTGCCATGCCTCGTACTGCAATAGAACCCTCATGTTTTGATAATACAGGTTCGTTGACCTTAAAAGATGCTTTAGTCTCAGTACCAGTTTTGGCTCACTATATGCCTGGGGCATATACTGAATTACATACAGATGCTAGTGGTTTAGGTGTGGCTTGTGTCTTATATCAGAAGATTGATAATGTTTTAAAACCTATTGGTTATGCATCCAGGACACTCACAAAATCCGAAAAGAACTACAGCGTCCCAGAATTGGAATTATTGGCTATTTTATTTGGACTTACTCATTTTCGCACTTTTGTATATGGTTATCCAGTACATATTATTTCGGACCATCACTCTTTGTGCCATCTGAACAATTTAAAAGATTTAACAGGACGTTTAGCTCGATGGAGTTTGAAACTCCAAGAATTTCAATATACTATCTGCTATAAATCTGGGAAAACACATCATGATGCAGATACTCTTTCTAGATTTCCAGTGCTCCAACCACAAGAAAATGAACTTGGAACAGCTTGAGGAACTCCCTACTTGTCTCTTATCACCAGTTGAAGTTGCTAACAAGCAACAACAAGATACTTCTTTGATTCCAATTGTTCAGGCCCTCCAGGACCCTTCCCTAGCTTCTTCTAAAATTCAGAGACAAGATTCCACTTATATTTTAAAGTCAGGAGTTCTGTATCGTAAAAATGCTGGCTCTACTGGACCGCTTCATTTATTGGTAATTCCTGAAGCCCTTAAACATGAAATTTTGTCCTCATGTCATGATGATCCTCTTTCAGGACATTTAGGATTTTCTAAAACTTTCAACAAAATTCACTCTCGATATTATTGGATTGGGATGAAAAAAGATATTGAACATTTTGTGCGTACATGTCCCAGTTGTCAAACTAGAAAGGCACCTAACAATCAGAAACCTGCTGGTCTTTTACAACCTATTCCAGTTACTTCGGTAGGAGAACGTTGGGGCATTGATCTCCTTGGCCCTCTTCCACGGTCCAATTCTGGTCATAAATATATTATTGTTGCTACAGAGTATGCATCTCGGTGGGTTGAATCCACATCACTTCCTTCTGCAACAATTCCACATGTTGCTAAATTCATTCTGCACAATATTGTCGCCATGGTGCACCTGCTACCTTGCTATCAGACAGGGGTTCAGTTTTTCTTAGTGAAGTAACTCAAGAACTGTTGAAATCTCTTTCGGTATCGCCTTCCTTTACCAGTGCTTATCATCCAGCTTGTAATGGTTTAACAGAACGCTTTAATCAAACGTTATTAAATATGCTTAGCCATTTTGTGGATTCAAATCAGAAAAATTGGGATGCGATACTACCATATGTGATTTTTTCCTATAACTCTAGTGTCCAGGACTCTACTAAATTCTCACCATTTTTTCTCATATATGGACGTGAGGCAGTATTACCTAATCAAGTGGAGTTACAATCTACTTCAAATGATCTTTTTGTTAAACAAACTTTGTTAAACAAACTTTACAGGATATCCAAAAAGCAAGAGAGCTTGCTATAAATAACATAACACAACAGCAAGTCAAACAGAAACAGAGATATGATGCTAAACATAGAGATGTTGTGTATAATGTTGGCCAAATGGTGAAAGTGTTTACCCCTATCAGAAAGAAAGGTAAATGTACAAAGTTACTCCATAGATATTTTGGACCATTTCAGATTATCAGGCAGATTAGCCCAGTAACTTATCTTGTTGGACGTCCTCATGCGCCTCGTACTAAGCAGCAAAGTGTGCATGTTTCTCGTATTTACCCATATTATGATCCTGTGGGACCTTATAGATTGTAAAATTTTGGATTTTGTGATACATTTAAATGTTATTATCAGAAATGAGATCTTTTGAAATTGATTTCAGGAATAATTATTAAGGACAATGATGTTATTAATGATTATGTATGATGTACTATTGCCTTAAAATGATGTGAGTTTTCATTATGATGCTGTGAGAATTTGTGCTGCATTTAGTTGTTTGTGTGTATGTGTCTGTGTAGAGGAAAATGATTATGATGTGAGAGTAAATGATTTCAGGAGATTTCAGGTTTATGGAAGTGCCCAAGAGTAACCATAAATTTTGTTTTCTGTGTGGAGGGAGATGATGATTTTGTGTGAGTAAATGATTTCAGGAGATTTTGATTTTCTGGAAGTGCCCAAGAGTAGCCAGAAATTCCTGTTCCTATGGGAGTTTTAGTTATCTGTTGTGTGATTTAGTGGAATTGCCCAAGAGTAACCACTAAATTGGTGTTTTAATTGTGTTTTCAGGAGGTCGTAAGGATGCTCTGGTCGTGCCCAAGTGTATCCATTAATTAGATGAGATGAGTTAATGTTTGAGAAGTTGTGATGTTTGAGTGCGAGTTTTATGACAACAGTTGTTTGTGTTACAATTTTTTTGCAGCCTCATATTGATGGAAAGTGTTTAAATGTTTCAATAGTGCATCATACTTTTCTCCTGATATTGTAATGTTTTTTAGGTCTTTGTTTGAATTATTAATCATATAGGGTTACATGATTGTTTGTTTTGTCCCCCAGTTTTAATGCACATGTATTATCCATGTTTTTCTTTTTTAACAAAATTTATAGGTTGGCTAGTAGCATGAGTAATTAGTTGTGAAGCATGTTTGGTTTAATAGTGGCATGAGTAATTAGTTCTGAAGCATGCTTGGTTTAATAGTGGCATGAGTAAAAAGGTATAGAGGTGGTTAGGGCATATAATAATTATTTTTGGATTATATGGGTTAAATAAATTTTTATAGGTGCACCTTATAAAAGATAAAGAAAAATGATTTTGCATACCAGCTGGTTAGGTTAAGTTCAGGATCCTGATAATATTGTTTACTAGTGTATTGTTTAAATCTGTGCACAGATTATTGTGTATCACTTTTAATTATGGGAATAATATGTATCTTTAATGTTCTAAATTCATGTACACTTTTATTGTTGGTCAACATTTGTTGTATTTCAGTTAAGAAATTTTTGTCATCAAAGATGTTCACTTGTTGTAAAGTTATATAGTAGACCTAATGTATTCTTTTATGGTACATAATTTTGTGGATTTTTATTTGTAATAATTGTTGGATTGGCCGCTTATACTCTTATGAAACATGTTCCAGAAAAAGTTGATTAGTACTAGATTAGTCGCCTGCTAACTAGAGGGGAACACGCACAGCAGAGAGTTCCAGATCAGCAAAGACCTTGCAGCAAAAAAAAAACAAAAAAACAAAAACAAAAGAATCATACACCACTACAGTTGTGGCACCAAGGCCACTTATTGGGCACCATTCCAACATGCAGATGGTCCTTGCCCCATTTTTTTTTTTTTTTTTTCTCTTCGTTCTATCATAAACTTATGATAATAAACATCGTGTGGTGTAAAGTGTGTGAGGCTCTTACTATTTTGCCTCCTGTGCAAGTGCTGTGAGAAAAAACAAAAAGAGAAAGAAACAAAAGAAGAAAATTGGTTTTTTGCGTGTTCTTCCCATAAACTCGTTACTAGCAGGACGCAAACTATGAAGAAAAACAAATCACTTTTTTTTTTATATTACCAATTTTTTTTTCGGTCACCCAACATAATCTATTAATGTATGTGTAATTTGTACCATAAAGAAATTTTTTTTTTGTATATTTTGCCGCGGACGCCAAAATCTTGGTAAAGCAGGGGGAGATGTCACATGCAGAATGTGGTACTACTGCGTTAGGATCCACATTCTAAGTGTGGCATGATTGATTAATTAATTTTTATTGTTTTGGCTGTACTGTAGAAAAGGTTAGTCTAATATAACCACGGGAGCGTGGCTTTTGGCCTCTTTGCCAGTGGGACGCCGTGGGGTGCACATCGCACGTTTGTTAAGTAATCATGAAACTTATAATGGAGCTATAGTATTCACCCAGGTTTTGGCTACGCATCATCCAGCAACATACAGGTAAAAGTTTAATAAATCAATTAGCTGGAATTACTCTTGAACTAACATGTTCTAATTTAGTAGTTTGATTTTGGTTCCCACATTTCCTTGTGTTACTCCTGAGTTTGCTAATTGCCCATAAGTTAGCATGGGGGATACGTCCCTCATGTCGCATCCGATTAGAATAGTTTTGTATGTGCTTCTCGCAGCCACAGCGAGTTCCCCGAGTTATTAGAAAAGGCGGTTGCGACAATATCTCTGCTACAAATTGTTTAAAAGTTGATTCTTATATTTACTTCATGTGAATCGAGAAAATATTGCAGAAATAGTCGTATTATTTGTTTCCATGTAAGTGAAAGAGAAATAGGGAGTACCACAGTTAAAGCGATAGTAAAAAGCTGGTTGCTATGTGACTGAAGTTCTTTAGCAAGGACAGGAGTTGAGAAATTTCCGTGTGGGAAAAGAATAAGTATTTTAAAACTGAAACCAATAACAAGGAATATCTCAAAAGTGACCAGCTCCACGAAAAAGGTATATAACATAAATGGTGTGATTTAACGAGATCTACATTTTCTATGAAGTTTTTGTATATCTGTTACGTTTTCCAGTTATGCAAAATTCCGCAAAGTTCATCCATAATACATATGTTTTTAGAGGCTATTCTGAGAAACTTCAAAATATACTTATTATTTTCATCTAAATATCTCTGTCTGATATTTTAATCAATATTGTTAGAGCCGTTTTTGAGAAAATCAAAATTTTCGAAAATTTTTCAATGTAAAGGGCTGTTGGAGGTGGGGGGATTTTCTTGAAAATCTCAGTGTCGCATCCTTGGAAGATGCTTAACTGAAATACCAAGTTTGCTTATTAACGGACTTTTCGTTTTTGAGCTATGCTGCACACACGCACTGGTAGACACTCTAAAAAATTATACACTATGTACATTGTACGTATAGAGCTCCTTGGTCGAGTGGTCAGCGACCTGAATTTTCACCTGGAAGTCCAGGGTTCGACTCCCGGCTGGGCGGGGAAATTTTCTTTAGCCAGTATTGTCCCCTATCCCCCACAGAGTCTGGAAGTATGTATGTGAGAGTGAATGCGTGGAGGAAAATAATACGGTTTAAACCCAATGTAAAGAGCCTACAGACAACGAATTGTTTCAAGTGCACAGCCCCCGATATGACCTTAGATCTTCAAAAGGGGCTATATAAATGAAACAATAAAGAAAAGTAAAAACAAAGTGTCGTTATAGATGTATTTCACTTCTGCTTACAAGGAATCAAGCTTTAAGACCATTTCTCGATAATTAGCGTGGTGAAAATAAAAGAATCTTTTGTATAAATAGTTTGTTTGCAGAACAGGTGGAGAAAGTAATGTGAATGGAACACATCCATTCTTTAGTTAAAGCAGGTTAACAGACAAGAAACCGTATTTTGCGGCACGCCTCCTACTGGTTTCTGATTCTCTGTTAGCACCCAGCAACAAGTGAAGAACAGTATCCGCAGCACAGCTTGCTTTCCTACTTCAAGTGCTCGAAATTACTAGGAAGGAATTCCTGCTCTCTTATACTGCCTTTTTAAAGTCTTAGCTGTTATCATTTATATAGTGTCCCAGAATTAAAACACAAAATCTGATGTGCTCCATTCATATGACTTTCTCTCGCTGTTACTTATATAAACTATTTGTTCAAAACATTGTTCTATTTTCTATCGTGCTAATCTAGATGAACTTGAGCAGAAATTACCTGCCTCCTTGTAAGTAGAATGGCAATAAGGGAATATATTAGGCTAAAGCGAAACTCAAATCTTTTAAACGTTAGTCGCTATGCGAAATTGCTGAGGTTCAATTCGTTTTGCATGGTATTATTCTTTGAAAGAATCTGATGTGATCCATTCACGACTCTCTCTACATCTCTGCAGCATTTATAGTTAACAAGCTTATGCTTCTATTTATACATGTTAATCAAGAAAAAATTAACAGAAATAGTCTTACTACTTGCTTCCTTGTAAGTAGAAGCGAAATAAGGGAGTATCATAGGTTAAAGTGATAGTCAAAAGCTGGTTGCTATGTGACAGTTTTTTAAAGCTGAAACCAATAACAAGGAATATCTCAAAAACGATCAACTCCACGAAAAAATATGTAGGACATAAATTGTGTATTTTATCGTGATCTACATATTCTGTTAGGTAAGTTTTTGTCTATCTCTTACGGTTTACCAGTTATGCAAAATTCAATAAAGGTCAACCAGAATAAAGAGGTCTTTAGAGTCTATTCCCAGAAAATTCAGATATATATTTTATTTCACATGTAAATATTTTAAATATAAGAGATTTTTATCAAAATAGTCATTTTGAAAAAATGAAAGGTTTCGAAATTTTTTCCATGTAAAGGGTAGCTTGGGGTGAGGGGATTTTCTTGAAAATCTTGGTGTCACATCCTTGAAAGATACCAAACTTAAATACCAAGTTTGGCATTTAACTATCTTTTCGTTTTTGAGCTATGCTGTCAGACACATACACACACGCGCGCAATACCTTCTCTATACACTATGCACATAGTACAAAGTAAAAAGATAGTTTGAAGCTGAAACCAATAACAAGGAATATATCAACTTACAAGAAAAACATAATACGACACAGATTTTGTGTTTTACATTTTTTTTTTTTTTTTTTTTTTTTTTTTTTTTTTTTTTTTTTTTTTTTTTCTTTTCTTTTCTTTTCTTATTAGGATGTTTTTGTCTATCTCTTACGATTTAACCGTTATGCAAAATTTTATAAAACTCAATTTGCAACACCAATAATATGGAGTATCTCATAAATAGTCGCTACACGATATAAAAAATGCATAAATTGTGTTTTAACAAGCACTTCCTTTTTTTGTGTAGTAACTCTTTGCCTCTTATGGTTTTACCAGTTACGCAAACGTCATCTAGCTTGAAGAGGTCTTCAGAGGCTTTTTCCAGAAAATTCAAAATATACATTTTATTTCTGATGTAAATGTCTTTAATTTACGGTATTTTAAATAAAATCGTTAGAGCCATTTTTGAGAAAATATAATTCAAAAATGTTTCCATGTAAAGGGTAGTTTGAGGGTGGGGAATCTTTTTGAACATCTTCGTGCCGTGTCCTTGGAATACCAAGTTTTGTATTTAAAAGACTTTTCGTTTTTGAGCTATGCTGTCCTCAGACACACACACACGTGGGCCTTTGTCTAAAAAAAGGCTTTTTTCAGATTCAGGAAACCTCAAAACATGTTTCCAGTGAAATCTCGACATTGATAGCCTGAACAGCGTGTTTGTCGGCGAGCAATCTATACCACACCTCCTGCTGCCTTTTGATTCCCTGTGAGTACGGAGGAACAAATGAAGCACGTTCTCCTATTGCTACTTCTGATTCCCTGATAACCAAGGAGCAACAAATGAATCACGCATGGTAGTTTTATGAGGAGAGGCTTCCTGGCACCTCACTCGGTCCTTCAGAATTGTTCTTACTGCTGTTTGCAATTCCTTAATACAAAGAAGCTCTTTAATGCTGTAGTTTTACTTTCTCTACACGTACGTTACATGTTCATACGTAGTGTATAGAGAAGGTATTGTATTGCACCAACAAATTTGATACCAAGATTTCACTGGAAATACATGTTTACAGACCTCCTGAATCAAAAAAAAAAATAAAAAAATCTACGTGAGTGTGCAGCATAGATCAGTTATAAGTTCAAAATCTTCCAAGGATGCGACACGAAAATGTTCAACTACCCTTTCGAAAATGTTGATTATCTTAAAAATTGCTCAAACGAATCTTATTAAAATTTCGTATATTAAAGATATTTACATGACAAATTAAATGTATATTTTGAATTTTCTCGGAATAGTTTCTGAAGCTATCTTTATTCTGGATGAATTTTGCGGATTTTGCATAACTGATAAACCTTAAGATATAGACAAAAACTAGAAAATGTAGGTCTCGTAAAAGCACACAATTTTTATATATACATTTTTTCCGAGACATTCCTTGTTATTTGTTTCAATTACAAAAGACTTAAATTTTTCGCATATGGGAGTTTGTCAACTCTTGTCTGTACAAACAAAGATACTGCAATCACATAGCAACCAGCTTTTGACTTTAGTTTCAGCCTAAGCTACTCCCTTATTTCCCTAACACTTACAAGGAAACAAGGAATGAGACCATTTCTGCTGTTTTCTCCATTAGCATAAAGTAAATAAGCTTTTTAACAAAAATTTGTAGCAGAGATGTAGAGAAAGTCATGTGAATGGAAAACATAAGGTTGTTTTAGTTCCTAGAGCCTGAAGGCGTATTTACAGGTGGAGAACAGGATTTCTAAAGCACACCTCCTTCTGCTTTCTGATTGCCTGTTAGCACAGAGAAAAAATGAAGCACGCTCTCCTGTTACTTTCTGATTCCCTATTAGTACGGGACAAATTCATCCTTTGAAACATATATATGTTATTGGACACGTCAAGTTTAACACACACACAGATATACTATATATATATATCCATGGATCCAATAAATGCAGACAAATTAATAACGTTAATGAAAAATATTTGCATATGCCAAAATAGTTGTTTTGATACAAGTGTTAAAAATCTGATGTGTTCCATTCACATGACTTTATCTCATCTCTGCAGCAAATTATTGTTAATATTTACTTCATGCTAATCCAGGAAAAATCAGCAGGAATAGTCTTATTACTTGCTTCCTTGTAAGTAGAAGAGAAATAAGGGAGTACCATAGGTAAAAGTGATAGTCAAACGCTGGTTGCTATGTGGCTGAAGCTCCTTTGTTTGTATGGACATTAGTTAACAAATTCCTATAAGAGAAAAATATGTTTTAAAAGGTGAAATCAAAAACAAGGAATATCTTAAAAACGATCAACTCCACGAAGAAAGTGCATATAACTTAAATGGTGTGCTTTAACGTGCTCTACATTTTTTTGTCTGGTAAGTTTTTGTGTAACTCATACGGTTTAGCAGTTTTGCAAAATTCAGTAAAACTCATCCAGAATAAAGTAGTCTTCAGAGGCTATTCCCAGAAAATTCAAGATATACATTTTATTTATCAGGTAAATACCTATCTTTAATATACGATATTTTAATCAAAATCGTCAGCCATTTTTAAGAAAATCAAAATTTTCGAAAAAAGTTCCATGAAAAGGGTAGTTGGGGGTGGGGGATTTTCCTGAAAATCTTGGTGTCGCATCCTTGGTAGATACCAAACTTAAATACCAAGTTTGGAATTTAACGGTATTTTCGTTTTTGAGCTATGCTGCCCACAGAAAGACAGACACACATACACACAAGGATATTTTTCTAAAGATGCTTTTTTTTGAATTCAGGTGGTCTCAAAACATGTATTTCCGGTGAAATCTCGGTATCGAATTTTTTGATACAATGCAATACCTTCTCTATACACTATGTACATATATATTTAGTTTTTTAAACTAGTTTAAAGGACGTTAAGCTACATAAAATAAAAATCTGATGTATTACAATCACATGATTTTCTCTTACTGTTCTACAAACAAAAGATTATTTTTCTTTCTACGCCGTGCTAAACGAGATAAACATTAGCACAATGTTCACACTTAGTTCCTTAGAAGTAGAAGAGCATGCACTGTGTTAAATGATAGTCAAATGTTTTAAAAGCTGTGATTATACGATTTGTCATTACAAATCGCTTCTTTGCTGAGAAAAACGGACTTTTCCTGTCTGAGAAAAGTATTGAAACCAATAACAAGGAATACTTTGGAAACGGTTACCTCAACAGAAACGTAAAGGACATTAATTGTGTGTTTTGGCGAGATCTACTTTTTTGTGTAGTAAGTTTTTGTCTGTCTTTTACGGTTTAGCAGTTATGCAAATTTCGGAAAAATTCATTCAGAATAAAGAGGTGTTCAGAGGCTAATCCACTACATACAATATCTTTCATATACGGGATTTTAATCAAAATCGCTAGAGCCAGTTTTGAGAAAATAAAAGCTTTCCTAAATTCTTCCATGTAAAGGGTAGATTGTGGTGGGGGGATTTTCTTGAAAATCTTCTGTCGCATCCTTGGAAGATACCAAATCTACATTCCAAGTTTGGTTATTTAACATCTTTTCGTTTTTGAACTAAGCTGTCCACAGACACACGCGGACCTTTTTCTAAACATGCTTTTTTCGGACTCAGGGGACGCCAAAAAATATATTTCCGGTGATCGCGACATCGAATCTTTTGGGGGAATACAATACCTTCTCTATCCATTATGTACATTATACATGCGGGCTAGAAAAAGTAAAAATCGGACTGTTACACTCACTTGACCTTCTCTTAACTGTTCTACAAACTTCTTACAAAAGATTATTCTTCTTTCTACACAATACTAATCGAGATAGGCATTAGCAGAGATACTTATTACTTAGTTCCTTATAAACAGGAGGGGACTAAAGGAACGGGCTATGCTAACGCGACAGTCAAATTTTTTTAAAAGCTATCGTTATGTGATTGTCATGGAAATTGGCTTCTTTGCTTGGTCAGAAGTACAACAGAAAAACGGACACTTTCTTTATGAGAAAAGTATAAGTATTCTAAAATTGAAACCAATAACTAGAAATATCTTAGTAAACAACAAAAATGCATGACATAAATTGTGTGTTTTAACGAGAACTTCATATTTTGTGTATCTCTTGCGGTTGAACTGTTGTGCAAAATTCAGCAGAAATCAACCAGAATAGAGTGCTCTTCAGAGGCTTATCTCAGAAAATTCAGAATACACTTTATTTGTGTTGGGAATAACTTTAATATACTGTATTTTAATCAAAATCGTTACAGCCATTTTTGTGAAAAACAAAATTTTAAACAACTTTTCATGTAAAGAGTAGTTTGGGGTCGGAGGATTTTCGCAAAAATCTTTATGTCGCATCCTTGGAGAATAATAACTTTAAATAACAAGTTTGGTATTTAAGGTTTTTTTAGTTTTTGAGCTCTACTGTCCTCATACATTCAGGTGATCTTAAAGCTTATATATATATATATATAGGTGAAATCTTGGTATGAAATGAATGGGTGCAATCAGCAATGCAACACCTTCTCTATACACATAGTACGTTTAGAGAACTTACTCTACATTCTTATTTGCATAGAAATTGTGCAAAATAATGTATTATAGCATGAATCTGCAATCTAATACTACTGCTGCTATGTATGGATTTTGCCCCAATTTTCTTCCTTTTATTTAGTTACACTTTAAAGTCGTTATAACTGCAAGGTTATATTCCGACTGCTCTTTGGGGTAGACCTTAACTTCTATTGATATATACTCTCATTTGTCAATTTTAATTAATCGGGATAGGTTACGCTTGCGCACACTACCCCAATTCAAAAAATTGCATTTAAGTCTCAAAACGCTTCAGCAGTACATGGGTTTATAGCATAATTATATCTCAAAACGTGGACTTTAATAATGCAACTCGTTCCATTTCGTGCATCTTATGTAATTAATAGCATTAACTCCTTTGTTATAACATAATTATACAAATTACCTAATCCTTTCTTATTAAAACATGTATCTAAGTGTACGGTTTTGCTTTTGAATGTCTCAAAATTTGCTTAATTTATAAGTAAAAGAGAAATAACATAGATGCTGCCATCTCTTAGCCAAAGTATCACACCATTGCTACTCCACTCGATCTCGTCGGCTCCCTCGATGTACAACACATTATCTGTCTTTTACAGTTCCTTCTAAAGCCAGGACACGTTTGTAGAATTGCACTTGCAATTGAGAACGCACTTAAGGGCAACCCCTACAAAAGAGGACAGAAATCCATTACTGTTAATCACAAATGCAAGCATTTATTTCTGAAAACCATTTTAGGATCACAGGTGCCAGAGCTGCCGCCAATACCGCTCCCGTGAGTTCTGCAAAATTCCAATAGGCCATTTTAGAATACCTAAAGCCTATCAACCTTAAGTTGATCCTATACAAAACAAAACCCAGGCGACCAGTGCATCGTTATAATGTAGCCTTCCGCCATTCGCGCCAGAAATGCAGTCATACTTTCCCGATCACGTGGCGTGTACACGCGGCATATTTTAATGTAAAACGAACAGAAAATTTATTTCGACAACTTAAACGGTGGCTTAAATATTCTGTTAGGCGTAATGCTGATAATATTTATAGTCATAACAAAATAGATGGATACGCATGTAATTATTAACTTTAAAAACACGAGTGAAAAAAAGCCTGATGTGTTCCATTCACATGACTTTCTCTACATCTCTGCAACGAATTGTAGTTAAAAAGCTTATGCCTCTATTTACTTCATGTTAATTAGCAGAAATAGTCTTATTACTTACTTCCTTGTAAGTAGAAGCGAAATGAGGGAGTTCATTGGTTAAAATGATAGCCAAAAGCTGGTTGCTATGTAACTGAAGTTCCGTTGTTTGTACGGACAGGAGTTAAGAAATTCCTGAATGAGAGTTTTTCAAAGCTAAAACGAAAAACCAGGAATATCTTAAAAATGATCTACTCCATGAAAATAATGTATATGACATAAATTGTGAGTTTTATCGTGAGCTACATTTTCTGTGTAGTAAGTTTTCCCCCATCTCTTACGGTTTAACAGTTATGCACAATTCCGTAAAACTCATCCAGAATAAAGTAGTCTTCAGGGGCTATTCTCAGAAAATTCAAGATATACATTTTATTTGTCAGGTGAGTATCTTTAATATAATATATTTTAATCAAAATCGTTAGAGCCATTTTTAAGAAATTCAAAACTTTCAAAATTTTTTCCATGTAAAGGGTAGTTTGGGGTGGGAGGATTTTCTTGAAAATCTTAGTGTCGCATCCTTGGAAGATACCAAACTTAAATACCAAGTTTGGGCTTTAACGGTCTTTTCGTTTTTGAGCTATGCTGCCCAAAGACACACACACACACACACACACACACACACACGGACATTCAGGGAGTCTCAAAACATGTATTTCCGGTGAAATCTCGGTATCAAATTTTTGGGTGCAATGCAATACTTTCTCTATACACTATGTACATAGTTATAGAGAAAGTAAAAATAAATAACAAGTATGCGATAACTTGCATTTATTCGCTCTTTGGAAGCAACTCTATTCCCTCCAGATCAGAATCGTCTGAGCTGTTTGTGCTGCTGCTTTCCACTCCAAGGTTGATAACCAGGTTATTAAACTATCATCTTCCAAAACACGGCTTTTTCTTTCGTTACATGTAGCACTTGATCAACTGTTGGCGACTCATTTTTACTTTCTCTATACGTACTGTGTACATACTGTATAAAGAAGGAATTGCACTCCACCCAAAAATTCGATACCGAGATTTCACCGGAAATATATGCTTTAGGGTCTCCCATATCCAAAAAAGCATTTTCAGAAAAAGGTCCGGGTGTGTGTCAGTGTGTCTGTGAACACGATAACTCAAAAACGAAAAGTCGGTAAAATACCAAGCTTGGTATTTAGGTTCTGTATCTTCTAGGGATGCGACACGAAGATTTTGAGAAAAATCCCCCCACCCCAAATTACCCTTTACATGGGACTTTTTTCGAAAATTTTGATTTTCTTAACAATGGCTCTAACGATTTTGATTAAAATATCGTATATTAAAGACATTTACCTGACAAGTAAAATGTATCTTGAATTTTCTGGGAATAGCCTCTGAAGACTACTTTATTCTGGATGAATTTTACGGAATTTTGCATAACTACTAAACCATAAGAGTTGAACAAAAACTTACAACACAAAAAATGTAGAGCACGTTAAAACACACAATTTATGTTGTATACATTTTTTTTTCGTGGAGTTAATCGTTTTTGAGATATTTCTTGTTTTGGGTTTCAGCTGTGAAAAACGATACTTTTCTCACACAGGAATTTCTCAACTCCTGTCCATACAAACAAAGGAACTTCAGTCACATAGCAACCAGCTTTTGACTATCACTTTAACCTGTGGCACTCCCTTATTTCGCTTCTACTTACAAGGAAGCAAGTAATATAGTTTTTTCTGCTATTTTTTTTTTTTTTTTTTCGATTACCATGAAGTAAATAGAAGCATAAACTTTTTAACAATAATTTGTTGCACAGATGTAGAGATAAGTCACGTGAATGTAACACATCAGATTTTTAAAAAATAAATTGTGCATTGTTACGGGAATTGCTTTCTTCACAAAATCGTAACATTCTTACATCGCACATTTCACACTTTTCTTTTTATCCCGGGCGTGTTGGATATTAACGTTCAGCACTATACTTTTTCACCATGGTTAACAGCCTTGCTTAATGTAACTCGAAAAAGATGCTAGAGGAAAGGCACGGTGACCGTCCTCCATGATTCTAAACAGTAGCAACCAGCTACCGTTATTCTGTAAACAATATTGCGGAAATGAGGTGACTCATGTGGATAGCATGTTGGGACTTGTAGCTCTGTTTAACGGTATAAATAGGCGCCAATTTAACTCTTAGGTATGTGTATGAAATATACACCTTAAGAATAAATTCATTCTGTAATTTAGATTGCTAATATGGGATTACATTTTGCGCGCGCTGCTTCCGTGTTGTACCGCGATGCACTGGCCACGTGGATCCGTTTTGGCGCGGATCGACCTAAGAGTGAATAGTTACCAACAGATAGAGTACACAACTTGCCTCACTGTCTACTATCACCTGCTAGGACATAAAGCCGCCATGCAAATATCCTAATATAGGATAGGGTCGGTAAGATTAGCACCCGCAGTGTGAAATGCTCTACCCCTTCCTTTTTCCTTCCCCAGGCAGAGAAGCGGAGAGGTTACGTGTGCAAAGGTGAAAAAAACAACAATGATCTCCCAGTCCCAATGAAACATTCGCCGTTCATTCATATTGCACATGCAAGTCAGCACGGCACTGATAAGGATACCGCCGGTTTCTTTGCATCTACGTGACTGTTGAAAGAGAGTAGTGGGGCGAGAGGGAGGTTAAGTTCACACCTTTTGCACTTTGCCTCCCAGGTCTGTGCTAGGAAATGGGCGATTCTTAAACTATTAAATATTCCCACACACTGTGCCTATACCAAGTGGCCCAACTACTCTGAATTTGACGTGTTCAGATGTCCCTTCATGGGTTAAAATTGTTGTAGAACTCAAAGGGGCTATTTTAAATTAAAATCCGGCAGAGAATAGCTGGCCCGAGCGACTTTCGTTTCACCCCTTTTGCTTATCAGCGGACACGAAGAGCGAGTAGCGCTTATTGAGAGGGGTACAACAAAGTTTGCTTAGTACAGCTCCTCTGATGTGTTCCATTCGCATAACTTTCTCTACATCTCTGTAACATTTTTTTTTTTTTTTTTTCATTTGTACAGCCCCCTCTAACTTGTATGGTCATACAAGTGTGAAACAATTCATCTGACCACAGTAAGTTATTGTCATTAGGTTTATCATTTTATATCATAACACACGCACATTCATTATCACTATATACTTCTAGACTCTGTAGCGGATATAGAATAATTCTGCTTAGATAAAAAATTCCCCACCCCAGCCGGGATTCGAACCTGGGACTTCCGGGTTAAAAGTCAGCATAACAAATTAGTGTTAAAAAGCGTATTCTTCTATCTATTTCATGCTAAACATTAGCAGAAATGCTTTCTTGTAAGTAGGAGGGAAATAGCGGAATACACTAGGCTAAAACGATAGTCAAATCTTTTAAAAGCTGGCTGCCATTTGGATGAAATCCGTTTCTTTGCATTTCCAGACGTTTCAGAAGTATTTTAAAACTGAAACCAATAGCAAGAAATATCCCAAAAATGGTCAATTCTGCGCAAAAAAAAAAAAAAAAAAAAAAGTGTGTTCAACGAGATTTTCGGTGGTAAGTTTTTGTCTTATCTTTTACGGTTTACAGTAAATTCATCAGGTCTTCGGAGGCTATTCCCAGAGAATTGAAGATGTACATTATATTTGTCGTGTAAATATCTTTAATATACGGTATTTTAATCAAAATCATTAGAGCCATTTTTGAGAACATCAAAACTTTCTAAAAATTTTCCTTGTAAAGGGTAGTTTGGAGTTATTCCTCAAAATCTTCGTGTGGCATGCTTGGAAGATATAAAAATTAGGAATTTTATAAAATTTTCGTTTTCACAGGTACATGGACACACACGGTCTTCTTTCTAAAAATACTTTTTTTGGTTACAGGTATTTCCGGTGAAATCTCGGTCAAATACGAGTATTCGAATGCAAAAAGTAATGTATTCGATTCTTGGATGTTCTCGAGATATTTCGAAGCCTTCACTCGGATGTGTTTAAATGCACGGTTCTCGTCTGAGAATGTCCTGAATGTAGTATTCGAATGTTGCACCGAACTGATTCCAGATCTCACCTCGAGATGGTGCTGGCATAACTGAATCTAAATCTGATTGGTGCTCATACTTAAAGTGTAATCTCACGCCTGCGCATTTGCCGCTGCCGGGGAACAGTGCAGGATTGTGCTATCACAATACACATCCTGACTCATAAATAAATCAGTTTATCTTGTAAACTAAGTTTTGGATATTCAGGTCTTAGAGTTAGTAATGTTTTAAGTTTTTCATTGACAATGTCTACAGTGCATGTAAGCACGCAAACAGTGTATAAAATTAAGTACCACGTACTTAAATACTATATAAATCTGGTGTTATACTCACATGGCTTTCTCTAGCTGCTCTACAAACTTCTTTCAAAAGATTATTCTTCTTTCTATACAATGCTAATTGAGATAAAAATTAGCAGAATGTTCTTATTACTTAGTTCCTTATAAGTAGAAGGGTACTGAAGCAATGCACTAGGCTAAAGTTAAAACGCTCTCACTATACGATTGTCATTGCAAATCGCTTCTTTGTTTGGCCAGGAAGAGAACAGAAAACGGACACTTCCTGTCTGAGAAAAGTGTAAGTACTTTAAAATTGAAACTAATAACAAGGAATTTCTCGGAAACGGTTGCGTTCACAAAAAAGAAACGTAAAGAACATTTCTTTTCCTTAGGAGATCTACATTTTTTGTGCAATACGTTTTTGTCTATCTCTTACGGTTTAGCAGTTGAGCAAAATTCGGAAAAATTCAGATCCAGAATAAAGAGATCTTCAGAGGCTATTCCCAGAAAATTCAAGATATATTTTTTAGTTGGGATGTAAATATTTTTACTGTATGGGATTTTAATTAAAATCGTTGAATTCATTTACAAGAAAATTAAAATTTTCGAAAAAATTTCAAGTAAACGGTAGTTAGTGATGGGGAGATTTTCTTGAAAATCTTCGTGTCGCATCCTTGGAAGATACTAAACCTAAATACCAAGTTTGGTATATTGCGGTCTTTTCGTTTTTGAGTTATTCTGCCCAAGAACACACACATACACACAGATAGACATACAGACACACACATACATATATACGGACCTTTTTCTAAAAATCTGATGTATTCCATTCACAAGACTTTCTCTACAACAAATTAGTTTTAAAAAGCTTATACTTCTGTTATTTCATGCTAATCGAGAAAAATATTTAGCAGAAATAGACTTATTACTTGCTTCCTTGTAAGTAGAAGGGAAATAAGGGAGTACCATAGGTTAAAGTGATAGTCAAAGGCTGGTTGCTATGTGACTTAATTTCCTTTGTTTGTATGGACAGAAGTTGACAAACTCCTGTATGGGAAAAGTTAAGTTTTTCGAACCTAAACACAAAAGCAAGGAATATCTCAAAAAACGACCACCTCCACAACAAAAAAATGTATACAACATAAATTGTGTCTTTTAATGTACTCTACGTTATTGTGTGGTAAGTTTTTGTCTATCTCTTACGGTTTGGCAGTTATGCAAAATTCCGTAAAATTCACTCAGAATAAAATAGTCTTCAAAGGCTATTCCCAGAAAATTCAAAATATACATTTTATTTGTCAGGCAAACATCTTTAATATACGATATTTTAATCGAAATCATTAGAGCCATTTTTTAGAAAATCAAAAATATCGAAAAATGTTCTATGTAAAGGGTAGTTTAGGGTGGGGGGATTTTTCTCAACATCGTTGTGTCGCATCCCTGGAAGATATTAAACTTAAATACCAGGTTTGGTATTTTACCGACTTTTCGTTTTTGAGTTATCGTGTTCACAGCACACGGACACACACGGACCTTTTTCTGAATACAGGGGACCCTAAAACATATATTTCCGGTGAAATCTCGGTGTCGAATTTTTTGGTGGAGTGCAATACCTTCTCTATACACTATGTACATAGTAGGTGTAGAGAAAGTAATTTTTTTTTTCGGACTCAAAGGAATGTATTTCCCGTGAAATCTCTACATCGAAAATTTCTGTGGAATAAAACACTTTCTCAATACATTGTACATGCGGGCTAGAGAAAGTAAAATATCTTAACACTTCTGTGTTCATACACAATATTTTCTTAACTGAGTAGTTTTAAAGTTACTGCAGCACAGCGTCCACACATACAGAGCAAAATTAGCAAGCTACGCGCGCTGCAGTTAATTGGTTAGGAGTCAACGATCCAAGATTATAATTAGCACAGAAGTACGTTTCTGTCATCCAATATATCCTGCGTATGCAGAAAATAGTAAAACGTGACATTATTCTATTTTTCGTCCATCACTTGAACAGAATGTTTTGTTCCAGAACAACCATTTTGAGAAAACGAATACGTAACAACCGAAAACTTGGGTGCGAATGCGGAGTGATTTTGGTATTCGAAAACAGCCATGATGAGATGTTGAACTTTGAGAACATCACTCATGTCATGTGATGATAACCTAACATTTGTGCATTTGAAATGGGACACTGGCTGATTTCCATTAATGTCCATTATTTTGTTTCATTAATGACAGTTACGTTATTCAACTCATTGGATACAGCTCATCTGTAAACCTACATACCAGTCTTATTTGGGATTACTTGCCTTAATCCCATTACCAAAATTTGCATTTATATATTAATGCGTGTTCGAATTTCTATCTTAAAAAGAAAAAAGAAAAAAAAAAAGAAAAATGAAAATATATCAAACCAATGTTAAATTATATATCAAATTGTAGGCTTTAGAAACACAACAGACTCCATCTCGTGTATCTTATCTAATTAAAACATTAACTTCTTTAATATAGTGCATATTAATGTGCGTTGCTTTAATAGTTCTTATTAAAACTCCATCCGTATTTCTGATTTTGCTTTTGACTGTCTTAGACTTTGCATATTTCGTAAGTGAAATACAAATAACACACATTGTGACATCTCTTTAAGAAAAGTCACAGCATCAGCACACCAGTGCTCAATAAATACACTACTCGTACCTTTCTCGGCGCCTCGCCCGATGTAACATGGTTCGTCCCTAGGTTATCAAGAGTTGCACGAAAAACCGGCCCAAAGAGATTGCTCGTCCGCCACGAGCAGATAAATCTGATGTGTTCCAACCACGTGACTTTCTCTGCAATAAAATATTGTTAAAAAGCTTATTCTTCGATTTACTTCATGCTAATCGAGAAATAGTCTTCCTTGTAAATAGAAGGGAAATAAGTCAATACATAGGCTAAAGCCATTGTGAAAATCTTTTAAAAACTGGTTGATATGTGCTTGAAGTTCTTTGTTTGTATGGCTACTTCCCGTATGAAAAAGTATAAGAATTTCAAAATTAAACCATAGCAAGGGAATTCCCAAAAACTCCACGAAAAAATGTAGAAAATATAAATCATGTGTAGTATCGAGCTGTACATATTTTGTTAAGTACATTTTTGTCTATCTCTTACGGTTTACCAGTTATATAAAATTCCACAAAAATCATCTAAAATAAAGATGTCCTCAGAGGCTATTCCCAGTAAATTCAAAATTTACATTTTATTTGTCATGTAAATGTCTTTAACATACGATATTTTAATCAGAATCACTAGGGCCATTTTTGACAAAATCAAAATTGTTGACATTTTTTCCGTGGAAAGGGTAGTTGGTGTGTGGAGATTTTCTTTAAAATCTCCGTGTTGCATCCTTGGAAGATACAGAACTTAAACACAAAGTTTGGTATTTAACGGTCTTTTAGAGTTTGAGCTATGTTGCCCACAGACACACACACAAAAACACGCACTGACAGACTCACACGGACATTTTTCTAAAAATACTTCTCTCTCTCTCTCTTTTTAAGCTTCAGGAACTCCGAAAACATATATTCCGTTGTATTCTCGGTATAGACTTTTTACAATACCATCTCTTACACTTACATAGAACATGTAGAGAAAGTAAATCACATATAATTATGTAAAGTAATAACAAGATAACGCTAAATTCTATATTTACTAAATGGGTCTTGCTTTTATAGCCCATTCCATTTCAGGCTACCGTTGATGGTTGTGTCGCTAGTGTTGCTGTTGTCTAACGAATGGTGATCACTGAGAGGCCGCGGGGAGTTGAGTGGATTGCACAGTCCGTCACGAATGCTCTAAACAATGGACATTTATCTCATTAACACTAGACAAAAGGCAATATTTATCGGATTCATCTACTGTAATGTCAGCACTGTTGTATGGGGCATCGTACATGATGAGTGAGCACGTTCGTTTAACACACAGCTATACTCAGGATTGCCAGGTGAAAAATATAAATGTCCCCCAATGGAGTAAAAAATTCCCTAAATTGTCCATATTTGTTCACCAATTCCCTCAAGTACTACTACTACTACTTCTTCTTGATACTAAAATGAGTCATTTATATTATTACACGCTGAAATAGGTACCTACGATAGATATCTATAAAAATGCTGGACCGTCATGTTGTTTTTAAAGATAGGTACTTATGTGTATTTTTAATTGTAAATCTTTAAGTTTGCATCAGATGGAATCGTTCATTTTATATGTATAGGTACCTGAAAGTTCAGAATCGGTCTCACATGCTTTCCTATATTTCCTTTCATATGTTTTTGGCATTTTACTCAACACCCTCCGATATTACGCCTGTTTATATATATTGCAATATATACTGCTAAGCATCAAACGGCCACATTGTTGTTGGCTTAACATAAACACAGTTTAATCACACAACAGAGAGTCATACCTGCAGTTGTTCTTTTCACGAAACAGTTTCGAAATAACAGTTTCCTGCAATAGAAGTTCCCTAAGCTGTTTCGCCATATTGATCGGCTGTGTTCCACCAAATACTATTGAGATAAATATGTTTGAGTAGTACATTCGAATTTCGCGGATAATATAGGCCGCGCGCTACAAGGTACAAAGGCGGTAAACTTGGGAAGCAATGACAAAATATTTACGCTAGTGGAACGCAACAACCGCAGTGTGGTAACTGTTGCAATAAGTGAAACAACTACTCAGGCATTGTTATTGTTGAATGGGTCTGTTGATGGGAAGCGACACACGAAAGAGTAACACAATTTCCAGAAGTGTTTAATGAAACAGTTTTAGTGGTGAAATTGTTTCAATTAGTATTGCGTCATTTTTGTGCCATCACTTAATTCAGAGCGTACACGGCGATTCGCAGTGTCGGTGTGGTAGATACGGTCCAAATTCTTGTTAAATATTCAATTCTTTTGTTACAATGTTTATTTATTTTTGCGAAACACATATTGCCCCCAAAATACCCCGTTGTTTCTCTGGATTCCCCCAGAAATCACCTCAATACTACTCTTACCCCCCATTTTTGGGGTATAATCCCCCCATCTGGCAACCCTGACTATTCTCGAACACTCGTGTAATGCACACTGATTTTCCACAGATGTCCTACTCTTTTCCATCTATTGCAAACGTATTTGGTAAAATTTCCTCCAATATTCGAAGAAAAGAAAACACAACTTAAAAAGTTTAATACTAGAATTGATACCTAAGCTTCGACTGCTTGGCGGTATTTGTGTAATGTTAATACGCAGAGTAATTGTTGTTTATCACTGTTGCGATTGCGCGCCATTAAGTCATGTAATTTTTATGAATACGTCATTACAAGGTACCCAGAATAATTATTACTTTCTTCAGGAGTGTTCGCGGTAATTTTAATGTATTAGAATAGTGTGTGCTTCCTCTTTATCGATATACATCCTGACTTGAGTAGTGGATAGAGTTGAACTGTCCTGGCTATTGCTTTTCCTTTTGCTTGTACATATTTATGCCATATTAATAGCACTATGAGATATTTAACTCCAGCACTGTAATTTAGTTCCTTATTTCTCATTTTCAGTGTATTTATTCTTTTGAGTGAACATTTTGTAAAGCACATGGTTTGTGTTTTTTCGGTAATAAGCTTTATTTTCCAATGACTGGCCCAGTTCTCATATAAATATGTGTGATTTTGCAATCTTCTAACAATCTTATAGGGTCAATATCTGTTGAAAACAAATCGTCAGCATACTGATCATATTGTTGTACTCATATCCGACGTGAAGATGTTGTATAGTACAGGTTCGATGACTGATCCCTGAGGAATTCCGTTATCCAAAGAGTAAGTTAGTGAAAGAGATGACTCTTCCCTCACTTGATAGGTTCTGCTATCCAAGTAGCTTCCTAGTAGCTTTGTTAGTGCATCCGGGAGCCCTGCATGCATTAACTTATGAATTAATCCGGCATGCCATACTGAATCATAAGCTTTAGACACATCCAAAAAATTGTTGGTGTGAATTCCTAGTAGTTGAACGTCTGAGTAATTATTCCTACCAGTCGAAGTTAAGCATCCTGGTCTAAAACCGTTTGGTGATCTGGAATTAGGCTATATTGTGTTCCTCTAAACGTCAAAGTATCACTCTTTCCAATAAGCTAATTGGTCGCCTATTTTCTGGAAATACCTGATTTTTGTGCACCTTTGGTATAGATTTCAGGATTGTTAGCAGCTTGCCACCTCGCGGTAATATTTGGACCAAAGTTGACAGCCAGCGCTACAATGGCGTACAGTAACGGAAATAAGGGAAACTTTATAAACAATACAAAAGCGAACCTAACGGCTGAATAGTAAACTACCAAATCCGGGTCGCCAAATGAAGAATATGGCTTTAAAATAGCATTACTAAAGTGCACTATCCCATCAGTTTTATTACAAATGTATCCATATTGACAATTTTACATTTTTATTCCCAAAGTTAGCTTCATTCTTAATCTGATAGACAAATACAGATATGTTCTGCTATCTTTTAACGAAAATTGGAAGCTTGGCTACACCAGCGATCAATAAACACGCTATACCACCAGCCTCGACGTCTCGCCCGATGCTACCGTTCTTGCTAAGGACATTACAAAATTGGATGCAATGTACTTACATAGCATATAGGTACAGAAGGTATGTTACTTCACCCAAATTCCATACCGAAATTTCACTGTAAATATACGTTTTAGGGTCTCCTGAATTCAAAAAGTTCATTCTACTTTGTCTACACGTACTATGTACATATTGTATATAAGAAGGTATTGCATTCCACCCAAAAATATGATGTAGTAATTACACCGAAAATTCTCGTTTTCGTATCCCCGTGACCAAGATAAAAAAAAACAAACAATTTGGTATATAAGTTTGGTATCTTCGAAGGATGTGACACGGAAGGGTTTGAGAAAAATTCCCCACCCCAAAATACATCTGACATGAAAAACAAATTCGAAAATATTTATTTTAATAAAAATAGCACTGACGATTTTGATTAAAAGATGGTGTATTAAAGATGCCTACACGACAAATTAAATGTAGGTATATCTTGAATTTTGTGGGAATACCCTCAGAAGACCTCTTTGCTCTCAATGAATTTTGCTGAATTTGTCGTAATTGGTAAACCGCAAGAGATAAGACAAAAACTTACTACACAAAATTTTAGATTTAGTTCGAAGACTCAATTTATGTTATACAATATTTTTCTTGTGGAGTTAACCATTTTTGAGATATTCCTTGTTATTGATTTCAGTTTTAAAATACATGAAACTTTTCACATACGGTAATTATTCAACTCCTGGCAAAAAATGCTTTCCATCCACATGACAACCAACTTTTAAAATGTTTAGTTATTGTTTTGACTTAAGTGTATTATCTTATTTCCGTTCCACTTACAAAGAAGCGAGTAATAAGACAATTTCTGAAGTAAATAGAAGAATAATTTGTTACCGAGGTATTGAGAAAGTCGCGTGAATGGAACACATCAGTTTTTTGGAAAAACGTCGGCACGCTCAACTGTGTCTGAACATGACAACTCAAAAACGAAAAGTGTTTATTTTTTAATACAAAATAGGGAGTCTTGTCACAAACACCCATGCCAAATACCAAACTGTATATTTACATTCAGCATCTTTTACAAGCATGAGCGAAGAAGTTTTGAAAAAGAAAAGAATAAAGAAAAACAAAAAAATCTCCCCCTAACCACACCAAACTACCCTTTAGTTGGAAATATGTTGAAAATTACGATTTCTCAAAAATGGCTGATTTTCTTATATGTAACCGATTATTACTTTACACGTACTATGTATGTACATAATGTATAGAGAATATATTGCATTCCACCCAAAAATCCGATATCGAGATTTCACCGGAAATACGTTTTAGGGTCCCCTGTATCCAAAAAAAAAAAAAAAAAAAAAAAAAAAAAAAAAAAAAAAATTTCAGAAACATTTCCGTTGTGTATGTGTGTTGGGGGGAGGGGCAGGATGTCTAAAAAAGGAAAGCTCTATTAAATACCAACCTTGGTATTTAAGTTCAGTATCTTTCAAAGATGGGATACGAAGATTTTTGAGGAAAATACTTCTATCCCAAACGACCATTTACATGGAAAAAGTTTCGAAAATTTTGATGTTCTCAAAAATGGCTGTAACGATTTTGATTAAAATGCCGTCTATTATAGATATTTACACGACAAATAAAATGTATATCTTGAATTTTCTGGGAATAGGTTTTGAAGAACTCTTTATTCTGGATGAATTTTACTGGATTTTACATAACTAGTAAACCGTAAGAGACAGACAAAAACTTACTTAACAAAATATGAAGATCTTGCAGAAACCACCAATTTATGTCATATACATTTTTTTCGTTGAGTCGACCATTTCGGAGATGCTCCTTGTTATTGGTTTCAGTTTTAAAATACTTGAACTTTCTATATATGGGAATGTTTCAACTTCTTGCAATGCAAAGAAACAGATTTCAACCACATGGCAACCAGCTTTTAAAAGATTTGACTATCGTTTTAGCCTAGGGAATTCCATTATTTCCCTTCTACATATAAAAAGGCATATGCGCAAACATTTATCTCGATCAGTATGAAGTAGATAGAAGGTAAAGCTTTTTAACAATAATTTATTACAGGGATATAGAGAAAGTCATGTGAATGGAACTCAGATTTTTAAGAATTCAATAATTAGTTCATCACGAATATTTGTTGTGTTACTATTTTACTTTTTCTGTATAAAACACTTGATTTGCGTAAATGACATTGTGCAAGGTATTTTTTTTAGACGTTAATGTTAAAAGTAGGTCTTATACCAAATGTCAGTAGTGATAAAAGTAGAAAATTCTGTCGCTCAGTGATGCAGAATTATAATACTCCAATGTAGCTAATTTTGGTTTATGCGTTCACGACCTCATTCAAGTAGGCTATGACTGGAAGCTCGTATCGATCCATAAAATGGCGGATGATTTCAATGTCATAAACATGGAATCTGCTGAACCAGACGAAATTAAGCAAGCAACGGAGACAGCAACATTACAATTGCTACACTGCCTCCGTTTTGTAGAATGTTTCCGTTCTGTACGAGTAAGTCATGTTGTCAGCACTGATGCTACGCAAGGCAACAACTGAATATCGCAGACTATTAAACGTGAACTTCATGAAATTAATAAAACAATCTATTTATAATTATGTCTAAAATAGTGTATGAGCCACGTGCTAATCTGTCGTAGGATTACGGTACTCGGTCTACGGTCTTAATCAGAAAGTAATAGGAGAACATGCTTCATTTGTTACTCTGCGCTAACAGGCAATCAGAAAAGCGAAGAAGGTGTGCTGTAGGTACAACTCCGTTTCTCGCCTCTAAACACGCAGTTAGGCTCTAGGGACTCAAAAAGAATATGTGTTCCATTCACATTACTTTCTCTAGCTGTTCCACAAACCAACTTTCCTTATAACATATTATTCTTTCATCTATGTTATGTTAATCGAGATAAACATTAGCAGAAACGGTCTTATTACTTGTTTCCCTGTAAGCAGATGGGAAGTAAGTGAATACACTAGTCTAAAGCGATAGTCAAATGTTTTAAAAGCTATCGCTATATGAAATAATTGAAATTACATTCCGGAGGTAAACAGAAGAAATGAGTCGAAGGTTGACTTCCCGTTTGAGAAAAGTATAAGAACTTTAAATTGAAACTTGTAACAAGGAGCATCTTGGAAAACAATAAAATAATCTGATGTGTTCCATTCACAAACCTTTCTCTATATCTGTGTAACAAATTATTGTTAATGAGCTTATTCTTCTATCTACTTCATGCTAATCGAGATAAACACTAGCAGAAACGGTCGTATTGCTTAGTTTCTTGTAAGCAGAAGGGAAATAAGCGAATACACAGGCTAAATCGACAGTCAAATGTGGTTACAATGGGATTGAAATCGGCTTCTTTGCATTGCCATTGGCAAATTCCCGTATGTGAAAAGTTTTAAGTATTTTAAAACTGAAACCAACAACTAGGAATACCTCAAAATGGTAAGCTCTTCGAAAAAGAATGTATATGACATAAATTGTGTATTTCAACGAGATATTCATATTTTGAGTAATAAGTTTTTGTCTATCTCTTAGGGTTTACTGATTATGCAAAATCCAATTTAATTCATCTAGAAAAATTAGGTCTTCTGAGGCTATCCCAGAAAATTCAAGATGTACATTACATTTGTCGTGTAAATGCATTTAGTATACGGTATTTTAATAAAAATCGTTAAAGCCATTTTTGAGAAAATCAAAATTTTCGAGCATTTTTCCATGTAAAGGGTAATTTGTTGTGGGTGGATTTTCTTGAAAATCTTCGTGTCGCATCCTTGGAAGATATTAACCTAAATACCAAGTATTTAGTTTATTGAGCTATGCTATCCACCCACACACACACACACACACACACACACACAAAGAGGACCTGTGTTTTTTTCGGACTCAGGGAACCCAAAAATGATACATTTCCGGTGAGATCTCTACATGGAATATCACACTTTCTCTATCCACTATGTGCATTGTACTAACCGGCTAGAGGAATTAAAAATATCTTAACATTTCTGTGTTCACACAAAATATTTTCCTCCCTGATTAGCTTTAAAATTGCTGCAGCACAGCGTCCGCACATACAGAGCAAAATAATCAAGCAGTGACTTTTAGGAGTCAACGATCCAAGATTAGAATTAGCATAGCAGTACGTATTTGTCATTTATCTTTGCCGCCCTCACCCGCTGCCACCGACGTCTCCACCCAGCTCCACGACGCCGCCACCCCGGTTCAGTGCTGTGGTACGGGGGGTCCCTAGGGGCCTTTCCACCCGGCATCTGCTCACCGCCGTGCAGTCGCGCTGGCCTTCTTGCTTGAGGGCCATCCGCATATACTGCGACCGGGGGCCAACGCCGCTCGTTCGTCTGGAGTTACAGGACCAGGCTGACCTGGAAGCTGCCTTGATGGCGACTTCTGGTCGTCGAGGCTAGCCGACAGGAACGCCATCGGCCCTGCCGACGCTGCTGTGCCTACGGACACACAGCTGAAGTCTGCTCTTCGCCACCGAGATGCCACTACTGTGGTACCAACACCACCACCGCCGAGTGCACTGGGCACGATCTCCGCCGTCGCCGCCGGTTCTGTGCCACCTGTCGTGGCACAGGACACTTCACCGGGCAAGCCCAGTGCCCTCTCTACCCCAGGAGCAGACCACTACCACCACCCGCCCGGACTACACCACCGCCGACCATTATCGACACCACACTACCTGCACCCTCGATAGACGCAGCGACACGGGACGCCATTCAGGATCTCCACGCGGAGATCTTGAACGTCGGCGCCCGTTTAGCTGCCCTTGAAGAGCTGTGCAGTGTCATCAATGAAAAGGTACAGGACCTTCAAGCTGCCACCACCGCCGCCATCGCCACACTGCAGTCCACCACCGCTGAGCTGTCCAGCCGGATAGCCAGTGTTCAGACGTAGCCTCAGCAGGACCTCCAGCCGCAGCAGCTCCATTCCGCCGGACGGCCCCACTCCAGGGGCCATTCACACATCGGGGCTGTTGTAAGACCCGGACCTGAGTCTTGGACTCTTCGTTCACGGCAGTTACGACTGGAGAAGAACCAACACTAGCTCCAACTCAATCCTTCACCCTTTAATTCCTCTACTCCTCTCCCTGAATATTCCGCGGTGACAGTCTGGGCCTCGGTCATGTCTGTCTCCCGGTCCTCATTTCACCCCTCTGACTGCACCCTGCAGTCAGTTAAATTATCACCTTGAATCCGCGGGTGCAATCATGCGGTACCGCCTCTCCTTACTTCCTTCTAATACTGGTGGAGGGGTTTTTTAGTCGGTATGCCCACATGGGAGACCCCGACACTCCGGGCTTGCCCGGGTCAGTCCTTAAGGTGGATTTTTCCCCTCCACTCGAAGCTAAAAAAAAAAAAAAAACAAAAAAAAAAACAAAAAAAAAACAAACAACGTGGTCTGTTTTGCTCTCTGCGGCTGTCTGTTGATATCTGTCTGTCCGCTGGTATGCTGTCGGTTGTCGGCTAAACGTAACTTCCTCTCACAAAGTTAAACACTGTAACGTGTAACGAAAGCTTAGTAGTCTTCAGTGAGCTAAGTGTCTTTAAAGTTAGTGGCGTGTGTTAAAGTATATTGTATAACGTATAATTAAGGAAGAAGAAGGAAATATAATTACGTGTGATCAGCCAAGTGTTAAAGTTCATAACAAGTGTACAAGTTAGTATAATTGTAAAGCAAAAGTGCTTATCTCGCTTCTCCTAGTAAGAAATAAACTCCAGGAGTTACGTAAGTTTTAATTATTAGATCACTCCCTGAACTACCCCGATTAGCTGCACCACGCCGAGAGAGTTAATCATCGTGTAGGCTGAGCAACGCCGGTAGAAGATTCACCTTACCAGGTACGTGGGTCTACTCATAAGTAGTGGAGTGAGTCTTGCCAATGTCATCAATCTGGGCTCGAAGCCAAGAACTCAGCATCTGGTGTTTTGAGTGTGGTGATAAGGCCACGCACAGGGTACCCAACGTCTGAGCTTATCGCATAAGGCGTCCCAAATGTGGTGCAAAACGATAACATCGCAATATGTCAAATTGTAGGCTTTAGAAACACAACAGACTCTCTCGTGTAGCTTATCTAATTAAAACATTAACTTCTTTATTATATTGTATAAAAATGCATTGCTTTACCAGTTCTTATTAAAACTTTATCTGTATTTCAGATTTTGCTTTTGATTATCTTAGACTTTGCTTATTTTGTAAGTGAAGCACAAATAAACACATATGGCGACATCTCATAATGAAAGCTTCACAGCATCAGTAAACACATTACTCGTACCTATCTCGATGTAAAACATCCGGTGTCGCACGAAAAACCGGCCCCGAGATTGATCGGCCGCCAATTATGTCTGAATTGCCCGCCACGAGCAGATAAAACCTAAAGTGTTCCAATCACGTTTCTTTCCTTACATCCTGCAATAAATTACTGTTAAAAAATTGTTTTATTTACTTCATGCTAATCGAGAAAACATTAGCGGAATGATCTTTTTACTTGCTTCCTTGTAAATAGAATGGAAATAAGAGAATACCATAAAGCAATAGTCATAAGCTGGTTGCTATGTTGTTGAAGTTCCTTTGTATGGCCAGGAGTTGACAAGTTTCCATATGAGAAAGGTATAAGTATCTTAAAACTGAAATCAATAACAAGGGATGTATAAAAAACGGCGAACTCCAAGAAAAAAAAAATGTACATAACATAAATTGTAGGCTTTAACGAGCTCTATATTTTTTGTTACGTACATTTTTGTCTATCTCTTACGGTTACCAGCTATGCAAAATTAAGAAAAACTAATCCAGAATAAAAAGCTCTTCAGAGGCTATTTCCAGAAAAATTCATTTTGTGTTCCATGTAAATATCTTAAATATAAGAGATTTTAAAAAAAAAAAATCGTTAGAGTAATTTTTTACAAAATCAAAATGTTCAATGTTTTTTCTTTGAAAATCTTCGTGTCCCATCTTTGGAAGTAACTGAACTTAAATATCACGTTTGGTGTTTAACGGATTTTTCGTTTTTGAGCTATGCTACCCACGACAGACAGACACACACGAACACACACACACACACACACACACACACACACACACACACACACACACACACACACACACAGAAACTCACGGACATTTTTCTAAAAATGCTTTTTTTGGATTCGGGGGTCTCAAAATATATATTTGCGGTACATCTCTGTATTGAATTGTAATACAATACCTTCGCTATACACTATGTACATAGTACGTGTAGAGAAAGTAAACATGAGGATGGTGTCTGTTTCTTCTATATGTTTTTGTTTTTTTATGCTGAACCAGCGACTTTATAGGCGAGAAATTGGATTATACGCCACACCTTCTACAGCTTTCTGATTCTCTGTTACCACAGAGCATTGTGTGTAGAACAACCCTGCAGTAAATCCATCCTGAAGAGCTGCAATTTCCTTGTTGTTTAATGCTGCCGTTTTGATTTAGCTGTTTACAGTCCTGATAAACCGTAGTGTGTTCCATTTACATGGCCTTCAATAGTTGTGGCGCAAACAACCTTTTATTCAAAAGATTAATCTTTTAGCCACACCATGGTAGTCAAGATAAGCAGAAATTAGTTTTATTACCCGGAAAGGGAAAGGCAAAAGAGAAATAAGAAAATGCACAGGCTAAAGCGATAGTCAAGTCCTTTAAAGGCCAGTCGCTATGTGAAACATTTGAAATTCCATTCTCTTTTCTTGCAAGGAGTAAACAATCGAGAAACGAGAAGAAAGATGTCTTCCCGTTTTAAAATTGATACCAATAATCCGGAAAATCTCGAAAACGGCTAAGTCTACAAAAAATTTGTATACAACATTAATTGCGTGTTTTAATGAGATATGTATGTTTTGCGTAGCAAGTTTTTGTGTATCGTCTATAGTTTGGCAGTTATACAAATGCCATCCAGAATAAAGGGGTTTTCAGAGGCTATTCCTGAAAATTCAGGATAAACTTCAAAACAACGTCAATGCTCATTTGAAATCATTGGCGGCAACATTTTTTGAAGCGGGTATTACAAAGCTTGTACACAGGTACGATAAATATCTCAATCTTTTCGGTGATTATGTTGAAAAGAAATCATAAGTGTACAAAAATTTTAATGATAAAATAATTGTTTTCTATGAACTTGTCTTTTATTTATAGCCTATCGAAGGTTGAAAATACCTTCTCTATACACTATGTACATAGTACGTGTAGAGAAAGTTAAAAAAAACGGCGCTCGTACCAGGTTTGCTATTTAACAACTTTTTGTTTTTGAATTATTCTACCCACACACACACGGATATTTTTCTAAAAATATTTGTTTTTATTTAGGCGGTCTCAAAACATAATATATATCTGGTGAAATCTCGGATAGAACTTTTGTTGCAATTTATTACCTTCTATATACACTATGAACATAGTACCTACGTGTTGAGAAAGTAAAAATCAAAGTGTTTGTTTCTTCTATACGATATATTTAATTGCTATATCGTGAAGCAGGGAGTTTACAGGCAAGAAAATGGATTACACGTCACACCCCCCACTACTTTCTGATTCCCTGTTATCAAACAGTAGAACGGGTAAACCGCAGTGAATCCTCAAGAGCTGCATGCATTCCGTGTTGTCTAATGCTGCCATTTTGTTATCAGTCATATATCGCAGTCCCAGAATTCAAAAACAACCAAAATCGAATGTTTTGCATATTCTCATGCTTTTCTCTACCTATTCCGCAACAAAGAGAGAATAAAAGTAGGTGTAACATAGAACAAGTTAAACCAATAACAGGGAATATCTTGAAAATGGTCAATTCCAGAAAGAAAATGTGTGACATAAATCGTGTTTTAATGAGATCTACATTTGTTGTGTATTAACATGCTCTCTTTTTTTACCAAAGTCATCAAAAAGCACCCAGAATGATGTGTGTGTATGTATGTATGTATGCACATTTTTCCTAAAAATGTTTTATTTATTTATTTATTTAGGGAATATCGTGAAACGAGACACGCGAGAATCAAAAAGAAACTTTACGCTCACCTATCATACAACGTTTTTTCTAAGAGAATTTTCTGATATTAAAAGAAAACCAACGAAAGATAAATACATTTGAGGTTAAGTTTGAGCCATTTATAGTTACGAGGGTTACAGTTCATTCTTTTCTAAAAACCACTCCATAAATTTCTCATTGTGCCTCATAAACTTTACGGGATTTAGCAGGTAGTAAATTCTTTCGCAGACCTAAAGATATCATAATCCTGAAATCTGCCATTTTCTCAAAATAATTACTTCACAGAACAATAATACTGATTTGTCACAGCCTGCTATAATTTGAATTTTAGTAACGGTAAACGTATGGTCCATATCTGTTTATTTAGACGATCGGAAGGTTGGAAGCACAGTTTAAATGGACTATTATTTGTGGGTGGGATGTTTAGTACACGAGCGCGTAAGAGCAACAAATTATTGTTAAAAAGTTCATGCTTCCATTTATTTCGTTCTAATGGAGGAAAAATTAGCAGAAATAATCTTATTACTTGCTTCCTTGCAAGTAGAAGCGAAGTAAGGGAGCACCATAGATTAAAGTGATAGTCAAAAGCTGGTTGCTATGAGATTTAAGTTCCATTGTTTATATGAACAGGAGTTGACAAATTCCTCTAGGAGAAAAGTATAAGTTTTTCAAAGTTGAAACTAAAAACAATCAACTCCACGAAAAAAAAAAAAAAAAATGTATATAACATAAATTGTGTGCTTTAACGTGCTCTACATTTTTTGTGTGGTAAGTTTTTTTCCATCTTTTACGGTTTAGCAGTTATGCAAAATTGCGTAAAATTCATCCAGAATAAAGTAATCTTCAGAGACTATTCCCAGAAAATGTAAGATATACATTTTATTTGTCAGGTAAAATATCTTTAATAGACGACATTTTAACCAAAATCATTAGAGTTATTTTTGAAAAAATCAAATTTTTCGAAAATAGTTCCATGTAAAGAGTAGTTTGTGGTGGTGCTTTTTTCTCAAAATATTCGTGTCGCATCCCTGGAAGATACTAAACTTAAATACAAAGTTTGGTATTTTACTGACTTTTCGTTTTTGAGTTATCGTGTTCACAGACACACACACACACACACACATGGACCTTTTTCTGAAAATGTTTTTTTTTTTTTTTTTTTTTTTGATACAGGGGACCCTAAAACATATATTGCCGGTGAGATCTCGGTATCGAATTTTCGGGTGGAGTGCAACACCTTCTCTATACACTATGTACATAGTACGTGTAGAGAAAGTAAAAACTACACCAAATAAATCAATAAATGAATGAAAATGGATATTCCCGGATAAGTTTTAGACTACGCTAAAAAAACTGTTCTTAGTTTGATACCCGGCAAGTCGAAGGACTTATAGGACAAGCAATTTTCATTATTTAAAGAATGGGGAACTGCCAAAGTAGTTAAAATAATTTACAATGAAAGAAAGACTCATTTTTATTGTCTTCTAGGATACATGAAGCCTATAGGATAGGATAAAATTACTTTATGCTTGCTGCACTTCTTTGCGCATGGATTCAAGTTTGCGATCTACTCAATTACGGTCGGTCGTAGAAAAAAAGCAGTAATCTATGCTAATGCGAAGTGGTTAGAACTGTACGCCTTTCTAAGAACAGTTTGTTGCAGGATGGGTAGAGAAAGTCATGTGAATGTAATACAGAGATATTTCTGACACCAAATAATACTAATGCGTTGGAATGAAGCGCGTTCGATAGATGTTTTAGTTCGTATAGCCTGCAACAGAGGGGTTTTACACGCGTTTTATGGTCACACCTCCAACTGGTTTCTGGTTCCCTGTTAGCACACAGCTACGGTGAAGAACTATCCACAGTAGAGCAGGTCAGTTCCGTCCTCAGAGTTGATGCTTAACTATTCTTTGAGATTCCTTGTTACATATTCGTTGGAAAAGATACAGAGAAGGGCGGTTAAATTCATAAAGAGAGGTAAAGATTTTGGACTTACGAAAGGCGAAGAGAATAAATGGGAGCCGCTAAAAGTTAGGCCTAAAACACATACGTTAGTCGCACTATTTAAAGCTTATACCGGTCTAAATGCAATGGGTGGACGTTAGAAAGAGGTTAGAAAACCCAGTATACTACGGGCGAAACTATCATTTGTATAAAATTAAGGGTAGAAGGTACAGAACCGAAGTAGGAACATTTTCTTTTGTTAACAGAACCACTGAAGAATGGAATAAATGAATATTCCTGTAGCAACCTTTCAGGGCTGCCCTCTGACCTTGAACAAGTTTAGGGATAATTTAAAGAAAATAAATGTTACTTAATTTGAGTAAATACTGTAAAGTAATTAAGGATCTCAAAACTCTATTAGTGTATATTATTATCATTATTATTATTATTATTATTAATGTATATATTAGTAATGTGTAGTATTAATGTTGAGGGTTAATAAGTGTTTATAAACATGCTGGTAATTGACATAAGTATTACTATATTGAATAATAAGTAGTTAGGCATTTAAAAAAACATATATATATATATATATATATATATATATATATATATGTGTGTGTGTGTAATATGTTAGTTGTATTACTATTCTTAATTTAACTTAAGATATATTTGCATGACAAATAAAATGTCTATTTATAATTTTCCCTTCTCTACACGTACTATGTACATAGTGTATAGAGAAGGTGTTTTGGGCCGCCCTGAATCCAAAAATAAAGCATTTTTGGAAAAAGGTCCGTGTGTGTGTCTGTCTATATACCATTTACGGGAACTTTTTTCGAACATTTTGATTTTCTCAAAAATGGATCTAACGATTTTGATTACTATCTCTTATATTTGTTACTTACATGCAAAATAACATGTATATCCTGAATTGTTTGGAAATAGCCTCCGAAGACCTCTTTACTCTGGATGATTTTTATTGAATTTTGCATAGCTGGTAAAACGTAATATATAGACAAAAACTTACTACACAAAAAATGTATATCATGATAAAACACACAATTTATGTCATATACATTTTTTTCGTGGAGTTGGTCGTTTTCGAGATATTCCCTCTTATTGATTTCAGTTTTAAGATACTTAAACTTTTCTCATAGGAAACTTGTCAACGCTTGGCCACGCAAAGAAACGGATTTCAAGCCCATAGCAGCCACATTTTAAAACATTTGACTGTCGGTTTAGCCTAGAGTATTCACTTATTCCCCTTCTGCTTACAAGAAACTAAGTAATACGGCCGTTTCTGCTAGTGTTTATCTCGATTAGTATGAAGTAAATAGAAGAATAAGCTTACTAACAATAATTTGTTACAAAGATGTGGAGAAAGTCTTGTGAATGGAACACACCAGTGTTTTATTTTAATTTGTAGAATTAATGGTTTCCGAGATAATCCTTGTTATAAGTTTCAATTTAAACTACTTAAACTTTTCTCAAAAGATAAGTCAACTTTTGATTCATCTCTTTTGTTTTACCTCCGGGATTGTAAAAGGGAACCGAAGTTCAATTATTTCATATGGCGATAGCTTTTAAAAGATTTGACTATCGCTTTGTACTTGTGTATTCACTCATTTCCTATGTAATAAAACGATTTCTGCTTATGTTTATCTCGGTTAATATGACGTAGATAAAAGAATAATCTTTTATGAGGAAAACTGGTTTGCGGAACAGTTAGAGAAAGTAATGTGAATGGAACACATATATTTTTTGAGTTACTAGAGGCTAAGAGCGTGTTTAGAGGCGAGAAACGGTGTACAGCACACCACCTTCTGCTTTCTGATTGCCTGTTAGTGCAGAGTAACAAATGAAGCACGTTCTCCTGTTACTTTCTGATTCCCTAATAGCACGGACAACATATATATGCATAGATACAATAAATGCAGCCACATTAATAAGGTTAATGCAAAATAGATGCAAAAATATATTATATTTTGTCACAATAGTTATTTATGATACAAAATGATGTTTTAAATTGCGAAACGAGGCCGTAGACCGAGTACAGTAATGCTACGAACAATATCAAACAATTTTAGCACTGTGTCATTCACTATTTTTAGACAGTTCTCAATATTTATAGAAATAATTATACATTTATTGTTTTATCTATTTCATGAAGTTCACGCTTAGTGGTCTGCCTTGCTTAGCATCAGTGCTGACAACATGATGACTTACTCGTACAGAACGAAAACATACACCCACGGAGGCAGTGTAATTTTGTTCTCTCCGCTGCTTGCATGATTTCTTCTGGTTCCGCAGATTCCATGTTCATGACATTGAAATCATCCGCCATGTTATGGATTGATACGAGCTTTCAGAGTCATAGCCTACTTGAATGAGAGTGTTATAATTTTATTACACTGAGTGACAGAATTTTCTACTTTTGACACAGCTGACATCTGGTAAAAGACCTCAACTGTCTAAAAAATTACCTTAGAGACCTAGATTTATCATGTTATTTATGCAAAACTAGTTTTAATGCAGCAAAAGTAAAATAGTAAACATAACACATACCATCGTAATGAACTAATTAACTAAAACATTTTTTTTAAAAATATGAGTTTAATTTAAATGACTTTCTCTGCATCTCTGTAATAAATTATTGTTAAAAAGCTTATTCTTCTATCTACTTCATGCTAATTGGGATGAATAAGAGTAGTAATACCTTTTTGTATATAGAAGGGAAATAAGGGAATACACTAGGCCAAAACCATAGTCAACTCTTTTAAACGCTGGTTGCCATGTAGGTGAAATCCTTTAACACATTCCCGTGTGTATTTTAAAACTGAAACCAACAACAAGGAATATCTCCAAAATGGTCAACTCCACGAAAAAAATGTATATTACATAAATTGGTTGTTTCAGCAAGTTGTTTCTACATATTTTGTTTAGTAAGTTTTTGTCTATCTCTTACGGTTTACTAGTTATGCAAAATCCAGCAAAAAGCTATTCCTAAAAAATTCAAGATATACATTTTATTTGTCGTGTAATGATCTTTAATATACGGTATTTTAATCAACAGGTCGTGAAGACCGTATTAACTGGCCGAAGGGGATCGAAGTGCTAGCCAGTCTCACCCCCCAATACTGCACCCCATCGAAGTCTGTAATGAGCCGAGATCAGGAACGCAGCGGCCGGGCGGTAGGCTAAAGCTCTTAGTGAGCTGTGCAGAGGAGTCATTTTAATCAAAATCGTTAGACCCATTTTTGAGAAAATCATAAATGTCCATGTAAAAGGTAGTTTGGGGTAGGGGATTTTCCTCAAAATTTTCGTGTCGCATTCGTGAAAGAAACTGAACTTAAATATCAAGTTAGGTATTTAACGAGCTTTTCGTTTATGAGTTATACAGACATACACACGCGCGCGCGCGGACATTTCTCTAAAAGTGCTTTTTTTGGATACAGGGGACCCTAAAACGTCTATTTTCGGTGTAATCTCGGTATCAAATTATGGGTGGAATGCAATACCTTCTCTATGCACTATATACATAGTACGTGTAGAGAAAGTAAAAATCGGTTACATATAAATATCAGCCATTTTTTAGAAATCATAACTTTGAACATTTCTTTCAAGTAAAGGGTAGTTTGGTGTGGGAAAGGGGGGGGGGAGACTTCTTTTCTTTTTCAAATCTTCTTCGCGCCTCCTTGTAGAAGATGCCGAACTTTAATACCCAATTGGATATATTTTAACCTTGGGCATGAGTGTATTTGTAATTGACTCCGGAACTGTATTTTTATATTAAAACAAACTACTTTTCGTTTTTGAGTTGTCACGAACACACACGGGGATGTTTTTCTAAATATCTGATGTGTTCCATTCCATATATCTCAGTAACAAATTATTGTTAAAAAGTTTATTCTTCTGTTTACTTCATGCTAAACTTCAGCAGAAATTATCTTTATTGCTCGCTTTCTTGTAAATAGAAGGGAATACACTAGGCCAAAGTGATGGTCAAACCTTTGAAAAGCTCTTGTCTTGTGGATGAAATCCATTTGTTCCCAAGAGTTGAATAATTACCGTATGTGCAAAGTTTCATGTTTTTAAAACTGAAAAGAAAAAAAAGTATAACATAGATTGTGTCTTCTAACGAAATCTACAATTTTAAGTAGTTAGTTTATTGTCCATCTCTTACGGTTTACCAGTTATGCAAAATTCATCCAGAGCAAAGAGGTCTTCTGAGGCTATTCCCACAACATTCAAGATATACCTACATTTAATTTGTCATGTAAGTATCTTTAATATCCGGTATTTTAATCAAACCCGTAGAGCCATTTTTGAAAAAATCAAAATTTTCAAAAGTTCCATGTAATGGGAAGTTGGGGTGGGGGGATTTTCTTGAAAAGCTTCGTGTCGCATCCTTGGAAGATACCAAACTTAAATACCAAGTTTGGTATTCAACGGTCTTTTCGGTTTTGAGCTATGCTGTCCACACGGACCTTTTTCCAATAATGTTTTTTTTGGATTCAGGGGGACCCAAAATATGTATTTTCGGGGAAATATCGGTATGGAATTTTTGGATGCATTACAATACCTGCTCTATACACTACGTACATAGTACGTATAGAGAAAGTAAAAAGAACGAATTTCAATCACATAGCAACCAGCTTTTGAAAGATTTGACTATCACTGTGCGCCCTAATTTCCCTTCTACTTATAACGAACCAAATAATAAGAAAATTTCTCTCAATGTTTATCTTCATTATCATGAAGTAGACGGAGCAAGAAGTTTCTTTAAACAATTTTTTGCAGTGATGCAAAGAACCTCATGTAAATGGAACACATCCGTTTTAAAGAATAGTTTGTTATAGAACAGGTAGAGAAAATCATGTGAGTTTAAGACATCAGATCAAATAATATTACTGCATTTGAATGTTGTGTGTTTGTTCAATATTTCTAGTTCCTATAGTCTGAACCAGGGGGTTTACGGGCGAGTTTTATGCGACACACCTCCTACTGCTTTCTGATTTCCTGTTACCATGTAGCAACAAGTGAAGAACAGTATCCGCAGCAGAGCTGGTCCAGTTCTCCTTCCTGGATAATTTGCGTGACAAATAAAAATATGTTTATCTATAATTTTTGGTGAATAGTCTGTGAAATTCTTATAAACTGTATATTCGGTAAACTATATCACATCCTGTCTGCATGCACAGGATAATACTGGGAATAATTAATGAAACCAATAACAAAGAATTTACCAAAAACGATCTTAAATATAAGATATTTTAATCAAAATCGTTAGAGCCATTTTTGAGAAAATCAAAATGTTCGACATTTTTTCCATGTAAAGAGTAGTTTGGGGTGGGGGGATTTTCTTGAAAATCTTCGTGTCGTATCCTTGGAAGATACCAAACTTAAATACCAAGTTTGGTATTTAACCGTCTTTTCGTTTTTGAGCTATGTTGTCCACAGACTCACGGACCTTTGTTTGATATATTTCCGGTGAAATCTCGGTATCGAATTTTTGGGTGGAGTGCAATACCTTCTCTATACACTATGTACATAGTACGTGTAGAGAAAGTAAAAATCTGATGTGTTCATTTACACGAATTTTCCTACCTTTTCTGCAAACAAACTATCCTATTCTTTTATCTACTAATCGAGGTAAACATTAGCTGAAATTGTCTTATAACTTGCTTCTTTGTAACTAGAAAAGGAATAACGGCGTAAAGCGATAGTCGTGAGTACGGTTTCGTTTGAAAGGGAGTAAAGCGGTTGGTCTCGTGTCGTAGATTTACCTCGCGTAAAAGAACTTCGAGCCTGATAAAGGGATATCTGAACAAAATTAAACGGTCTTGAACGCCCAATATACAGTGGGACGCTGAGAATCGCCTCAACTAAAGAGCGTCAGTAAATAAATCTCAATCTAGTTCAATTTATAAACGGATAGTTAAATATTTTAAAAGCGCTATATTAAACACTTGAAATTCGGTTCAATTTGGAGGCTAAGTACACGTATTTCCAGTGAAATATTTGTATGGAAAATTGAATAGAATTTAGTATTTAAGCCGATGTCCCACGGTCAAATATTTGGTCCAATACTCTTCAAACTACAAATTGGATCTTGGGACATCGGATAATTTCATTGTATACAATTTCCGTCCTATTTTTTGGTCCAATATTAGTTAGCTACAAAGTGATACAGCGGTTTCTAATTTTTGGAACTAACGTATGAAATCAACCAATGAGTGACCTAGTGGTAATGACGTAATAAGATGGCAGCTAGCACTGGGTCTTCCTTTCCGCCCACGTGTTTGTGTGAAACTTTGCTGTATCTTGTAGACTTTGTCCTAATACGCATTTTTTGTACGGCAGAGATTTATGAAATGATTCGGGTATTTACAACCCCTGCAAATGTATTTTATCGGATCCATTTGTACCTAACCTTCTTTTCTCAACAAAAATAATAAAAATGTGATTGCTGGTTGATTTGCTGGTATGGACTGCCTCATATTTGTGCCTTGGCGAGTGATTTTTGCCTAAGGACATCAACTTTCCAAACAAATTTTCATCCATTCTAAGGAAGTTAAAATAATTTACAGGGTCAGAAAAGAGTTCATTTCCAGCATATGTAGTTCTCCTCTTCCTTAGTTTACATTCCTATGATACAGCTGTGGTCTAGTCTTGATTTTGTCTATTATAATAAACTCTTGCAATGAATATATAAACTAAGCTTGCGACAGCGAACGTAAATAATTGTGGATCAGCAACCTCCACCATTTTCTATCAGCTGTTCATGAGCATGCGAGAAATATTTGGACCAATACACACTCCCGTGGGAATGCAATGGGGAAATTGTACACAACGTTCACGTTGTATAAAAAATGTTGGACGAAATTTTGACCGTGGGACATCGGCTTAGATTGCATCCAATTTTGAACTCCTTAGGAAGAACGGTATAAGGAAATATGTTTAACATCGGGCGAGACGACGAGGCTGGTCGGTATAGCGTATTTATTGATCACTGGTGTAGCCAAGCTTCCAATGTTCGTTAAAAGATGACAGAACATGTCTATATTTCTCTATTGTTTTGAGAATGAAGCAAACTTTGAGAATAAAAAAGTAATTTTGTAAATATAGATATAGTTGTAAAAATAACTGTTGGCACAAAGCACTTTAATGATGCTATTTTCCTTTGGCGATCTGGATTTAGTAGTTTGGTATTCAGCCGTTCGGAACGCTTCTGTAGTGCTTACAGGTTTCCGTTGTTTCTGTTACTATGCGCCATCACGGCGCTGGCTGACAACTTCATTACAAATAAATATTACCGCAAGCTGCCTAATATCCTGCCATCTAGGGACTTTGACACTAATTTAAGCATAGCGGAAGATAAGCGATTATAAACCTATTTGCTGGAATTGCAACTGTGGTCTTTAAGCAGTAATATTTTTCTTCGTGAAGTTCTCTGGGGTTTGTTTTACCTAGCACATTATTACATCATGCTGAAACAGAATCTTGCATGAATTATAGCTTATAGAAAATGGGTATCAGATTTATAGTTCATGATAAATTTAAGTAATGTTATTATTTTTTTGCGAGTTTACACAACACGGTCGATGTGTACTTACAGTAGCATTTATCCAAGATCCAATTCCCAATGGTACCATGGTTACCAAATACCTAAAAGGACAGTGAAAATTAATCCTTTTCTTGCTTGATTATAATTTATCCATGGTGCTGATGCCACTAACACTTTCCTTCCCTCCTCTCTACAACGTCTGAGACGGGAGATTGGAGTGCCAGCTTGGCGCGAATGACGAAACACAACCACAACAAGGTGCAGCGTTAAAAATTACAGTTCACATGAAAGTAATTTTTGACACATCCATAATTATAGCGAAATCACTTTGTTGGTTATAAAGCTAATTTTTTTCAATCCTAATAGCAATACTAGGGGCGTTCAATAAGTCCTTAGAAAATTCCAGAAATGAAACCCGTAGCATTGATAAAGTTTATATTTAGTAACCGTCGTCTCTTACTAGATGGCAGTTAAGTTTCGCTGTATCCATCACGTGGTTTCGTTGCCATAGGTGATTGAATCAACAATCTTGTGCTTCTTTAAAAACATGGGGGGGAGGACGAGCTTCGTACAGTGATTAAACACTTATTTTCAAAAGGTTTAACAACGAAAGAGATAAAAGCCGAGTTGGGCGAAGTTCATGACACACCTGCGTTTGCAACAATTTACAATTGGATAAATGAATTTAAGTGACTTCCTCCGAAATGGTTGACAGAATCCAGGATATGGTTTTGAGTGGTCGACAAATCAAATTTCGCGAAATAGTAGAGGCCACAAGCATATCACAAGGTACAGTGTTTTCAATTTTGCACCACGTCCAGTAGAAGTGACTTCCTCCGAAATGGTTGACAGAATCCAGGATATGGTTTTGAGTGGTCCACAAATCAAAGTTCGCGAAAAAGTAGATGCCACAAGCATATCATAAGGTACAGTGTTCTCAATTTTTCACCAAAATTAGGTCTGACAAAGGTCTCGGCAAGATGGGTGCCGCGTTTGCTCTCAGTGGAGAATTCGTGGACAGAAACGTTATTTCTGCGCATGCATGTTGGCGCAACTTCTCCCACCATCAACCCTTCAGGTGAAGAGCTACCATTGCTTATATTATGGTTTTGCTCATGTCTCGCCTCAGGAGCTATTGTATTTAATAACTTGTAATAACGAAATAACCTTTACCATTTTTAAACTGTTATGCGGAACTAGTGACAGGTTTTGTATAAATAAACCGATATCCTACCAATGAATCGGATATTGAATAATCTTTTTTTTTTTTTTTTTTGCAATATAATTTATTTTGGGTCGCTTTAACAGCATGGTCATATCGCGACCTTACAAATTGTACATAAAATAGTTATTTACATTGGTAAAATACCAAATAATAATCTTGTACTGATGAGTTACTCAAAATAAATCTAAACTGAAAGTTTATGCAACACATTTTGTTGTTAAAGAGCTTCAAGTAAGACCTATACTGACGTCGAGAAGTTAGTAACATAATTTTATTCATTATTCCACGTATCATTCATTATATTTTCAGCATTACGAAGTAATAACATAACCTCATTTTCTGATGATAGTGGAAGCATTCATACCTCATCTACTTCTTCTTACACCCATAGCATTTTGCTAGGCTTTTCTTTTTAGTATTTTCTTATTTTGAATTCGAACAACTGTTTCCATTTCACCAGTTTATAGAAGATATGTTTCAAGAGACAGAATACAGCAAATGGCCGTTCGTTAACCTTTCACTATCTGCCGGCTTTTAGAGACTATAGCAGCCTGTGTATATGTGGTAGGCTTTTGCTGAAACTCATTATTTTGCGAAAATCCTAAGCACATCATGAAAATCCGAGGTGTATAGAATGAGGCTACACAATAAGCCTAACAAGCTCCGACATTTCATGAAGAACCAGTAGAGCGTGTACCTTCAAACTTTTTCAGCATGCACCGCTTTTCATGATGACTCTTACACACACACACACCCACCCACACACACACACAAGATGATTCAAAATACTTTTACAGCGTTTGGAGATGGCTTCTTGACATCAAAGCAAGAAAATAAGTTCATATAAACACATACCCTCTCCATTTTCGTGGTATCAATTTATTAATGAAAGTTACCTTCAACAGCTTTCCAGGTCCAACTTTATAACTTCATTTACTTCTGCACTCATTCATAGAAGGCTTTGACCCATTTTACCCTGCGGAGTTGGCCTTGTGTGACCATGACTACCTGTTAATATTTGTAATTTATCAGATGTGTAATACATTCCCACAGCAGCCCTTACAACTGCTGTCTACAGGGACTCACTCAGAACACTCTCCCAAACTTATTAGAAAATGTGCCTCTGCAAACAAGAAGGAATTGATCTAGCACATTTTAGTCTGATGCAGTGGCTGGTATCTATTATGACAGATGGATAGGTAGAGGAGGACCAGTTCCATGGCCTGCATGATCCCGCGACCTCAGTCCTTTGAAATGTTATCTTTCGGGGGGCACCTTAAACATTGGTTTATGTAGCTGAATCCTAGATAGAAACTCTTAATTTAGATGTCACGTAAGCCTGCGAAATTATACGACACCGACTGGGAGTATTTGATATTCCATGCGTGTCTAGACGCAAGAGCAGAACATTTAGAGCATTTGCTGTAAGTGATGTTTGTGTGGAGCACCTCCCAACAAGCTGACGTCAAAAATAGAATAATATGTCACTTTAAAATGTTTTGGTTAATAGCATTTTGAACTTTTATGTCGCAGGCTTTTACTGAACTATGACCTATCCCTTATTTTACGAAGACCTCAAAAGCGGAATAGATGAAAGTGATTTGGCCTAAGAAATACCGTCTATTCCAATTGGAAAACAGAAAGACCTCAACCACGGAAAAGTTGCAGGATGTAGAAATACCTGAGACTGGAATTTGTCCTGGAGCAGCACACGTTGCAACAGTTGACGCCTGGAACACGCCTTGTACTCAGGGTTGAAGACGACACCTTTCTTGGAGTAATACATCTCCAGCACTTGGGACAGTCTCAGCAGATGTAGTTTCTCCGTCCACTCTCCAACCATCGAGGCCAAGATCAAACCTGCAAATGAAGATTCATCCTAACTAATTCCCATTGTAGAACTGTTTTTCTTGAAAATCTTTGTGTCGCATCCGTGGAAGATGATAAAATTAAATACCAAGTTTGGTATTTAACGGTTCTTTTAGTTCTTGAGCTATGCTGTCTAGACGTATAACATACACACAAGGACCTTTTTCTAACCTTTTTTTTACTCAGGGGACCACAAAACATATATTTCCAGTGAAATATCGGTATAGATATTTTAGGTACAATACAACAGGTACCTTCTCTATACACTATGTACAGAGTACGTGTAGAGAAAGTAAATATAGTAGACTTACACATACACTTCAGATGGCTGAAGACATTACCTCCGTCAAAGTGACTTCGCACAGTGAAACGGGAGATCTGAAATTATGTCATTTTTTTAACTATGAAGCACGTTTCCGAAGATGTGTTCCTAATCAAAATCTGAAAGCTACTTGCTCCCCTCTGCAAGATTTAGAAGTTTGTAATAGAAATTCTGAATAAATCTGAATATTTAAATACATTTTAGACACAATGATAAGGGTTATATATTACCGTCCAATCCTCCTAGAATCTCTGCATCTGTCATTTGCCACAATGCGTTATTCTCTTGGTACATATAGTACGCTCGCGGCACCAAAGTATCGTTCCACTCCCCAGAGGGGCCTACATAGAGTGGGCCCTCGACTCGTGGTCCCTGATACACCGCCACCTCGGCCAAATCACCTGAAAATAAAAATAAATTGTAGGTTTTCATCTTTGCACTCTCTACTTAGTAGCTCCCAGAAACTATTATGATATTCCTCTTTAATGTTGGGACCAACTGTGAAATACTGGTTCACATTCATTGTTTGTTTTTGTTTTTTTTTTGGAAAGGGGGAGAAGAAAGAGAGTTGGTCTGCGTAAAGATGGCTTATCTCGCCTTAGGATTTGGGCCGTGGGTGAGGAATGAAGTCGGGAAGGATCAAGGAGATAAATCGGGGTAGTGAGGTTCCGCTGAGCACCCTCGTCAGTGCGGAAATTGCCTGCTACCGGCCTCAAGTGGCCCAGCAGAGGGATACGGGAGTTTTCTGGGCGACAGTCATGTCCGAGGCCCTGGCTGCCACCGGAGGAGTTAAGGAATGGTGCAAAGGGAAGTGTGGGGATCTTTATTCATCAGTTTTTGAGTCTGATTGGCCTTAGGAGAGGCCTTGAGATTCAGTGCGTAGGTGTTTCTCCAGGGATGAGTCCAAAGTCAATCGGACTCATACGCTGGAGAGTGTGGTGGATAATCTGCGTTGTTTGCTGCTACGTATGCGTTGAAGAAGGCCAGGTTATGGTTCTTTCTCTGGATTTGAAATCGTTCGTAGGAGTAATTCTTTCATGACGTACTGAAGGGTAAAACAGTTTATGAACTTATTCAGCATAGCTTCGTTCCTTATAGATTCAACAGACCTTGAAGCAGCTCTATTCCTTACTGAGACTAGAATAAACCTGGAAATACCATAAAAAGGAAATTAAAGAACACCGGGAGTGAATTTTGATATTTGTGTGTGTGTGTGGACGGCATAGCTCAAAAACTAAAAGACCGTTAATACCAAACTTGGTATTTAAGTTTAGTATCTTCCAAGGATGCGAAGATTTTCAAAAAAAAAAAAAATCAATCCATCCCCCACAGGAAACATTTTCGAAAATTTTGATTTTCTCAAAAATGACTAACGATTTTAATTAAAATTGTATATATTTAAGCTATTTAGATGGAAAATAAAATGTATATCCTAAATTTTCTGGGAATAACCTCTGAAGACCTCTTTATTCTTTGCATAACTGGTAAAATGTAAGAGATAGACAAAAACTTACTACACAAAATATGCAGATCTCGTTAAAACACACAATTTATATCATATACATTTTTTCGTGGAGTTGACCGTTTTCGAGATATTCTTTGTTATTGGTTTCAGTTTTAAAATTCTTAAAAGTTTCTCATACAGGAACTTGTCAAGAACTTCTGGCTACGCAAAGAAACGCATTTCAATGCAATAGCAACCACATTTTACAACATTTGAGTGTCGATTTAGTCTAGTGTATTCCCGCATTTACTTTATACTTTTAAGGATCTAAGTAATAAGATCGTTTCTGCTAATGTTTATCTCAATTAGCATGAAGTAGATAGAAGAATAAGCCTATTAACAATAAAATGCTACAGAGAAGTGAGAAAGTCATGTGATGTAGCGCATCAGATTTTTTTCTTCTTTTTCAGTTCGCCGTAACCATGGATACAGTTTCGTTAAATAAAACATTAGTAGTATTATTCATCCCGGTATAAGAATTCGTAACTTACAAATCATGACTCTACCACTAAATGATAGAATATTGCTGATTCAATGCTACTAATGAAAGCAACAGAAGTTTTTCTCAAGGTCTGAGAAAATTTAAAACTTTTAACAATTTAAGAGCAGGCCCGTGTTCTGTTTGTAAACTTCCAACAAAATGGGCGCCGCGATCTCCAGATCCGAATGTGATCCACTTTTGGGTGTGGCTTACCGTAAAGAACGAGTTTTTCTGGCACATCCAACAACCCAAAGATCTCGCAAGAAATTACCAATATTTAAAAATATTATCTGCAAAATACTGTGCATGGAGTCGCAGAAAGAATTATGTACGTTGAACAAGAAAACGGAGGACATCTTCCCAAAGTTTTATAAAACCCCATTGTTTGCCCAGTATGTGACTTCCTTTGTTGTTTACCTATATCAAATATTGTAATATTTATAGCGGTTTATATTTAAAGTGTCTTTTGAAAGACCCTATTGGTGTGTGTGTGTGTGTGTGTGTGTGTGTGTGTGTGTGTGTGTGTGTGTGTGTAGGAAGACGTGCATACAGCGTAGTAACAGAGTAAGAGTTGGTGAGTGACCTTCACAAAAGTCTACAACCGAGATGGCAGAACGAAATGGTACACACTTGCTAAGCACGCCTTTTAGTACGAAATTAATGCTAATTTATGGTAAAATATTAAACACAACACCCCAATCAAAAGTATTAATTCTAATTTTTAAAATGATTGACAAAAAAAAAAACTGTTAACCTGGTTGCGAGGTCTGTTAGTAAAGAATCAGGTTTTTTTTTTTTTTTTTTTTTTTTTTTTTTTTTTTTTTTATGCGAAAACCTGACGGATTTTAATCAAGCGCGCTTGCAAGAGCCGACCATGGATCTTAATGCACATGCGTGAATTTTTTTCCGATAGTCATTAGTGTTAGTCGCTGGCAAGCAGCAGTTGAGTGAGGAAGTGTGTAGTGCTCGCGTCGGTTTTTATTGCAAGGGAACTGACGGAACGATCGGAGCAATAGTTAGGTGCAAACCATTCGGAAAATTCGGACGGCTTTCGGTGACGATGCTATGACCATCACGCAGATTAAGGAGTAGTACGACCAGTTTAATGGCGGGCGCACATCGGTGGAGAGCTCCGAATCAGTCATCAGCATACCGAAATTACCAGGTTATTGCCAAAGTGAACGGTATGGTGATGCGGGACCGTCGTGTGAATATCCGATAAATTGCGGAAGATGTCGGCATAATCACATTCCATTGTGACCCAAGATTTTGCCATGAGGGGAGTGGCGGCGAAATTCACGCCGAAGCTGCTGATGGTGAAGCAAAAACAACTTCATGTTGAAGTCTCACAGCACATGCTGGACTCCACAAACAGAGACCCCGTCTTCCTGAGCACCATAATCACTGATGACGCTTCCTGAGTGTTCGGGTACGACCCGGAAACAAAATCCCATTCGTCACAACGGCAACATTCCTCGTCACCAAGACTAATGAAGGCCCGCCAAGTGAGCAGCAATGTCAAAGTGATGCTGACTGTTTTCTTTGATTTAAGCGGTGTGGTACATTACGAGTACGCACCACATGGTTAAACAATCAAAAAAGAGTACTACAGGGACGTCTTCCGTTGCCTATGTGATACTGTGCGGCTGTGCTCAACAAGAAATTGACTCCTCCATCACGACAATGATCCAGCACATTCCTCGCATTTGACTCAGACTTTTTTGGCGAAACACAAGACTCTTGTGCAAGGCTTCTTACTCTTCCGATAAGGCCCCCTGGGACTTCTGGCTGTTCCCCAAACTCAAGAGGTCATTGAAAGGAAGACGATTTCAGACAAGAGAGGATATTATGGCTGCAGTAACAGCCTATCTCAAATCCATTCCAAAAGAGGTTTTTTCGGCATGCTTCCAACAACAGCGGCACCGCTGGGAGAAGTGTGTGGTGTCCCAAGGGAACTTCTTTGAAGGTATTATGTGTCCAACGGTCCAGGTAAGACAGTTTTACCCCCTAGCCAAATGTCGGTTACTTTTCTAACAGACCTTGTATATCCTACTGACCTGCAAGAGTTGCGACCCAAGTGTTGTGCATCAGAATGGGAGAAGCGATGAGCTCCTGATAACGGTCAAAGCGCTCCAACAACTCTGGGTCAGGTGTGGACTTGCCCTCGGGGAGTTGAGGCTTCTCCAGCAGATCAACAGCTCGTACCTGCTGAGGATACAGACCTGCTGCAATGCCTGACAACACCGTTCCCATGTTCACTGTGCCTTCCGAAGTCATCACCAGACCATCCTCTATAGGACAGCGACTCACCACAGCTCCTGTACCCGTTCTGCTGGTGGGGTAGTGAGGATCCCTCGCTCTGCAACATTAGCAGACATTGTTGCTGAAAACAATTTCTGTTCCATTCACATGCCTTTCTCTATATGTTCTGCAAAGAAACTACCCTTACAAAAAATTATTCTTTTGTCTACACCTTACTAATCAAGATAAACATTACCAGAATTGGTCTTATTCTTTATTTCTTTTTAAGTAGCAGGAATATAGCCTGAAGCGACAGAAAAATATTTTTAATTTTGTTCTCTTTCCATGACCAGGAGTAAAACAAAAGAAGTGTGAAACGGATGAGGACTTCCCGTTTAGAAAGTTCAAGTATTTTAAAATTGAAATATATATCTCTCTACAAAATAAAAACTGTATATGCCATGAATTGTTTGTTTTAACGAGCTCTATTTTTCTGTTAAGTAAGTTTTTGTCTATCTCTTACGGTTTACCAGTTATGCAAAATTCAGCAAAATGCATCCAGAATAAAGAGGTATTCAGAGGCGTTTCCCAGAAAATTCAAGATATACATTTTGTCAGGTAAATGTCTTTAACATACGGCATTATAATCAAAATCGATAGACCCATTTTTGAGAACATCAAAATTTTCGAATTTTTTTTCCATGTAAAGGTAGTTTAGTGGTGAGGGAGTTTTTTTAAAATGTTAGTGTTTGCATCCTTAAAAGATACTGAACTTAAATACCAAGTTTGGTATTTAAAAGTCTTTTCGTTTTTGAGCTATACTGTCCACACACACACACACACATGCGCGCGCGGACATTTTTCTATTTTTTTTTTGTTCAGGGGTTCCAAAAGCATGTATTGCCGGTGAAATCTCGGTATCGAATTTTTGGGTGCATTACAATACCTTCTCTATACATATGTACATAGTACGTGTAGAGAAAAGTAAAAATCTGATGTGTTGCATTCACATAATTTCTCTGTTATGCAAATAAAATAATCTTACAAAAGATTAGTCTTTTATCTATATCATGTTTATCAATATAAACATCACCAGAAATGGTCTTATTGCTTAGTTCTTTAGAATAGAAGGAAAATAGACTAAAGCGACAGTCAAATTTTAAAAGCTGTCGCTATACGATTGTTCTCTTTCCATGGCCAGGAGCAAAACAAAAGAGGTATGACACGGAAGAGGATTTTTCGTTTGAGAAAGTTCAAGTATTTTTAAATTGAAATCTATAACAGATCTCTGAACTGGTTAGCTCTACAAAGCAAAAACTGTATGTGACAAATTGTTTTAACGAGATCATTTTTTGTGTAGTAAATTTTTGTCTGTATTTTAGGGCTTGCCACTTTGCAAAATTCGGTAAAATTCATCCAGAATAAAGAGATCTTCAAAGGATAGAAAGTTCAAGCTATACATTTTATGTTCATATAAATAGTTTTAATATACGGCATTTTAATCAAAATCGTTAGAGCATTTTTATAGAAAATCAGAATTTTCGAAAATTTTTCCATGTAAAAGGCAGTTTAGGTTGAGAGGATTTTTCTGAAAATCTTAAGTCTCGCATCATTTGAAGACACTAAACTTGAATACCAAGTTTGGTATGTAATGGATTTTTCGTTTTTCAGTTATGCTGTGCACAGAAACTGAACATTTTCTAAACATGCTTTTTCTTTTCTTTTCTTTTCTTGGATTTAGAGATCCTCAAAAGATGTAATTCCGGTGAATTCTCGGTATAGAATTTTTTGGTGGAATACAATGTACTCTCTACCTACTTTATACAACATACGTATATGCTAGAGAAATAAAAATGCTATCTTTTTAATCTGTTCCATCCGATAAAGATATCTCTTCTTTTGACCTAGACCCCGATGATCCTCTGTGGTCCCAGGGAGGGAGGGATGAGGGGAGAGCCCCGATACCCATCAGATCCGGATGACGACGGGTACAAGCATAGACGGGGTTCCTAACGGTTTGAAATTGAATCCCTTGACGCCGCCCGGGTCCAATCTACAAGCCCGGAACCTCCGGAGGTCCCCAAAAGGCACCGAAAGCACCCGAAGCCGGATCCCGATAGAGTGGTACCGCGACGACGCCAGGAATAAACTTTCACAATGCGCAAGTCAGCGCCCAGCCACTATTCGCCGAACACCGTCGCCTGATCTTTCAGCCATGAAATAGACGATAAGAAAGTGAGGGGAACAGGAAATGGACAAAAATAATTCCAGTGGATGTAATGAACTTTCCCAGCATTCACCTGATAACCCGAGGAAATACCCGAAAAAAACATGGATCTGCAACATTGGCCACTGAAATTGAACCCGTAACCTCCTGAACGCGTTTCGCACCGTTACAGCGACGCCACCTCATTCAAGAGTAATTAAAGTTTATAGCTTACTTTCTAAAGTGTGCATTTCGTTTGTTGAATAAACCTTTAAGAATACCCATCTGTGAAAAAGGCCAAAAACGGTCAACATTCGTAAGTATACAACCCTCTACTTTAATTATACGCAGAGTTTATAGCTCCAAAATCTTTTAAAGCATATCATTTATGGATTTAAATGTGCACCTGTTAGCATAGTTTCCTACAACATTGTAGTTCAAAAATAAAACTAAAGAAAAACATGAGTTTTACCTTAAGTTGAATAACAAATTGATGTGAATTAAAGCATTAAAATAATAAAACATTAAATAATAAAATATATAAAATGAATAAAAACTGTTAGAGAAAACTGCTTAAGAGAGCCCAAGCAATCTTCAAATACTAAATTGGCTACATAGTATTAGAAAAGTTCGAAACACGGCAAATATATGCATTGAATATTTTAAAAACTGTTTTCTGTGGTTTTTATTTGTCAGCACATTCCCATTTTTAAAGTGTTTCGTACGATGTACTTTTCGTATGAAGGTTTATATTATTTAATTATTACAGCTCCTAAGTGAAGTTTAGGGCATCGTTACGACGTTTGCTTGATTGGATTGAAATTTCTGGTTCGTGAGTTCGCCACTATGCGCCATGATGACGAGGGATCGGCTCGTCGCCCACAGATGGCACTTGCGGACGCGAAATGCGGGAATTTTGCCTAGGAACCTTCTTCGTTTAAGCTATGGGGTTCTTTTACGTGCAAACAAACATTACACGGGACCACCGGTTTACTTCCCCTCCGAAGGAAGCCATGCTAAGGATTTCTGCGTGCGAAAAAAATCCATCATCCTCCGCCAGGTTTGAACCTGCAATCTTGGGTTTTAGAGGCTATCATGGTAAGCACTACACCAGGAGGGTCACAAGGAAGGTTATAAATAACAGGTTAGACACTTATGATATGATTTTTTTTACATGTTCCACCAGCGTGGAGTATGAGTTTCCCCTACCACTGCGCATCGTTAGAGGTAAAGCTATGTCCCGCTTGCTGAGAGGGAGGTGGTGACCTCAGGGGTTAAGATGCAGGAAAAGGCTCATTCGGGGAGAGACTGGGGAGCTATAAATAAGTACACCAAGAATGTGAGGAGACACATTGCTTTTAGTACCACTTAAAGGAATGAACGAGAATAGAGGGTTGAAGAGATGTGGGGAAAACCCAATGAATTACACTGATTCCACAGAGCACCCTTGTAAATTCTGCTCTACTGAAAGTTAAACATTTAAAATAGAGCTTGCCCCCTTACTTAACGTCGCCCAAGAGTATGCCTTGATGCGTCTGTAGTTCTTCTGCCAGGAGCCAGGAGCAGGAACTAGTCGCCCGAGTGTACTCGGGCGGGGGCAAATCACCACGGTACCTATCCGCTTTTCTCGCGGATTTACCCGTGTGATATAAAAGATGTAGTCTTGTGCAAGCGTTTGTGTCGTGTTAAAGTAATGTGGGTAGGGTGTCTCCCTTCTTCTGAACTACTTCTCAGGGTATTTATAACTAAAACCATGCTTATGCCAGCGTTGATTATGAGGCCACGAATATGTCATTTGTAACAGTGTGTTTCAGATATCGCTTGCTCAAACTGATACAAAACCTTTTTCTTCATGAAATATCTAGTTTGCCCAACATGGCTGTCTCGTATCCTACACTATTCTACAGTAAATCCTGATTGCTGCATCAAACTGTCAAAAGAATCGGACTGAAATCGTGGATTTTAGACATTTTATAGATGGGTATCCTTAAATTAATTGTAAAATTAAGAGATACTTGCATTATCCTCGGTAACGCCATCTGCTTGCTGCTCCTCGAAGATCCTTGAACATTATAAGGGCATATTTCACTTTCATCTCCACGTTCCCATGGCTCCACTCTGCTGGAGAGCATGAAATGTAAGGTGCACTGTGAAACAAAATACGTTATTGCAAACAATTCTATCCCGTATCCTAACATCTGCAACTGACATTTATTTAATTGTACAACCATGTAACTACTATACGCCAGAGGAGTGACTGACGGTTATAACTGTTAAGGTCACATGTAACGATTAAGTTATTTGTACTAATGGTTATTACGTTCGCAAGTGTGTGTGTGTGTGTGTGTGTATTCATATCAAATATATTCTCAAAGCCATTATAATAAAATAAATGAGTACATCTCTCGCGTGCTTGGCATTTGGCATTATTCCGTGATATCTTCCACTTGCCGTGTCGGTCTCCGATCCAGTGCCCGTTCCTTCTCCCGATTCAGCATTGCAGTCGAATCCTGGATTGATTATTATCCTTTCCATTTCTCCTTCCATTAGTACATCTCTATTTCAACATGTTCCTTGAATATTTTTCACCTCCTGAAACACACTTTGTTGTTATTGACCCAATAGCATTCTAACAAATTATGCTCTTTGAGATAACGTCAGAGCGTTATCTCAGTAAACTCCGTTTTTCTTTACACTTTTTAAATTTTAATATTCTTCTAAGATTTTCTTTACGTCCAAAGAAAATATTCTCCTTCTTGCAAAAGTTCAATAATTTTCGCAGCGTAGGGATTTCTTTTTAACCTCGTCAATCTCCCGATATTTTCTTCTAACGAAACACTCGTCCATATTGTACAAAACGACAAGAGGTTTACCAATCTTGTGAAGTGGTGTAATTTATCTCTTCCCACCTTCTTCAAGCCGGCCCTCTTTTTTGTACTTACATATCGTTGTTTTATTCTAACCGATAGAAGCGACAACAAATTCAGTTGTATTTGTAATAGGTATTTTCTTAGCCTTTCTTCTTTTCGTCACAAAGCTTAAGAACATTATAAATAACATGATTTGGTTCAGTTATGTCACGGAATACTTCGCGGCGTGCTAGTGAAGTAAACCACACTGTACAGCATTTCATGACATGCGCGTGAAGTCGTATTGCGTCATCGCGTTAGTTCGGCTGCTGTCCGCTCCCAGTGCAGGACTGCACTCGCCTTGGCCGGCTTATACTTCCCTAATTGCTTTGTTTATTGCAGCGAAGTGATGATCTGAAGCCCGTTCTCTTGGTAATGCGTGTGCAATGGCGGAGTGTGCAGAACCTAATAGTAGTGTCGAGAAACATAAAAGTGGTGAAAAGGCAATTATATTAAATGTGTTTAACTTTTTTCTGTACAATGCAAGAGCGGAAATGAAAAAAAAAAAACTGCTTCTGAAACTGAGCTGGGTGTCGCGCCTCTGACAACTCAGATTAGCATAAGTTTTCACTCACACAATTATATTTCATAAAATTTCTTTGTCATTCCCTGAATTAATTTAATTTATTTGATATGAACCGAGTGTAGTTTTAACACTCAGTACTGCTTCAATGAAAGATAGCATGCTTTACGATAACCTGATTGAGATGTAAACAGTTGAACAAGAAGGTCATGCTAACAGCAATGAACGGCAGCGTGATCGCTGGCGGAGTAATACAACCAGCAATGTTTATGGGAGAAACCACTCTAAGTCTGCGGTGACAATAGTTACTTCTGTAACCGTTATGCGCGCACCTTTTCTTGGGCTCTCGGTTCCCTTGTCTTCATTCGGTAGGTTTCGCGCATTTTCGGAAGCAGAGCAGAGCAACAGCACTGAGACATGTAGCTTTTGTGCTTCATTCTGTAGATCCCCAAGTTCACGCACGTGTTTCGTTTAATTATTCAGCTAGCTCGCGGTAAATTACATCATGACGGCTGAGGGACTCAAAGAAAGAAATGTTCTTTAGTTGACAACATTCGGAACAAGAGGCGGGACAGCTCTCTCTTTTTTTCCCCTGCCTCCTCGCTAACCCGTAAAATTAGTCAGCATAGTGTATGACGTATTAACATCTGTGAACTTCTAACACCTGGTTCACAACCACCGAGATCCGTAACCAGAACGAGAACGACAAAGTTAAAAACAATACATTTATTATTAGAGTATTTACAGTTATCCGGAAGCGGAAAGAAGAACTAGTCAAGGTTTTAAGATTAGGATTTTGCAAGAGCACCGGACCTAGACCATCCTTCCACTATCCATGGTATTTAGTAGGCTCGTGGTGAGCCTGTAATGTTTTTCAAGTGGGAAGAGTTCTACTCTGCAGCGAGTGAGATGCGTTATCATTTCATACTTCTCTCCTTCGCACACTGAGCATATAAATCTGCCTGGCGACATAATCTTTATTCATGTGTATTATGAAAACTATTTTAGCTACAAATCTCTGGTTTTTACGGTTCTGCTACAAACATTACTCCCTATCCTCCTCGTGCATTATTTTTTGCAAAATTTGAATATTTTGTTTTAGCGCAAGTAGTATTTATGAGAGACGGAATCACTTAGCGCCTTACTCCCTCGAATGCTATATGTCAACACAGCAGCACTCTGGTTGACTGCTCTAGGACAAACCTCATCCCATTTGAAACTAACCTTAGGTGTTGTTGAGCAAACTGATTGCGTAACCTAACAACTGACGCGATATACAATAATTGTGCTACAGTTCTGCATGCTGGATTTAAACAAGTGTGAAAAATATGGCACCTTACCTCCACATGCAATTTTCTGTGCCTGAAATAAGTTACACATATACAAAGTGTTAAATAAAACTGAATACTCACCAGTTCCTGGGCAGTAAAACTCGAATTTGGGAAAATGTGTGCTTCTCCAGGAATGAGTTGAGAAAGTAAGATTCTGTGTCTTGAAAACTGATTCCCAGTGGGGGAGAATGGTATTACTCCAGGAGAAGCTATTACTTCCGGATTCCTTTCGATGCCGTCCATCCTGAACCTACCAAGAAGTTAGTTACATGTTAGCTGCATCATGAAAAGACATGTGGCTGTGTTTATGTAAGAGTTCACTGGAAGTTATCTCATTCTATAACCCATTACGTATTAAACTATGATCTTGAAGAATAAGAAGAAGTAAAAGGAGTTATTTTCCTTACAGGTTGAGACCCTTCTTCGCGATGCCCAACCATTTTCAGTAGAAGAATGAATTACTGTTTAATCAGATTGTTTACAAAGGCCGCATATTGGTTCCTTATGGAACTTTCCTATCATTCTACGATTTTCCTGAACCCACCGTGTCCGGTGAGTAAACTAATGATTTTCTTTAAGAGTTGCCTATTTAATTTAATTAGATAATCATTTAGATGTATTAGGTTCTTTGATTAAGATCCTATAAGTTGTATTCTTAGGGTTTCGGAGCCATCTTTGAAGGATGGTCTTCTTCATCCAATTACTGACTGTAGTTATAGCAGATTTGAAACTTATAGCGCAGAACGGTTCTGGACCTATGGGTGGAGCATAAGCTCTTTTCTTGGCCACAGAATCAGCTTTCTTATTACCAGAGCTAGGAAGTTCGTACCGTTCGCCGTTCCTGATATAGTTTGCGACCGACCGTCTCACCGCATCAAAGCAAGTCATTGATAAGAACGCAGGGGGGAGACGTAAACAAACCTGTTGTCAAGTAAACAGTACATCCAAGCAATTATAATACGGATTGAAATACTTACTGATCGAATGTTAAATAATAAAATTAATTTCTTAAATATTTTCAGATTCTTACCAGGTAAAAACGAAGGCACGAATTAAATTAAATCTTAGTTGTCTGCAGCCGTATTACTGAAAACTATATATTCTTCTGAAGCCTTTCAAATGAAAACCTCATTCGACGTTCCGACAAACAAAATTTATAATGCGAAAAAGTTTATTCCACTTTGCATGATGTGATCGGGGCATATTTGAAATACTTGTAGTTCCGTTCCAGTATCAAAAAGCAAATAGCATCCTAGAACTTCCTAGCTCTGCTTATTACGTCCAACATCTGTGTGGTCAGGTATCCATGGTTTAACTTTGTTGATGGATGAGAGACTGAATAACTTTTGGTCTGTTTCCCAGATCAACTGATTTGAAACGTATACCTTAGAACGGTTCTGGACCTATGAATAGAGCAAGCCAGAGAATCAGCTTCCTCATTACGTTCAACATCTGTATGGCCAGGTATCCATGGTTTAACTTTGTTGTTAATTGGGAGCTTGAAAAACTTTTGGTCTGTTTCCCAGATCAGTTTTGATTTATGTGGCATGTAGGTCAGCTTAGCTGTCAAAGTTAATAAGAATGTGATTGTTCCTCTATAAGGTACTCTTTTGTCGCTCTCCGTGGTGTAGTGGTTACCATGCAAGCCTCTAAATTCCAAGATTACAGGTTCATACTGGCGGAGGGTGACGGATTTTTTCTGACGGATACATGGACACATACACACATGCGGACCTTTTTCCAAAAAAATTTATTTTGCATACGTGGGACCTTAAAATTCGTCTTTCCGGTATAATCTTGGTATCGAATTTATGGGTGGAGTTCAATACATTCTCTATGTACTATGTAGAGAAAGTAAAAACTGATGCACAAAAAGTACGTAGATGTCTTATGAAACACACAATTTATATCAAATAACCTTTGTTGTAACATTAACCATTTCCGAGGTATTCTTTGTTACTGGTTTTATCTGTTAAATGTTTTATTTTTTACTGCACAAACACACGCTTTATGCCATATACACTTATTTCCTGCAGTTTGCCATTTTTAATTTCTCTACACATACTATGAACATAGTGTACAGAGAAGGTATTGCACTACACCCAAAATTCGATACCGAAATTTCACCGGAAATATATGTTTTAGGGTCCCCTGTATATAAAAAAAAGCATTTTCAGAAAAAGGCCCGTGTGTGTGAATGTGTGTGTCTGTGAACACGATAACTCAAAAACGAAAAGTCGGTGAAATACCAAACTTATTTAAGTTTGGTATCTTCCACGGATGCGACACGAAGATTTTGAGAAAAATCCCCCCACAAACTACCCTTTACATGAAACTTTTTTCAAAAATTTTGATTTTCTCAAAAAAGGCTCTAACGATGTTGATTACCTGACAAATAATATGTATATCTTGAATTTTCTGGGAATAGCCTCTGAAGACTACTTTATTCTGGATAAAATTTAGCGAATTTTGCATAACTGCTAAACCGTAACCTATGGACAAAAATTTACCACACAAAAAATGCAGAGCACGTTAAAACACACACTTCATGTTATATACATTTTTTTCGTGGAGTTGATCGTTTTTAAGATATTATTTGTTTTTGGTTTCAGCTTTCAAAAACTTATATTTTTCTCATACAGGAATTTGTCGATCCTGTCCATACAAACAAAGGGACTTCAATCACATAGCACCCAGCTTTTGACTATCACTTTAACCTATGGTACTCCCTTATTTCGCTTCTACTTGCAAGGAAGCAAGTAATATGACTATTTCTGCTATTTTTTTCTCGATTAGCATGAAGTAAATAGAAGCATAAGCTTTTTAACAATAATTTGTTGCAGAGATATAGAGAAAGTCATGTGAATGGAACACATTAGATTTTTTAAATATTTCTCATTATTATTATTATTATTATAATTTCAAAGCCGTCATAGCGATCAGCTGTTTTAAAAATCTGACTATCGCTTTAGCTTCTTTCTTGCACATAAAATTAAACGTGTAATCTCGAGTAATAAGAGATAGAAGAAAACGCTTTTGTAAGAATAGTTTCTAAAAGAGTAGAGAAGTCACGTGAAATTAATACATCCGAAGGCTGAAGTACAATGATAGGGCTAGAAGAGGGAGTAAAACATTTGCAGACCAGTTTCTGCTGACAGTTGACGGTTTGTGCACTAAGGTTACATTCGTGCCCGGAGTGAAATGCAGCAGTTTTTAAGTGAATTGTGCAACATTAGTAAACTCTTGACATTTTATATACGAGTGATATGTGTAGGTGACAGTGAATACCCGGATATTTGTGAATCTGAATTTGGTGACCAAAAAGAAAGACAACTATTTTGAACTGCTAGTAAGTACAACATACAACATATTTTGATAATAAGGGCTGTATTCGAGTTGATTAACATGAATTGCTATATAAAATACGAAGTTATATGTTGAGTGTGTCGATATACAAGTTAATTTTTTCTTTCTCTGCACATACAAGTACATAGTATAAACTGAAGGTATTGTATTGCACACAAAAATACGATACCGAGATTTCACCGGAAACGGGTCCCTCTGAATAAAAAAAAAAAAAAATAATAATAAAAAAAAAAAAAGCATTTTAGAAAAAAAAAAAGTCCATGTGTGTCTGTGTGTAGCATAGCTCAAAAACGAGAAGTGCGTTAAACACCAAACTTGATAATTTAAATTCAGTATCTACCGAGGATGCAACTCAAAGATTTTCGAGAAAACCCCCCCATACCCTCAACGACCCTTTACATGGTACATATTTTGAACATTTTTTATTTTATCAAAAATGACTCTAACGATTTTGATTTATGTTTAAAACGTTTACATGGCAAATAAAGTACATAGGTATCTTGAATAGTTATTATGCAGAACTTCGCCCGCTCTAAAAATTGAATAAAACTAAGTGTGATTAATTAACTTTGAATTTCTGATGACGATTTCAAAGGTTTTATTTGTCGAAAAGCTTGATTTTTTCTTATTATGGACAAATTAGGTGCATATTTGAGCGGTTGATATTTTGCGTAGTGTATTCTCTTATTTCCCTTCTATTCATAAGGAACTAAGTAATAAGACCGTTTCTGCTATGCTTATCTAGATTAGCATGAAGTGCATAGAAGAATACGCTTATCAACAATAATATGTTAAACAGATGTAGAGAAAGTCATGTGAAAGGAACACATCAGATTTTTTTAATATAATTAACATCGCTTTAGCTTCTATAATTGAAATAATATGGTGTCATAATATAGGATGAGATCTGAGTTGTTCCATTCGCTTAATTTTCTCTACCTTTCTGTAACAAACTATTTTTATAAAACCTGTTTCTTCTACTTCATGCTAATCGAGATAAACATTTGCAGAAATTATTTTATTATTTAGTTCCTTATAAGAAAGGGAAATAACGGAGACAGTCTAGTTGCCATGTATCTGAAATTCGGTTGTATTTGCATGGAGAGTAAAATAAATGAAAAAGAAATGTCAAATTCTTGTTTGAGAAAAGCTTTAAGTATTTTAAAATGTGAACCAATAACAAGGAATAATTCGGCAATGGTTGATTAAAATTATTATTATTATTATTATTATTATTGCGTATGACATAAACTATGTGTTTTAACGAGATCTACTTTTTGTGTAATAAGATTTTGACTCTCTCTTCCGGTTTAAAAATTAGCAAAAGTTGCCCAGAATGAGAAGGTTTTTGATTCTATTCACAGAAAATTCAAAATGTACATTTTATTTCCCATGTAAATATCTTTAATGCATGAAATTTTAATAAATATTGTTAATAGCCATTTTCTTTAAAAATCTGAACATCGGACAATCTTCCATGTAAAATAGTTTGTGGGAGAGGATTTTCTTGAAAATATTCGTTTGTGTTTTTGGAAGAGGCTGTGAACTTAAATAGTAAGTTATGATCTGACTTTTCGTTTTTGAGTTATGCTATCCAAATACACATACGCACAGCATTCCTTCTAAAGCTTTTTTTATTCCGGAGTTCTCAAAATATAAATGTCCGTTGAAATATTGGTGTCGATTTTGTCTGGTATTTAACGGACTTTTGGTTTCTGAGCTATGCTGCCTCCCCCCCCCCTCACACGCACAAGGACATTTTTCTAAAAATATTTTTTTGGATTCATGGTATTCCAAAACATGCATTTCCGGTGAAATCTCGGTACCGAATTTTTTGGTACAATACAGTACCGTCTCTATATACTGCGTACATAGTACGTGTAGAGAAAGTAATAGATGGAGGTGCTTGTTTTCATTTTTTTAACTTAGTTAATGAGTTATTGAAATTGGTAATTATTTACATGTTGGGCCGCTAACTCTCTCCGCTGCGACTTATGGCAGTTTTGCACTCTAACGGGACCGATGTGGTTAGAGAGGGATTATCGGAGGGGAGATGGTTTAAAAAAACTAATGTTGTATCCATTGCGCTGTTAGGAGTTGTTGGAAATATCGATAATGAGGTACTACCACGATATAAAATTAGAAACATAAATTTATATACACACACTAACCTAAACGGCCGGGCAAAAGTCATGCTGTTCTGTTCACCAGAAAAGTCCCGTAATAAACCAGATACCCAACTTTTCCTATCAGGGTCAAAGGATAGAGTGGGGGAATTCCATCAAATACTTGGGCGTCATTCTTGATAAGGGCCTAACTTTTCGTGAACACGTGCGGGGAACGTCGGACAGGGCGAAGGGGGCGGTAGCCTCCCTTTACCCTGTGCTGGCCTCCCAGATGCCGGTTCACTTAAAGTTACGCCTTTTCAAGGCGCTTATAGTCCCCCTGATGCTCTATGCCTGCGAAGTGTGGGGTATGGCAGCAGACTCCTGGCTTCTCTGGTTACAGCGGGTGCAGAATAGAGGACTCCGGTCCATATATTCTGTATGTCGACGTTTCCCTTTGAGGCTACTACATGAAGCTTCGGCCCTCCCATATGTGGAAGATGTTATTAGGCGCCGGGCTCAAAAATTCTACGCCAGATTGGGCGAACATGAGAACGCTCTTGTCAGATCACTGGGGGAGTACTTACCCTCTGAACGCCGAAAAAGGCGGTTCCGTTCCCCGCATGGCTTGTGGGCACCCCCGGTAACAACGGCTTTAAACCAGCCAACAGCGTAATAGCTGAACAAAGCACTCCCCCTCCCATAGGGACAGGTCTATCAAAATTCACCACCATATTTAAATAAATAAACACCAGCGGAGCAGAGGAAAGGATGCTGCTCCTGAAAATGCAACCGCTCGAGGAGCCTACCAGCGCTACCTCCTTAACACCAACACTCGAAACCTCAAACAAAACCTTAACCATCACCTCATTCCTGTGGCTAAACCCTTACCAGGGTAGGTACACAGCAACAACACCCAGGCTCACCACGAGGCTACCAGACACGCACGCACGCACCTAAACGGATTGGAACCTAACCTCGTTTCATTCGATTTTTGAGTGGCCGAAGTTCTGTGTAATAAAATTCACTGAACAGCTGAATCTGCTTGTCATACATCAGCACAGCGTCTAGCGACATATGCCGGTGTTGCATTCCACAACACTGTTCGCCTGCCACCGACAAATGAAACTCAGGTTTTAGGCACTTTATGAAGTATTATTATATATTTACATTGCAAAAGTACTACAAGACTTCTTTATTTATATTCTACTCCTTCTAGGCAGCATACTCATAAATATTCACAAAAAAGGATCGCTACGGGCACGTAATAAATTAGCGTTTAACTTAATTACGGAGCTTTTCCGATAAAAAAATGGTGAAAACGTAACAAGTATAAACCAAATTTACAGTCAAACCACAATTTGTTTAATTTCTAGAGGGGCCCAAGTTCTCTATAATTACCTTGAAATTTTATGCCCTTCGTATTATTACGGTTATTATTATTATTATTATTATTATTATTATTATTATTATTATTATTATTATATGTGTTAAGATTCATTGAAATGGTTTACATTGTTAAGCATTATTTTAATTAAATCCAGAACTTGGTGCAGCACACGCCTCTGACAAGCAAACATTCTCATGGGACACATAAAAGCGTGATTCTGTTTCTTCCAACATGTTTGTAATGTCAAAACAAGCGCTTATACACAGTTTTATAACGTGACTGCGATTACTAATAAGAGCTGGGTAGGGGGTGACATTTGGTTTCATGTGAGAAGAAATCAAATTTCTTATCTTTATTGAAGCTTCTCGGGGGTACTACATCTTCTGAGCATAAACCCTGCAGTAATGGTATCCCATAGAAATAAAAAAGAAAAAAAAATTGTAAAACATAATTTCACACCTAATAACTGCCACTTTTTCACATTTATCATATAGTCCTTTCAAATTCTTAAAACAATAGTCCGTTGTGTTTTGGAAATTGTTTTAGTCTTTTTTTTTCTGATAGTCTAGCCAGTAGACAACCGTACTGGGCAAAAACAATCGTATCTGATCAACTTTTATATATTTTAATAACATGCTCTTTCCATTTTTTCACAGACATCAATGTATTTTTCTGTTCCCCATTCTTTCTTAACACTCCTATATAATATTAAAGTATTCCTATCACTTAAGCTACCTATTATTTCTCATTTCTGTATCTCTTCTATCCTAGCTTTCACTTTATTCCATAGTTTTGTCCCCCTATTATATGTTGATTGGCTAGCTCGAACAATCCAACTTCTGCTTGAACGTATTCGCTGATTTTAGTGCGTAGAAATCCTCCCTCTATAATAATATTTGAACATTACCTGTGCAACAGAGCAACAGACAATGTGCGCATATCAAAGTGTGCGCTAGTACCCAATTCTGCCTTGCGCACTAGCTCGATGAAGGTGTTGAGTGTCATGGGTAGCCGTCCTTCATGGGATAACATTGCAGGATCTGCATAACATTCCTTTAAAGAGGATGGAAGGTGAGAGCCTGCATTCTCTTGGCCAGCGCCTGTAACAAATAATAAACATCGTTTCTGGTATTTCCACCCGTATTAATAATATGGAAACAAAATGAAAATAGCTATTTTGCTGTTATCAAACTCGAAGATATACGAACAGTTGGTCGACAAAGCACGCGTGTCAAGGTCGCATACTGGCAGTGTAATCTGTCAGGATAATTAAAAAGTTGCGCAGAAATAGTTGCTATTCTCCCTTCTCCCGGGATGATGATATGACATCAGACACGCATGCTCGTCGCGAGGTTTTTATCGGAGGGAGAGAGGACATTGTAAGCGGCAGTGACAAATAACAAAAATCATAGCGTACCTTCTGTTTACTGTAAGGATATATAAACTGAGAACTATTACCAACATAACTCAAAAACGAAAAGTCCGTAAAATATCAAACTTGGTATTTAAGTTGACTATCTTCCAAGGATGCCACACGAAGATTTTAAAGAAAATCCCTGATAAGTTCCCATTCACATGACCTTCTCTAGTTGTTACGTAAACAAACTTTTCTTGCAAAAGATTATTCTTTTATCTTTGTCTATCTGTTACAGTTACCAGATATACAAAACGTCGTCCAAAACGAAGAGATCTGCAGAGGTTATTCCCAGAAAATTCAGGATATACATTTTATTTGTCATGTTAATATCTGTAATATACAGTATTCGTTAGCATTTTTGAGAAAATAAATTTTTTTAAAATATTTTCCATGTAAAGGGTAGTTTGGCGTGGGGGGATTTTCCTCAAAATCTTCATGTCGCATCCTTGGAAGATACTTAGTAAATACCAAGTATGGTATTTTACCGATCTTTAGTTTTTGAGTTATCGTGTCCATAGGCACACGGATCTTTTTCTAAAAATGTTTATTTTATACAGAGACACAAAAATGTGTATTTCGGATGAAATCTCGGTATCGAATTTATGGATGGAATGCAATATCTTCTCTGTACAATATAAACATAGTACCTACGTGTACAGAATGTAAAAATGTTTCTCCATGCCAATGGACGCAATTTTATCATTTGTTTATTACGTAACAAACTTTTTGTTTGTGTTCTGTTGTTTGGCGAGGTTTCCATGTACATCTTTTTACTCATCTTAAATCAAATGTGCATATAATCGTTCTGAAGTAGATTGACACCTACCGAACTTCCATTACCTTTAAGTATTATTACAGAACACAATAATATCTGCTAATTTGTTTTTGTGTGCACGACAGTAATACAATAATTAATCAGTAAAAATATTTGCTGTTTCGATGGGATGTCAGCAAAATTTAATTCTTGTTCTTTTGGGATTCAATTGCTATTTAATTTGCACATTAAATTGTTAAAATTGAATTTTCCAAAACTGTCCCTCTGATTAGAAGCATTTGTAACACAAATATTATTAATATACGATGGTTACACCTCTTGGCATTATTTCACTACGTGAGTACTTTTGTAGTTCGGTCATTACATCCACTTTGTAGTTACTTACGGTCTGTTATAAACGTTTAGGGCCCTAAGCCGCAAAGCGTAGCCCAAGGTGGAGGCCCCTAAACCGCAAAGCGTAGCCGAGGGATATCACATCTGAACAACTTAATATTTTCAACCCTTTCAAATATGGATCGCCAATAGAAGTCACTTAAAGTACTTCTTAAGACCGGTGTGTGTGTGTGTGTGTTAATAATTGAATTCCTGCAACTCCTTTTGTAGCATTTCGCAGCAATTAAGTGCAAATACATTCACAACAATGGCTTCTTCACAACTGTAAGAGAATATCTAGTTTAAACCAATTTCTTGTTAGTTTCGAACTTTCAAAGCACAGCCATTTGAACGAAAACTGTACTTTTCTTCAAACACATGGCCGCTTCAATTAATCATGTGCAATTTTACTGAAGGAAAAATGAATAATTTCTGGATGGCGCTTCAGCAATTTCTGCGTTTTTATGTTTACTTTATTTTAGACGTTACTTATTGTCACTGCTCTCTCCAAGGGACACACAAAACTCGGTGTTAAAATGGCACAAGATCGTGTTTTCTTTATGAATACGATAGAAAGTAAGTCGAAGAAAGACAGTATTTGTTGATTTATGCATAATCGCCGGGGGTTGAATTGAAATTTGAACTCAGTTTGCTGCAAATTACAATTCTAAGTTTTATGCTACGACACTCACCTTTCTTGTAATTTTAGTTTGAGCATTTTCACGGAACTGCCAATTTGCCAAATTAATGCACATCGCAGCCCGATTGTTGAAGTGAAGCGCGGGAAATAAATGAAATACTAACAGTGTAGGCATCATAATATGATTGATTGCTGTTCATAAACAATGTTGCCAAATTAAAAATATTAGGGGGCTGTGATTTTCAAAAATCGAGTGTTGGGAAAATGTATGTTCTTACTTGAAATTAAATTTTTGCTGTTGATACATTTATAATATTTATAATATTGCACTTAACTTAAAATAGGATAAAAAAATCTTATGTAACCTACTTGAGCAATTCTGTAATTCCTAAAAATTTGACAACAGAGAATCCTTTTGGTGTTTTTTGAAATATTGCATTAAGTTTAATCACACACCCACACGTTAAATAATATTGCGATAAAAATTATATATGTATATAAAATTTATACTTATATACTCCTTTTTATATGTGTTAATGTGTTTATTTTATTCTTTGTATTTTGCTTTCTGAATCACTAAAGGTCAGTCCCTACCTAGAGCAATATGCTCATGGGACATTCTATGTAAATAAATAAATAAATAAATAAAGTAATTCATTCACATGGTTTTACTTACACGAGAAATAGAAAAGGGTCAGAATAATAAATAATAAGATGTGTATTCCAATCATTTTTATTAATTCCAATATATATATATTAAACACTTATTATATACTTTACAGTATATGTTTATACTCATAGGTAGTTCTACAAACTTCTTGTATACCTATATGTATAATACAGAAGTTTATTCTTCTTTCTATTCCACATTAATCGAGATAAGTGGGTAATTATGAATATTTCAGAAGGGCGAATGAATGAATGAATTACGTTATTTAGGTAGGTGTACAGCTACCGTGGCTGTTTAGAGTTAAATCTCTCATCAGCTGAGATGAGCTTTTTAATTAATTTTATTTTTTGGGATCGATCTTCCGTCGAAGGCACGAAAGAGCATGTGTGGAGAGTTTTGAGGGAGGCGGAGGTGTGGGTTGTTCTTTAGGGTTGTGGCGCAACCATCGTAGATTGTATGAATGTGTGCACAATGCCAAGTTTGGTATTTAATGGTCTTTTCGTTTTTGAGTGGTTAGACCACTCGACCCTCACCAAAGGTTCGATCCCGGGTGACCGCAAGTGGGATTTGTTCTGGACAAAGCGACACAGGGGCGGATTTCTCCGGGTTCTCCGGTTTCCCCCGCCATCACAGTCCATCTTCATTCCATGTATCATTGTCATCGCCTGTGGTGCCACAGTACTAAAAGCGGGCGTTAAACACTATAAAACACATACACACTCTCTCGCTCTGACCTTTTTCTAAATATGCACGTTTGACTCAGGAGATCTTAAAACACAGTTCCAGTGAAATCTCGGTATCGAATTTTTGAGCAGAATACAATGCATTCTCTACCTACTATGTACATTGTATAGTTACATAGGTGCTAGAGAAAGTAAAAACATTACAAATACTATCGAATGAAGAAGAAGAAGAAGAAGAAGAAGAAGAAGAAGAAGAAGAAGAAGAAAAACAGCGTGACTCACCATGGGGTAATTATCACACAGATGTTACATATCGAACTGGAACTTTTTTGTTTTTTAGTGAAATTAGATCGAAAATAAAAATACTCATGTAGTTTTCTCTCCCGTAGGCCCAAGTTTGGCAAGAAAAAGTATTTAAAAATTATAATGATTCACTAATATCTAATTCCTTACATATATCCGTGTTTAATAAATATTCAACGAAATAACTTGCATAAATGTGCAATTTTACCTTTTCAGTGGATTTCTTGTGAGTACTCATTACTGAAAAAAAAATTAAACGTAGTCGATTTTGTCTTTGCAAAATGAAATATTTTTTGTATCAGGGACGTTCTATAAGTCCTTAGAAAATCCAAGAAATTACACTCGTAAAAGTTTGTCCAGTCCAGTGCAATTGGCAGGCTGAGGGCAGCCCGAGGTGTGCTAGACGTGTCCCTGTTCTCGGAGAGAACTTAACTACGTTCTGACGGGATTGTGGGTTTTGAGGTTTTAATTTTGAATCCAAGCAACTCTTGAAGGATTATAAGGAGCTTAGCCGTAGCAGCTGTTGGTGGTGCTCCTTCGTTACCGGGGATGCCCGCAAGCCATGCGGGGAAGCCGGTATCGCCTGAAGCGGCGGTTTGTGGGATCGTAATCCCCAAGAGACCTAACGAGGGCGCTCCGACGGAATGGTAACCCTTCGTTGAATTTTGTTGCCCGACGCCTAATCTCGTCCTCCAGGTATGGTAGACCAGAGGCTTCGTGCAGGAGTCTCGTGAAAAAAAAAAAGTTTGTAGTTAGTAACCGTCGTCTTAATATCATCACGTGGTTTCGTTGCCGTATGCGATCGAATCAACAATCTCGTGCTTCATTAGAAAGATGGAAAAAATCGAGTCTCTTGCTGTGATTAAACACTTCTGTTTAAAAGGCTTAACACCGAAAGAGATAAAAGCAGAGTTGGATGAAATTCTTGGCACATCTGTTTGTGCGTTTGCAACAATTTACAATTGTATAAATAAATTTAAACGTGGCCGTACATCCACAAATAATGAACATCGTTCCGGACGTCCGAAATGATGATAAAATCCAGAATATGGTTTTGAGTGATCGACGAATCAAAGTTCGCGAAATAGTAGAGGCTATAGGCATATCACAAGGTACAGTGTTCTCAATTTGCACCAAAAATTAGGTCTGACAAAGGCCTCGCAAGATGGGTGCCACGTTTGCTCTCAATGGAGAATAAACGCAATCGCGAGATCGATTCGGAAGCTGGTTTGGCACTTTTCCGTCGCAATCCTGTCGAGTTTCTGCGTCGACACATAACTGTGGATGAAACATGGTTACACTACTTCACTCCAGAGACAAAAGTACAGTCGAAACAGTGGGTTTTTAAAGGCGAACCGGTTCCGAAGAAGGTGGTGAAATCTGTCTCGGTTTTTTGGGATGCACGCGGAATTAACTACATTGATTACTTGCAGAAATGAAGAACGATAAATGGAGAGTATTGTGCTTTGTTATTGTACCGGTTGAACGGAGAAATCCAGAAAAAAGTTCCTAATCTGGCAAAGAAAGAATTCTCTTCCATCAAGACAATGCAAGGGACACCTGCGCAGTTTCACTGGTGAAAATTGTAGAATTAAGGTTCTAATTACTACATCTACCATATTTACCAGATTTGGCTTACAGAGAATTTTTTTATTTCCAAACTTGAAAAAGTGGCTCGGCGGAAAACGATTCACGTCTAGCGAAGAGGTCATCTCCCAGACAGATGTCTATTATGAGGATCTTCCGAAATCCTGCTTTTTGAAAGGCTTAAAACAGTTGGAGAAACGCTGGGATAAGTATATCGAGCTAAAAGGAAATTATGTTGAAAAATAAAAAGGAATTACAAAATATTATTTTTTTATACTTTTTTCTAAGGTCTTATTGAACCACCCTTGTAAGTTATCTATAGTGCTCGTCAGATGCTGTAGCCTCTTTGCGGTGCCTCATATACATGGCAGCTGATCGTTGAGCGGAAGACAGATTTAGGCAGCTGTTACAACTTAGAAGTTGATTATTTTTATCTTAGGAGTGCTATGGGGGAGAAAGTCAAAACACAGGGTTTTTGTTTTCAATGTATTTTCAGTATGTAGCTTAACCTACGACATCAATGTAAAAATGACTCCTTATCAGGGTAGCCAACAATTTTGATAGAGCCTTTCTGATAGAGACGCAGAACCACGGGGCAGAAATTTTGCTGAAGCAAGTCTTGCGCCCAGCCACCATCTTGTGGCACTACTCACTACCATAAACACTATATGCAACATCTGTCAAATTAATTGTTTTTCCAAGTTTTTGAAGTAAAGAACAAAGGACAATAGAAGGGAGAGATCTCTAGTTAAAGGAATATTTAATACAGTCACATTTTTTGGCTTGTTTATTGATAAATTGGTATTATTGAGTTAACATCGTGGGAAGGTCATAACTTTTGTTCTAATTTCTTGGTCTAAAACTACTGTTAATGTAACAAAAGACTGTACCATATATTATAGCAATAGTTTAAAGCTTTAGTAGAATGTGTGATATTAATAAAAAAGTCAGTCGAGGAATATTGCGATAAATGCCATTGCATTCCGAGTCCAAGGAACATATCCTATATTCTCACGGTTCTGGTATCACAAGCACATAATTATCTCTTGCGATAGCTGCTAAGCAAGAGGTTCTTATAAACCAGAGTCGGTTGCCAATTTTGTCTGCGAATTGCCTTTATCCAAGCTTCTCTAAGGTCTTTCCGAGTTGGAAATCTAAAATCTAACAAACAATACAGAATCAATCTGTTGATATTGTATCCTAAGTATACCACCAAAAATTACTTAATAAGCACACTAACCTGTGTATTGAAGTATTTCTCTTTCCTTGTTTTTGCTTCTGCTATTTGAGAAACTACAACCAAACACCACACACATATTGCCAATCATACTGGTTTAAAACTTAGTCTTAATTTACTGCTTAATTGAACATTTAACACCACAAAATCTTATTTTTGTATGCACATTTTACCCACACAAGGCGTGCTCACATAAAAGTGTAGGGGCTGCACAAAAATCATGCTTCACCAATCACAGTGTATAAGGTTATGGCATTTCCAATCTAATCTCTCTATATATCTGTGCACAGAACTCAGAATATAAACCCAAAGTTATAATTCGAAACTGTAGTTGACAAAAGCTTTGAGAAAAGAATTGGGGGAAATACACTTTATGCAGTATAATATAGACAATGTTTCATTTTGTAGTCTGACTATACCTATTCAACTCCAGTCCTACACACAACTTGTGCAAAAAAAAAAATTAAAATTAACACTAATTGACCAGAATAAGTGGCTAAACAATGAAGCCCAGGACTGTAAAGTTCTTGTGACATTGGAGTGTGTCATCTTAAAATAATTTGAGATCGGCATGAACGTCATGTAAACGAAACACATCAGATTTTTCATATTGCTTTACAATAGAATCTGGAATGCTGTCATAGTCACTGTAATTGATTGCTTATTTAATTTCCTCCTCAGATGTGGGATATAAATTCAATGGATGTTAATTATTGGAAGAATTATAATAACCACTGAGCGGAGAACTAATTGCTATTGTTATATAATCTTCTGTTGTCTCATTGTTTATTAATGTTATTTTATGAGAATCTCCTCTTCTGTTAGTTTCTTCACTTACTATGTCCCAAATCACCTTTCTTTTCTTTTTGTGATTTTTAATGCAGTTATTATTGTTCAACATTTTTGCTTCTTTAATGAACTGATTTAGAATGTTACAGCTTTGCTTAAAATATAACTTATAGTTCAGTTGTTTGATGTTTTATTAATTTCTCTAAGTGCTCACTTTTGTTTGCAAGAGATACCTATTACATTTGTTAGCTAGGATATCAAATTTGGAATGTACAGACATGTCAGCCATGTTTCTGAATTTAGCAATTCAGTTTAGTTTTAAATTTTCCTTACGATACTTTTATAAGATAGGATTAGTAAATATTTTATTTAAAAAGATTATGTTTCCAGGGGAAAAAGAAAAAAAAAAGGAACCTATTGAGAAGGGAGATTTCAAACCCTCCCCTATCTGGACAAAAGCCCTGGTAACTATCTCTGTGTAAAGCAACATATTTTTATTTCTACATTTTTATCAGAGTTTTAGCAAATTTAAACCTAAAATATTTCTACATTAGATCGTAAATTGGATTCCTATATCTCTAAATATGTTGATATGGTGCAATATAACATCTTACCTGTACTGAAGAGTATGCAGAAGATGAAGAACAAAAGCTCTTGGCTAAACATTGTGTTTTAGAAAATAGAGAGAGACAGAATGTATAGGAAAGGATGGCTCTCATTATGAGCAACATTTCACAAGAACGTGTTCTTTAACTTTAGCTGAGATAGACCCAAGCAAGGACAGATAAGATTACCCTTGCAATGGCCATACTGTTTGTTAGTGATAAGATAAACCCAGTACATTGCTTAGATTCCTAGAATGGTTAAGAATTAGCAGAGAATTTGATTTCATTTACATTTCTTAGCTTCACATGAGTGCTCTTACACACTAAATGGTCAAATAAAATCATGTTTAAAATATAATTCATTGAGAAAATTAAAAAGACTGCAATCTTTTAGGAATACAAGTGACACTCAAAAGAGTTTTGAAAAATTTGTTTCCTGTTTGACAAATTTTGATTATACGCTTAGGATACATTATTAAATTTGGTAATGACTACTACAAAGTTCTCAACAATTAATTATTATGCATAAAATTGTTTTGTTGTTTTCTAAATGGATTCCAAATATAACCCATACTTTTACTTTCTGATGAATAGTACAGGATGGCACATAATGTATCTACCAATTTTGGTTAAGAAGTAGAACTACTAAATAAAAGTGAAACTATTTTATTTGTGAAAAAGTGAAACAACAATAATACATTTGCTTTTATGGATATTTCACTTACATCTATACTACTTCAATATGACATCAGCTCAGTGGCCTCCATTTGCATTTATGCTTGCTTGAAGACAGTGCAGAAATGCCTCCTTGGCACGTTGCACCATCTCCCGTGGAATGACATTGATTTCCTGGCTGATGATATTTTTCATCTCCTAATGGTTTGCAAATGGTGCCAGAATACTTTTTCTTTCAATTATCCCCACAGGAATTATTTCGGGACTGTTAAATTTGGAGATTAGAATGCCCAAGCTAAATCTCCAAAATGGGAAATCAGTCGATTGGGGAACACTTGTAGAAAAACCATGCTTTGAAGTGCAGTATGTGGCATAGACCATGTTGCTAAAACCAAATGTTGTTCAACTGTTATTCCTGGAGTTCTAGCATGACAACATTTTGCAAATTTTAACATGGCACTCGGAATTTACAGTTAGTGCATGACCAGCACAATCCTCGGAAAAATATGGACCAGTAATCCCACACATTTCAATTGCAAACCACACCACAACATTTTGGCTCAAACTATGCAAGATTTTGGTTTTGGTTGTTGCTTGCTTCATCTGACTTGAACAGTTGGTTAAGCAGGCATCTGTGTCAATGTTGTTACAGGTGGAGCTGCACTTCAGTTAGGGAACTCATAACAATGAAGGCTTCTACAGCTGCAACCCTTATCTGTATGACCCAACAATCCATGGTGTACCAACTGCGAACATTGTAGCCATATAATCATATCTGATTCATGTGCATGTGCACCTCAAGTTGAACAGGAATACCAAGCAAAATTGGTAGATACATTATGTGCAACCCTGTAGTTAGGAAAGGTATTACATTACACTCAAAATTTTAATATACAAACGTCGGTAAATGTCCTTTTCATTCAGAGCTACATATCAGACAAGCAGCTATGAAAACCAAGTATAGCATAATTTCAAGCTGATGTCACTTATGGGGTATGAAGTTGGGGGGGGGGGGGATATTTCGAACATGTGACAGGAGAAGACCAGCAATTTTTCTAAGTCCGAAGATACACCAATGCACATATGCATACATATAAACGATCTATCACTAAGCACCCTATTGCTACATACCCCTGAATCTGAAAAAAGGCATTTTTACTTTCTCTACACGTGTATAGTGTATAGAGAAGGTATTACACTTCACCCAAAAATTCGATACTGATATTTCACTGGAAATATATGTTTTGGGGTCCCTTATATCCAAAAAAAAAGCATTTTTACAAAAAGGTCTGTGTGTGTGTGTGTGTCCGTGTGTCTGTGAACGTGATAATTCAAAAACGAAAAGTGATAATGTACCAAACTTGGTATTTAAGTTTAGTATCTTCCAGGGATGCGACACAAAGATTTTGAGAAAAATCCCCCCACCCCAAACTACCCTTTACATGGAACTGTTTTCGAAATTTTTATTTTCTTAAAAATGGCTAGAACGATTTTGTTTAAAATATCATATATTAAAGATATTTACCTAACAAATAAAATGTATATCTTGAATTTTCTGGTAATAGCTTTTGAAGACTTGTTTATTCTGGATGAATTTTGCTTAATTTGGCATAACTAGTAAACCGTAAGGGATAGACAAAAACTTACTATACAAAAATTTTAGGTCTTGTTAAAATACACAAATTATGTCATATACATTTTTCTCGTGGAGCTTACCATTTTCGAGGTATTCATTGTTATTAGTTTCAGTTGTGAAGTCCTTATACTTTTCTCAGATGGGAGTGTCCGTTTTTCTTTTGTTCCACTCCTGGCCAAGAAAAGAAGTGATTTGTAATGACAATCGCATAATGACAGCTTTTAAAACATTTAACTATTGGTATAGCCTAGTGTATTCCCTTATTTTCTTCCTACTTATACGGAACTAAATAATAAGAGCACTGTGCTAATGAGTACCACGATTAGCAAGGTGCAAAAAGAAGAAGAATCTTATGTATGAAGTTTGTAGAACAGCTAGAGAAAGTCATGTGAGTGTAACACATCAGATTTTTAGATAAAGTTCTGTGTGTGTCTGTGGACAGTTTAGCTCATAAATGAAAAGACTGTTAACAACTAAACTTCGTATTTAAGTTTAGTATCTTCCAAGGATGTTACACAAAGATTTAAAAAAAAATCCCCCAACCCAAACTACCCTTTACATGGAAATATTTTTAAAAATTTTGTTTTCTTAAAAATGGCTAATGATTTTGATTAAAATGCTGTATAATAAAGATATTTACATCACAAATAAACTGTATATTTTGAATTTTTTGGGAATAGTCTTTATATACTTCTGCTACTCAAAATAAACATTAGCAAAAGTGGTTTTATTACGCATTTTATTATAGGTTCAATTGTAATGCATTAGGCTAAAGTGAGTCAAATGTTTTAACAGTATTTGCTGTGTAATGATTTTGAAATTCTATTCTATTTGCATGACCAGGATGAAAAAAAAATGAATGACAACATCTCATTTGAGACAGTTCTCTTGAATATTGTGATGTACCCTGTGGACATAAATTGCCAAACATGTATGTTCAGTGTGCTTCATAAGTCACAGTTGATTTTTGGTACACATTGTTATACATGCATTAGTGGACACCTGTGCTGTGGCAAGTTCTTTTGATATCACAGCTGAGATTCTTACACCTCTGTGAGTGAACATGTGTTCTTTTGGAAGGCTCTTTGAAGTTGAAGCCCATATTGTGACACCTGAGGGAGTTTGTGGGAGTTGTGATGGTTTTGCACATGCAGCTGTTTCTAGAGGTTTTCAGTGACATGACAACAGCTATAAAAAGGGCAACAAAGCTTGCCCAGTGTTGTTTTCATCGGGAATGCATCACGTGCTACTGTTTTGATGGTTGTTTGTAGCATGTTGTAGCTAGATGCTGCCGCGAATATCAAAAGAAACTATACGGCAGAATTGTCATGAAAGCAATAATAGTTATTTGTGAGCAGATTCTGATTATAATCACATTGCGGAATAAATAAAGAGTTGTAGTACAAAGAGCTTTTATCATAATATGAAGAATACATATTTTGTCCTTAATGTTTGATTTATTATTCTAATTATTTTGTAAACTCTCAACAACCCACTGTAAATATTAACAGGAACTTGCTGATAAATATGTAAATGTTTTATTTAGTTTTACAAGTTAAAGACTAAAATAAAGTGTTGTCTCACTATAAAAGGGATTTATTTTTGTTTAACTTTATGCCTAAACCTTTGCTAGTATTCTGATAGCATTCTTGCCTCTGTTATCTTTCAATTCTTTGCCTCTAAAATATAGTATATCAGTGTATTATCCCAGTCATTTTCTTTCATTCACAAATAACTAAAGGTATAGGTTATGGGCATAGGGCTTTATAATACAAGTAATCCCATAATGTTAGCTAACCACTGTGCAGCATATTGGTATGTTTATGAAAACACTGCTTAAGTGCACAACTCAATGCTTCACAATCTACCTACATTACTCCCTTTAGTGTGGGCCAATCAGTTGGCTTTGCTCTTAAGTAACTTGGCTGACCATGATGCATTTTGTTGATTGAAAACTGCAGTGTGGTGCCCAAAACACTGCCCCGAGTACTAGACTGCTCATTGTTGCCTACCACTACTCACCTGTATCTGTAGTTTATTGGTCCAGTTAATCCTAATACTATATTTGAATGTAGGTTATATTGGACAGGTCATCATAGAGACGAGAAGCAAGACCATGCATATGAAAGAATGGTGCAATGCAACAGGAGAATTCATAACGTGATACATTGACATCTGGTAAACTTGAGATTTGTTTAGAAGGGTCCTGTATCTTCGCCAAGTTTCCAGAAAGTTTGATGATGTCATTTTCTCACTATAAAAGAAGGAAGAATAATTGCAGTGAGTGTTGTATTGTGAATTGCACTAATTGTGAGTGGCTGGAGTGTTGTTGTGCAGTGGCGTACAAGCCAAGGACAGTGTACAGCTATAGTCGAGTGAAAATAAGAAAATTTATTTGTATTTATTTATTTGTAACTACATTTTGAGTCAGTAAAGACATTTGTTATATATCCTTCATGCATATTTATTTTACCTTTAAGATTAGAAGTGTCCAAAATCAAATGATATACTGGATCACTATAATAATAATAATAATAATAATAATAATAATAATAATAATAATGGTGGTATAAATGTATTATTATTATTATTAATTACTATTATTATTACCATTATTATAATTACTATTATTATTATTACTATTATTATTAATATTAATAACCTCAAAACTTCTCCACAAAACATTCTCTGCACTACTGTCAATTTTAATCATCCTTTTGCCATTCCCCAAATTTCTATGACATGTTTTAAGAATTAAGAATAAGAGTTTTAAAATTACAATTTCTAAATAAAATGAGAATACTTTATTATCAAGCATTACTCCCATTTTTAGCAGGTATTATTATATACTTCCTGATCCTGTTGTACCAAACTGATGTCCAGGTTTTGCAGAATACCTTCCTAGCCTTTTCCCACATCACTTTCCAATTCTTCAAAAGCTCCTGTTCCTGTACACTGTCATGCACTAACAATTTTGATTAAAATACTGCATGTCAAAGATGTTTACATCAGCAATAAAATTTATATTTTGAATTTTCTGGGAATAGTCTCTGAAGACCTCTTTATTCTGGATGAGCTTTGCAGAATTTTGCATAATGGTTAAAACATAAGAGATAGATAAAATCTATACTGCACAAAAAATTTAGATCTTGTTAAGACACACAATATATGTCATATATGTTTTTTATCTAGAGCTGACCATTTCTGACATATTCCTTTTTATTGGTTTCAATTTTTAACTGATTTAACTTTTCTAAAATGGGAAGTGACGTTTCAATTCATCTCTCTTGTTTTACTGCAAACTTCAGTTGTTTCATAGAAGACCAGCTTTTATAAGATATGGCTATTGATTTAGCCTAGTTTATTCCTTGATTTCTATTCTGCTTGCAAGGAAGCAAGTAATAAGCTCAATTCTGCTAATGTTTACCCTGGTTAGCATGTCGTACATAAAAGAATAATCTTTTGTCAGGAAAGTTGTTTATGTTACAGCTAGAGAAACTCGTGTGAATGGAATGCATCAGATTTTTTGTTTCTGTTTTTCTGTTATTTAAACTTTGCCTCCATAAAGTGGAATATATGTTGATTTGTAAATTGCCATGTTTGTTTTCTGACTTATTTCCTTATTTTTCCTAGAAACCCTTATTTATAAAATGAAAGAATTTATCTGAATTTAATAATTTATTTCATCTCTGTATTATTATAATAGCTTAAAACTCTAAAATATTTTTTACCATCTAGTCTGACGCATTTAGGATCTATTAAAAATTCAAAGCTGACTTAAATAAATTCTTTCTTTCTAACCAATTTTACTCAATTGAGGAAATTAATCAATATTGTGTACCTAATCAATATAGTGTACCTACAATGAGTCCCTGAAAGCAACAGAATATTTAAAATCCAAATAAATGCTGAGCTCTATTCTTTAATATACTTAATGGCAATATGATGTTTTTAATCAAATAATCAATTTTTTGAAATTGTTTAGTTAAGTAGTTCATTACGGATATGTTATGTGCTATGTTTACTTTTTTACTTTTGTATAAAAACTCTTGTTTTTGCATAAATGACATAATAAACCTAGGTCTGCAAGGTATTCCTATGACATATGCAAATATTTTCCATTAATGTTATTAATGTGGCTGCATTTACTGTATCCATGTGTAATATATATATATATATATATATATATATATATATATATATATATATATATAGATATATATATATATATATATAGATATATAAATAAGTACAAAGGTGTTTAATATAAAAATTTATTAATTCCAGCATACATAGATAACATATTTTATAGAAACAAAAATAGGTTTTAAAATTTTAAGTAACATTATTTAATCACATTTTCACAAACACTCTTGTTTATATGTTTAATAATTATAACTAAATATTTGAGACATAAGTTTAATACAAAATATTAAAATGAATTATTACTAATAAACTTGCTTGTTCTTATAAAATAAATATTAAAACAAAGATGCCACATTAAAATAAGTACAATTTCAGAAATTATGCACTTTGTTCAGTATGGCACAGATATAACTTTATCTAAAAACTTAGACTTGCACCGTATAGAATAAAGTTGTCATGATGAATAACATTTATAAAATTCAGAAAATACTGCAATGATACGCATGTATTTTGGTAAGCTTCTCAGTCATTAAATAAACCTTTAAACTCCTTATTTTAACTCACAAACCAAACAGAAAATGTTTAACAGCTGAGACTGACTGAATGTTTTAGAAGCAAGAGTACACCCAGCGTAATTGTGATCAGATTGGCACTGCCCAGTAGACCTCGAACTCCAGCTGTACACCCAGTTCCTTCATTCTCTATTGTATATTTTACAGAAGTTGGCAATTGACACGCTGGATCTGAAACACATTTTTTTTTACTTTCTCTACCCATACTATGTACATAATGTATACAGAAGGTATTGCATTCCACCCAAACATTTGATTTTGAGATTTCAGCGGAAATAAATGTTTTGGATCCTCCTGAATCCAAAGAAAAAGCATTTATAGAAAACAGGTCAGCGTGTGGCGTGAGTGTGTGTGGATAGCATAGCTGAAAAACGAAAAGACTGTTAAATACAAAACTTTGTATTTAAGTTGGATGCAACACAAAGATTTTCCAGAAAATCCCCCACCTCCAACTACCCTTTACATGGAACTGTTTTTTGAAAATTCTGATTTTCTCAAAAATGGCTCTAACAACAAATAAAATGTATATCTTCAATTTTCTGGGAATAGCCTCTGAAGACTACTTTATTCTAGTTGAATAACTGCTAAACCGTAAGAGATGGACAAAAACTTAACACACAAAAATGTAGAGCACGTTAAAACACACAAATTATGTTACATACAATTTTTTTGTGGAGTTGATCATTTTTGAGATATTCCTTGTTATAGGTTTCAGCTTTAATAAACTTATACTCTTCTCATTGGAACTTCAGTCACATAGCAACCAGCTTTTGACTATCACTTTAACCTATGGTACTCCCTTACTTCACTTCTACTTACAAGGAAGCAAGTATTAAGATTATTTTTGCTAATTTTTTCTTGTTTAGCATGAAGTAAATAGAAGCATAAGCTTTCTAACAATAATTTGTTACAGGGATGTAGAGAAAGTCATGTGAATGGAACACATCAGATTTTTATTTACTGGATTCTTCCTCATGCTCGTTACCATAGTAGCATTACATTAATTACATTAACTGTTCATTTTTGACATTATTTCAATATTGTTAATAGTTGAATAGATACATATTTGGATTTTCCTTAGAATACAATTAGGCATAGTTTAGCTGATTTAATATATATTACATGCATGTACAATTTATTAATCACATTTATTAACGTGTTTTTTCAGGCCTAAATGGCTATGGATTCAATATATTTGCTGAAAGTTTGTAGGTGTTTAAATATAAGTTCTTGATTATTGACTGCCCAGGTACCTCCATTTTGTGTTACTTCTTTTAGGAGAATGGATCTTTGATGTTCTGTGTTTATGCATTTGTAAATGAGATGGTTGACTGTCTGTTGTCCTCTGTTGCATATGCAGATCGATTTGTTTATAATGTGGAATCGATGTAAATATGATTTTGTTTTCTCATAACCTGTTACTATGGCTGTGAATTCTGGGTTTACATTAGTAAGTATTGCTAGAATTCAGAGTTTCTTCTTCGTTATGAAGAAATCAAGTAAAATTCAGAATCAGGGGCGGTTCGTATATTTCCTTAGCTAAAGCAGCTATTATATCCATAACATCTGATGTAATACCCACTAATTTAAATATTGCAGAATGCCGCAAAATCATAAAACAACTAATGAATTTAAATAAAAAATTAATACTTCAATGGATACCAGCACATTGCAGAATACAGGGTAATGAAACAGCTGACTTTCTAGCCAAGAGAGGTAGTAAAATTACATCAAATTCATCTGATCCGATAAGTTATCACTCTATGAAAAGAATCATTATATCAGCATATAATAACAAAGTTAAAGAGATAATGTATTACAAACAAAAGGAGAACCATGGGAAAATTTATGTAATAACATGACCAGAATCACTACATTGCCAAGAAAATCCTCTGTAACAACTTTCACACTCCTAAGAGGGCATGACTGTCTCAATAAACATTTATTCAGGATTGGTATAGTGAGATCTCCTCTGTGTCCGTTCTGTACACTTAATGAAGATATGGATGGAAACTATCTACTGCGCTACCCAACTTTTAGTCAACATGATAACATCAAAATACTGGAATGCAAGAGAGAGTGAATGGCTTCACTGCCAACTGCTCAACATTAGATACCAACCATATTTCCTTAGCTTGTTTTCTGCAACAAAGTAATCCCAATATAGTGATATGATTTTTGTACACTCCCCACTCCATCTTTCTTTCTTGCCTGTTACTGCCACACTGCAAGCTGGCTACTCATGGAGTAGTAAAGTGACCTTGGGGATGACAATATACAGCATTGCCACATTTCTTCATTCACAATTTCCATACTACAGTGCATTTAAATTTTACTAACAGAACTTATGGCAGTACTGTCCATCCAATACAAGAAGGCAAGTGGGGCCTGAAGGGCGAGCGAGCGAGGGGGGACTGAAATGTCATCTGGTCACGTACTAGTGGATCTGTTTACGTTTACTACGTGTTTATATGAACCAACCTACTACTGCCAGATCTAATGCTCGTTTCAGTAACTGCAGTGATGTATTATGCATTATTTGGCTTTCGCTGCTAACATGCGCTATGGCATATAGTACTACAGTTATATAATATTTTTTTTTACTTTTATTCTTGGTTTAATATTTAAATGCAGAGAGCGGCAAAGATGAGGACTTCTCCGACTCGGTTCTTGCACAACAATTGGACTTCTAGTTATGTGACAACACTGTGTATTTTAGATGAACCTAACGTCTTTGTCATTTCCAGATGTCGAGCGTAAACATCATGCGGACAGCAAAAGTGTTTACATAAGTGCTTACGTTACGCATTCCTCTACCTTGCCGTCTCATGGTGGGTCATCAATATTGTATAAAAACCTGATTTGTGAAGTGACTCAAAGAGTGGCATCATTGCGTTAGGCTCATTTTACACTGGAACACTGGTGACAGTTGCCAGTTATGGTCACGGGTGATTGTGGTGAACACTCACGGATCACAGGTGACTGACACTGCAAGTATTGCCAACTCATTTGTTGGTGAAATGGACTCGAACGAGGAGGAACTTTTGTTAGTACTTCTAAGCAGGAGGAGGATGAGGAAAAAACATTCGTTACATGCAAGTACATACACTGCTACTAGATTGGCTGGAGAAAGGATTGTTTTACACCCTTTGACGATCTGAGACAAGATGCTGTAGTCATTGCTTTTGATATTGCAAATAGGACATCTTTTTACTTCACTTATAAAATCTTCCCGTGTTAATCAAATCTAAACTCATGGCTACAATGTGTACTGTATTACTGTTTTGCTGTATCACTGTGCTCAGAAATGACTGCCTGTCTGTTGGCAATTCTGCAACGCTGTCTGTGATCTGTGTAACAGTGCAAACACCCCAATTCAAACTAATGCAGGTTGTCCTCCTAGGTGTAATGGTTATCATACTAACTTCATATACCCAAGGTTGCGGGTTCAAACCGGCAGAGGCTGATGGATTTTTACTTTCTCTATACGCACTATGTACATAGTGTATAGAGAAGGTATTGCACTCCACCCAAAAATTCGATACCGAGATTTCACCGGAAATATATGTTTTAGGGTTCCCAATATCCAAAAAAAGCATTTTCACAAAAAGGTCCGTGTGTGTGTGTGTGTGTGTGTGTGTGTCCGTGTGTCTGTGAACACGATAACTCAAAAACGAAAAGTCGGTAAAATACCAAACTTGGTATTTAAGTTTAGTATCTTCCAGGGATGCGACACGAAGATTTTGAGAAAAATCCTCCCACCCGAAACTACCCTTTACATGGAACTTTTTTCGAGAATTTCTATTTTCTCAAAAATGGCTCTAACGATTTTGATTAAAATATCATATATTTAAGACATTTACCTGACAAACAAAATGTATATCTTGAATTTTCTGGGAATAGCTTCTGAAGAGTAGTTTATTCTGGATGAATTTTGAATAACTCCTAAACCTTAAGAGATAGACAAAAACTTACTGCACAAAAAATGTAGAGCACGTTAAAACACACAATTTAGGCTATATACATTTTTTTTTGTGGAGTTCATCGTTTTTGAGATATTCTTTGTTTTTGTTTTCTGCTATGAAAAACTTATGCTTTTCTCATACAGGAATTTGTCAACTGCTGTCCATACAAACAAAGGAACTTCAGTGGCATAGCAACCAACTTTTGACTATCCCTTTAACCTATGGTGCTCCCTTATTTCGTTTCTACTTACAAGTAAGCAATTAATAAGACTATTTCTGCTAAATTTTTTCCTGATTAGCATGAAGTCAATAGATGTATAAGCTTTTTAAGAATAATTTGTTGCAGAGATGTAGAGAAAGTCATGTGAATGCTCCACATCAGATTTTTTCAGGTGTAAAAATCCTAAGTATGGTTTCCTTCGGAAGGGAAGTAAATCCGTTGGTCCCATGTCGTAGATTTACCACACGTAAAAGAACCTCAAGCCTGAAAGAGAGAGCTCTGAGCAAACTTAAGTGATTTTTCATGCCCAGTATAGAATGAGACTCTGAGAACCACAACAGTTAAAGAGCATCCATAAATAAGATATCATTTCAAACTAATGCAGGTCTAGTGGTGACAGCTCTGAACACAATGACCTAGTCTGTTACATGTGGTGGGGGTGAAGCATTGTAGTGTTCCAGAGTGAATGCTCCAATTCAAACAAATGTATCTCTATCAGTGACCGTCACCAGTGTCTCAGCGTGAAACGATCCTTAATGTTGCATATACATGATGCTAGTTGATGAGACAATTGTTATCCTCTAATGATTGCAAGACCATTACTGGCCAGTCCAATTGAACAAGAACCTGTTCACAAGGGGAAGTTATTGATACGGCAGTAGATAGAAAGAAATGGCAGGTGTGCAGCACCTGTTGTCTCCTGTGAGGTTAGTTCCATGCGCAGTGATCTTTGCCTGAAATGTATTGCTGAGTCTTGTGAAGTTCTAGTGGAAGAGTTAGAGAAAAATTGGGGTTGGACCAGGAAATCTGTGAGATAATCTTGCAGAGTGCCATTTGACGAGCATTTTTATGCTTGCTGGTTCCACAAACACCATTGTAGGCCGCACTGTCCGAGTGGTTAGATCACTCGCCTCTCACCTAGATGGCTTGGGTTGGATCCCAAGCGACCATATGTGAGATTTCTGGCAGGGGCAGGTTTTATCTGGGTTCTTCAGTTTCCCCTGCCATCTCATTGCACCGGTGCTCCATCTTCATTTATGTATCACCAGTGTCATTGCCTGGCATGCCACAAGTAGTAAAAGCGGGTGTTAAACACTACCCCCAGAAAAAAACACGATTGTTCCCTATACAGCTCAATGAACTTCATGTTTGTATCGTCACTCCTCTTTGGTGCCATAATTAAGCAAACTAGAAGTTTTAAGTTGCCAAAATACACAGACACTCCACTTTGAGGTTAAAACACAAACGCACTGGCCTAGCTATTTTCATATCTATTGTCCTGTCATGTTCACATGGCAATAGTTGTCCTGACAGTGCTGCATTCCAGGTGATGATGGATCCAGCTGGTTGTCTTTGATCTACTTCTCGAGACAGTATATTGGCGTGACAATTGTGAGTGAATGCAATGACTAGGCAGTTGGACCAAAGTGTTTACATGCAGCATAAGGATGGGTTTCATTACATGCAAAAATGTTAAAAGGGAATATGTAGTGTGTCACCCTGGTGAATGATTAATTGTAACAAAATAAGCAAGATCTATCTAATTGAAACATTTTTGACTTACCAACACACTGTAATGATATTCCTGTGGCTGCCACTGATATGTAAATGGGAGGACATTGAGTGATATACTTGTAGCCCTTGCAGGGATTTGATATCTGTATCTCCACTCGTTCATTGTTGTTTATCCACTTGCATTCAACATCAGTTGTCATATTGGCAGGATATTCTACTTTTCTCGAATGACATACCTGAATGCTTCCATAGCCTTGAACCTACATAAGAGAAAAAAAAAAAATCTTAAAAGTTGCATTCACATACATGATTTTCTTCTGCGAGGGTCATTTCAGAAGTCATGGCAGCTATTTTTTGTCAATCAATAAAGCTGCAGGAAACAAAATTCAGGGTATACAATTGAAGGTTGCTGGAATGCTTTTTGCAATGCTGGAACTAAATTGGGATCCAGATACAATGGGCACGGGGCATTGAAAGATGCATAAATGCTGATCATTGTTTTATTTGTACTAAATATGCACAAAAAAGTGTGTGACAAATGCAAAATACTCTAACCTTCAAAATAATCTTTACCAACGATGAGAAAGGCGCTGAAAAACTTCTACCATGCAGAAATGTAATTTTTATGTATTCTTGCTGTTCAACTTCAGTGGCATCCATCTTGGAACACAACCTCTACGATACTAACATTTGCGTGTGTCTACTAGCACCTACCAATGCACACAGACGTCATCTGGCGGTGGCATCCTTTACTGTGTGCAACATGCTTTCAAATGTATATATTGCAATAACCGCATATTCGGTTATTTGGGATGTATAAAATAGTTGCCATGACTTTTGAAATGACCCTCGTATAAAGCGTCTTCCACATATTTATTTTTAAATGAAAGGAACTTTTGTTACATGTTTAGTTCCAGGTAAAAGATGAATATGTAGAACAAAAGGTAATTCTGCACAGTGTGTTAATTATAAAAGAGAGTATCTTATTAATAATTGTACTTACCTTGACAGTAACAGATTCAGAACTAAAGAAATAATTAGGATGCATGCGGTGAAACTGTATTCCTTCTTGTTGCACAAAATATGTAGTTTGGGCTCTTCTGGAATCGCCCACCCATTGTGAACCACAAACTGGATTTGTGATGCGTAGCTGAGCTGCAAAAATGTATTTATAATGTATATTAGATTGCTGTTTAGTGGTACATATTGATACCTTAAACTTAAATCTCTACAAAAGCAATATTTGTATGAATATTGAACATGCAGGGTAATTCAGGATCTCTGCAATAAAGATTGTAGTATGCCAAGTCTTACAAAAAGGCTAACTTTTACATTCTGTTCCATATACTACATACATAGTGCGGAAGTTATTGCATTCCCCCAAAAATTTGATGCAGAAATTTCATAGAAATGCATGTTTTGAGGACTCCAGAATCCAAAAATATATTGTTAGAGAAAGATACATACATATCTCTGAACAGGATAACTCAAAAATTAAAAGTGGTTTATATAACATGAAGTTGTTTAGTAAATCCTTTCTTCCTAAGATTTATATGGAAGATTTTTTCAAAATTTTTGTTTTTCTCTCAACAATTTTGATTAAAATGCCATGTATTAAAGATATTTGATGAGAAATGAAATGTATATCTTAAATTTTCTGAGTATAGTCACTGAACTCCTTTTCAGTCTGGATGACATTTTTATAACTGGGAAACCATAAAAAAATAGACAAAAACTTTATTGGTTGGTCAGGTTGGGCCGGCCTGGCCTGGGCTGTCATCCAATAGCACAGGTTTTTCTGAAGCTCAGTGTCGACTGTTGTCACACACTCATATTTAAGTGAAACCAAGATTTGTCAGAGAAAACAAAATCTGTGGGTCAATGAAACCTGTTTCTACAGATTGGAAAAATCAATTGCAATAATTCACACGTTCACCAGGGTCATTTGCTTTTAATACTTGTACTCATGTGTAGCGATAAGGATTTAATTTCAATAGACGTGTAGCATTTCTAGCAGAAGATGGAGATACACCTGTTTGCTGCGCTAATTTGTCCAGCAATTTTCATTTCACCAATTTCATCCAGGTTTTTTCCTATTAAGATTGACTTTCACCTAGAATGTTTCTTGTCTAACACTGAACATGAAGCTTCAAATTTATTCACGACCGTGTATAGTTTTCTTGCACAAGGTACCGAGTTTGTAAATTTTGCAAACTTCCTGCATACACGATGAGCAGATTCATGCTTAAAGTAAACTTTAGAAATAAACACACATTCTTCCACAGTTAAGTGACGCACCATACTTACTGCAGCAACAGAAGCACCTAACTGACAATGATTGACTGCACATACACCTGACTCAACAACACAGAAATGGCAACAGTGCATTTTCAAGAGGAAATTGGCAGTCTGAAGTCCCGGTAGATCGTACAAGAGTAGTGAAGGAGAGAAAGGCTGCAAATGGGTTACTATATAATATAATGACTATAAACATTATATTTCTTATGAGTCTTAGTACATGGTTTCTTTACAGTAGTAGAATATGATCTGTAATGGCACATCATAACACAAATCAAGAACGAACTCAGGTAGTCACCCATTATGAAGTTTGGGTTCCGTTGTATAGGTGTGAAGATGATGTAGGACTTCATGCTATACTGGATCCAAAGATGATGAAACATTGTCTTTACAAACTGATAGATACAGGATCTGTGTTGGATATTCACAGAAGTAATTGTCTCTCAGCATCCAAAACAGAGATAAAGTTAAAATGGTGTGAAATATGCTCACCAATATACAAGACAATCAAACATTGCTATAAAACACTGATGAATACAGGATCTGTGTTGGGTACTCACGGAAGTAATTGTGCATCAGCTTCCAGGATAAAGGACAAAGTTAAAATGGCCCAGAATATGTGAACACAACAGGCCACTCATGAAAGTGCTATTACAAGCTACACTTCAGGAATGTGCTGAAAGACCAATTGAAATTTCTTGCCCGAAAGCAAGAGTTATTGTGAAGAGTTATTGCTGGAAGATTATGACCGTTGGATGGAATATGGTGAGATCATGTTTAGTTGTAATGAAGACTGGTGTTCAGGAACACCAAACTGTTTTTTATGTTTGGGTTTGTTAATTGCCACAACTATCACTACTGGACATGGCAGGATCCAGGGTTCCTTTTTGAAGAGTTACTAAGCCTTTCTAAGGTCACCATGTGTGATGAGGTGTAACATTCAACCAAGTTATAGGGCCATTCATTATTCAAGATTTCCTGAACTCAAAATAGTACCTAAGCATGCTAAAAATGATGATTGGCCAATTGTCTCCACCTGGAATAACATCAATAGCCCCCATAGTTATGGCACTTTGCAGCAAAACATCTGTGTCTAGCTATCCAGGATGTTGTTTAGGTCATAGTGGCCAGCATGGAATCCTGACCTCACCCCATGCAACTTCTTCCTATAGAATTGTATAAAGGATGAGGTTTACCACAGTAAATCAAGCTCTTTGCATGAATCAGATGATCATGTTTGTCATGACTTCACTAATGGACCAAAGGAGCTCCCAAGTTAGTTAAAGTTATTCCTGAGAGAGAGAGAGAGAGAGAGAGAGAGAGAGAGAGAGAGAGAGAGAGAGAGCGAGCCCCCCACCCCCCTCTTAACAATGCTTTATGGCTTAGGATTCTCAACCCCTCTGCTCCGCTTAGTGGCCTATGCTATGCAGCTTCTTCTGCTATAGTCAGATTGTAAATGTTGGCAACATGTGGAGAGACAAGTACAGAAGAAGCAATGTTACCATAATGCCTCACATGGGATGTCCATTATGTTTGAGAAACAAAGTGTTGCAGAAGAAACAAAAAATGAAAAAATTGTGCTTATAAATGCGTTATAATTGAAAAGTATAAATGAATAAGTGTTTTAATAGTATTATTGTCTATTCTCCACATGTTAGTACAATTGCTAGATTGGGAACATTTTTAAATATAAAAGTAAATTAACAAAATCACTCAAGACAAATTGGTTCATAAAAGTTTCTGTTTAAAAATCTGATGTGCTCCATTCACATAACTTTCTCTAGCTGTTCCACAAGCAAATTTTTCTTACAAAAGATTATTCTTTTATCTATGTCAATTTAATCTAGACAAACATTAGCAGAATTTTTATCTTACTACTTGCTTCCTCATATGTAGAAGGGAAATAAGTGAATACATTAGGCTAAAGCAACAGTCAAACCTTTTAAAAGCTGGTTACTATGAAACAACTGAGGTTCACTCGATTTGTAAGGTCCCCTTTGAAATAGGTTAATGAGTTTAAAAATTAAAATCAATAACAATGAATATTTAAAAAATGAGCAACTATACATTGCATAAATTATGTATTTTAATCAAATATACATTTTTTTTTGTGTGTATTAAGGTTTTATCTATCTCTTATGGTTTAACTGTTATGCAAAATTCTGCAAAACTCAACCAGAATTAAAGAGCTGTCGAGAAAATTCAAAATATACATTTTATTTGACATGTGAACATCTTTATTTTAATCAAAATCACTAAAGTAATTATTGAGAAAATCAAAATTTTGAAAAATATTCCATGAAAAGGGCAGTTGGGGGAAGTTACTGAGCTTAAATACCAAGTTTGGTAATCAACCAACTTTTCATTTTGAGCTTTGCTGTCCATATGTGCACTTGTGCATGTAGGCGTGCACTCACACACACACACACACACACACACATGCATGCATGCACCTGTTTCTAAAAAAAATTCGAACTCAGGAGCTCTCAAAACATATATTTGCTGTGAAATCTCAGTATGAAAATTTGGATGGAATACATTACCTTCTCTATTCATTATGGACATTGTACATACGGGCTAGGGAAAGTAAAAATCCGTCAGCTGTCAAATAATTTTTACGTGTCGTACAACTTAAAGGTACATTCAGTTTTGAAGAAAAATTCATCAAATTGGTAACCCTGAAAGAATGTGAGAAGTTTGCAGTTAAAGCAGGAACTAAACCCAGATTTGTGGTGAGCTAAATTTAAGTGTAGTACTACTTGCCTTTTCTTATTCGCATGTGGGTGTTCTCCACTTGTATTGGAATTGAAGTCTCTACATCACCATATTCTACATTAATAACATCAGTATTGGTGTTTAGCACTAGATACTGGTAATTGTCCTTGTTTCCAGGTGAGGCATAAATGAAACTAACATCTGTAAAAGAAGAGAGAATTCGGTAGATGTCAAAAAAGTGTTCATTGTGCAAAAAAACACAGGATGATGATGATGATGATGATGATGATGATGATGATGATAATGGCAGGGGCAAGACAATCAACTCACTGCAAAACCACTTTTAAAACTGTTTGAAATGTTACCATTAACCTGTGAATATATTCTAGCCATATTGTCATTTGTAATAAATAGCCCAGAAAGTTTACAAAAAATGCAGATATTTATAACAAAGAGACCAGATTTACACAGGACTTACATAGACCAACAAATACTTTGCATTCATTCAAAAAGGGGCTTACTACAGAGGAATAATTTGGTTTAATTCACTTCTCTCTCCTATAAAACAATTGCATATGAACAAAAACAAGTTTAGATTAGAATTAAAAAGACACCTTATTACTTATACCTTCTATACAGAGGAGGATTTGATTCAATCAAAATATACTGGTATTAATGTACCATTATTAAAAGGTGGCCTGCCATAACATATGCAAATCATTTACATTATAATTTTATATTTTAAAAAGTTAAACCCCTTTAAAATTAAAAATATTAAATATTTTCATAATTAAATAAAAATAATTTATATCTCCTGAATTAAATTCATTTTAAATATAATAAACATGAATATCTAAGAAGCATCATTGTACATGTAGGTTTTTGGAAACAGGAAACAGACATGTAATTATAAATTATGCAAAACTGACACCTCTGAAAATTCATTGTCAGAGTTATTATTTGTAAATAAATGGATTAATAGTTATCAATAAATGTAATTCTTGACATGATCTACATCCCAGAGTTTGGGCATAGAGTCTAATCTCAACATAGAATCTACAGATTGCAATGTTATGTATGTATGCGTGCATGTGTAATGTCTGTATGTAGAGTAGTAATATAATTTATTCTATTTGCCTTTCTCAAGAAGTACTCCACACTTGTTCACAGTTCAAGTGACAGTATTCTTCCTGGAGGTTTTACTTTAATTTTATTTTCTTTGTTGATTTATTAGTTTTGTTTTAAAATTAATAACCTTTATAATTAGGTAGGTCAAATCAGATGTAAGAAATGGATGAAATTATCCTTAAATGAGTTCTTGGTCCATTACCAAATATTGAGTCAAAAAGGTTCTCACCTCGGCTTTGCTGGTCGGCAGAGCACCTTACGAGATCTCTATTTTCTCAGGGCATGTTAGTTGGTGCAGAAGTTATTTATGGAAGGAAGACATTTTCATTCAAATAATTTAACTTTTATTTAATAAACTTCTAACAGCAGTTAAAATCAGCATAAATAATAGCCTTCTGTCTGAAACACAATGAATTGTTTTCAAATATGTACGATTATAATTCCAAGGAATTTATTGGTAGCGCCGAAATAATTAAATTATCTCTTATATTTTCTTTTTTAAAATTATTATCATCCTTTTATCATTTCAGCAAAAATATTACGGAAAATAATCTAATTACTTTCCTGGGAATATGTAAATATCCCATCAAATAGCACTTAGATGTTCTTCTCCGACGAGATCCGTAGTAGAAGTGATTACATTTTAAAATCCTTTCTGGTTACTGTGAAAAATTTTCTGTTGCTAAAAAAAATATATTTATCCAGAATCACACTGCTTATCACCACACTCAAAAACTGAATAACAAGAAATAAAAATGCAACAAAATTTTGTCTCTAAAAAAAGAACTCCGGAGTAATAAATAAAAATGTAGATTAACGGAAAAAAGAGGAAAAGAGATGTACTTTCCAGGGAGGGTATCACTAACATTTAAATAAACAAACATATCACATATAAACATTGCTTCAACATTCATCTTTTCTATTCAATTTTTTTTTTATTTGAAAGCCAAATAAATAAATTGGTTCACTCTATATAAGATAAAGTCTAGTACCTAGTTTTTTTCTTCTGGTTGTTAAATTTCAACTGTTTTACAATTTAAACGATAGAATAGATCTCCATATACTTACCAGGCAAGTATTCTTTAAAATATTGCAATCGATCTTTGACAATGGTCATTTCCTGATCAGAGAGTGTGATTGCTGTTTGTGGTATAAACAAGACAACTTGGGACATGCCATCAGATGTTCCTTTCTCTTTCTCCATATCAAGTACAGCTTTCATACTGTCTTTGATGCCTTGCTCCAAAGCTAAAGGAATATCAATTCCTCTCTCACCTGTAAACAAATGATTGAAACGTAGTGAACAGGAGTTAGAGGAGTGTACATTGATAAGAGTGATGCTTGCAGCGAAATGTGGAAAACTTATCCTTTATATTCTTGGCAAAGTGTGTTTTCTTCCTCTTGTAAAATGTGCACATATTGCTTTCTACTCTTGAGGTGTACTTTTTTACTTTTTCCAGCCTGTATGTACCATCTACATAGTGGAGACAGAAGGTATTGTATTCCACCCAAAAATGTTATACCGAGATTTCACCAGAAATATATGCTCAATAACAGCAGCAATAGTAAAATAATAATAACAAAGATGATAATGATAATGAGAGAGATGAATATCTTCATTTCCAAGTTGTATAAATTCTGCAGAAAAATAATTTAGTCTGTTTGCAAATGCATTTGGCTGTTAACCCCTTCAGCAATAGCATTAAAAATTACACAGTAATAAAATTAGCAATGTTACTAAATTATTTGCAACCTTTGTGCCACCCTGACACTTTCTCTCTTCCCTGACAGCATTCTCTTAATTTTAATTACATGATATCATAGAAAGATAATGGAATATCAAGGCCTGCATATAGGAACTCACTTTTAAACATTGTACTATCAAAGTAAGAGCTGAAGCTTTCCTGACAACATATTAACCCTAAATATTCTCGGACTTCTAGCCAGGTAAGTACATAGATTGGCTCCGATGTTTCGAAGATGTGCAACATCTTTATCTCCAGGGTGAACTGATGACTTGAAAGTTTGGAAATGGAAATGGCCTGTTATTTATGGACGCTCTTTAACTGCTTTGATTCTCAGCGTCCCATTCTATATTGGGCGTGAAAGATCGCTTAATTTTGCTCAGAGGCCTCTCTTATCAGGCTTGAGGTTCTTTTACATGCCGTAAATCTACGACAAGGGACCCAAGGCTTTACTTCCCTTTCGAAGGAAGCCATGCTAAGGATTTTTACGCCCCAAAAAATCCATCGTCCTCTGCCGGGTTTGAACCCGCGACCTTGGGTATATGAAGTTAGCATGGTAACCATTACACCACGGAGGGCGACTGAAAGTTTGGATTCGTGTATTTATAGTGTCAGAGAGAAGCTAGCATCTGATTGATTGGTATGATTTTTTTTTTTATTTTTGTTTTGGCCGTGAAGCAACCCATATTTAATATGAGTGAGGCATTAGCACAGACCTTGTAGAAAACTATATATGTTGGTTATACACCTAATGTTTTTGAACTTGAGCAGAAACCATGTGTACTATAAAATGTTTTCAAACATTACGTATTTCCCGTGAAAACTCAGTATCAGATTTTTGGATGGAATGCAATACCTTCTCTACCTATTAATTGGTAGAGAAAGTAAAAAGAAAAATTAATGGAACAACACAAATGTAAAAATCTGATGTGTTCCATTCACATGACTTTCTCTACAAAGAATATTATTAAAAAGCTTATGTTTCCATTTACTTCATACTGATCGAGAAAAAATTAGCAGATATAGTCTTATTACTTGCTTCCTTGAAAGTAGAAGCAAGATGAGGGATTATCTTATGTTAAAGTGATAGTGAAAAGCTGGTTGCTATGTGACTGAAGTTCCTTTGTTTGTATGTACAGGAGTTGATAATTTCCTGTATCAGAAAGGTTAAGTGTTTCAAAGCCGAAATCAAAAACAAGGAATATCTCAAAAACAATCAACTCCACGAAAAAAATGTATATAACATAAATTGTGTGTTTTAAAGTGATCTACATTTGTTGTGTCCATCTCTTACGGTTTAGCAGTTATTCAAAATTTAGTAAAATTCATCCAGAATAAATTACTCTTTAGAAGCTATTCCCAGAAAATTCAAGATATACATTTTATTTGTCAGATAAATATCTTTAATATACAATGTTTTAATCAAAATCGTTAGAGCCATTTTTGAGAAAATCAAAATTTTCGAAAAAAAGTTCCATGTAAAGGGTAGTTGGGGGTGGTGGGATTTTTCTCAAAATCTTCGTGTCGCATCCCTGGAAGATACTAAACTTAAATACCAAGTTTGGTATTTTACCGACTTTTTGTTTTTGAGTTATCATGTTCACACACACACACACACACACACACACACACACACACACACACACACGGACCTTTTTGTGAAAATGCTTTTTTTGGATATTGGACCCTAAAACATATATTTCCGGTGAAATCTCGGTATCGAATTTTTTGGTGGAGTGCAATACTTTCTCTATACACTATGTATATAATGCGTATGGAGAAAGTAAAAATGGAGATATTTAATTTGTTTAAGTTTAAAAACAAAAGAATTTGTAACAAAAGTTTTTGTAACATAAACATCATCTATTTTTACTACTGGGACCGGTTTCGGGAACATTTGTTCCCATTTTCAACCCTTAACTCTGACTAAATCTTGCTTCATTGATATCAATGGTGGGAGTGGTGGTGTATCACTTGTGGAGGCATCTGTTGCTGGATCTATGAACTTCCAAAGGTTACTGTATTGTGGTAAATCAAAATTCATGATATGGCTCTTTTTCTTCATGATGTAGATATAGTTGGAATTAAGGGTTAAAAATGGGAACAAGTGTTCCTGAAACCGGTCCCAGTAAGTAAAAATAAGTGATATTTGTGTTACAAAAACTGACTCAAATTTTTTTGTTTTTAATTTAATCACATCATTGTCACAAGCTTCTTTGCATATTTGCAAGTTTTCAATTAGTTTTATTTATTTGGCAACATAAAAATAGGCATTTAGCTTGGAAATGAAGTTCATTATTTACTAAAGTAGGTATAGGTAGTTCAGATGCTCATTTGACTCAAAATGTGATTTAGTAACAACAAAAGGAAGTTATTCAAATCAAGTGAGGGGTTGTCTTTAGTGGCTTCTAAAAAAAATGAAGATATAATTTTTCATACTTACGTCGGGAATATTCTGAGCTTGTAAAGTTAGTAATATGAAGACTAGAATCAGCATCAACAAAAAATGGTTTAAACTTTTTCCCATCTACAAGAGTCATTTTGCTTCCATATGGCCGCACATCAATATCCTGCATAAGCTTCCTGAAAGAAAAATAATAATAATAATAAGAAATCTGATGTGTTCCATTAACATGACTTTCTCTACATTTCTACAATAAATTATTGTTAAAAAGCTTATTCTTCTATTTACTTAATGCTATTCAAGATAAAATTAGCAGAAAGGGTCTTATTACTTACTTCCTTGTAAGTAGAAGGGAAAGGAAATAAGGGAGTACCGTAGGCTAAATGGTTAGTCAAATGTTTTATTAAAAGCTGGTTGCTATGTGATTGAAGTACCTTTGTTTGTATGGACAGGACTTCACAAATTCCCGTATGAGAAAAGTATAAGTATTTTAAAGCTGAAACTAATAACTAGGAATATCTCAAAAACAGTCAACTCCACGAAAAAAAATGTATGTACATAAATTATGTGTTTTAACAAGATCTACCTTTTTTGTTAAGTAAGTTTTTGCTTGTCTCTTACAGTTTACCAGTAATGGAAAATTCCATAAAATTCATCTAGAATTAACATGCCTTCAGAGGCTATTCCCAGAAAATTCAAGATATACATTTTATCATGTAAATATCTTAAATATAAGAGCTTTTAATCAAAATCGTTAAGAGCCATTTTTAAGAAAATAAAAATTTTCGAAATTTCCATGTTGAGGGTAGTCAGGGATGGAGAGATTTTCCTGAAAATCTTTGTGTCACATCCTTGGAAGATACCAAACTTAAATACCAAGTTTAGTATTTAACATTCTTTTTGTTTTTGAGCTATGCACGCACGCACGCATGCATGCACGCACACACACAAACACGCACACACACACACACACAAGGATATTTTTCTAAAAATCCTATTTATGGAATCAGGGGATATCAAAACATATATTACCAGTGAAATATCGGTTTCAAATTTTTGGATGCAATACAATAGCTTCCCTATACACATGTACATGATACATCTAGAGAAAGTAACAAAGCTTATGATAATACTAGGAATCAGATCTTATTCAAAACTGTTAAGACAGCAATATGAGGGGAATTCAAATATAAACAGTATTTTTTCTCATGCATTTATTGATTAGCCTGCTGCTAAGATATACTACTGGTGGTGCCAAGAAAATACGTTTATAATAAAACTCTTCAAATATCTGTTTATTCTTGAACTAATATCAATCTACTGTGTAATTTTGTGAATAACTGGTATATTTCATAATGTATCGTATTAATAAAATTATTGGAGTGGAAAACGGAGAATGCAACAATGCTTTTGCATTTAAGTTGCAGACAAAAGATCAAAACAAGCCTATGCCTAGTAATCCGAGGAGAACATTATAAGAGGCATTTGTGTTCAATTCCACAAAACAGAAAGAAAAATTGAAAGACTAATCTAGCAATTTAGTGATCTGCTGCCGACAAATTGTAGATGTACATTAGAAACTAAAAGAAGCAACTCAGAAAATTGCACGTGTATAAATGCACATGCACTCCTGCTTATATTTTTAAAAATCATTAATATTTAAAACTAAAAATGAATACTTAAATAAAGTTGCATAATGCCTAATGGCATTTCTATGTTCAAAACATGTAGGTATATTTGTTTATAAGGATATATTGATGTCTATTTCTGTACTGTATTAAGCTAACTTTAAAAATACATTGGCATTAATTTGCAGTAAGATGATAACACTGCATTTACAGGGGGAATTAAGGATGTGGATGGCACGGAGACCTTGGCACCACAGCTACCCATAAATAGCACTGTAAACAAACATTCTAGCCTTATACACAGTGGCATATAAGCTCAAATGGTGCCCATCTGGAATTGGTGCAAGCTTCAGAAAACTACTACCTACTGCTAGATTGCGTGGTGCTTAACATGCTGTTCAAATGAGAGAACTAGAACACGAGTGTAGGAACAATGTTTAATCAATAATCGCAAAATGTAGGCACTTCTTTTTTATTTAATATTGGTGCCATGGCACAACAGCACTCGCCCTGCATACACACAAGCAATACCTTCAGTTCTCTTTATATAGCCTCCTTCATGCTCCACACACAATTGAAAGCTTGAACATTCCCTGTTCAAAAAGAATTTGAAGGCATATGTTTAACCAATTATATGCATTTTCTTCTACATTTTAATTGTTTAAAAATTGTTCCCCTCCAAATGATTCTTTCATGGGTGCAAACAAAAGTAGCATGTGACGAGACATGGGTTAAACATTATACAAGGTGTAGCAATAAAGAAACCAGACTGATTGTTGTGCACATTTCCAGCTTCATTGATGAGAAGAGTGGGGAATTGGCCTTAGGACTCTCCTTGACACATATACAAAATTTCATACTGCTGTGGTGGTTAGTCTGGCTGTTGCCTTCTTAGAAATGGGTTGTGTGTCTGGGCTCCATCGGAATTATGCTACGCTCTAAAGTACAACAATGGCTAACATCAAATTCCTCACAAAACTTGGAAAGCACACCACAGAAACTAGAATTTGTTGAAGCAAGTTTATGGTGATCAGTGTCTATCTCATACACAAGTTTTCAAGTGGATTAAGATGATGATCTGAAATCTGAATAAACTGGAGACGGTCAGTAGGATTGTTCAAGAAGACTACTGCCTGAGCATTTGAGCAATTTCAGAATTTGCCTGCAGCAATAAGGAAAGGAACAGATTTTGGATAAAGGTTTGAGCAAAAGTGGTGCCAAGAATGCTCACAAATGAGCAAAAGCAACATTGAGTGGACTGCTGTGCTGACACTCTTGAAAACATTGAGATAACCCTGAGCAAAGTAATTACATGTGATGAAACGTGGATATTCCAAGAAATTAAGCCACAATCCATACACTGGAAGAGCCCTTATTCCCCTAGGAAGAAGAAAACGTGCATGAGCAAATAAAAATTCAAAGCAATGATTGTTTTTCTCGATATCTGAGGGGTTATGTACATTGATTGGGTACCTGAAGATCAGACTGTTAAGTTTATTATACAACTATTCTGAAGACCTTTGCTGAAGTGTGCGCAAAGGAGATCAGATCTGTGGAAAAATCATTTTTGGATTCTTCATCAGGATATCACCCTGGCCCATAGCGTGATGTCTGTGAAGTGGTTTTTGCCGAAAAAGAACATTCTAGTGATGGAACATCCACCATATTGCCTGAACTACACTCTTGTCTTCCCAAAAGTGAAGTCTGCACTCAAAAGAACAGGCTTGAGTCCGTGGATGCAGTGAAGGAAAAAGTGATGAGACTCCTCAACAGAAAAAGACTTGCAGCCCTGCTTCCAACAGTGGAAAATTCACATGGAACAGTGCAGGAATTGTGGAAGGGACTACATTGAAGGAGACAACATCTCAGTTGTGCAAGTTTTTCCAATAAAGAATTAGAGCACGAGTCCTGTTTCTTTATTGCCACACCTCATATTCCAGAATCCAAAATGATGGGTAAGGAGAGGTGAAGAAAGGATGAAGCTTGCCCAGTCAATGCCAAAACCTGTGTCTTAGTCAGAAAAGTTTGAGAGGTGTTTTGGTTACAGAGGAATTTTACTTATTTTTATTACAATCATTGTATGCTGAATGCAGTTTACTATTGCCAGTTGTTGACATACTTCATGGTTCAGCTGATGGAAAAGGCTACTTTTCTCTGTACGAACACTTTCTGATAAATATAACTGTTTAATTCAATAGCAATCACCAATCCTGTCTGAGAATAAAAGCAAAACTCCCCTTGCAGAACAAAAGACTTTGCGTCTACATCACAGATGGCATTGTTCTCCATGACAATGTTCAGCCTCACACAGGAAATTTGACAAGGAACAGATTAGAGGACATGTACTAAGAAACCCTCAACCATCCTCCCTACAATCCAGATTTGACTTCCTCAACTATTTCATGTTTGCTCCCATGAAAGAATTGCTTGGAGGAGAATAACTAAAAAAAAAAAAAATATCTGATGTGTTACATTCACATGACTTTCTCTACATCTCTGCAACTAATTATTGTTATGCTTCTATTTACTTCATACTAATAGATAAAAATTAATAGAAATAGTCTTATTACTTGCTTCCTTGTAATTAGAAGCGAAATAAGGGAGTACCATAGGTTAAAGTGATAGTCAAAAGTGGTTGCTATGTGTCTGAAGTTCCTTTGCTTGTATGAACAGGAGTTGACCAATTCCTGTGTGAGAAAAGTATGTTTTTTTAAAGCTGAAACCAAAAACAAGGAATATCTCAAAAACAATCAACTCCATAAAAAAACGCATATAACATAAATTGTGTGTTTTAAAGTGCTCTACATTTTTTGTGTGGTAAGTTTTTTTTTCATCTCTTATGCTTTTGCAGTTATGCAAAATTTCGAAAAATTCGTCCAGAATAAAGTACTCTTCAGAGGCTATTTCCAGAAAATTCAAGATATACATTTTATTTGTCAGGTAAATATCTTTAATATATGATATTTTGATCAAAATCGTTACAGCCATTTTTGAGAAAATCAAAATTTTCGAAAAAAGTTCCACGTAAAGGGTAGTATGGGGTGGAGGGATTTAACTCAAAATCTTTGTGTCGCATCCATGGAAGATACTAAACTTAAATACCAAGTTTGGTATTTTACCAACTATTCATTTTTGAGTTATTGTGTTCACACACGCACTCACTCACTCACCCACCCACCCACCCACCCACCCACCCACCCACCCACCCATCCACTCACTCACTCACTCACTCACTCACTCACTCACTCACTCACTCACTCACTCACTCACTCACTCACTCACACTCGGACCTTTTTGTGAAAATTTTTTTTTTTTTTTTGGATACAGGGGACCTTAAAACATATATTTCCAGTGAAATCTCGGTATCGAATTTTTGGGTGGAGTGCAAAACCTTTTCTATACACTATGTACACAGTACGTGTAGAGAAAGTAAAAAAGAAAAGAAATTCTGATATGTTCCATTCACATAATTGTCCCTACCTATTCTGTAAAAAACTATTCTTATAAAAGGTTATTCTTCTCTCTCCTACACCTCATCAAGTTAAACATTAGCAGAAACAGTCTTATTAATACTAACAGGGGCGGCTCCTGGGGTAGTGCCATTGTACCACTATTAAATAAAACAGAAGTGCTTACATAATTGGGTCGGCTGATAAGGCCCAGGCCTCACACAGATATGGCATCACTAGGCCAGTTAGACGAACACTGTATAGTTTAATTCTAGACTAGCTTGTTAAGTTTTCGAATGACAACATTTTATACAAGACAGCTTTAGAGTTTTCATGGAAATGAAGGATTTGGAAAACCGAGCAGTGATTAAATACTTCCATTTGAAAGGCTTAACGTCTAAAGAAATCAAGAAGGAAATGGACAGTACATTGAAGACTTTGCCCATTCATATTTAATGATTAAAAGGTGGGTTGTAGAGTATAAAATGGGACGTTGGTACACTAGTGATGAGCCTCGCTCTGGATGCCCTATAGAAGTGACAACTCCAGAGATCATTGAAAAAATTCATCGTTTGGTACTGGAAGATTGCAGATTACAACTGTTTGAGATAGCAGAGGCTGTAAACATATCTAAAGAATGTGCAGGTAATATTTTTAAGTAATGTTTTGGGCTTTCACAAGATCTGTGCAAGATAGGTGCTGCATTTGTTGAAACCTGATCAAAAGTTGCAAATAAAATCTGTTTCTATTAAGAATGTGGAGCGCTCTACCATAAAAATCCCAGTGAATTTTTGAGACGTCTTATTACCATGGATGAAACTTGGATACATCACTATACTCCAGAAAGTAAATCACAATCAAAACAATGGACTGCGCCAGGTGAACCAACTCCAAAAAAGGCAGAGTCAATTTTGTGAGCTAACAAACAAGGTTATGGAAAGTGTTTTCTGGCATGTACAGGGAATTATTTTAATTGTTTGCTTAGAAAAGGGTAAAGGTATCACTGGTGACTACTACGCAAGCTTACTGCAACGTTTGAGTGATGAGGTGAAAAGAAAAATCCTCATTTGACAAAAAAAAAAAAAAAAAAAAAATGTTTCTTCATGACAATGTTCCAGCCCATCGTTCAGTCATTGCAATGGGAGAAATGTGCACGTTGAAGTTTGAATTGCTTGAACATCCACCCTATTCACCAGATCTAGCACCCAGTGACTACCACCTGTTCCCAAACCTCAAAATATTTCTTGGAGAATGAAGATTAAGAGGCCCGGGACATGTCAGCCAACCCTCGTATTATGATTATTGATTGAACATTGTTCCTAAACTCATGTTCTAGTTCTCTCATTGAACAGTACCTACAAGGTAATATGTAATTAAAACATTCTGTTAATGTTTATCTCTATGTATATGTATTAGATGGAAAATTAAGCTTTGCATAAATAGGTTGTAGCAAAATGGTAGAGAATGTCAGGTGAGTGAACATGTCTGATTTTTGGATAATACTTCAACACTTATAACTGCCATTATCACTTAACACTTATAACTATCACAACACTTATTAACTTATAAAATCCACATTTTAAATATCATATTTATTACTTTCTCTACATGTACTATATATAGTGTCTAGAGAAGGTATTTTATTGCACACAAACCAAGATTTCACCAGAAATACATGTTTTGGAATCCCCTGAATCCAAAAAAAGCATTTCTAGAAAAATGTGTGCGTGCATGAGCGAGTGAGTGCATGTGTGCTTGTGTGTGTGTTTTTTTTTTTGTATTATTATTCACCTTAGGAACTTTTACAAATGCATGGCTTCATCATATTTGAATTACAATACTACAAAAATAATAATATACACAAAGGTCAGTAATGATAATAATACAATACCATATCAATAGTGTCAGGTTACATAATTTCTATGCTTTCCGTGTTCAAAAAACTCCTGTACACTGTAGAAGGACTGCTAAATTAAGAATTCCTTTAAAGGCATTCTCTCCCTCCCCCCCCCCTAAACTGACTTTAAAGTCATAGAAAATTATAGCACAGAAATGCTCTTGCTTGAGCTCCATCCTAGTATGTGGTGCAGCAACACCACCCACATGCACCCCCACACACCCACACATACACATACTCACACCTGCATGCGTGCGCGCACACACAAACTTTTGTATCTGAACTTCAATCTGAGGTTAGTAAAAGCTGCTGTGGCATACCACAACTCATTGTTATCCATTTTTAGAACTTTTGGAGCAACCCTCGTAAATCATACTTTTATAAACTTGTGAATATTTTTATCATAAAGCAAAAAACAAAACATTGTTTGGTAACTAATTGTATTTTCCACATAAGCAGTGTGTAGTACAAGAATTGGAATAGTAGAGTCAGACTGAAAAATTCAATGCCATAGCCAGGATTTGAATCAGAAAAAGTGTGTGTCAGTTGGTGAATTTAATGTTCTGTCAGTAATTGCCATGGTAGCTCACTTGGCAAGATCAACTGCACAGAAGCAGAGGGATTGCAATTCAAATCCCTGCTATGGCATTGAATTGTTCAATATATTTTTACTTACAGAATAAAACTGCCTATGTAGCTATAATCCCAGGAACAATCTATGACTACAGTTAAGTTCACAAATGCCTTTGTATTTAAAGTTTCTGCTCCCCTTATGGCTTTGCTTGTGCATGAAAAACTAAGACTTGCTGAAACACCAAAGCAAAATTTTATGGTTAAGTATTGATGGTAAGAAAGAAAAAGAAACACACAAACAATTATTAAAAGAACAAAAAAGAAAATGTTATGCAGAAACTTACGTATGTATGACATAAGCTTATCTACTGCTGTGTTGGCAAATGCTTTCATTGTATCTCTTTCTATGCTTGCCCCTGAAATCATATGCTCGTCAAGAGCTGCAGAAAGCCTGTAGGTCTGCAAATACAGAAAACATTTGAAGATGTTTTGAGTCAAGCTAAAACGCACTAAAACTTTATACAAATAGTTTACTCTGTCTTGGGCATGTTTCATCATTAGTTGATATATCTTCAGCAAGTATTATCTGTCCAGCCTTACTTCACCAATAATGTAAACAAAAGCAACAAGTTGCAATGGTTATGATTGGCTGCTGAACTTTTCTCCATCACAAAATAGTTCTTAAATTACAGTGTGAGTACAGAAATATCATATTAAACTTCAATGTTGTCTAAATAGTATAGTACGAGGATCTGCTGATAAGTCCCGGGCCTCACACAGATATGGCGCCACTAGCCAGTTAGACAGTAACACCGCATAGTTTAACTCTAGACTAGCTTATGTCCATAGTTACAAGTCAATAGCTTGTTTATTTTTCAAATGACAGCATTTTAAACAAGACAACTTTAGAGTTTTCACCAAAATGGAGGATTTGGAAAAATGAGCAGTGATTAAATACTTCCATTTGAAAGGATTAACGCCTAAAGAAATCAAGGAAGAAATGGACAGTACATTGAAAGACTCTGCCTCTTGATATTCAATGATTAAAAGGTAGGTTGCAGAGTTTAAAACGGAACGTACTAGCACTAGTGATGAGCCTCGCTCTGGAAGCCTTGTAGAAGTGACAACTCCAGAGATCATTGAAAAAAAATGCATCATTTAGTACTGGAAGATTGTAGATTACAGCTATTTGAGACAGCAGAGGCTGTAAACATATCAAAATAACATGCAAATAATATTTTAAGTAATGTTTTGGGCTTTCACAAAGTCTGTGCAAGATGGGTGTCACGTTTGTTGACACCTGATCAAAAGTCGCAAAGAAAAACTGCTTCTATTAAGAGTGTGGAGCTCTACTGTAAAAATCCCAGTGAATTTTTGAGACTGCTTATTACCATGGATAAAACTTGGATACCTCATTACACTCCAGAAAGTAAATCATAGTCAAAACAGTGGATAGTGCTAGGTGAACCAACTCCGAAAAAGGCAAAGTCAATTTTGTCAGCTAACAAGGTTATGGCGAGTGTTTTCTGGGATGCACAGGGAGTTATTTTTATTGATTATTTGGAAAAGGGTAAAAGTATCACTGGTGACTACTACAGAAGCTTACTGCAACGTTTGAGTGATGAGGTGAAAAGAAAAATACCTCATTTGGCTAAAAAAGTCCTGTCTTATCATGACATCGTTCAGTCATTGCAATTGTAAAATGTGCAAATTAAAGTTAGAATTGTTTGAACATCCACCCTATTTGCCAGATCTAGCACCCAGTGACTACCACCTGTTCCCAAACCTCAAAAAATTTCTTGGAGGACAAAGATTTTAAAGCAATGAGGAGGTCATTGATGCGGTTAACACTTATTTTGAGGACCTTGATAAATCGCACTACAGAGATGGTTTAATTAAATTAGAGCACCGATACGACAAATGCCTTTCTGAAGATTATGTTGAGAAATAAAGCAAAAAAAAATGTTTAAATGCGGTTTTCATTGAGAGGTCAGGGACTAATTAGCCGACCCTAGTATGAATAACTAAGAAATAAAATACCAATCATTTATCTATTATTTCGTTATATAACAATGCATATCCATTATGTAGTTCAATGGCTGCTTCTAGTCAGCAAGTAATGGCAGAAACATGTAATACCAGTGTAGAGAAACATAAGCAAGGGAAGAATTACTCCTAGTGTATATGCCAAGTTTTGTGAAAAGTACCCTACTTTCTCATTAAGAAATATTCTTAGCTTAATGGTGTTTCCGAAAGCAGGCATAAAGTGGGCACAACTTTTAAATTAGCTGAGGTGCGACATCTTATGTAAGCAGCTTTTCAACAAGTGACAGCCAAAAGAGCAATAAATGTGTATCACACTTGTTCGAAAAGAGTAAACAAAGTAAGATTTGGAGGGAATGGTGGATATTGTCGTTGGCACACTAATTATTATCAATCTCTGTGATGGTTCAGACAGTTTGATTGCAACTGCAACAAATGACTCGAATCTTGAAGGAGTGTGACCACTTCCATTCTCAGATTCACTCTTCTGGGTAAGTGATTGCATTATGACAGTATATTAAAGAAATTTGCAGTGTTTGGTTGTCCATAATTGACAACCCCTTGTATTCTCAGGATCTGCACCTTCAGATTATCACACTTTTAACCCACAAAAGAAGCTCTTAGTGGCTCAAGGTTCGCAGATGAAGAGGCAGTGTAGGAACAGTCATAACTGGTTACCACATGTCCCCAAGAATTCTTTTCATGTGGAACTGAAAAGCTTATCCAGTGCTGGTATAAATACATAGACCTTTGGGGGGGGGGGGGGGTTTACATTGAAAAATAACACTTGCAATCCATTCTCGTAATTAACAAATTTTAAAAAATATTTCTGGTTATTTACGAGGTGTGATCAAAAAGTTTTATGGAACGGTCTCGCAACAATGCTGATGCTGAAACTTCTTTAAGTCTAACTCAGACGTTCATGCAGCGTTCCTTCCCAATAAGGAGAGGTCATGTGACTTTCTGTGACCATGTAGTGACAAGATAGACCCTCTGAAGTGAACACGTGTTTTGCATGTGCTGCAATTTTTCCGCGTAGCAAAAATGTCAGAATACAAAGAACACAAAACAAACATCAAATTTTGCTATAAAACTGCAACGGAAGCCTCTGAAATGTTAAGAGCAGCTTATGGAGAGGAAGTTATGGGCAAAACTCAAGCATTTGAGCAGTTTTCGAAATTTGAAAGTGGTGTGACGTCAGTTAAAGATGCAGATCGTTCGGGACAACCCTGTTCTAGCAAAACTGATGAAAATATCAATCAGGTGAGAGAAATGGTCTTAAATGATAGGCGCATTACAATAAGAGAACTTTCTGACTCATTAAGGGAGAATGTGCAACGCAAACGGCCGGAGAAATGGAGGAGTGGTGACTGGTTCCTGCATCATGACAATGCGCCCGCACACAAAGCTCTTTCTGTTCGCCAATTTTTGGATAAAAATAGGATGAATACTGTTCCCCATCTTGCCTATTCTCCAGATTTGGTACCAGTGGACTTTTTCTTTTCCCGCGACTTAAAATGCGGCTCCGAGGACACCGTTTTGAGGTCATTGATGTCATCCATTGCAAATTGCAGAAGGCTCTGAACATGTTGAAAGAAGAGGGCTTCCAGCAGTGGCAGGAGCGCTGGGACAAGTGTATCAACTCCCAAGGAGACTACTTCGAGGGTGACAGTGCAGACAAAACAAACTGCTGTGTAGTATTTATGTCATTCTGGAAACTTTTTGATCACACCTTGTATTAAATGATCCTTGTAAATGCTGTGCCTACATTTATAATCTTGTTTTCCTTACTGTTGGAATCTAAGATTGTTTTACCTGCTCTTGAAGCTCAGAGCTCATGGCAACTTCAGTATACAGCTCTTTCCTATAGCAGGCACGATATTTTGGTTCAAAGACCCCCAATTCAGAGTAGTAGCTTTCCAGCAACTGTGACAACTTAAGCCCTCCAGCTGGTACACGCCTTTTCCACTGCTGAATATTTTTCGCCATAATCAGTCCTATAAAAACAAATAGAGAACAGTCTGTCAACAAACATTTCAATTTCTGGAATTGGGTGACTTCCTCACTGATTATTCTATTGATTATGGATAACTCAAGAGTGGAATTGGCAACCAAATGTCATGTTTTACTTTTGCTAATATGCAAGTAAGTAGAAGAATTATTGCATTCACCCAAAATTTGTTATATTAAGATTTTACCGGAAATAAAGGTTTTGAGCCTCCCTGAATAAAATAAAAAAAGAAAAGGGTCCCTGTTTATGTGTGTCTCTGAACAGCATAGCATACAAAAAGTTATCTTCGAAAGATGTAACAAAAACATTTTTTTACATAGTATCTAGAGAAGGTATTGTATTCTGCCCAAAATTTGTTACCAAGATTTCACTGGAAGTATATATTTTGAGAACCCAAGAATAAAAAAAAAAAAATTAGGAAAAATGTGTGAGTGTGAGTGTGAGGTTGGGGCTGGGGGTTGGTGGGTGTACAGTATAACTCAAAAACAGAAAGCCAGCTAAATACCAAACTTGGTATTTAAGCATAGTATCTATCAAAGAAAATTTTCAAAAATTCCCCTTCTCCAAACTAATCTTTACTTGCAGAAATTTTCTAAAAAATCTGATGTGTTACACTCACATAACTTTCTCTAGCTCTTCTACAAACTTCTTACATAAGATTATTCTTCTTTCTGCACCTTGCTAATCGAGATAATCTTTAAGAATGTTCTTACTACTTAGTTCCTTATAAGTAGAAAGCAAATAAGGGAACACACTAGGCTAAACCTTTAGTCAAATGTTTTAAAAGCTGTCGTTATTCGATTGTCATTGCAAATCACTTCTTTGCTTGGCCAGGAGTAGAACAAAAGATAAATGGACACTTCCGGTCTGAGAAAAGTATAAGTACTCACAACTGAAACCAAAAACAAGGAATATCTCGGAAACGGTTACCTCCACAGCAAACATGTAAAGGACATAAATTGTGTGTTTTGATCAGATCAACATTTTCTGTGTAGTGAGTTTTTGTCTAGCTCTTCACGTTTAATAGTTAAGCAAAATTTAGCAAAATTCATCCAAAATAAAGAGCTCTTCAGAGGATATTCCCAGAAAATTCAAGATATACATTTTATTTGGTATATAAGTATCTTTAATATACAGGATTTTAATCAAAATTGTTAGAGCCATTTTTTAGAAAATCAAAATTTTTGAAAATTTTTCCATGTAAAGGGCAGTTGGGGGTGGAAGGATTTTCTTGAAAATCTTCATGTCGCCTCTTTGGAAGATACCAAACCTACATACCAAGTTTAGTATTTAACGGACTTTTCATTTTTGAGCTATGCTGTCCACACACACACACACACACACACACACACACACACACACACACACACACACACACACACACACACACACACACACACACACACACACACACACACACACACACACACACACACACACACACACACACACACACACACACACACACACACACACACACACACACACACACACACACACACACAGACACACACACAGACACAGACACACACAGACACACACACACCTTTTTCTGAAAATGCTCTTTTTGGATTCAGGGGGTCCTAAAACATGTATTTCCGGTGAAATCTCGGTATCAAATTTTTGGGTGGAATACAATACTTCATCTATACACTATGCACATACTACGTATAGAGAAAGTAAAAATGGTTCTAACGATTTTAATTAATTAAAATGCAGTATATTAACAACAATATTTACAAGACAAATAAAGTGTGCATAGCCTCCGAATCCTCTTCATTCTGAAAACTTTTGCACTATTAGTAAAATGTCAGAGATATATAAAAGCTTACTACACAAAAAATTTAGATCTTATCAAAATGCACAATGTATGTCTTTTACATGGACAATGAACTGTTTCCGAGATATTCCTTGTTATTGGTTTCAATTTTAAAATACTTAGGTATACATTTCTCAAAGAGGAAGTGGTCCATATTTCTTTTGTTTTACTCCTGGCCATATAAAGAAGCGAATTAAAATGACAATCGCATAGCAACAGCTTTTAAAACATTTGATTATTGCTTTAGCATAGAGTATTCCCTTATTCCTTTCTACTTATAAGGAACTAAGATCATTCTGCTTATGCTTATCTCTATTAACAGTAGAAAGAATAATAATCTTTTGTAAGAAGAATATTTATAGAACAAAGAGAGAAAGTCATGTGAATGGAATACATCAGTTAACTCTATCAAATATGAAATAAAAAGTATGTTACATAGTGCCATCAAAACATGTTAATCTCCCACTTAACATCAAAAAATTCCTTAATTTAACCAATTTAGAAACAAAATCTCAAATATCTACTTGAGCAACACTGTAATTCCTAATAATTTCACAACAGAAAATCCTTCTGGTGTTTGTTGAAATATTGCAGTAAGGATAATTACTCACCCACATAAAATAAGTAAAAAGAAAGAAAATTATACTTATGTTATCCTTTTTATGTGTGTTTATTTTATTCTTTGTATTTTGCTTACCACCTCATTAAAGGGCAGTCCATACCTGGAGCAATATACTCATTGGGGCATTCTATATAAATAATTCAAAGTGATAATCCTAATATAACTCTAAATGAAACATGCATCAGCTACTCAGAAAAAACAAAGTTCCTTCGTATATATCTGGATAAAAATCTGAAATGGAGCATCCACATAAACACAATCTCACAAAAACTCAGCAATCTGTATTTTCCTCTTTTCATACTATCAAAAGTCATATTTCACTGTATCATAAATACTATGGGGAAGCTGTGAAAAGCCAATATTATATTCAGGTTATAAAAAAGAGCTATTAGCATAATATTAAAGGATTAGTTGCAGAGCACTTTCCAAAAAATTAAATGTATTTTATTTATTCATAAGAATACCTTGCAGACCTAGATTTATCATGTCATTTAAGCAAAAACAAGAGTTTTTATACAGCAAAGGTAAAATAGTAAACATAACACATAACATATTCATAATGAACTACTTGAGTAAACAATTTTAAAAAAAAAAAACTATTAACTGATTACAAACATTATTTTGGCATTGAGTACATATAATGCCTCTGCCTTGCTTGCACATCCAGGAATCAGTTATATTTGTTAAATCCAACTTAAAAAGCATATCTCCATCACATATATTTAAATTAGTTGTCAAAAAGTTCCTGATAGAAGATTGTTTTTACAGCGTAGAGGAATTTTTTGAAAGTGTAAAATATAAATAAATGAACCTGTATAATAAAATGCATTCTTAATAACTTTGTATATGTATATATGAATTTTGTAACATTTTTGGATGGCAAACTTAATATGCTAGGATTATTCTGGGATCTATCAAAGACATTTGACTGTGTTAACCATGAAATACTTCTATCAAAATTATTACACTTTGGTATTAGGGGCAAAGGGTATCAATGGTTTACATCTTACGCCAAAGGGTATAATAAATAGGTACTTCAAATAATAGCAATGCATATTCTGAATAGTCTGAAATAAAGCATGGTGTCCCACAAGGTTCTATTCTGGGTCCCTTATTATTTTTAGTGTATAGAAATGATTTACTTGCAATAATAAACAATAATGTCTATCCAGTTCTTTTTGCGGATGAGACACAAGTATTATGATTAAAGAAGACAATGTTAGTCAGCTCCAAGACTCATTTAATATAAGCTTCAAAACACTAAATAAATGGTTTGAAAGTAACAAAATTCACATAAATTTTGAAAAAACTAAGTGCATTAAATTTTGCACAAAGCATAAAAACATGGCAGACCTAAGGATAGAATATGAAAATAATCAGATTGCAGAAGTCTGTAATTCAAAATTCCTAGATCTTATGATCGATCATTACATGAATTGGAAATACCATTTTGATTATATCTTACCCAAATTGAGCTCTGTATGTTTTGCAATCCGATCTTTAATCAGCTTATAAATAAGAGCATACTAAAAACAGCTTATTATGCAGATTTTCATTCATTGATGATCTATGGAATGATATTTTGGGGATATTCAGTAAATGCTAAAAGTGTGCATTATGCAAAAAAGAATTATAAGAATAATGGCAGGGAAAGACGATTAACTCATTGCAAACCACTTTTTAAAATGTTTGGAATTTTACCATTAGCCTGCGAATATATTCTAGCCATATTGTCATTTGTAATAAATAACCCAGAAAAATTTGCAAAAAATGCAGATATTCATAACAAAGAGACCAGACATAGGCAGGACCGCATAGACCAACAAATAATTTGCAGTTATTCCAAAAAGGGGTTTACTACAAAGGAATAGTTTTGTTTAATTCACTTCCCTCTCCTAAAAAAGAATTGCAAATGAACAAAATCAAGTTTAAATCAGAATTAAAAAGATATCTTATTACTCACATTCAATCAAAAAATATTGGTAATAATATAACATTGTGAATATAGTAAATATGAATATTAAGAATGCATGTGTATGAGTAGGTTTTTGGAAACAGACATGTAATTGAAAATTATGCTAAACTGACGCCTCTGAAAATTCATTGTCAGAGTTATTATTTGTAAATAAATGTATTAATAAGTATGAATAAATGTAATGCTTGACATGATCTACATCCCAGAGTTTGGGCCCAGAGTCTAATCTCATAATAGGGTCTACAGATTGCAGTGTTATATGTGTATTGTAGTTTGTATATAGTTTTTCTTGCTTCTAATCATGTTCTATATATCCATCAGTGTGAATCCTAGTTATAAGTTTTTTCTATTCTATTCTAAATAAATTATAGAATACTAGAACAATGCAAAGAAATACAGATATGTATAACAGTAGATGAAATAGCTATTCTGCTTAAACTAACCTTGATATTAATGTAAGGTATTGACTTTAAAGTAGCTTTTGGAAACTTAACTAGTTCATAATTAATTCCCTAAATTATGATAATTTAATTTAAAACTGTAAATGTACTTACAATTTAATTTGATTTACTCACCATCAAGTGCACCCCTTATTTCAGCATCTGTCATATCTGTATTTGTTGATGTCCTAATGAAGTACCATCTTGGGAATAAAGTACTGTTCCAGCCTCCACTACTTCCTACATTTATTGAGCCCTTTGGTCCTTGAATTAATGTAACCTCAGCAAGATCACCTTAATGAAAGAACAGATCACAGAATTAAAACTATTGCATAATACTGTATAGATAGCACTTATAACTAGGTTTAGCACTTTTATTTTCTCTGCACATACTTTGTATAGTGTATTCTATCCATAAATTTGATACAAGATTTCATCAGAAATATATATTTTGAGGCCCCCTGACTCCAAAAAAGCATTTTAGAAAAAGATGTGCGTATGCGTGCATGCGCACGTATCTCAAAAATAAAAAGACTGTTATATATCAAACTTAGTATTTAAGTTTAATATATTCCAAGGATGTAATACAAAGATTTTAAACAAATTCCCCCCCCCAACCCAAATGCCCATTTATAATGAACATTTTTTAAAAATTTTGTTTTTCTCAAAAATGGTTCTAAAGATTTTTGATTAAAAGACTATATTAAAGATATTAAATCACAAATAAAATGCATATCTTGAATTTTCTGAGAATAGTCTCTGAAAACCTCTTCCTTCTCGATGAATTTAGAACAACTGGTAAACAAGAGGTACACAAAAAATCTAGATCTCATTAAAACACGCAATTTTTGTTATATATATTTCTTTTAGGTCTGAGATATTTCTTGTTATTGTTTTCCGTTTTAAACTACGTAACGTTTATCAAACATGAAGTCACCTTTCATTTCTTCTCTTTTTTATTTTATTACTGGTCATGCAAACCAAACTGAACTTTAATTGTTCATATAGTGACCAGCTTTTAAAAGATTTGACTATCGCTTTAGCCTAGCATTTCTCCTTATTTCCCTTCTGCTTAGAAGGAAGCAAGTAATAGGAGAATTTCTGCTAATGGTTATCTCAATTAGCATGATGTAGATAATGGAATAGCTTGTTTGGTGGAATGTAAGAATAGCTTTTTACAGAATAGGTAGAGAAAGTCATGGGAATGGAACGTATCAGATTATTTTGAAGACTAAACCAGGACAAATGCTTGTTTTCATTGCTTAAATCCAGGACACCCAGGACATTGCTGCAGGAAATTAGTTTTTCATTAGTTAATATTTTTGTGTATACCAGAAATAACTGATTATGCGCTTTGAATGTTTTGCTGTTTTTACATAGTCAAAAAGTCTCTTTCTTGTAGTAGTGAGTGAGTGGATATTGCATAAAGATACTTCTAAACATAAATGCAAGTAGGTAATATATATCTGTTGCATTAATTGGATAACATAAGGAGTATGACATTTTAGTACAAATAATTTGTAGTTTGGAATAAACCACTATATTTGATGATGAAGAAGCTTATGTATATCTACTTTTATTTTCTTTACATAGTACATGGTACATAGGTAGAGAAGGTATTGCACTTCACCCAAAACTTCAATACCAAAATTTCATTGCAAATGCATGTTTTAGGAACCGCTGTATCCAAAAAAAAATTGTTAGAAAAAGGTCTCTGTGTGATATGCACACACAATAACTCAAAAATGAAGTCAGTAAAACTGCAAACTTGGTATTTAAATTTAGTTTTTTCTAAAGATTCAACACAAAGATTTTGAGAAAAATCTGATGTGAGATAGCATAATGATCACCTGTTTAGGTTTATGGAGAACTGCTCTCTGATTGGTTAGTTTCTTGTATCTGATCTATACATAAACATGAAAATTTGTAGCTTGAAAGCTTCTAAGTTTACGTTAAAAGTCTATTGCCATGTTTAAGTTGTCAATCAGACAGCCAATGTGAATATGTGCATTAAGATAACATGAAACAAACTTCTGTGTTTATTTTACATCTTTGTGTCCTGGTTTCATTCTGTAACTGTTGAAGGTTCCAGGTACAGTTTAAGCACCTTACGATAAAAACTGGCCGCTGGTGTTTTGGATTTACTTTCTCTGGAGTAATTCTGTAGGAACACAATCTATATTCAAGTAGCAAAAAAAAGGCAGATGTATTGCCAATCTAGATCATAACCATCCTTGCAGACAATTTGTCAAAAAACTTGAAATCATGATCGTGCCAGCATATTATTATTCACTATTACATATAGTATTCACTGATGTTCATAAAAGTAAACATATAAAAATATGTACTCCAACAAATAGTGCATAGCTACATAATACAAAATTATTATACCTTAGAGTTACGTCACTCAAGATTATAAAAAATTCATGGCAGCCATAAATATCTAGGATTAAGCATGTATAATAAAACTTCCGAAACATATTACGAGGGTGATTCAAATATAAACGATAACTTTTTTAAAAATATTTATTGATTAAATAAGTGACTTCATCAGCATTTCTCAACATAGCCTCCTTCACACTCTACACATTTTTGCCAACGTTTTGGAAGCTTGAAAATTCCTTCTTCAAAAAAAGTTTGAGGGTATGTCCAATTGCTCACATACTCCTTGATGTCCTCGTTTTCGAAATGTTTCCCTCCAAGCGATTCTTTCATGAGTGAAAACAAAAAATAGTCTGTGGGGACAAGCCTGGACTATAGGGGGGTGTTCAAGGGTTTCCCAGTGTATGTCCGCCATTGTGTCCATTGTCAAATTGCTGGGGTGAGGGGTAGCGTTGTCTTGAAGAAGGATGACCTCTCTGATGGGCATAGGCAGCTTTTACAGACCTTAACAATTGGCAATAATAAGCTGCAGTCACTGTACGTTGATCATGAAGAAAATCAACCAGCAAAACTCCTCTGTAGCCGAAAAACACAGTTGCGAGGGCTTTTTCAGCTGAGTGGCGTCGAGCATGACCTTCGTTTTCCATAAATTCTCGGCCGCCCTTAAATTGTCTGGCCCAAGTAAACACTCGACTCTCAACAGTGTAGTATCCCCAAACTGTGCCCTTAAATGAGTTAAATCTCTGAAGGTTTAACCCCTTCCTTGGCTAAAAACTTGATGATAGTGCATTGCGCAACAGACAAAGGGACTTCTTCCTCACTCATGGCTGTACTGATGCCAGAACCTAGCAAAGCGGCTAACAAAGCTAGTTTCCCCTCCCTAACACACCAAACTTCAACCCCCCACACCACCCTGCTCTTAACTGCTTCCTCCGTGATATGCAACAATTACCATTTATATTTGAATCACCCTCATACTTTACTACCCAAGCATAAATTCAAAATATTTCTGGACAATTGGCTGAAAGATAAATCTTTTAACTCAGTAGAAGAGTTCTTTGAATGTAATAACTTTCACGTAGATGAGTAATATCTACACTAGCTTTATTATAAACATGCTGCAAATAGTTTAATATGTAAATATTAGCATATATATTCAACTATTAGTAAAATATAACATGGGCTTGTAGGCTGTGGTCAAATAATAAAATTATTAAAATTTTACATTTCATTCTCAGAAATGAAGCTGGGTAGGAATGGCTAGAGACTGTAGATTCACGGAGCAGTGGACAGCAATTTATACTATTGGAGTAGTAGGGGGGGTAGTAATTGGATTGCTGTGTTCTCATTGGCTGTTGCACTGACTGGTACGAAGATGCTGTAAGACAGGAATCCAGGTCTGGTTTAGCTTAAATCTGTCTTCTCTATTAAAATAATTGGGATGCTTGATATCTCTTTAGATTCTCTGACCATTATGGGTAGTAATGTTTGGTAGTTGTGAGGACTTCTGTTTTTTCAAATAATATGTTGTGTTTATCCAAGACGAGGGCATGATCTTCAACGACTGATTTGTCCATAATATTATTTGAGAAAATAGAAGTCGTAGCAACTATCGAACATTACTACCCTAGAATGGTCAGAGAATCTCTAGAGATATACAAACAATAATTTTAATAGAGAAGACCTATTTACGCTAAACCAGACCTGGATTCCTGCCTTACAGCATCTTTGCACCGGCTAGCACAACAGCCAATCAGAACACAGCAGTGCAATTATTCCCCCCCCCCCCACTACTCCAATAGAATAAATTGCCATCCACTGCTTCATGAATCTGCGGTCATTAGCCGTCCCTGCCCAGCTTCATTTCTGAGGATGTCCTCCACAGCTGAGGATGAAACGTCAGTAAAAATTAAAGGTATAAATCACATAGAACCTGAAAAATTAATGAATCATAATACTTAAATATATTAAAATAATAATTCAAATTATATTTAAATATTACACTTCCTAATCATAATCCTAAAATACTAATTTGAATAATTTTATTATTCGACCATGGCCTAGAAGCCCGGACATGATATATTTTACTGATAATAACACAAGCCGTGAAAGGCTATGAGCACATTTATATTCAACTATGTTTTAAATGGCGTAAATAATTGTATAAAGCTCCAATTTTGTATACGATAAATTATGTACTTGACAAGACAATGTTGTAAAACAGCTTAATGGTCAATGAACTTTATTCTTATTCTAGATACTAAATCACTTCTGTCACAGGATGGATTTCATATGGGGAGTGTGATACTTTCCTTGTGAGTCTGTACTAATACTCGAAAATTACACCATTTTAAAACTAGACTAAGCTTATGAGAAGCTTACCAACAAGTGTTGCAGCATATCTGTTGTCTATTTTAGCTTCGCTCAGTTCAGGTGACAGTTTTGAAGCTCTTGCCCCACCTCTGACGAGATCTGAGATTGAGATGTTTTGAGCATAAACTCCAGTAACTATTCCTGCCAGCAGGGGTCCTGCAGATATTGCACCCCATTTGGTCCATATCACTCCATTTTCAACCGGACAGCTACTTTCAGGGTAGTTAGAACCTTGTGCTCCTATTTTGCCTTGGCCATCAGCAGCCCTCTTAGGGGGTGAAACTGTAGTCTGCGAAGTTTGTACCCTGACAGGTGCAACTCTTGGGCTTATGTCATCATCAAAGATAAATTTTCCTTTGTTACCTTCTTTATCCCTAGGAGAAAAAATTTAATTTACCCAATTAAGTTAAAGTAGTATTTTTATTAGAACAGAACAGGAGAGATGATTTCTAAGGAATGTAAAATAGTGTCTGTTGGTTAAGAAAATGTATTTGTATGAATAGTTAGTTTAAGTACTGAGTTTATTTTTTATTAATTTGTTGAGTTGGTTTTTTAACACTACGTCACTTACATTGTTATTATGAGGGACTAGTTTCGAAAGTCTATGCTTTCATTTTCAACCTCACGGGTCCAACTGCCATTGCTAGCTGCATTTGCTTGTACACTCTTCTCTGGTGGCGAAATGATGAACTTCTTAACTAAGCTGTCTACTGGTGGGATTTCAAAGTTTATTAGCCGATCTTTATTTTTCCATATGAGGATGTTTCCCAGGTTGTGAGTTCATTGTGGCCTGACATGGTTTTAAGCAATTTTGGATTTGGATCTAAATTGTGGTTTTCTTTCCAAAAGTGAAATGCTACTGCCGATTTATCTTCTTGTTTCAATTTTAGGTTTCTAAAGTGCTCTTTGGATCTGATTTTTAAACTTCTTTTGGTTTGTCCTATGTAGAACTTTTCACAATTTGTGCATTTAATTTGATATATTCCTGACCTATTTTCTGGTGGAATTTCATCTTTTATTTTTTAATTTAAATTATAATTTGACCGTCACTGTCACTAAATTCCTCCAAAAATCAATCAACTGAGTTTATTATTTACATTTCTAAATTTTAGTTGGTTCATCCTAAATTTTAGGTTTAGTTTATAATATATGGAAAACATGTTGTCTTTTTACATTTTAACTAAGTGCATAAATACTATTACATAAATTAACTGAAGAGAATTATAGGAAACAAACATTGGGGTAAATACGAGAGTGATTCAAATATAAACGGTAATTTTACTAAAAATATTTATTGATTAAATATATACACAAGTGACTTCATCAGCATTTCTCAACATAGCCTCTTTCTCACTCTACACATTTCTGCCAACGTTTTGGAAGCTTGAACATTCCTTCTTCAAAAAAAGTTTGAGGGTGTGTCATCAACTAATTGTGCACATGCTCCTCGACGTCCTCGTTTTCGAAATGTTTCCCTCCAAGCGATTCTTTTATGGGTGCAAACAAAAAATACTCTGGGGGGGACAAGTCTGGACTATAGGGAGGCTGTTCAAGGGTTGCCTAGTGCCTGTCTGCCATTGTGTCCATTGTCAAATTTGGGGTGTGAAGCATAGCGTTGTCTTGGAGAAGGATGACATCTCTGATGGGCATATGACATCTTTTGCTTTGGTAGGCAGCTTTTACAGACCTTAACAATTGGCAATAATAAGCTACAGTCACTGTACTTGATCATGAAGAAAATCAACCAGCAAAACTCCTCTGTAGTCGAAAAACACAGTCGCGAGGACTTTTCCATCTGGGTGGCAATGTTTGGCCTTCACCGTCTAGGCTTCATCCTTCCATCGCCACTCTTTACTCGCCATTTTGGTTTCTGGAGTGTAATGATTAACCCATGTCTCATCACATGCAACGATCCATCTCAAGAAATCCTCTCCTTCTTGCCAGAATTGATTCAGAAGCCTCTCACAGATCTCCAACCTGGCCTATTTTTGCTGCCCAGTTAACAACTTCGGAACCCATCAACCACTAATTTTTCTAAAGCCAAGATGGTTCCTAATAATGGTAGGAGCACGCCCAATGCTGACACCACCTTCTGATGAGATCGAACGGCACAGATGTTGTCATCTGTGAGACTTCACCTTGGGCGTTAAGCATGACCTTTGTTTTCCACAAATTCTCAGCCGCCCTTAAGTGGTCTGGCCCAAGTAAACACTCATTCTGCGACAGTGTAGTGTCCCCAAACTGTGCCCTTAAACGAGTTAAAATCTCTGAAGGTTTAACCCCTTCCTTGGTTAAAAACTTGATAATAATGCGTTGCACAACAGACGAAGAGACTCCTTGCTCACTCATGGCTGTACTGATGCCAGAACCTAGCGAAGCGGCTAACAAAGCTAGTTCCCCCTCCCTAACACACCGACCTTCAACCCCCCACTCCACCACCTTGCTCTGAACTACTTCCTCCGTGATATGCAACAATTACCGTTTATATTTGAATCATCCTCGTAAAACACATGAAATGTAATATTTTGGCGATTCTTCTAGGGGAGATTTCAATTAAAGTTCAGCTTATTACAAAAAATGTTTAACTTTACTTTTAGTCGCAGCTTTATATATGTTTTACATTCATGTGCATTGTAAGTTTCAACACAATGAGCAAATATTTTTTAGAAAACTAAATAAGAATTTTTTTCAATATTTAAACTTTTTATATACCTTTTGAAAAATAACCTTCAATGAATTACCTTCTTGAAGCTTCACACAATTTCTATTTAAGCACAGGAAAATAATTCCTTCTGAGGTTTTGTTTTTCTGTAACTTTTGTTTTATTTTTGAAAATAATATTACAGAATTGGTATCTATTTAAACAAAACATCTCGGGCACACAATGCAAACACATAACAAAAATCCTATTGCCTGCAGTGCCACAAGTAGTAAAAGCCAGTGTTAAACTCTACCAAAACATTAAAAACAAAACAAAACAAAAGAAAAACAAAACAAAAAATAAAAAAGTCCAACTGTATAGTTACCTATTGAACTCGATACATGGAGAAAACTTCTTTAAAGAAATGAAACAGCTTTGATGAACTGTTTAAATTCATAATGAAGAACACACATTATACAGGATCATTAATACTCCAACAGAGAGGCTCAAGAATCCACATGAAACATTAACAATGGTTCCGGCATTTGAATGTAGGTGAGAATGTAGAATGTCTACAAAACATGTCCTATTGTATAATACATGTTTACTATATTTTGATTTTTTCTTTTTTGTTTAAGATCATTATACTGTAAATAAGGAGTTTTAAAAAATTTTCCAAAATGGCTTCACAACAATGCTGCTTTGAGCTGTCTTTAATTCTTACACAGGCTGAACATGCAGTGTTCCATCCTGATAAAAATGAAAGGTCATGTAACTTTCTGTAATACTACAGTGCAGAGTTAGAAGCTCTGAAGTAAATATGTGTTTTGCACCTGCTGTGATTTTTCTATGAAGTGAATATGCCTGCTTACAAAGAACAATGGAATTATATCAAATTTTGCTTTAAACCAATAAAACTGCAACAGAAATATATGAAAAGTTAACAGTTAAAGATGCAGATCATTCAGGGTGACCCTGTTCCAGCAAAACTGATGAAAACATCAATTAGGTGAGGGAAATGGTATTAAATGATAAGCGCATTACAATAAGAAAACTTTCTGACTCATTAGCACTCTTCTTTGAAAGTGCTCAAATCATTTTGAAAGATGATTTGGACTTGAGAAGAATTGCTGCAAAGTTCATCTTTTCAAATTACCAAAATCAAAGTTGTGTGATTGCCTGCACAGCTCTCAAAGAACAGCTTCAAAAGGAGTCACAGTTTAAGGAAAAAGTTATCACTGGTGATGAAACATGGATTTATGGGTACAATCCAGAAATGAAGCAACAATCTTCACAACGGAAGATGCTCCAAAAAGGCCAGACAGTTTGATCCTAAGTAAAATCAATAATGATGTTTTTTTTTGTTTTGACATTAGGGAATTCTACATAAGGAACTAAGGTTGGTACCACAGAGTCAAACAGTGAATTAAGTATGCTACAAACAAATGTTGCAAGATTAACACATTGAAGCCCGGGCGTTTCAGTAGCCGAAGTGCCAAGAAACCCAGGGTTTTATGCCTACTTTGAATTATTATTTACATTACATCAATTAAAACTGCCGAAAAGTATTCAGACAATCTAAAAATATGGCATTCAAGGATTTCTCAACAAGTAAGAAAATAATCATAACATCTGTACTAATATTTTATTTTAAATTTACAAAAAGTATCAAATATGAGTGAAAAAAACTGCGTAAAACTGCTTACACTCCATTTATTCAAAGTTTGAAAAACTCTCCCTCGGAATCAGAATTTTCCACAGCTTCATTTGTATCCTGAATTTCAGCTTCAGTTCACAGAAATCGAGGAAAATGCAGCATTTCAACATTTAAGAGCACAAACTTAACAAACAGATCACCATCTTCAAAGAAAATGGCCCGAGAGCAGCCAATATTACTAAATCTCCTAAAGTTCCTAATAGTTGACTAAAGCATGGACAGATGGCAGCACAAATCAGACAACTAAACAATAACTGATGTATGTTCTTTACTGCATAGCCCAAGACCGAGTTAAGGTCATGGAATTGCATTAAAAGCGTAGAAATACCTGCCAGCTGTGGGCCTCATGAACATTTCGCACAGCCCGAGCTATACTCAGCCTTGGGCTCCAATATGTTAATGATTCTGAAATAAATTTGTCAAAAATACTAATATTTTGGGTAGGTACAATATATAAAAATAATAGCCTCTTCAATATGCTAAGTACTTACAGTGCAGTATCATTGAAGACATCCACATTTTCATTTTCTGCTACTGTAACAGTACTGTTACTTTCTGTAGTGATTCCTTCTATAAAAGATGTTTCTGTAGACTGTGAAATTGTAGAATTTTGTGCAGCTATCAACTCTGAAGTTGCAATTGTAGCATCTGTTTCTTTAATCTGTGATTCTGTGTTTGTTTTTGCTTTTAAACCATCTGCATCCCCTGATTCTACCTTTTTCACCTGCTCAGAGTCTGCCTTTACATTGATATCCCGGCTGAAACGAAGGTGTCTTGGCCTTCTTCCACGGCTCATCTGATAGTTGGAGAGTCTACAGGCAATATACTCATCTCCTCGTTCAGTAGTATCAATAGAACTAGAAAGCATGAAATGAAGAGTGCACTGGAAAGAGAAATATAGTTTGTTATTCTATGGTTTAGGTCAACAATGGTATATAATTTGGGTACAGAAGTTAGTAACTGTGATGTATTTGAATTAGAAGTTTGAGTTGGATCATAGTAACACTATAAAATCACTAACAGATAATTTTTACCTAGACATGTTTCAAACCATTTAAACAGCCTAGCCATAGATTTACACCATTAAAAGAATAATATATATATATTTTTTTTTAATTTTTATTATTGATCGATCAGCATTACATGCTTTACAGATCTCTGAGAATGATAGAATATAAATACATAATTAATAATAAGATTTTAGGAAAACATAAGAAGTTCCTTTTAACTATAGAATATGGATAAAGAACTGCATAGTGATTAACCCATTTAGTGCCAACATGAATAGCAAAATACTGTCTGAAAAGTGTCAAGCAATTTTAGACAAGAATGCAGGGTTTTAAATCATTAGCAATAAAATGAGTACCAAATGGCATAGAGAGCTGAATCTTTTCTCAGTTTTAGTAAACCCTTTTGTGTACTTTATAATATGCATTATATGGATGAGAAGTCTCTTCAATATTTTAAAAACTTAAAAACAAAAGAAAAATTTGAAAATAAAATAAAAAATCCCAAAATAATTGGTAATTAGGCATATAAAACCTTATTACACAGAAACTTCAGGTTAATTAAATGAAAGTACAGATGTTTCTTTACTCAAACAGCATCCTGTTTTTGGTCTGGTGTTTTATTTTTTAAAATACAGAAAATGAATTCATGTAACCTGATGGCTGAAAAAAAATCTCTCTCTCTCTCTCTCTCTCTCTCTCTCTCTCTCTCTCTCTCTCTCTCTCTCTCTCTCTCTCTCTCTCTCTCTCTCTCTCTCTCTCTCACTTTCACTCTCACACACGATAACAACAGAAACAGTACTCTGTTCACATGGAGATCATTTAAACAATGGAAATGGTGCTCACTGTCCGCTCTTTTCTAAATAAAAACAATCTACAATAAATTTTTTTCACAGGGGGGATGCACAGATAATCCGCAAATCGGATAATCTGCACACAAATAATCAGGAGTGTACTGTATATTGCTCTCTCCCAACTACCTAACAGCATTAGCTCATTCCAAAAAGATGTTATACTTTGTGATTCAAGCTAGTAATAGCAAAGTATAAACACCCTACATCATCAAGAAGGGATTAAAGACCTACTTAAAAAACTGAAAAGAAGGGCAAAGGAAATTAAATTGCAATGGATCCCATCTCACATTGGATAAAAGAAAATGAAAAATCTGATATGGCACAAAAGGGAACAAAAATATTAAATACAAAAAACAAATCTTATCCTTTCATTTGGTAAAACTAAACTTAAATCCTCCTTCAGAGGTTAAAGAACTGAATATCACCAGACTAAGCAGTGAAAAGAAATGGACCAGCATCCTCAGCAACAAAAGCTCTATACCAGAATTTCTCGAAGTGAAACTGTTGAACACAACATGATTTTCTAGCACACCATCTACACTGGATGAAAATTCTTAACTCACCAAAGTGCATCCTGTGTAGAGCAGATACCATTCAAAATAGGGAATATGCCCTGTTCTCCAGCAGTTTTGGGACAAATCAAATGGAGAATTGTATTGAGAAGCCAATTGATCAATAGCCTCAGCATTAGATTAAATAAATAAACAAATTGTTTTAATTGCTTGCACAACAAACACTTACCAACTCAGCTTCTGTTAAGCTACTATTGGGAAATGCATAGTTATTTTGTGGAATCATATGCTTTAAAACAAGACGGTGCTTGAAAAACTGTGGACCATTGACACCCCAAGGAATGACTCCAGGTGACTCTTGCACATCAGGTGTCCTTGTGATGCCATCAAGTCGGAATCTGGGAAAAACAAGAAAAATATGTTATCCAGAAAATATTTTACTTTCTCTATACATACTTTATACATAGTGTATAGAGAAGACATCTTATTGCACCTAAATATTCAGTATCGAGATTTCACTGGAAATATATGTTTCGAGGTCCCCTGAGTACGTGTGTGCATGTTTTTTTTTAACCCTATTTCTGAAAGGCTCTAGTAAGCTTGCCATACCAGAAATTCTCTTCCCTTACCAAAATAGTGAGCATAGGACTGGCATACTAGGGTGAAAACAGCAGTTTTTCTATCAAGTATTGCTTCTGTTTAAGGCTCTGACCATTTTGCCTTGCCAATCGTAGATAGACTGTGTGAATGAGAGAGACAAGGAGAGAGCATGCCTTTAAAACTTATGGTTACATCGGTCATCTTCAGTATATGACAGTACGGTGGAGATCTGGGGGCCCTCAGACATAAATAAAACGGTGGATCATATGTATAGAATGTTTTGTAAAGAATTATTGGGATTAACGAGATCAGCAACAAGAGATTACCTTGGTAGAACTTGGGAAAACAAGAAGGAATGGAGAGAATAATAACATTTCAGTATAAATGTTTGGTAAAAGAAGATGCAGAAATCTTAAATCTATGTATGAAGCAACAAAAAAATCTAGAGAGCACAAACAGTTGGTGGGCAGGGGTTAAAAAAATTATGGAGAAAATAGGAATGGGAAATATATGGAGGCTTGAAGAAAGAAATGAAAGTAATGTAGGTAAACTAGTAAAATGCAGGGTAGAAGATATTGAAAGACAGAAAATATGGGGAAGGTTAGAAAACAAGAAATTGGTACAATTTTATAAACAAATAAAAAGAGACTGGGGACGAGAACTATATGTAGATTACTGTAAAAGGCAAGAAATAAAATCTGATGTGTTCTATTCACATGACTTTCTCTATCTCTCTGTAACAAATTATTGTTAATAAGCTTATCTTTTATTTATTTCATGCTAATTGAGGAAAATTAGCAGAACTAGTCTTATTCCTTGCTTTATTGTAAATACAAGCGAAATAAGGGAGTACCATAGGTTAAAGTGAAAGTCAAAAGCTAGTTGCTATGTGACTGGTGTTCCTTTGTTTGTGTGGACAGGAGTTGACAAATTCCTGTATGAGAAAATTATTAGTTTTTAAAAGCTGAAACCAAGAAAAAGGAATATCTCAAAAACAACCAACTTCACGAAAAAATGTATATAACATAAATTGCGTGTTTTAACGTGCTCTACATTTTTTGTGGTTTAAGTTTTTGTCCATCTCTTACGGTTTAGTAGTTATGAAAAATTCATCCAGAATAAAGCAGTCTTCAGAAACTATTCCCAGAAATTTCAAAATATACATTTTATTTGTCAGGTAAATATCTTTAATATATGATATTTTAATCAAAATCGTTAGAGCCATTTTTTAGAAAATCAAAATTTTCGAAAAAAGTTCCATGTAAAGGGTAGTTTGGGGTGGGGGGGATTTTTCTCAAAATCTTCGTGTTGCATCCCTGGAAGATACTAAACTTAAATACCAAGTTTGGTATTTTACCGACTTTTCTTTGTGAAAATGCTTTTTTTAGATAAAGGGGACCCTAAAAGATATATTTCCGGTGAAATCTCGGTATCAAATTTTTTGGTGGAGTGCAATACTTTCTCTATTCACTATGTACATAGTGCGTATAGAGAAAGTAAAAAGGACTAGCTTCGGTGAGAACAGGAACAATATTTTTAAGAGGGATAAGAGTCAGTGAAAATGGAATATGTGAAGTGCGTGGTGAGAAAGAAAGTATAGAACTTTATTTGATAGAATGTAAGGAACTAGTATTATAGAGAAACAAGGTGTGGGAGAAAAAATTGGAAAAATAGAGGGGAAAATTGTAGCTATAAAAATGTTAACAGGGAAGGAAGAAAAGATGAAGAGAAACATAGGCAGAAAACAGGAGAACAACGGTTAAGAAAAGTAAGGAGTGCAAAAGAAGAAGAGAGAATGGAGGAGAGGGATAACTAAGATAAAGAGGGAAGGGTTGACAAGAGCTACTCTGGAGGCTGATGGCCTGGGTGTCAGGTAGCAAAAAGGCAATTAAAATTTGTACATAGTTTAGCTTAAAGTAAGAAAAATGTAAAAGAAGTTGTACAAATAAATATTCAACTTCATATGACAGTAAATGACAGTTTTTGCTCAGTGAACTAGGTTTATCTTTTTTTCTTTTTTTTTTTTTCTTCGGTAGTGTTTAACGCCCGCTTTAACTACTTGTGGCACCGCAGGCAGAGGTTTATCTTAAGATTGTTATTACACTGGTATTATTGTTATCTGTGTTGCTGTTAAAATCAACATTTTCTGTTTTAGTTCTGCATTTATATTAATATGAGTGATTGAGATAGTTATTCAATGTGTTAATGTCCGAACAAATTAATTATGTTAAGAGCATTGCAAAAACAATCCTCAATTTCGATAAATTAAGGTAAGCCTGCATCATATATTATGTTAACATTATTGATACTTAAATTGTTTTCTTTCATTTATTTATTTATTGCTGTTGTCACTGTGGCCTAGGGGTAACATGCCAGGACATGATCCCCAAGGTCATGGGTTTAAACCTGGCAGAGGGCAATGGATTTTTTTCAGGTGTAAAAATCCTTAGCATGGCTTCCTTCGGAAGAGAAGCAAAGCCGTTGGTCATAGATTTATAGCACATAAAAGAATTTCAAGCCTGATGCAGAGGCCTGTGAGCAAAATTAACCAGACTTTCATACCCAATATAGAATGGGATGCTAAGAATTGCAGCAGTTAAAGAGCATCTATAAATAAAATTCAGTTTAATTTAATTTCTTGCTTTCTTTATTTCTTTCTTTACTTCTTTGTCATTGTTACTTTGAAACTCGACAGTTTCCTCTAATTTTCAAACCATAAGCCGTGACTATTCTAGTCTTAAGCAACTCCTAGGAGAATAAACCAATTATTGTAAATAAATTGTAAATTCTAATGAGATAATCTTTCCTATCAATGCTCACGCTTTAATCATGAAATTACTTCAATGGTGAGCATAGCAAATTACAGACCTTTGATATATTCTAAGTTTACTTCAATAAATATTTCCAAAATGAATATTTCTTACCTGTGTAGCATAGAGGTAGCTAGTTCCACCATCTCTATATTATTTCTGTCATAATTCTCTACCTTTCTAACTAACTCAATTAATGTCCTGATAGTCATTGGTGGTCGATTCTCTGGATGGTGCAGACTTTGGTTTCGGTAACATGGAAGGAGATAATCTGGAATTCTGGTATGAGCATTTTCTTGACCTTCTATAAGCTGGAAGCCTTAAACACAAAGGGAAAAACAAATCTTAGATTAGATTATATAGGCTTGATAAATTATAAGATAAACCCTGTCGTGGCCTCTCTCCACTGCTCGAGAGATCCGAGAGTCGCTGGGAAAGTGGTGCTGGCAAAGGCGCACTAAAGTAGTGTCTTAAGATAAATTACAGAAATGTTGACCTTCTGCTCACATATGGGCAGCACAATTTGCGCAAGTATTCTTACGCGCTTGTCTAAGCTTAGCGGCAGGAATCCTTGCAATTTCTTGCATGATGTTATCACCAAGTTTCTGTAGATTACTCAGGGATTTCTGCTGTTGAGCAAGAACATCTTTAATTTGTTATACTACCTGTTTGGGAGCAGATGGTCAATATTTTCAGCATTTATTTAAGGTAAGGACTCCAGTACGCCTTTGCCGACACCACTTTCCTGGCAACTTTTGGATCTCTCGTGCAGTGGTGAGAGGCAGCGAGAGAGGTTACCTCATAATTTAATGACCTATGCATGCAAACAGGAATAAGGTAATTTCTTTAAAGTGCTGCATCTGTGAAATTTGGCCAAAAATTGTGTAAAGTTAATCAATTATTTTGTTTCATAATAAGATGATATAAATTTTAAACTTTCTCCCATTTGGAGAATTTTAACTACCAATAAACTGGAGCTACAGGATGTTACTGAAATGAGTGCAGATTATTCGTGTGATGGTAGTATTTTAACACAGTGAACCTTGGGTTGGAAATGCATTGTTATGGGTCTACGAGTAAAAACACATTGCAGATTGTTGAACACACATTATTGTTTATGAATTCTAAGAAAATTGAAAGGTATTACATGTTATTCTTCAGTAATTGTTGGAAATGGCAATGTTTTCTCATTTATAGGTCCCCTGAGTCTAAAAAGCATTGCGTGTTTGCTTGTACAACATAGCTCAAACAAAAAGGCGTTAAATACCAAACCTTTTCATGATAAGGAGTGCAGTGGGAGGCCATGCATGATCATTACAAGCAATTTTGTGGAGTTTATGTAGAAGAGCATTAAGGAGAATCATTGATTCACAATCGTGGAATTCAGCAGTCAATTCCCAAAAATGTGACACTCTTTGTTGCATGAAATTACCATAAAGCACCTCTTGTTCAGGAAATTATGCACCAGGTGGGTGTCAAAGCAACTGACTCCAGAATATAACAATACTGCATGGGGGCCAGCTTTGACATTTCTGTAGCGGTACCATAATGAACAGAGCAAGGAATTTTAGGTTCAAAACATTGGTCTATGAAGGTGCAGCAAAGTGCAAATTATGTTAAATTGATTACCAAAGTCAATTGCAAGACAATTCATCATGCATGAAAAGTTATGCTTAATACGCCTCAGAGCTTAATGGTGTTAAAGGCTTTCATCCAGATAACTTTTATTTTAATTGTTTCATTTATATAGCCCCCTTTAACATCTAAGATCATACCAGGGGCTTTGTATTAGAAATAACTCGTCTGCAAGTTCTTCAAATTGGGTTTTAATTTAATTTTCCTTAAATACACACATTCACTCTCACATACATACTTCCAGACTCTGTGTGGGATAAGGAATCATTCTGGTTAAAGAAAACTTTCCCACCCCAGCCGGGAATCAAACCCGAGACCTCCGGGTGAGAAGTCAGCTCGCTGACTACTCGACCATGGAGGTAGTCCCACATAACTTATTAAAACAGATGACATTGAATATTTCAATTTTTACTTTCTCTACATGTACTATGTACATAGTGCATAGAGAAGGTATCGCATTGCACCCAGAAATTCAATTCCGAGATTTCACCGGAAATATATGTTTTGGGTCCTCTGAGCCCAAAAAAGGTATTTTTAGAAAAAGTTCTCTGTGTGTGTTTGTGCGTGCGTGTGTGTGTATGGGTGTGTATGCAGGCGAGCGGGCATGCGGGCGAGTGGGCGTGCGGGCATGCACGTGTGTGCAGCATAGCTCAAAATGAAAAGTCTGTAAAATACCAAACTTAGTATGTATAGTATAATGCGAAGATTTTCAAGAACATTTTTTGAAAATGTTGACTTTCTCAAAAATAGTCTAACGATTTTGATTAAAATATCTTATGTATACCTTGAATTTTCTGGGAATAGCCTCTGAAGACCTCTTCATTCTGGATGACTTTTATATAACTGGCAGACCGTAAGAGATATACAAAAACTTACTACACAAAAAATGTATAGCTCAAAATGAAAAGTCTGTAAAATACCAAACTTAATATGTTTCAAGGATACAACACGAAGATTTTCAAGAACATTTTTTGAAAATGTTGACTTTCTCAAAAATAGTCTAACGATTTTGATTAAAATATCTTATGTATAACTTGAATTTTCTGGGAATAACCTCTGAAGACCTCTTCATTCTGGATGACTTTTATATAACTGGCAAACCGTAAGAGATATACAAAAAGTTGCTACACAAAAAATGTATATCTCATTAAAACACACAATTTCTGTCATAAACATGTTTTTTGTGGAGTTAATTGTTTTCGAGATATCCCGGATTATTGGTTTCAATCTTAAGGCACTTACATTTATAATTAAAATATAAATTAAAGCTATAATTTGGATTCCGGCCGTGAAAGCTTATGACTACTGAACACACACTTATTAGCTACCCTGCTGCAAAATGTGCAAAACCTGGAAAACAAAGTAAATGAGAAATGATGGAACACAGCAGGCCATATAAATTGTATTTATTTTATGGGTGCTATGACCAAAGCATATAAACAAAAAATGAAGGAATTTACTTACTTGTAACTAATAATAGAGTAAACCAAATCACTGAAGTCATGGCTGCAGGAAATGTAAGACTGGAAAAACAAACACAGAATATTGTTAGTTATAAACAGATGTGGAATCCAGCATAATGTATCTTATTAAAATTTAAAAGATATAAAAATCCCCCCATTCCCAACTACCCTTTACATAGCTAAAGATTAACTGGCAAATCGTAAGAGATATACAAAAACTTAGTCACAAAAAATGTTAAAATACACAATTTATGTTATAAGCATTTTTTTGTAGAGTAACTGTTTTCGAGATATTCTAGACTATTGGTTTCAGTTTTATGCCACTTCAACTTTTCTCCAATGGGAAGACATCTTTCTTCTCATCTGGCAAGCAATGAGATTGTAATTTCAACTCAGTATTGTTATAACCAGAGCCCATTTGTATGTAAAATGTATAGTTTTTGAATAGTCTAAAGGTATGCAGTAGTAGTATTCTTTACCATTCTCACCCTTAAGAGATCACTAGTGCAGTTTTAAAATGCATATAATTGCATATTTTTGATTTTACATGCATATTTCTTAAAATTTAACAGGTAATGGCATATTTTTGCTACTTCTAGCCCAAATAACTCTAGTTGGTTCACACAATTTGTGAAATTGCAAAACAGCTGGCCGGCGAAACGTGTGAAGTACAAAAAGAATTCACTAAAGAAGAGATTTGAAGTTTCTCTCATGCACAGGTGACATCTTGTAATGTAGAGAGGTCTTTTTTACTCTACAAAACCTTCTTTAGTGACAAATGAAGAAGTTTCACTGCAGAGAAACTCAGAATGACATTTCTCGTCTATTGCAACAGCAGTATTGGACAGTGAGTCGCTTATACAACACATTCCTTCATTCTTTCTTAAAATCAAAACTGCGCCATACAAATAAGTAATAATAATAAAATGTAATAACTTACAGTTATTATTAATTAATAATTAATTAATTCTTTAAATTATAGTAAGTAAATGGTAACTTATGAGAATAGTTATCAAGATACTATTTTTATTTTGAAATAGTTTATGCATATTTTACGAGTTTTTAGTGCATATTTTGGCATTTGTTTTTGCATACAAATCCGGGCTCTGGTTATAACATGTGTTATGGTTTGGCAATAAGTGGAGTATTCATGCTCTAACACTTTATTGAAAAAAAGCAATGGCCCTTCAATGTAGTCCCTTCCATGGGCCCTACAATGCTCCATGCCAATTTTCCACTGTTGGAAACAAGCTGCAGGTCATATTGTGTTAAAGTTTATGCTTCTGTTCTCAAGCAATGACCTTGATCCAAAGAAAGTAAGCAAGCCTGGATCTATCCTTCTCTTGAATACATTGTATTCCCTTATTTCTGTGCTACTTACAAGGAAGCAAGTAATAAGACCAATTCTGCTAATGTTTATCTCAATTAGGATGAGGTAGATAAAAGAATAACCTTTTGTAAGATCAGTTTGTATTTGGAACAGCTAGAGAAAGTTATTTTAATGGAACACATCAGATTGTTTTTCATTGTCTTTTTAAATTTAAAGGTCTAGTTATAGTTAATGAGTAATTAGAATTGTTTTTATTATTATTATTATTATTATTATTATTATTATTATTATTATCAGTATTAGTATTATTAAGTTCTAAATATATATATATATATATATATATATATATATATATATATATATATATATATATATATTAAATGTCATTTTAAGTGTAGGACAAAAATATAAGCATAATTTGCCAAATAAAAAAAAGAAAAAAGGAAGGGGGGGGTGAAGGAGCTAGCCCATACACCTCAGATATGCAGAGCAAGAGTGGCGTTTACCACGCATGATCTTGACTGGACTGGCTAGAGTGAAATCACTATAATAAACATGTAAATTAACATAAATTAGAGTATCAAGGTCTTTAAAATACTTACAGTAGGTAATGTAATGCATATATTTTGTTTGAGATTAGAAGTTGACATAATAATTGATTGGAAAGCCTGCCTGGGTAGTATGGTGGTAGCGTGTTTGCCTCACATTCAAAAAGTCGTGAGTTCGAATCTCACTTGGGGTGAGTTACCCAGATAAGGTTTTTTCGGGGTTTTCCCTTCTCCTGAGAAGACGATTGTCAAGTAACTTTAAGCTCCATGGACCCTGAGATCATTTGAGCATCATTTCACTAATTTCATTCATCAGCTGATATGACCAACCAGGTTGAAGGATGTTAAACTAAAAAAAAAAAACTAAAAATGTAATACTACTTCTGCTAATGTTTATCTCAATTAGCATAAAGTAGATAGAATGAATATCTGATGTGTTCCATTCACATGACTTTCCCTGCAACGCTGTAACAAATTATTGTTAAAAAGCTTATGCTTCTATTTACTTCATGCTAATTAGCAGAAATAGTATTATTACTTGCTTCCTTGTAAGTAGAAGCGAAATAAGGGAGTACCATAGGTTAAAGTGATAGTAAAAAGCTGGTTGCTATGTGACTGAAGTTCCTTTGAGTTGACAAATTCCTGTATGAGAAAAGTATAAGTTTTTCAAAGCTGAAACCAAAAACAAGGAATTTCTAAAAAACAACCAACTCCACGAAAAAAATGCATATTACATAAATTGTGTGTTTTAACGTGCTCTACATTTTTTGTGTGATAAGTTTTTGTCCATCTCTTACGGTAGCAGTTATATAAAATTGCGTAAAATTGATCCAGAATAAAGTAGTCTTCAGAGGCTATTCCCATAAAATTCAAGATATACATTTTACTTTTCAGGAAAATATATTTAATATACGATATTTTAATATATTAAAATAATATATTTTTATCTATAATATACCAAGTTTGGTATTCAACGGTATTTTCGTTTTTGAGCTATGCTGTCCACACAGATACACACACAGATACACGCACTCACACACGGACCTTTTTCTGAAAATGTCTTCCTTTTTGGATTCAGGGGGACCCAAAACATGTATTTCCCGTGAAATCTCGATATCGAATTTTTGGATGCATTACAATACCTTCTCTATCCCTATGTACATTGTAATATGGGGCTAGAGAAAGTAAAAAACTTACCCCAAGTTACCCTTTCCATGGAGCATTTTTAACACATTATCTCAAAAATGGCTCCAACGCCTTTGATTAAAATATATAGGACATTTCATGAAAAATAAAATGTATATCTTGAATTTTTTTGCGAATAGCCTCTGAAGACCTCCTTTCATAATACATTGTTCTAGCTTATAAACCGTAAGAGATACACAAACATTTGACGAAGTATTCAACCTCAGTTAAGTTAGTAGCCGAGACGGAATTGTGGAAGGGACTGCAATTCCGTCGCGGCCTTCAAGCAAGGATTATACCGCGGTGGCGTTGCCATTTCCCTTCCGCAGGATGGTGATAATGAAAGGACACAATCCTCCCAGCGAGAATCCCATGGCGATACCGGGAATCAACCCCCTGCGCCAAGGTCAGGGGCGCTGCCACTGAGTTATCGGGACGTACAGATAAAAACTAATACACGAAGAATGTAATCTCGTAAAATCACACAATTTGTCACTTTTTAAAGTTATTACCGAGATATTTCTTGTTACTGGTTTCAATCTTAAAACACGTAGCCTTTTCTCAAATGTGAAGTTGTAATTCGCTTTTCTTTCTCCTGGTCAAGCAAAGAGGTCGGATTATGAACTCACCAAATAGCGACCAGCAATTTAAAGGCTATTTCCCTAATCCCGTTCCATACGGAAATACCCAATGGAAGCATTTTTGCAAAAATGTATCTTTTACGTGAAGTAGACAAGAATAAGCTTTTCTAAGAATATTTTTTTGAACAATAGGTAGAAACTCATTAGCTGTGGTTTTCATTGCACCAAAGACAAACGACATGCGCGGATTGCACAGATGCCAATAATCATTATGAACACATATTTGGTAATGTAAGCTACATTTACAATTCATTTATTATTTGCCATGCCAACAAGCACTGTAAGTACTTACAGTAAGAGTTTGAGAGTTTACACTACAATTAAGAAATGACGTAACGCCCAAGTAACTTCAAGTAAAGAAACTTTTGAAAAATGCATTAACAAAAAAGTGTACAAAGAGGCTTTGTCCATATAATTTAGATGTAGCGTTCACATCGAGAATTCGTTTTTACTTTCTCTACACGTACTATGTACATAGTGTATAGAGAAGGTATTGTATTGCACCTAAAAATTCCATACCGAGGTTTCACCGGAAATACATGTTTTGGGTCCCCTTGAATAAACAAGAAAGGCATTTTTGGAAAAAGGTTCTGTGTGTGTGTGCAGCATAGCTCAAAAATAGATAGACCGTTAAATACCAAACTTGGCATTTAAGTTTAATATCTTCCAAGGATGCGACACGAAGATTTTCGAGAAAATCCCCCACCCCAAACTACCCTTTACATGGGAACAAATTCGATTTTTTTTTTTTTATTTTCTCAAAAATGTCTCTAACGATTTTGATTAAAATCTCTTGATATTAACATGACAAATAAAATGTATATCTTCAATTTTCTGGGGATAGCCTCTGAAGACGTTTCTTCTGCATTAAATTTGCGGAATTTTGCATAACTGGTAAACCGTATGAGATAGACAAAAACTTATCACACAAAAAATGTAGAGCTTGTTGAAGCACACAATTTATGTTATATACATTTTTTTTCGTGAGGCTGACCGTTTTTGAGATATTCTTTGTTATTAGTTTCAGCTTTAAAATCTTGTATTTTCTCATACGGGAATTTGTCAGCTCCTGTCCATACGAACAAAGGAACTTCAATCACATAGCAACCAGCTTTTGACTATTTTTTACCTATGGTACTCCCTTATTTCGTTTCTACTTACAAGTAAGTAATAAGACTGTTTCTGCTATTTTTTCTCGATTAGCATGAAGTAAATAGAGGCATAAGCTTTTTAACAATAATTTGTTGCAGAGATGTAGAGAAAATCATGTGAGTGGAACATACCAGATTTTTTTCTTAATGTTCAATAAAATATTAAAAAGCAATTTTGATTTTTTTTACAGTTTTTTTCAAGTACTTTTTTCAGAAAGTAATTTGCTAACCACGAACTGTAAGTTACTTATCACATCTCGAATGCTCAGGAAAATTCGGCCCTGCCGGCCTCGTATTCCCAATATGTATTCTCGACCTGATAAGTATAACTTACAGTTCTTGGTACGCAATATACTGTTAAGCTTTAAACTTACAGGTAAAAACTTAACTTACCGAATTGTTTTTAATTTTTTCTCCTTGTCTTTTATAACACTATACTCACTGAGGTAACGAAACCGTAAGATTGCTATAAATTTCAAGCTAGTATGATGGGCCCACTGATAAAACCTGCAGATAAGATATCCCGGAGACATTTCTGCCCCACCTATTTCTCTGTAGGTGATGAAACATGGCCACATCTAAACTAGAAACCGCTGATAACTCGACAATCGATTGCACGAGGATATTCCATATTAACTATTTTTACTTTCTCTAGAGCGTATGTACAATGTAAGAGAACAAAAATTCGATACGGAGTTTTCACTGGAAATAAATATTTTGTGACCCTCTGAATCCACCAAAAAAAAAAAAAAAAAAAAAAAAAAAAAAAAAAAATTAGAAAAAGGTCAGTGCGTGCGAATAGCATAACTCAAAACGAAAAGTTGGTTAAAAGCCACACTTTGTATTTAAGCTCAGTATCTTCCAAGGATGCGACATGAAGATTTTCCGGAAAAATCTCCCTAAACTACTCTTTACACGGACGATTTTCGAAATTTTCGATTTTCTTAAAAATGGCAAACGATTGTGATTGAAATTCTGTATATTAAAGCTATTTTCATCGCAAATAAAATGCATATCTTGAATTTTCTGGGAATAGCTTTTGAAGACTTGTTCATTCTGGATGAATTTGGCTGAATTTGGCTGAATTTTGGATTATTAGTAAACCATAAGAGACTGACAAAAGCTTACTGCACAAAATATGTAGATATCGTTAAAACACACAATTTAGGTGAAATACATTTTTTTTTATTGTGGAGTTGACCGTTTTCGAGATATTATTGGTTTCTGTTTTAAAATACTTAAACTTTTCTTTTACGGGAACTTGTCAAAGAATCAGATTTCAATGCTATCGCAACCACATTTAAAAACATCTAACTGTCGATTTAATTAAGTGTATTCCCGTCTACTTAAAGGAACTAAGTAACAAGACCGTTTCTACTAATGTTTATCGATGAAGTAGAGAGAGGAACAAACTTAAAACAGGTAGGCTTTTCTCAAATGTGAAGTCGTTAATCCATTGTAGAGAAAGTCATGTGAGTGGAACACATCAGATTTTAGAAAAAGGTGTGTGTGTGGACTGCATAATTCAAAAACGAAAAGTTGGTTAAATACCAAGCTTTGTGTTTAAGTTTAGTATCTTCCAAAGATGCAACACGAAGATTTTCAGGAAAATCCCCCCAAGGTACCCTTTAAATGGAGGATTTTTCGAAATGTTCGATTTTCTCATAAATTTAATTAGAATACCATATATTAAAGACATTTACATGAAAAATAAAACCTAAATCTTGGATTTTCTAGGAGTAGCTTCTGAAGACCTCTTCATTTTAGACAAATTTTATATAACTGGTAAACCGTAAGAGAGAGGCGGAAACTTACTACACAATGTACATCTCGTTAAGACACACAGTGTATGTCGTATACATTTTTTAGACTTAACCGTTTCCGAGACGTTCTTTGTTACTTCAATTTTAAATTACTTAATCTTTGTGTTAGTTTAATTGTTTTTTTAATCTAAGCCGTGTGTAGGACAGGAGTTGAATAGGCAGAATCAGACTGAAAAATTCAATGCCATAGCCGGGGTTTGAACCACGGGTCTCCCGGTCTTAAGCGGATTGTTCTAACCACTGAGCTACCATGGTAACATGCTGGTATGACATTAAATTCGTCGAGATGGCACACCTCAATGTCGTAAGTGCTGTAAGTCCCTGGCTTCATAGTTTAGTCAACTATTATTGTCATTTAGTGTTAATTAATTGTCTTTCACACAAGCCGTGTGTAGGACAGGAGTTAGATAAGTAGAGCCAGGCTTTCCTCAAACGCTGTCATTTTTAGTTTCAGCTCTCTTTTGTTTTACGGCTGATCTTTACAAAGCGAACTGAATTTCAATTGTTTCACACAGCGACAGCTTTTGAAGTTTTTGACTATAGCTTTAGCCTAGTTTATTCCCTTATTCCCCTTACTTTTAAAGAACCAATTAGTTAAATCATTTCTGCTAATGTAGGTATATCTTGACAGCTTGTAGTGGATAGAAGAATAAGCTTTTATATGACATTTGTTAAAGAATAAGTAGAGAAAACAAAGATATAACTGGGATGATATTTTTACTTTCTCTACCAGGTATGTACAACGCCTGATCCAAGGATGGGACAAATATTTGACTCCTAACTCCTGCATAAATTGAGTTGTTTCTAGTGCAGTGTGGACAGAGGTGTCACAGTGCAACAAAATTCCACGCAGACGCTTGAAGCAAACATTTTTTGATGTACTATCTGGCAGATAGTCTTTTGTTCCTCAAGCGAAATTGTCCCAATATAGTCACTAGCTGAGAAAAAGAAATACAACTTTGTGTCAACACTTCTTGCTCGCCTCACTTTTGTTAAAGACCCAAATAGATGACTGCCAATTAGTTTCTGGAACATATACTGGCTTGTAGGTTTCGTTGCATGTTACTATGCATGGTGCTACGTATATGCAACAAAGATGATTAATCAAAGCTTTTAGTGTTTTTCTAATTTCGTGTTACACTAACCTTCAGCAATAAAATGAATCTAGTTACAGCTGTTTTATATTGTAAAATTGTTAGTAATTTTGCAATAAAACTGTAGTGTTTATTTTTTTTATACAAAAGAACAAAATCGATGCAACTGCAATCAAATATAATCCCTTCAGCATCCAAGTATGCCACAACACCGGTTATTTTACTTGGGCCTTCCCCGCCCTTTACCACAGGCATATTTGACTAAGTCGCTGAGACTCGAACTCACGGCACTCGGTTTTGAATGGATTGCCAGGCCATTATGTGCTATCTCAGTACAACAACATTCCATGCAAACGCTTTGTCAATTGAAGACTGTTGGCAGACATTTTGTGATAAACTATCTGACAGTGATAGTCTGTTGTCCCTCCCTCAAGTGAAATTGTCTTAATATAGTCACTAACTGAGAAAAATGAATAGAACTTCTTGTCAACCCTTCTTACTTGCCTCACTTTTGTTAAGGATTCCTCTCCTTGAAAGACCCAAATCGATGATTGCCACTTAAAGTTGGAGAGATCCATAGTGGTTCCTGACAGTTGCCTTATCTCTGGCCGCTCCGTTACACTGTTGCCACTTCGTCCCGTTCACGGCTGCAGGACAATAAGTAATTTTCAAACAAACAAATTAATTAAAACACATAGCACAACAGTACATTACAACATAGAAGAAGTATGCAGCAAAGCAAAATAGCATAGTACAAGCGGATACTCGCGCCAACTGAAACTGCATTGAGGAACAAGGACGACATCATTGCTTACGTAGCATGAATCTATTGGCTGACAGGCAGACACATCTTATCAGCTGAGACTGCGCTGGCTGTCAGTGATCACTATGGATCTCCCCGACTTTAGTTTCTGAAACATACTGGTGTGCATGTTTCGCCGCATGTTACTATGTTAAATAAACATTGGAACTTCCCTCATCAAAGTTTTCTCTTGTTTCCTGGCACCAATGCACACGTGCCTTTTTCTGCTCATTTTTGAAGTGATGAGGAATCCAACAACCACAAACACAGTTTTCTGACGTGAAGCTTTACTTCAAGGATGTTCGATCTAATATTCAGAGCTGCTTGAATCTGGAATCTTCAACAAAGATATTTGCGCAACATGCGCTCTGATTTCATCAAATTTTCATCCATTGTTATTGCGGCCTTCCTGTTCGGTCATCTTCGAGATAGTCCCTTTTTCTTTTAAACTCTGCAAACCATCGATGAATCATGGATTACAAATAGTAAACCTTTCCAAATGCCCGATGTAATCTCATAATACTCTCTCTCTCTCTCTCTCTCTCTCTCTCTCTCTCTCTCTCGTCTAAGTAAACTTTAAACATCACAGAAAGTCGTCGCAAGGAAATGATCTATAAGGGTGCATGCACATACACAGAAGTGCTGATGCTGCACATAGTAGGAGCCCACACAGGTTGTACATGTTACTGCTTAGTAAAGGGACCAGGCGCATCGACCTTGAGTGGCAGAGCTCTGCATTCGCTGTGTATTTGCTTACTAGAACAGCGAAATATTAGTAACTTGGCGTAAAGTAATATAACACAATGGAGCAATCTGGGGCTGGGTACAATGGCATAAATTGTGTTTTATCGTGCTCCACATTTTTACTTTCTCTATACGTGCTATGTACATAGTGTATAGAGAAGGTATTGTAATGCACTCAAAAATTCGATACCGAGATTTTACCGGGAATATATGTTTTGAGACCTCCTGAATCAAAAAAAAAAAAAAAAATCATTTTCAGAAAAATGTCCGTGTGTGTCTGTCCATGTGCATCTGTGGGCAGCATAACTCAAAAACGAAAAGTCTGTTAAAAACCAAACTTGGTATTTAGGTTTGGTATCTTCCAAGGATGTGACACGAAGATTTTCAAGAAAATCCCCCGACTCGCAACTACCCTTTACATAGAACTTTTTTCGAAAATTTTGATTTTTGATTTTCTAAAAAATGGCTCTAACTATTTTGATTAAAATATCGTATATTAAAGATATTTACCTGACTACTTTATTCTGGATGAATTTTGCATAACTCTAAACCGTAAAAGATGGAAAAAAACTTAACGTCCTGAAAATGTATAGCACGTTAAAACACACAATTTATATTACATACATTTTTGTTTTTCGTGGGGTTGATCGTTTTTGAGATATTCCTTGTTTTTGGTTTCAGCTTTGAAAAACTTATACTTTTCTCATACAGAAATTTGCCAACTCGTGTCCATACAAACAAACGAACTTCAGTCAGATAGCAACCAGCTTCTGGCTTTCACTTTAACCTATGGTACTCCCTTATTTCGGTTCTACTTACAAATAAGACTATTTCTGCTAATTTTTCTCGATTAGCATGAAATAAATAAAAGAATAAGCTTATTAAAAATAATTTCTTACAGAGATGTAAAGAAAGTCATGTGAATGGAACACTGTTTGGTAAGTTTTTGTCCATCTCTTACGGTTTAGCAGTTATGCCAAATTCCGTAAAATTCATCCAGAATAAAGTAGTCTCGAGATACTATTCCAGAAAATTCAAGATATACATTTTATTTGTTCAGATACATATCTTTAAAATACAATGTTTTAAGTAAAATCGTAGGGCCATTTTTGATAAAATCAAAAGTTTTGAAAAATGTTCCATGTAAAGGGTAGTTTGGGGTCGGGGGCTTTTTCTCAAAATCTTTGTGTCGCATCCTTGGAGGATACCAAACTTAAATATCAAGTTTGGTATTTTACCGCCTTTACTTTTTTGAGTTATCGTATTCACAGACATGGACCTTTTTCTGAAAATGTTTTTTTTATAAAGCGGACCTTAAAACGCCTATTTCCGGAGAAATCTCGGTATCGAATTTTTGGGGTGGAATGCAATACCTTCTTTATACACTATGTACATAATACGTGTAAAAAAGGATTGTGACTAACGAAAGAAATCCTCTATACAGCTATCCATCTGAGGGATAAGTGTTATCTCCTCTCCAATAGACGATAACTAATCTTATCAAGGTAATAAACAGATCACTCCAGTAAACTTAGCTAGCTATAATTGCTCAACTTTTCAGATAAACAGGAAACTGACGTGTAATAATAATCTAAGTCTTTAAATATTTCGGAAGAAAAATTACCTGGAAACACATGATTCATTGTTCTTAGCGTTCCTATACTCTTTTACAAGGTTTAACGGATATCTGCTTATTGTAAATTAGGAGGATAAACTTGTCACTATACACATAGACATTTGTTTTAAGCAAGAGGAGAATACAGCAGGCTAAAGCGATAGTCAGACGTTTACTTTCTCTACGCATTTCATTGTACAAGTACTAGGGTCGGCTGCTAAATCCAGGGCCTCTCAATGAAAACAGCATTTAAAAAGATTGTTTTTTTTTTTCGCAACATAATCTCCAGAAAGGCTAATACATTTGTCATATCGGTGTACTAATTTAATTAAACCATCTCGTAGTGCGATTTATCGAGGTCCTCAAAATAGATGTTTATCGCACCAATGATCTCCTCGTTGCTGTGAAATCTTCGTCCTCCAAGACATTTTTTGAGATTTGGGAACAGGTGGTAGTCCCTGGGTGCTAGATCTAGCGAATAGGGTGGATGTTCAAGCAATTCCAAATTTAACTCGCACATTTTTCCCATTGCAATGGCTGGACGATGGGCCGGAGCATTTTGCCAAATGAGATATTTTTCTTTTCACCTCATCACTCAAACGTTGCAGTAAACTTGCAGTGATACTTTTACCCTTTTCCAAAGTAATCAATAAAAGTAATTTCCTGTACATCCCAGAAAACACTCGCTATAACCTTGTTAGCTGACAAAATTTACTTTGCCTTTTTTGTAGTTGGTTCACCTGGTGCAATCCACTGTTTTGACTGTGATTTACTTTCTGGAGTGTAGTGATATATCCAAGTTTCATCCATGGTCATAAACCGTCTCAAAAATTCACTGGGATTTTTACGGTAGAGTTCCACATTTTAATACAAGCAATTTTTCTTTACAACTTTTGATCAGGTGTCGACAAACGCGGCACACATCTTGCACAGACCTTGTAAAAGCCCAAAATATGACTTAAAATATTACCTGCACGTTCTTTTGATATGTTTCAGCCTCTGCTATCTCAAGCAACTTTAATATGCGGTCTTCCAGTAATAAACGAAGATTTTTTTCAATGATTTTTGGAGTTATCACTTCTACAGGGCATCCAGAGCGAGGCTCATCACTAGTGCTCGTACGTCCCATTTTAAACTCTGCAACACACCTTTTAATCAATGAATATGAAGGGGCAGAGTCTTTCAATGTACTGTCCATTTCCTCCTTGATTTCTTTAGGCGTTAAGCCTTTCAAATGGAAGTATTTAATCACTGCTCGTTTTTCCAAATCCTCCATTTTCGTGAAAGCTCTAAAGTTCTCTTGTTTAAAACGTTGTCATTCGAAAACTAAACAAGCTATTGACTTGTAAGTATGGATACAAGCTAGTCTAGAGTTAAATTCTACGATGCTACCGTCTAACTGGCCTAGTGGCGCCATATCTGTGTGAGGCCCGGGACTGACCCTAGTAGGTAGGTAGAGAGGGCACTGCAGAAATTGAAATCGAGTTTTATTTATGGACGTTCTTTAACTTTTGTGATTCTTAGCGTCCCATTCTATACTGGGCTTGAAAGATTGCCTAGTTTTTCTCAGAGTCCTCTTTATCAGGCTTCAGACTTTTTTTACGAGCTGTAAATCTACAACACGAGACAACCGGCTTTACTTCCCTTCCGAAGGAAGCCATGCTAAGGACTTTTACGTCCGAAAACAAACATCGCCCTCCGTAAAAACATTTTTGCTTTCTCTACAACGAATATGCATGCAATGTACATAGTAGTTAAGAGAAGGTATTGTATTCCACCAAAACTTCGATTTGGAGATTTCACCGGAAACATGTTTTGAGGTCTCCTGAGTCCTAAAAAGGATTTTTAGAAAATGGTCCGTACGCGCGTGGGTGCGTGGACAGCTTAAAAACGAAAAGACCGTTAAAAACCAAACTTGGTATTTATGTTTAGCATCTTCCAAGGATGTGACAGAGAGCCTTTCAAGAAAATCCTCCCACAACAAACCACCCTTGACAGGGTAAAATGTTTGAAAATTTTGTTTTTCTCAAAAATGGCTAACGATTTTGATTAAAATACTGCATATTAAAGATATTTTCATAAAAATAAAATGTATATTTTGAATTTTTTTGGAAATAGCCTCTGAAGACTACTTTATTCTGGATGGATTTTACGGGATTTTGCATAACTGGTAAACCGTAAGAGATAGACAAAAACTTACTTAACAGAAAATACACAATTTATGTTGTATACATTATTTTTCGTAGAGTGAATAGTTTTTGAGATATTCCTTGTTATTGGTTTCAGCTTTAAAAAAAACTTATACTTTTCTGATGCAGGAATTTGTCAACTTCTGTCCATACAAACAAAGGAACTTCTGCAATTTTTTTTCTCGATTAGCATGAAGTAAATAGAAGCATAAGGTTTTTAACAATAATTTGTAGCAGAGATGTAGAGAAAGTCATGTGAATGGAACACATCAGATTTTTTTTCTCTTTTTCCGGTTTCCTACATTTCCTTTGTTGACCTATTTATATACTGTTTTTTTTTTTATGTACACATACACGACATTACACATTTACAAACACACAAACACCTATGCCCAAGGCGGGTTAGTTTTTGAGCTATGCTGTCCCCTCCCCCCCCCCACACACACAGAGCTTTTTCTAAAACAAATACCTTTTTGGATTAAGGGGGGAGTCTCAAAATATATTTCCAGTAAAATTTCAGTATAGAATTTTTGGCTGGAATACACTACCTTCATTATACACTATGTACATAGTACCCATAGAGAAACTAATATGTAGTAATAAGCGTAATAATTAAATATTTTGCTCCTACCTCCCTCCCCAGCAATTTAAAATACCGCATTTTCTAAGTAAATTACCATAAGGTGGTCATTAAAATACGAACATTAACAAAAATGTCGGTATGTGCAGTTTTATTGTATGTATATTAACAAATCCGATGTGTTCTATTCATACAAAAACTTCTTCTGTCTACTTCGTGCTAATTAAGATAAAAATTACCAGAAATATGGTTTTATTACTTAGTTTCTTGAAATTAGAAGGAGAAATAAAGGTATATATTATGTTAAAGCAATAGTAAAATAATTTAAAAGCTGGTCATTATATGAAACGATTGAAATTCGTTTCTCTTTGCCTAGCCAAGTGGTATGAAACGAGGTATTTTAAAACAGAAACCAATAACAAGAAATATCTAGGAAATGTTTAACTCTACAAAACAAAATAAAATGAACAAAAAAGAAAAAAGTATGATATAAATTATGTGTTTAGACTTACGTGTTGTATGTAATAAGGCGTTATCTATCTCCTATGGTTTATCTTTCCCAGTTATACAACATTAAACCAGAATGAAAAGGCCTTTCACAGAGAGTTCAAGATATGTAAAAAGAAACACATGGTATTTTTATCATTGGCTGTTTTTGAAAATAAAAATTTCGAAAAATGTTCCCAATGTTGGGAGTGGGGAATTTTCCTGAAAATCTTCGTGTCACACACAAATATGCTTTTCGGGGAGGGGACATGTAATTCAGAAGGGTTCAAATAACATTTACGGTGAAATCTCGGTATCAAATTTTGGGTGGACCTCAATAGCTGCTCAATCTGCCTTGAGCATAGTACATATGTGTTCGAGAAACTAAAAAAGTAAGATTACAGTTTTCAATTACAATTTTATTAATCGTAAATTCAGACGTTGTATGTTTAAAATTTAAGATACACTGCTTTCTTCCCCTTTTACATGTTTTATCGATTTTACATAATCGGATTATAGCTTTAATTTGCGTACCAATTATTTAATTTAGTTCTATCAGATGTGTTTTTAAACTCCTTTTTTTTTCATCAGCTATAATAAAGTAGAAGCCCGCCTGGGTAGCGTGGTGGTAGCATGTCTGCCTCACGTTCAAAAGGTCGTGAGTTCGAATCTCGCTTAGGGTGAGTTACCCGGGTAAGGTTTTTATTTCGGGGTTTTCCCTTATCCTGAGAAGACGAATGTCGAGTAACTTTAAGCTCCATGGAGCCCGAGATCATTTGAGCATCATATCATCAATTACATTCATCGTCCGATATGACCAACCAGGTTAAAGGACGTTAAATTACAAAGAAAAAAAAAAAAAAAAAAAAAAGTAGAATAGCTCGTAGCGTGTCAGGGTAGTTCGGTAGCATTTCTACGTTTCTCTAATGATATGGCAGCAATGGAAAAAATAAACATTCCTGTTTTGGAAGCTATAATAATTAAAAGCATATACTTCTTTCCTGACGATATGTTAACTTCACGTAGGACCTATCTGGGTAGAAGCCCGAGAACATATATTTCTCTCCGTAGAAGCTGCATGCAACATTACCTTTGGGCCTTTAATGGTCTATATTTGCCCAAATGGATGCAATACCCACAAATACTTTTGGTATTGCAATGTACGAGTTATTTAGGATAAATACACACGACAAAAAAAGTATCGACGAGGATGGGATTCGAACCCACGCGTGCAGAGCACATTGGATTAGCAGTCCAACGCCTTAACCACTCGGCCACCTCGTCACATGAGAAATGAGTGCAACTATTATGCAATTTAGCCCTGGTTATAATATCTAAAACTTAATTGATGTATATTTTTTAAAGTGTTGTAGTAGAATAAATAATTTAGTTCCGTATATGTTTAAAATGTAGCATCATTGCCGGCTCTATGCTAACAGCGCCGGATAAGATGGCGAGGTTTTCTCTTGTAGCCGGTTCCGTAAGAGTAAGCATCACTTTTCTTTTTTAAATGCGTTGTATGCCGACGAACTAGTGTAATAATAGTAATAGATCAAACTTTATGAACTGAAGTCAATATTTTCTACTACATGAATGGGATTAGTGCCGTTAGTAATGTGTAAGTGCTCCACATCCATAATCCCAAACCGCACACTTTTGCACCCGGCCTTTCCCGGTTTTCAAGATTTTATTCTATTAAATAGAAACTGAACATTAAGTATTGCTTAATAGTGGGAGAAGGATTGTCTGAATGCTATTTTCGTTATCCAGAGGTAGCTTCGTGTTCGTTAAGTTTCAGATACTGCAAAAAAGGTAGACATTTTATACTATTCTTATTACAAAACGGCAGATAAATGACAATCAATTTTATGCATGAGAGATTAGCTGCATCTTAGTTTGAAACTCTTTGAAAGGGCTTGAACTTAGTATGTAAGCAACTTAATCCAATTTGAAATAACTTTTAAATTATAGCATATTTCTCCAGACTCCTTTGTTCCAAAGTTAACTAACTACCTTTTCTTAATTCCACTCCTAAATTTGAAAGGAAAACTATTGCTTCATGAAAAGAAGAAGAAGAAGAAGAAGAAGAAGAAGAAGAAGAAGAAGAAAAGAAAAAACAACGTAAAAACAATTATTTTGCTGGAGAATAAATCCCAAGTAATTAATAATAATCTATACAAAGAATTAAAAACAATACAGAATTCACATATATTTTATGTAGGTATTAAAATACGAATTTACCAAACATGTCTTTGGTAATTTATTTACTAATTTATTTGTAGACAATGCATTTGTATTATTGCTAAAAAAGAAATGGGTTGTAAAAGTAGTAGGTACTTGAAGTAGGATATCTATTAATTGACTTCTATCAATATCTATCCATTAAAAAGTTATTTGGGGGTGGGGGGGGGGGAGGACAGGATAAAAAGTAGCTAAATTATCTCTGGTGGCATAACAGAATAAGTTACTTCATTTAATATTGTTGGTTATGATATAATTTTGAAAATAATGTCCAAAATATGAAACAAATTAACAGTTAACAGAAATTTTAAATATCTGATGTATTCCATTCACATGATTTTCTATACCCTGCTCTACAAACAACTTTCGTACAGTAGATTACTTCTCTTTCTACTCCATGCTAATCGAGATAAATATTTAAAAATGGTCTTGCTACTTAGCTCCTTATATCTGGAAGGGAATTAGTGTAGTGTGGAAGTGTTGGAGGGGAATTCCGCACTGACTGTACGTCAGACCCCCAGAAGCTCAGAATAAGATGAGAAAATTACAGCGGGCAGCCGGAACCGACGACGGGAACGCTAAGTGCCCACGCCTCAGGAGTGACCAAATCTTCTTGAGTCTACAGACGATTACCAACGCCATCCCGCCGTCGAGAGCTGAATTTCTATAGCGCAGTCACCTTCACGAGAGAGCGCCACAGTCTTCGCCGACAGTTACAACCCTAAAAAAGATTGGATGAAACGGAGATGAAATGAAGGGACAGGAAGTTCATGGAATGAAGAAACCTCCCCAGCATTCGCCTGGTGAACCATGAAGAAACCCATGGATCAGAGAGTTCGGCCGCAGGGAAACGATCCGACGACCTCCGGAATGCCAGTCTCATTCGAAACGCCTCAGCCTCCCGGCTCGGTCGTAGAAAGGAACTAAGGGGGGGGGGGGTGCACTATGCTAATGTGATAGTCAAAAGTTTTAAAAGCTATCGCAATGCGATTGTCATTGAAATTCGCTTCTTTGCATGGCCCAGATTAAAGCAAAAGAAACACGGAGGACTTCCTGTTTGAGAAAAGTATAAGTATTTTAATATTGAAACGAATAACAGGGATTCTCTTAAATCGGTTAACTCTACATTAAAATATATATATATGTGTGTGTGTGTGTGTGTGTGTGTGTGTGACAAATTATGTGTTATAACTAATTCCACAATTTTTGTGCTGTACGGTTTGCATTTCTCTTAAGTTTACCAGTTATGTAAAATTCAGCAAATTCCTTCAGAATTAAGGGATCTTCAGAGGCTATTCCCATAAAATTCAAAATATACATCTTGTTTGTGATATAAATCTCTTTAATATATATTGTTTTAATCAAAATTGTTATTTCCATTTTTGAGGAATTCAAACATTTTGAACATTGTTTCATGTAAAGGGTAGTTGGGGTTGGGGGATTTTCTTGAAAATTTTCGTGTCACATCCTTGGAGGTTGCTGAACTTAAATACCAACTTTGGTATTTAACGGACTTTTGTTTTTGAATTATGCTGCCCACCCCCCAACACACACGCACGCGCGCGCATACACACACACACACACACACACACACACACACTGAAAGATTGACACATACGGACATTTTTCTAATTTTTTGGGGGGGGGATTCAGGGGGTCTCAAAAACATATATTTCCAGTGAAATCACGGTATCGAATTTTTGGGTGCAATATAGTATCTTCTCCATACAGGATGCGCGCCAGTTCTTGACGAATGACATTTTAAAATGAGAGATTTGATGAGAGTCACCTACTCACCTTTACCGAAACATTGGAACACCGAAGCAGGAACGGCAGTCATATGTTGTGTACGTTATTGTGTTTCTGCTCTGCAATGGTGCAGTCACTACAAAGTCCAGTGATGTCAGTCACATGCAGTCACTCTCAACCTCGGCTACTGCTTACACTACACTTTACACCTAATTTTCTTGTAGTTCTTCTATTACCAACACTTCCCTATCGTCTTCTTCTTCTTATAAGTTGGAATCATTTTCATTAATAACTAGCGATCTCTCGTTAAAACACTGGCTATGGCATATACCCGTAACACATGACACTTTGCAGTAAACTTACGTTGAGTATTCCCGAAAGTCGAAACTTAATCGTAAGAAAGCAGAACTGTCGTTATTTTAACAAACTATTTGCCTACCTGCTTATCTAGGGTAGGCAAGCTCACTGTGTCTTCGCTAAAGGTCACACGTCTAGAAGGAACGAGCAGCCTCTATATAATACGTGTAGAGAAAGTAAAAATGAATTAAGAAAACAAAGTAAACTAAACTGTATGCAAAACCCAACATGTTTGTGTGGAGTTAAAATGTGGACTCTCAAAGCTGCAGATGAAAGAAGACTTCAAATAGCAGAAATGAGCGTTTTAAGAAATATAGAACGCATAGGAAGAATATAAAGATTTTAAAATGTGCCGATAAGGAAGTCTATAAAAAAACAAAGAAATGAACGGTAGGCTGAATTAAATCGAATGGATAGCAGTAGAAAACTAAAATAAATAATAAAAATATTCTGATGTGTTCCATTCACATGACTTTCTCTACATCTCTGTAACATCTAGAATCACTAAAATCACTTGCAAAACAAATTTTTAAGAGTGACGTGGCCAGTGAACAGGTAATCGTAGGGGGAGACCTAAACCTTCCGCGGAATAAATGGGCGGGTGACGTGAGGGGAGGGGAATCGCCGGCTACTGCTAATAAGCTAGTTTAGGAAGGAAGCTTTGTTCAAACTATAAAAACCCCAACTAGAGAAGGGGCGGTTTTGGATATCTTTCTTGTAGAACCAGAAGAAACTGTACTAGAATGCGAAGATTTTCCAGGTATAACTTGGAAGCTCTCGTTTATCTTTCAGGAGAGGCCAATCTCTCATTGCCAAAGTCTTCTTCCGAACCATAGCCACCCCAGTTGTTGGGACAGTGTGGACATTCATTCTCGTTCAGCTTAAAGTCAGCCTCTTTGCAGCCTCTGCAATATTTTGGTCAGGTGCTCGAGATGGTCTTCGAAGTTGTTGTCAATGACGTTAATGTGGTCCAGATATAGAAGGCAGGCGTCGAAAGTCATCACTGATTCCATGAAGCGCTAGAAAGTGATTGTCACGTTACAGAGGCAAAGGACATAGCTACCAAAACGCTTGGGCTCTCGAAAATGAGGTCTCTTCCTTATCTCTGGGGTGTAGACCCACTTGACATATTCTGGTTTCAAGTCCAAAGTCGATAACCACTGTGCAATAGCATAAGTGTCCAAGTGTCGTCAATCCGGGAGAAGGGAAAACAAACCTTTCTGGTGACGACGTTCAGCTTCTTATAGTCCACACGGAAGCGAATCTCACAGCTTTTTCACCAAGGCTCTCTTACACACCAATAAAACCCTGGAGCTCATGTCCCCCAGCATGTCAGGTACCTACGCTTGCTTTGCCAGAGGATAGTTTGGTAGTTATCGGATAGTTCAACCATCTCCGGTATCGACGATGGAGTGCTCGGCCAATGCGGCAATAAAGGTAATGAACTTGGCTGAAGACAGACTGGTATCGTCTAAGCAGAAGCCGGATTCTCTCCAGAAGTCACGTTCAGATGGTCGACCGCCCTCTTCAACAAGCCTTCCAGCGGGGGCCCAGATCCTGCGACTGTATTGGGTCTTCGTATCCTTCGTACGTAGATACACTCGCAGCTAGCTCGCACCTCCCCAACTCTTTTCCGGCCTGAATGTCCTAATCGGTTTTCAACGAATTCAGCACCTCAGGAGCATCTCCTTTCGACAAGGCATGTCGGAAACGTGATATTCTTTAATGGTGTCTTTCGGTGCAAATCCAGATTTCTTGTCCGTTGATCTTCCAGGTGCGCCTTCATCACCACCACCTCGCTTCTTGCGGGCAAAGTAATATCGTCCCTCAGGATCACCATAGAGATCTCGGATGTTCAAGGTGACTCCAAAGAGTCGACTCGTGCCGGCCGAGTCTCAATACATTTCGGTTGAGGTCAACTGTTGCTTCGTAGCTCCCGAGGATTTCTTAACCCAGTATCACATCCTCAGTCACCTTCACGACGGACATCCACAGACTCGCAGTACTCCGCCCACTGGACGAACTCGACAGGGACTCCTCCATAAACAAGGTATAGACCGACGCCAACAATAGCTGGTAGGGCAGACTGCGTTTACGTGTTGGCAAACCATTCGTCACGTCGGGTCTGATTAATGTGCACTAGTATCCGGCACAAATGTTCATGTATCCAGCCGTCTGTCATCTACTCTTTTGCTTAATGTACATACCGTACATTAGGCAAAGGCTGACTCTGACGTGCCCCCTCGCCACGTCTGTTTTTATTTGTTTCCCGCGGTTTTGCTGTTATAGTCCTTCACTAAATATTTAGCTGGGTGTAAACCCAGGTCATACCACATTGTCTCTAGGTTGATCTCTCTTAACGTAACGGATACTCCTGGTCTTCGAAGTGTACGCAGTTGTTATTTTGGCCCCCTTCATCCCCAATGCGGTCGTTAACACCTCATGGATTTTCTTATGATTAGGCGCTGTCGTATCTGCGTACCCCATTGTCAGAATAGTCAACTTTCTGAGTCACATAACTAGAGGGGAGGCTCAATAATGTTTTGCTTCCCAGCTGTTCAATTATCAAGACGAACTTCTGCATCGTCTCTCCTGGCCGGTGCAGCCTTAATTTCAGCTGACTGCTGTAGGCTGCGGCCAAGCGATGGTTTCAACCGTGCTTGAGAGTCTTCCAAATGCCTCCCGACCTGCCGGCTTCGGAATCGTCCGTCCCCGATTGAGGCAATTCCGTCTTCCTCATGTACTAACCGCCGGTGGCGAAGAACTTCGAAGGTTGACGTCCCAATCGTATGTAGGTGACTTGACGCGTGCAAATGTGTCATTTCCTGTGATTTCTACCTTTAAGTTCATCAGCCTTCTGTCGAGCATCTTTCCACCCTGACGTTCAGATCCTTGGCGCTACTGTCAGTTCTTCCTTCCAAGACATGAATGTGGTCCCTGAGATCCTTTAGGACATTAAGCTTTTCACCAACTTTCTCCATGATGTTAACGCGCTTACCAATGTTCCTCCAATTTGTTTCACATTTCCACAAGCTCTTTCATGTCTTTCGCGCCGGCCAGTTGTTCATCGTTTTGACCAATATCTCTCTTCATTTTGGATATTTCCGTATTCATTTCTTTGTGCATCACCTCCGTCTTCACCATTCCGGATTGCATTTGCTCCTCCGTTTTCTCCATTTTGTATTTTATTTTCTTCTCCATCTTCTCCATTCCGGATTTTATGACTTGGATTTCTGATAGTAATGTTTTCACCATTTCGCGCCTGACACGTGTTACAAATGTCTTTATTTCAATTCATATTTATTTCGCTTCGCTTCGATGCTCGTTTACTCAACTGTCGGCTGCTTCGACTCTCTCTTTCCAACTGCACTCTCGAAACTCTCTGCTGCAACTGACCTGCTTTATTCGATTGGAGAGGAAAACTACGTTGTTGCATTCAACCCCCAGCAGTGGGTTGAAGGATATGTGGGGGTCTCCACTTGATAGTGACATAACGACTAAAAATTTAACTCCACCAGATTTTAGAAGGAGAAGGGAAGAGGCGGTACCGCGGTACTCGCGGATTCTTGGCGAAAGTTGGCTGGTCCGAACTTTCGGGCAGAGAAATGAGAATTGGGAGGTAGGAGACAGGCTCAGTCTGCCACCGAAGTGAATTGATGAGAGGATACTTGGGATTGTAGAGTAAACCGTTTTTGAGATATTCCGTGATATTCAATTTTGAGCTACCTAAAACTTTTCTCAAATCGAAAATCATCTTTCTTTTCGTCCCTTTTCTTTTCTCCTGGCAAGAAAAGGGAACCGAATATCAATTGTTTTGCATAGCGACCAATTTCAAAAGATTTAACCATCGCTTTAATCTAGTGAATCAGCTTATTTCCCTTCTACTTAAAAGTAAGTCAGTAATAGGACCAATTCTACAAATGCTTATGTAGATTAGTACAATATACCCATAGGTTAAAGAATAATCTTTTGTAAGAAAAGCTTGTTTGCGGAACGCTAGAGAAATTCATGTGAATGGAACATATCAGAGTTTTTTTCTTTTACAAAGATCCAAGGATAATCTAGAAGCCGGATAATCCTTACATGAATAGTTGGGAGTTTACTGTAATTTAATTGTGAAAAAATAGTTTTTGTTTGTTTTTAGTGTAAAGAGGGAGAATATGTAATTTTACACAAAAGGTAAAAACGTGTAAAAAAATCTGATGTGATACACTCACATGTCTTTCTCTAGCAACTCTACAAACTTCTTACGAAAGAAGTTCTTACTTCTATCAACAACACGCTAATCGAGATAGCATTAGCAGAATTTTATTACTTAGCTCCCAATAAGTAGACTGGAACTAAGGGAATGCACTAGGCTTAAGTGCTAGTCAAATGTTGTAAAAGCTCTCGCTTCTTTGCTTGACTAGGAGTAGAACAAAAGAGAAACGGACACTCCCGTCGGAGAAAAGCATAAGTACTTCACAAGGAATACCTCGAAAACGGTAAGATCTACGAAAAAAAAATTATATGACATAACTTGTGTATTTTAACAAGATCTACTTTTTTGTATAGTAAGTTTTTATTTATCTCTTACGATATAGTAGTTATGTTAAATTAAGCAAAATTCATCCAGAATAAACAGGACTTTAGAAACTATGCCCAGAAAATTCAAGATATACATTTTATTTGTGATAGAAGTGGCTTTTATATGTGGCATTTTAATCAAAATCGTTAAAGCCATTTTTAAGAAAAACAACATATTCGAAAAATTTTCCATGTAAAGGGTAGTTAGGGGTGGGGGGATTTTCTTGAAAATTTTCGTGTTGCATCCTTGGAAGATACCAAACTTAAATACTACGCGTGCAGCTAATTTTCAGCTGAGTTAAAAAGACGTAAATATTTACAGCGGGATTGCTAATTAATTTACGCTCATTGTATTGGAAAGTGATAAGTAATATTTTATTCCGAGGAATTAAACAAATTTTCCTTCGGGATAATAGATTGGGAATTAATATTGCGAGAGACAGAATTTTCGATTTCAAGTAATGCACTGAATTGTACTGAATGATTGCAATTTCGTGTATTGTTTGTTAAAGTTGATCGACAATAAATTACAATCCTACAAAATTAATTCGATTATTGGATTATTTGAAAAATTGCCGTCCAGCGTCAATAACCTGGATGGATCTACAGAGCTCATTAACGCTCTGAGAAAATTAAAGATTCATTTTATTTATGCTTCAAAGACCTGTATAGCATTTCAGGCTTTTTTGGTCGCTCTGTGAGTTAGTGAAGGTTTAGATTTATTTGAACGACTGGATTTCTTTCAGTTCCTGAAGCAAACACGGGGGCTGTTGAACTGTTTCTCGTTTAACTTTCTTTCCATTATCTACTATCCCTTCTTCCCTACCAGGTTCATTAAAATGCTACATATGACTGCTTTCGCATTGTATTCTGATTCCACCCTATTCAGGGAGTCAATGTTCATCCATCATCCTATTTTCTGAACCATTTATAACGCCGCTAGAAGGGGAGTTTAGCTTGATCACCAACAGAGTACTCTGGCGGACAGATGCTTTACTTTAGTTACGCCAGCGCATTAGCAGATGGCGCGAGCCCTATGTTGTTGGAAAGCTGGGGGTGGCTGTGGTAGTACGGGTTGTAAGGGTCGGGAGTTGAACTTGGGTTTTGATCAACAGGTGCTACATTCGAGATAATCGATATACACGATTTCCATTCACATTGAACTTGTGTGAACACCCGGAACACTTACTACACCACCAAGCAGGCGGAGCGGTTCCTCAGTATGGCTGTAAGGATTAAAATATTTGTTGCTTTCACATGACTTTCTCTTTCACAAGTTGTTCTCTCAATAGCACACTCGTCTGTCTACTTCTTCTTTCTTTCAGTTTCACATTTCATTGTAGGAGAAAGATCCAGCAGGCTACAGGGAGAGTCAATTTTGTGATGACATCTTAATTACATGTTTTCCCATGGGGGAAAAAAATCTTGTGTGTTCCATTCACATGACTTTGTGTACCCGTTATGCAAACAAGAACAGAAAGTTTTTTTTTTTTTTTTTTTTTTTTACTTTCTCTACATGTACTATGTGCATAGTGCATAGAGAAGGCATTGTAATGCCCCCAAAATTCGATATCGAGATTTCACCGGAAATACATGTTTTAGGACCCCCTGAATAAAAAAAAAATGTCGGGCGTAAAAATCCTTAGCATAGCTTCCTTCGGAAGGGAAGTAAAGCCGTTGGTCCCGTGTCGTAGATTTACGGTGCGTAAAGAGGCCTCTGAGCAAAATTAAGCGGTCTTTCACACCCAATTTAGAATGGGACGCTGAGAACCACAGTAGTTAAAGAGCGTCCATAAATAACACGCCATTTACATTTACATTTTGTGTGTATGTGTGTGTGTGTGTGTGTCTGTCTTTCTGTGGACAGCATAGCTCAAAAACTAAGTTTGGTATCTTCCAAGGATGCGACATGAAAAATTTCAAGAAAATACCCCACCCCCAATTACCCTTTACTTGGAACTTTTTTCAATAATTTTGATTTTTTCAAAAATGGCTCTAACGACTTTGATTAAAATGTCGTATATTAAAGATATTTACCTGACAAATAAAATGTATATCTTAAATTTTCTGGGAATAGCCTCTGTAGACTACTTTATTCTGCACGAATTTTACGGAATTTTTCATAACAGCTAAACCGTAAGAGATAGACAAAAACTTACCACACAAGAAATGAAGAGCACGTTAAAACACATAATTCATGTTATATACATTTTTTTCGTGGAGTTGATCGTTTTTGAGGTATTCCTTGTTATTGGTTTCAGCTTTAAAAAACGTATACTTTTCTCATACAGGAATTTATCAAAACCTGTCCATACAAACAAAGGAACTTCAGTCGCATAGCAACCAGCTTTTGACTATCACTTTAACCTATGGTACTCCCTTAATTCGCTTCTTCTTACAAGGAAGCAAGTAATAAGACTATTTCTGCCAATTTTTTCTCCATTAGCATGAGGTAAATAGAAACAAGAGCTTTTTTACAAAGTTATGTGAATGGAATACATCAGATATTTTTTCTGCATCACGTCAATCCATATAAGCATTAGCAGAAGGGAAATACGGGAATGCATTAGGTTAAAGCGATGGTCAACTCTTTATATGCTTGAAATTCGTTCTCTTTGCATTCGTAAAACAAAAGAACAAGGAATGACAAATTCCCGTTTGCGAAAAGTTTCAACTACTTTAAAACTGAAAACAAATAACATGAATATCTTCAAAACTTTAACTGCCCTCCCCCAAATTGTATTTGACATAAATTGTATGTTTTAACGAAACCTACATTTTTGTGCATTAAGACTTTGTCAATCCCTTTAGGTTTAACCGTAATGCAAAAATAGAGGGACCTTCAGAGGCTACTCCCAGAAAATTCATGGTTTTTTAATCAAAACTGTTTAAGCAATTTTTAGAAAATATAAAATATCTAAAAATGTCACTAAAAGTAGTAGTTTGGGGTGTACAAATATCTTCCTGTCGCATCCTTAGAAGATGAACTTAAATTTAAGGTTGATATGTAACCAACCTTTTGTTTTTGATTTATGCTATTCATAACACACAAATAAACATACAAACACACACAAACGTACCTTTTTCTCAAAATGCTTTTCCTCCTCTCTCTCACTCTCGTTCTCTCTCTACTTACTACAAAGTAAGAGAAGGTATTGTATTCCACCCAAAAATGCGATATCGAAATGTCACTGGATACAGTACGCGTTTTAGGGTCTCCTGTAACATAAAGAAAGATCGAAATAAAAAGTTTTTTTCGAAATAAAAAGCCGTGTGTGCATGTCCGAATGTCTGAGCGTCACACCCAAAAACTAAAACTCGGTATTGAAGTTTAGTATGCTGCAAGGAGACGACACGGAATATTTTGAAGAAAGTCCCAAACTCTAAAAAACCCTTTACATGGAAAGGGTTTGAAAATTTTGATTTTCTCAAAATCACGCCGGGCCCGCCTCATAATTGCCAACATACATTATGGGAATAGATACCTAATTGGGTATTGTATTCCACTCAAAAACTGGATATCGAGATTTCACCTGAAAGACATCCAAAAAGAGCATTTTTAGAAAAACGTCTCTGTGTGTGCGCGCGCGCCTGTGGAAAACAACTCAAAAACGAACTTGGTACTTAAGTTCGGTAACAACCGTGGATGTGACACGAAGATTTTCAGGAAAATTCTTCCACCTCAAGCTGCTCTTTACACGGAAGCTTTTTCCAAATGTTCGATTTTCTCAAAAAAGACTCAAACGATATTGATTTGAATGCCTTATATTAAATGTATTCACAGGACAAATAATGTATATCGTGATTTTCTTTGGAATAACCCTGAAGTCCTTACCAAGCGGGAGACCTGGGTTCGATCCCCAGTACCGGCGTGGGGATTTTTCCCCCGCTGGGAGACCTGGCCCGGGGTGCACTCAGCCTAAGGTCCCTGGGGGGGGGGCCAATTGAGGAGCTACTTGATGGAGAAGTAGCGGCTCCAGGTCATGAGGACCGCATTAACCGGCCGGGGTGGGCTCGAGGCGCTGACCACGTCTCACCCTCCAATACTGCACCCCATCCATGACGTCTGTAGTGGACCGAGATGGGGGACGCAGCGGCCAAGGTTCCCCGTGAGCTGTCGTGCCATGGAGTTAAAATTAAACCCTGAAGTCCTCTTCATTCTGAATGTCTTTGCATAGCTGGTAAACCATAATCGACAAAACTGCATTAAACAAAAAGCTTAGATTTCATAAAAACACTTATTTTATGCTATATACATTTTTTGTAGAAATAACCGTTTCCGAGATATTCCTTAATATTGGTTTGAATGTTTAATACTTATTTTCTCAAGTGGGAGGCTCTCATCAGTTTCATGTCTCATAGATGTTTATTCAGGGAGTCTTTCGCTATCGACTTTTTGTTTGGAATACAATACCTCTTTACTCTATACGCAACAGAGAAAGTGAACGTGGTTTATAGCCTTCAATCCAGGCCGTAACCCATAAAAAAGCATGGGATGTATTTTAGGACTTGGTTCCTACCACAAATGTTCAAGAACCTCTTTAGCTCCTTGGACAACGACCTTGCTCAGACTGTCGATGGCGACGCCGTAAATATATTTATATTAATGCCATAAATTATTCCATTCTAACGTTTTTATGGCTGGTAGGGTAGTTTTATTACATGAAAATCCGTCGTCAGGTTGTTCATTCAGAAAGAGGGAACCAAACTCGAGTAGAACTTCTGGCAACAATCTCTAACAGCATTACCTCATGAACCTAAAGCAAATGCTCAATTGAACATTTACCTATGTTTAATAAGCAATAATTTCTCAATGCACGGAGAAGGTTTCATTAGAAGTACAGTCTGGGCTAAAATCAGAGTGGGGTATGGAGCAATACATCAAGACAGATACCAAACTCATTAGAGAGGGGCTCGCGTGGATTAGACTAGGAGCATGGGGGAGCGCAAAAATGGTACGAGAATCTGTCCCATTTGCGAGGAGGAAGAGTCGTGGATCTATATCTTGGCAAGATGTAGGGGTACGGAGGAATGACAGGAAAAATATTTACCGCGATTCTTTACCACAGCGAATGTAGAGCTAGAAGCATGTTGGATGCTACTGGCAGGCATGGAAGACGTGGACGGGCTAGTTAAATTTATACTTACGGCAAGACAGCTGAGATCTGAAACGGCTGCTAATTGAGAAGGAGAAAATATATATATACATATATATATATATATATATATATATATATATATACACACATACACATACACATACACACATACATATATTTTGTCATACTTAGGTCACTATTGTGTTATGGTTTTATATATTGTGTATATATTATGTGCATATATTTCTTTTAAGTGTGTGTATCTATTATAAGAGGGTACATTTATGAAGATGTACTCTGGGCTTTAAATTTAAACTGCTGTATTTGAATATTTTTATACTTTTATTTTCGTGTTTGCTCTTTTAATTCGTTTTTGTTGTTTTAATATTGCTTTTTAGTGTGTATTACAAAAGCACGTACGGTCTGTGGACCCGTGCGATTGTTGAAATTCAATTTGTGATATTGTTATGTCAATAAATACACTTATTCATTCATTTATGTTTAATAAGCAGCGAGAGAGAAGGCGCTCAAGTAAACATTCCTACATAATGACCTCTAAGCTCAGATTTTTTTAAAGCCTAATATAGTTTTCTATGCTTTATTTAAAATCTGATGTGTTCCAATCACATGACTTTCTCTTGCTGTTCCACAAACAAAATTTCCTTAAAAAAGAATATTCTTTTATTTACATCAATTGTGCTAATTGAGATAAACATTAGCAGGGTTGGTATTTTTACTTGCTTCTTTGTAAGTAGAAGGCAAATAAAGGAATACACGAGGCTAAAGCGATAGTAACATATTTTAAAAGCAATTGTGACACAATTGAAATTCGATTCTCTTTGCTAGCCAGGAGTCAAACAAAAGAGTCGAAAAGAAAGATGACTTCAGGTTTGAGAAGGTATGGTAGGCTAAAATTGAAACGAATAACACGGAATATCTCAGAAAAGCTTACTTACAAAAAAGTGTAGTAGTTTGTTTTCTACCTTTTACAGTTTACCAATTAAACAGTTATACAACATTTATGCAGAATAAAGGGGCTTTCAGAGGCTGTTCCCATAAAATTCAAAATACCATTTCACTTGCGATTAAAACGACTTAAACATTTTATTATTTTAATCGAAATCACTAGAGCCATTTTTGGCAAAACAAAATTTTCGAAAATTGAGCTACGTAAATGGTAGTTTTGGATTGGTGGATTTTCCTGAAAATATTCATGTCGCATCACTGGGATATGCTGAAATACAAAGTTTAGTATTTAACCGACTTTTCGTTTTTAAGTTATGCTGTTCACAGACACACCCCGGACTTTTTTCTAAACATGCTTTTTTATTTACTTTTTTCCCTTTCTTTGATTAAGGGCCTCAAAACTTCCCTTCTACTTATAAGGAACTTGGTAATAAGACAAATTTGCTAATGCTTATCTCGATTAGCATGATGCATTAGAAAGAAGAAGAATATTTTGTAAGTAATTTGTAGAACAGCTAGAGAAAGTCATGCGTATGAGACACATCTGATATTTAAAAGTATGCTGCTATGTATGTGAAGATTAGACAGCGGATTTTAGGCAAATGATTATCCTTTTCCTTTTCAGCTTTTGTACTTATATGTTTCAGGTCTGAATAAAGCAAATTGATTGTGTCTAAAATATCTATTTTGACGTTAGGACCTAAGTCTATTTTAAGCGTCTATTTTTCCAGTTTACCCTATTTTTACTTTCTCTCACGATCTATTGTGTAGAGAAGGTATTACATTCCACCCCAAAATTCGATACCAATATTTCACCGGAAATACAAGTTTTAGGACCTCCTGTATCCAAAATAAAGCATTTTTAGTAAAAGATCCGCGTGTGGTTGTGTGTGTCTCCGTGCGTCTGTGGACAGGATAACTCAAAAACGAAAAGCCGGTAAAATATCAAACTTGGAATTTAAGTTTAGTTATCTTTCAAGGAAGCCACACGAGGATTTCGAAAATTTTGATTTTGCTCAAAAATGGTGAAACGATTTTGATTGGAATACCGTATATTAAGGATATTTACATGGAAATAGCCTGTGAAGACCTGTTTATTCTGGATAAATTTTGCTTGGTTTTGCGTAAGTATTAAACCGTAAGAGATAGACAAAAACTTACTACACAGAAAATATAGATCTCGTTAAAACACAGCATTTATGTCATATACGTTTTTTACAAGGAGTGTGCCATTTTGAGATATTTCTTGTTATTGGTTTTCGTTTTAAAACTTTTCACATATGGGAATTTGTCAACTCCTGCCAATGGAAAGAAACGATTCCATCCACATGGCAACCAGCTTTTAAAATATTTGACTATAGTTTTAGCCTAGTGTATCTATATCTTTATTTCCCTTCTGCTTACAATAAAGCATTTCTACTAATGTTTATCTCGATTAGCATGAAGTAAATAGAAGAAAAATCTTTTTAACAATAATTTGTTACGGAGATGTGGAGAAAGTCATGTGAATGGAACATATCAGATTTTTTTTTGTATGAATTCATATTTGTGACTGTTTTGCCTGCGTTGCATTCGCATTTATATTTTATGTGTTATTTTACACTAGCTATAGAATCACAATTAAATAGTAAAAGTCTACTTTGATTCTTTAGCCTGTGCCATAAAACACAGCAGGACAAAAAATTCTCAAGACCAATTATTATCCACTACGAGAGATGCAGTAGCCATTTAAGTGGCAATCTCAGTATACATATGGATACTTTGTGACAAATGTCATAACTTTTCTATAGATGATTTCGAGAAATTGCTTATTTACTCTGAAGCAAACTACGGCAACGATGTTTAATCTTGGTCTGTGACTGTAGAGTATTTGTGTTAATTGTAGTATGCATTTAATATGTTTTATAGCCGACATTAAACATTAAATCATGTTAAGAGCATTAATAATTTAAATCACTGTTTTCATGTTGTGTTTTAATATCTATCTCGTTTTATTTTTAGAGTGTATATATAACAGCCCTAAAAATAATAGTAATAAAAATCTGATGTGATCAATTCACATGACTTTCTCTACATCTCTGCAACAAATTGTTGTTAGAAAGCTTATGTTTCTATTTACTTCAGGCTAACGAGAAAAAATTAGCAGAAATAGTTTTATTACTTGCTTCCTTGTGAGTAGAAGCGAAATAAGGGAGTAACATAGGTTAAAGTGACAGCCAAAAGCTGGTTGCTATGTGACTGATGTTCCTTTGTTTGTATGGACAGGAGTTGACAAATTCCTGTATGAGAAAAGTATACGTTTTTTAAAGCTGAAATCAATAACAAAGAATATCTCAAAACGATCAATGCCACGATTAAAATGTATATAATATAAATTGTGTGTTTTAACAAGCTCTACATTTTTTGTAGTGTTTTCCTATCTCTTACGGTTTACCAGTTATGCAAAATGCTGCTAAATTCAACCAGAATAAAGATGTCTTCAGAGGCTACTCACAGAAAATTCAAGATATACATTTTATTTGTGATGTAAATATGTTTAATATACGGTGTTTTAATCAAAATCGTTAGCCATTTTTGAGAAAATAAAAATTTTAAAACAATTCCATGTAAAGAGTAGTTGGGAGTGGGTATTTATTTATTTTTTTAAATCTTTGTGTCGCATCCTTGGAAGATACTGATACAGATGTTTGTTTCTGAGCTATGCTACCCACAGGTACAGACACACACACACACATACACACACGCGGACAAGTTCTATTTTTTTTTTATTCAGGGGATCTCAAAACACATATTTCCGGCGAAATTTCTGATCGAATTCTTGGATGCAATACAATACGTCCTCTATACACCATGTACATAGTACGTGTAGAGAAAGTAAACAAAACTGATATCTTCCATTCTATTTGTTCTACAAACAAAAAATTCTTACAAACGTGTATTCTTCTGTTCTACTTCATGCTGATCAAGCTTAACATTAGCAGACGTTTACTCATAGTTTTTACTTTCTCTATGCGCACTACGTACATAGCGTATAGAGAAGGTATTGCACTCCACCCAAAAATTCGATACCGAGATTTCACCGGAAATATATGTTTTAGGGTCCCCTGTAACCAAAAAAATCATTTTCAGAAAAAGGTCCGTGTGTCTGTTAACACAATAACTCAAAAACGAAAAGTCGGTAAAATACCAAACTTGGTATTTAAATTTCCTATCTTTTAGGGATGCGACACGAAGATTTTGAGAAAAACCCCCCCACCCCAAATTACCCTTTACATGGAACTTTTTTCGAAATTTTTGATTTTTTTAAAAATGGCTCTAACGATTTTGATTAAAATATCGTATATTAAAGATATTTAAATAACAAATAGAATGTATATCTTGAATTTTCTGTGAATAGCCTCTGAAGACTACTTTATTCTGGATGATATTCTGGATGAATGTTACGGAATTCTGCATAACTGCTAAATGGTAAGAGAAGGACAAAAATTTACCAGACGAAAAATGTAGAGCACTTTAAAACACACAATTTATGTTACATACATTTTTTCGTGGAGTTATTCGTTCTTGTGATATTCCTTGTTTATGGTTTCACCTTTAAAAAACAAAATTTTCTCATACAGGAATGTGTCGACTTCTGTCCATACAAAGGAACTTCAGTCACATAGCAACCAGCTTTTGAGTACCACTTTAACCTTATGATACTCCCTTATTTCGCTTCTACTTACAAGGAAGCAAGTAATAATACTATTTTTGCTAATTTTTTCTCGATTAGCATGAAGTAAATAGAAGCATAAACTTTTTAAGAATAATTTGTTGCAGAGATATAGAGAAAGCCATGTGAATGGAACACATCAGATTTTTCATTTTGGTCAACCGAAGAGAACAGAAGTTCTATACTATTATTTAAATAGCGACCGGCTTATAAAAGATTTGACTATCGCATTAGCTTCTTGTATTTCTTTATTCCTAGTGTACAAAGAAATAATAAATAATATTTGTCTTGATAAGTGTGAATTAGATAGAAGAATAATCTTTTATAAGTATAGTTTATTGCAATATAAGTAGAGAAATTTGTGTGAATTGTTTATTCAGGGGTCCTAAAAACATTTATTTACGGTGATATCTTGTTTACGAAGCTTTACGGAGTAGAGAAAATAATAAACTTTGGCGAACAGTGAAAATCATGTGATTTTACTAATATCCTCGGTGCGATTCAATAAAATATGAAAGTGTACACTTTCTCTATCTATATCACATAGCGGACGGAGAAGGTGTTGTATTCCACCGAAATTTCATCGGAAATCTATGTTTTGAGAAACCTGAATTCAGAAATAAATTTTTAGAAAAATGTCCATGTTCATATGTGTGTGTGTGAGAGAGAGTGTGAGAGGGTGAGGGAGGAGGGGGAGGATGTTTGGGAGTGTGTGTGGGAGCGTGAGAGAGAGTGTGTGAGTGAGTGAGCGTGACTCGAAAACGATAAGTCGAATAAATGTATATCGAACTTGGTATTTATGTCTAGTATCTTTCAAGGGGGGGGGGCGCGCCGTGGCCGAGTGGTTAGACCGCTCACCTTCACCGGTTCGATTCCAAGCGCCCACATGAGAGATTTGTGATGGCCGAAACGGTATCTCGGCGGGATTTCTCCAGATCCTACGGTTTCCCCCGCCATTTCCTATCATCCACTTCCTCACGTCGTACCTGGCTATGGGTCGTCCACGCGTTCTAGATTCTCCATTCAGTGACTTCGCGCCGTTAAGTCCTAGGTGTGTGTTAGTCCTGGTAAGCCAACTTCGGGGGGAAAAAAAATCTTACAAGGATAGTACACGAAAATGTTCAGGAAAACCCCCTATCCCGTTGTAATGCTTACAATGCTAACTTCATATACCAAACCCGGCGGAGGACGATGGATTTTTTCGGGCGTAAAACTCCTTAGCATGGTTTCCTTCGGAAGGGAAGTAAAGGCAGTGGTCCCGTGTCATCGATTTACGACACGTAAAAGAACCTCAATCCTGATACAGAGACCTCTGAGCAAAATTAAGCAGTCTTTCACACCCAACATAGAATGGGACGCTGAGAACCACAGCAGTTAAAGAGCGTCTATAAATAACACTCCATTTCCGTTTCCCCCTACCCCAAACTATCTTTTGAATTTGCAAAATTTCGAAAACTTCATTTTTCTCAAACATGGCTCTAACAATTTTGATTGAATTACCATAAAGTTATTTACGTGACAAATAAAGTGTATATCTTGAATTTTTTGGGAGAGCTTATGACGTGCTCTTCATTATGAAGGACTTTTGTATAAGTAGTAAACCTTAAGAAATGGGCAGATCTCGTTAAATCACACAATTTACGTCATACTTTTGGGGGGGGGGGGCTAACCGTTTCTGAGACGTTACTTGTTTCAATTTCAAAATACCTATACTTTTCTCAAACGGGAGGTTACCTTTCGTTTCATCGCTCTTTGTTTTACTTCTGGCCGTATCACATCAATTGTTTCACATAACGACCGACTTTTTAAAACATTTGACTGTGCTATAGTCTAGTACATTCCCATATTTCCCTTTAGTTACAAGGAAATAAATAATAAGACTATTTCTGCTAATGTTTATCTCGATTAGCATGAAGTAGATACAGAATAAGTTTTCATAAGAATAGTTTGTTTACAGAATAGGCATTTTTATTGTTTTTAGCAGATCCTTTCCTTTAAATTAGTTTCATCAAGAGGAGAAATTGGAATTACTTCTGTCAAGTGTAACACACGTGTTACATTCTTATTTTCTCTACACCTACTATGTATATAGTGAATAGAGAAGGTATTGCACTCCACCAAAATATTCGATACCGAGATTTCACCGGAAATATGGGTTTTAGGGCCCTCTGTATAAAAAAAAAGGTATTTTCAGAAAAAGGTCTCTTTGTGTTTGTCCGTGTGTGTGTGTCCGTGAACACGATATCTCAAACGAAAAATCGGTAACATACCAAATTTGGTATTTAAGTTTAGTAAAATATCGTATATTAAATATGTTTACCTGATAAATAAAATGTATATCTTGAGTTTTCTGGGAATAGCTTCTGAAGACTACTTCATTCTGGACGAATATTACGGAATTTTGATAACTACTAAACCGTAAGAGATGGACAAAATTTACCACACAAACAAATGAGCACGTTAAAACACACAATTTGTGTTATATTCATTTTTTTTTCGTGAAGTTGATCGTTTTTGAGACATTCCTTGTTTTTGGTTTCACCTTTAAAAACCTTACTTTTCTCATACAGGAATTTGTCAACTCCTGTCCATACAAACAAAGGAACCTCAGTCACATAGCAACCAGCTTTTGACTATCACTTTAACCTATGCTACTCCCTCATTTCGCTTCTACTTACAAGGAAGCAAGTAATAAGACTATTTCTGCTAATTTTTTCTCAATTAGCATGAAATAAATAGAAGCATAAGCTTTTTAACAATAATTTGTTGCAGAGATGTAGAGAAAGTCATGGAACACATCAGATTTTTACTGTTTCTTCCATATACATTTGAAACAAAAACTTCACCTGCACATGGTCAGGTAAGACGCCTAGTATTAAATAAGAGAGATATAATCCAAAGTTATGCTGAGGCGTCGCCTCACAATGAACGTGAATTGCATAGTAACGAAGTACGACAACACATGATCTTGTTTATGTAACTTTTATGTTAAAATGTCTGCATCTTGTGCATTACAATTATGTGACACCTTCAAGTAAATCGGAATGAAGAGTGTATGAAAAACTTGCATTCAGTAGTTGTACAGTCAAGAGGGGAAAAAATCTGATGTGTTCCATTAGCATGACTTTCTCTACATCTCTGCAACAAATTATTGTTAAATAGCTTATGTTTCTATTTACTTCATGCTAATCGAGAAAAAATCAGCATAAATAGTCTTATTACTCATTTCCTAGTAAGTATAAGCGAAATAAGGGAGTGCAATAGGTTAAAGTGATAGTCAAAAGCTGGTTGCTATGTGGTTGAAGTTCCTTTGTTTGTATGGACAGTAGTTGACAAATTCCTGTTTGTGAAAATAATAAGTTTTTGAAAGCTGAAACTAAAAACAAGGAATATCTTAATACCGATCAACTGCACGAAAAAATGTATATAACATAAATTGTGTGTTTTAATGTGCTCTACATTTTTGTGTGGTAAGTTTTTGTCTGTCTCTTACGGTTTACCAGTTATGCAAAATTCAATAAAAATCATCCAGAATAAAGTGCTCTTATTCCCAGAAAATTCAAAATATACATTTTATATGTGCTGTGAATAACTTTAATATAGCCGTAATCAAAACCGTTAACGCCATTTTTGAGAAAAAAACATTTTCAAAAAAAATGTCCATGTAAAGGGTAGTTTGGAGTGGGGGGATTTTCCTGAAAATCGTGTCGCATCCTTGGAAGATATCAACTTAAATACCAAGATTGGCATTTAGCGGTCTTTTAGTTTTTGATTAACATACCTTATTTTCAAGACAAATGAAATGTATATCTTGAATTTTCTGGGAATGGCTTCTGAAGACCTTCATTCTGGAAGACCTTTTGTTTAGCTGGAAAATTCGTGAAAGAGAGCGAGAGAGAGACAGACACACGCACACGCATTTACTACATAAACATGTAGATCTCATTAGAACACACAATTTATGTTACATACATCTTTTTTTGTAGAATTAACTGTTTTCGAGATATTCCAGATTATTGGTTTCGGTTTTAGCTACTTAAACTTTTCTCAAAGGGGAAACCATTTTTCATTTCGTTTTCGTATGTTTACTCCTGTCAAGGAAATATTATGGTATTTAAATGGTTTCGCTTAGCGACCGGCTTCTACTTACAAAGAAGCAAGCAATAAGACTAATTCTGCTTATATTCATCTCGATTTGCATGATGTACGAGGGCCAGCCAGAAAGTGACAGAACTAAATGTTAAGTAAATTTATCAACACACAACTTTATTTACAAAGATACAGTACCTTGCTCTGTTTTCCAGCGCAATCGTCATTGCTATCAAGGTATTTATTATTTCGTGGTACCGGTTTTTCAGCACAGATGTACTCTTTCACCGCTAGAGATCTGAGCCAAGATGTCACTGCCACTTTGACATCTTCATGACTGAAAAATCTTGTGTATCCAAAAAGTCATGTATTTTTTTTATCCAAAGCAAAACACCGGTTTTTCTGAATTCTTTTATCAACATTTGCTTCTCCATAAGGATTGATGAACTTCCACTCCAGTCTTTTTCTACACTCTGGTTCATCCTTGATTACTCGTAAATTATGCGTCATTTCCTCACTGAAGACTCGTTCATTGCATTATCACTATACGCTTGCGTTATTTGTCTATAAAATTTGTTTGGCCGAACGTTTTGTGCATTCTAAAAAACGAATAAGCTCTTAGGCGGTAGAAAAACTGGTACCACGTGACAATACATTCTTGACAGAATGGAGATTACGTTGAGAAATAGAGTAGGGTACTGTAACTTTGTAAATAAAGTTTTATGTAGATGTCTTTCGTTATTGTTTAGTTATGCCAAATCGTTCGTTACTTTCTGGAAAGCCCTCGAGGGGAACTTATTAAATCTCTTCTAATATTTGTTCATTGAAGCATTAAAAAAAAAAAAAAAAAAAAAAGTCCAATAGCATTTGTTCTTTGATCAGCCGATTTCGAAAAAATAAATGGTTTTTATTCCAAATGGGATGCGTAATCTTCAAGAATGTACGAAGATAATAGTTTGTTACTTATAAGATGCGTAGAGTAACGTATTTCTGATATTAGTTTCGGTAGTAATTATGAGACATCACACAGAGTTTCGAAATAATTAATCATTTAAAAGCATTAAAGGAATATTCCAAGCAGCCTTTTCAGACGTGAAGTAACTCGGCAACGTTGCGTTGAGATTGGTCAGGTTTCTGAACCGACTTCTGAAAGTAAACACGTCGGTCGCTTGCAAACTCGATTCAGAGTGGTGTAATGTTTTGGGGCATTCTAATTGGCCTACACTGGTGTGGTAGCAGCAGTGAGGCGTGAGATTTGTGGTGGACAAAGCGGCGTTGGGGCGGGGTTTTCTCCGGGTTCTCCGGTTTCTCCCGCCATTGCATTCCAGTGGTGCTTCATTTTCATTCGTGTATCATCAGTGTCACCGTCTGTGGTGCCATAAGTAGTTAAAGCGGGCGTTAAACACTATCCAAAAAAAAGTGAGGCGTGTTTGTTTATGTACTGACCTAGTGCAAGTGACACCCACACAACCTTCAGCGTTGCTATCTTGTCTGTCTCTTGTTTTTGACAAAACTAAAATATCTCCGTAGGAAATGGTCAGAGACAGAAACGTAACATACAAAATGTGTTCCAAATACCGAGATATATCACTGGTTAAAATTAATGTAATAACATCCTTTCCGCGCGGTATACTACTGTGTCAAGAAGGTTCCGGGAATTTGCCAATAAAACACAAAAAAATGAATAATTCATCCAGTTTTATTTGATCGCCTTCAAAGTAGGCCCCTTCTGAAATTATACACTTATACCAACGAATAATCCAATCATCAAAACATTTTTTGTAGGCACTTTTAGGAATCGATGTCAATTGTCGCCGCAAATTTTCCTTTGTCTTCTATCGACTGAAAACGGGTGCCTCGAAGTGGTAACTTGAGTTTTGGAAAGAGAAAGAAATCAGCAGGAGCCAGCTCAGGTGAATACGGTGGTTGTTCGATGAGATTTGTTGAGTTTTTGGCCAGAAATTCGTTCACAATAATAGCCTTGTGAGCTGGTGCGTTATCGTGGTGCAGAATCCATGATTTGTCGTTCCACAAATCTGGCCTTTTTCGCCATATTTGTTATCTCAAACGCCGCATAACGCTCAGATAATAGTCTTTATTTAGCATCTGACCTTCTGGCAAGAACTCTTGAGTGCACGACACCGCGATAATCGAAAAAAAAAAAAAAAAAAAAAACGGTCAACATTACCTTCAGTTTTGATCAAGTTTGACGTGCCCTTTTAGGTTTCGGTTCAGTTTGAAGGCGCCATTCGGAAGCTTGTTGACTGGTTTGAGTATCAAACTCGTAAACCCACGTCTCATCGCCAGTTACAATGCGTTTCATGGATGTGAGGTCGGAACTGGCTCGTTCTAGCATGTCTTAGCAATCCTTACGCGATTGAGTTTTTGTAGAAAATTCAAGTCTTTCGGAACTAACCGAGCTGCAACGCGTGTCATGCCCAAACAATCGTTTAAAATGGTACGAATTGATTCGTGAGACACAGAAAGTTCAGCGGCAATCTCTCTCAGACCTAAATAACGATTTTCAGACACCATTTTCTTCACTTTAGCGATGTTCAGTTCAGTTGAAACCGTTGATGGCGGACCAGAGCGAGGCTAATGTTCCACCACATCTTGACCACTTTTGAATGCACTGTACCACTCATATGCGCGTGTTTTTGATAAAGTCGATTCACCGTAAGCCCTCTGTAACATGTTTAGCGATTCGGCACACGAAATACCATTTGTAATGCAAAATTTGAGACATTTTTTGTTCAATATTTGCATCCATCGTAAAATCGCAAATCACCTTTGAGATGAACTAACAAAATGGCGTACTGTAAACAACTAGATGACAGATGACGATCAAACTCCGCGTGGGTATAGAAGAAAGTTGTACCAGCTTAGCGACTACAATAATTTCGAATCTCCTTTTTATAGGAGTTTTAAATTATCAATTCCCGGTACTTTCTTGACAGAATGTGTAAATGATTTGCTTGCGGAACAGCTAGAGAAATGTAAATGGAGCGCAACAGCTATTTAATATGTCAAACTTCTTATGCGAGACTATTAAACTGACGAGATTAGATTGTTATTCTGGAAATAAAATGTGTGCACCTGATACTTCAGAATAGAAACAAGAACTAGTAAAGAAGGAAGCATAAAGAACTAAAAGCAATTTGCTGTAAATGTCACTGCCAAGCAGACAAATGAAGTTGATATAAACGTGCGTGGTAAGTACAAAGCTCTTTAGTGGTTTCCTCATTAGCGATGAGTGAAGGTCATATGTTAAGCAATGTTTTAAAGCAAAAATCTCTATTCACAGCACAGCCGGCAACGCTATTATGCTTGTGGGAATGAGCTAATGGGCAAACTGTTTCTCTTTTGTACAGATCCAGCTTTCTAGATTTAGGAGAGAACGTATTAGGGTCTTACATGAGACTTTACTAAACAAGATATTGAATTACAAGTTCATTTACTCACGAAAAGAAAGACTTAACTTTTTTTTATTTTATTTATTAAACAACAAAGGTCGTCAACGACCACACTATTCTTACATATCAAGACCAATGTGAATGCAAAATTTAATACAAATATATTAAAAATGTGGTCATAAACTTAACTATTTTAAACGTTGGCAACAGTAAAATGTAGTACATGTATATTGTTAAACAATTATACTAGTGTCAAACTCTGGTTATAGCAATTAAATTACATTATATAAAATACAACATTTGAGATATCTCCATGAAGTTGAATACTTTTCTGCAATCTTCGGTGGAAAAAATGGAACATTACCACTCTTGAGGTTTAAGTTCCTTCTTTCGTTCAGCAAAGCAAGGCACTCGAGGATAAGGCGAGATGTTGTTACGACTTCTCGGGCATGGATCTTTGGTTGTTTTCATCATCAGATAACTATGGCTGAAGTTGAAGTGGCCGATGCGCAACCTGGTAGGTAGTTTTTTGTTTCCTTCGGAATTTAAGGTTTGATATTGCCGGTTCTGTAATACATTTCCTAACCTGTTGCAGTTTTGAGGGTGTAGATTTCCACTGTTTGTCCCAGTGATCCGCGATATAGCTTTTAAACATGTTTTTACATCCTGAGGTGTACCAGTTTAATCCAGCTTCAATTTATTGCAGTCTCGTAACATATTTAGCTGCCACATCTCCGGTAATGCCATTATGTGATGGAAGCCATACCAATGAAAAGTTGAATGAGTGGAGTCTTGGAGAATCTGTTAGCAACAGCAGTAAGTGTTGACATGGAGTCAGAGAAGATCACAAGTGGTGGATTTTTGTACCTTTGAGTGCTTATTTCAGTTGCTTTGAGGACGGTCAAAACTTCAGATGAAAAGATGGAGAAGTAATCTGGTAAACGCTAAGAGCTATTTTCTGAAGATGAGGAGGTGATTATGGCGCATGCAGATTTTGAGTCTCGTTTAGATCCATCGTGTGCACTTTGTGGTGTTTATGGTATTTCTGGTGAAGCAGGATTACTGGTCTGGGATTGCTGCTGAATAGTTTGCTATTTGTGATGCCTCCAAATCAATGGATGGAGTAAAAGACCAGTGATTTTGGACAAAAAGGACGAGAACAATACATTTCTGATTTTGAAGCATTAAAAACGCGTTTGTTTGTCGGATTACTTGGTGAGTAAAAAGTTGAATAGGAGACATTGAGGCACAATTGTTAGTATCGTAGGTCCAAGGGAAAAGGCTAGCCTCCACAAATAAGCTGTTGCTTGGACTAGATCTAAAAGTTCCCAAAATTACACGACATACAGTGTTTATAATGGAATCAAGTAATTGAAGGCGTCGTTTACTTGCTGAGCTATACACTACAGCCCCATAATCTAGTTTGGACTGGATCAGATTTCTGTACAAGTTGATTAAGCACTGTGGATCAACGCCCCACTTAGAGAGTAAGAATATTTTAATGATGTTTTAGCCGGGATGAATATTCTGCTTTGAGAGACATAATGTGTTGTTTCCACGTATGTTTCTGGTGGAATGTCATGCCAAGAATTTTACAAGTATTCGTTCTACGTAAATTATGGTCACCAATACTGAGACTAATGTCGGCTTGTAAATCCTTTTTTGTCCTAGAGAAAACCATATATTCAGATTTCTTTTAGATATGGTGAAATCTTAATTATTTGCCCAGTTGTAGATTTTATTCAAGAATTCCTGAATGATGTGTTGTCAAATAATATTTTTCCCGCTGCACAAATACTAATATCATCTACAAAGAGGAATACTTTTACTGGATGCTTAATTAGGGCAGTCAGTTCATTTATAGCAATAAGGAGTAAAAATAGCTCATTACCGAATCTTGAGGAAGACCGTTTACCATTTCCATAGAGGGGGGGGGGGCAGTTTATCTTGGATGCGCACTCTAAGGTATCTATAAGCCAAGAAATTGATGATGATTGAATGCTAAGATATTTCCTTTAAATTTCATGTTTAGAAGAATCTCTATTAGCCTAGGTCTGAAGACCATTTCATATATCTTTTCAATGTCCAAATTAACTGCAAATGGATAGTATTTAATACCGGGGCATCACACATTTCAGTGTCTATATTGACTAAGTTGTCACCTGTGGTACGAAACGGCCGGAAACCACTTTGATAGTGATAAAAGATTTGTGTTTCCAAAATCCATCTGAGGCGACTAGAGACTATCTTCTCCAAGAGTTTGCACAAAGTACAAGTTAAAGAAATTGGGCAATAATTGGCAACTTTGGAATGGTCTTTGTTAGGGTTGGGAATGGGAACAACTATGGCTTCCCTCCATTAGTCAGATAAGGTTTGAGTCTCCCATATAGAATTGAACAACTGAAAAGGTAGTCAATTCTTATTTGTGGAAGATTTTAAGGAAGCTGTTGTGGATGTCTTCTGGTCCTGGAGCAGAAGTTTTGCTTTTATTTAACCACTGAAGAAGTTCGTCCAGAGCAAATGGTTGGTTAAACTGATCTTCATTACACTTAAGTTGAGATTTAACAATTTCATTAGAGGTGATTTTAGCTGAGATCCGATTAGAAAAAACTGGATCGAAGTTGTTGTTACTTTAATTATTGGTAAAGACGTTAGCAAACAGCGAGCTAATAGCTAAGGGATCATTGTATTTGAAACCATTATCATCATCTAGACTCCTAAGGAAGGAAGACGTTTTACACCCACTAATTGACTTTATCTTAGCCCAAAGAGTTGAGATGAGAGTTTCACTGGTGATGGAGGAGGTGAAGTCATTAAAGGACTTGGTCATTGTAGACTTAAGGACATAACGTGCTTTTGCCCTAGCTTTTTTTATATGCAGTACCATAATCTGTAGATCTAAACTTCCTAAAGGCTTTCTTCTTAACTTCTATAACTGACGTGCACTCATCATTCTACCACAAAAGTGTCGCCCTCCGTGGTGTAGTGGTTACCCAAGGTTACCATGGTTACCCAAGGTCGTGAGTTCAAACCCGGCGGAGGACGATGGATTTTTTTCGGGCGTAAAAATCCTTAGCATGACTTCCTTCGGAAGGGAAGTAAAGCCGTGGGTCCCGTGTCGTAGATTTACGGCACGTAAAAGAACCTCAAGCCTGATAGAGAGGCCTCTGAGCAAAATTAAGCGGTCTTTCACGCCCAGTACAGAATGGGACGCTGAGAACCACTGCAGTTAAAGAGCGTCCATAAATAAAACGCAATTTCATTTTTTTTTAGCACAAAAGTGGCCGTTTGTCACTGTTATAGAATTTTTTGGAATGACACATTCAGCTGCTGATGTAATTAGATTAGTGAACTGTGGAACAATGTCTGTAACATTATACGTTTCCAAGGATGTTGGTTTAGTTAAAATATCAATATTATCATTTACATAATGCTGAAATAATGGTCATTTTGCTTTATTGATGGGCCATTTTTCATGAGGGACTACTTCTGTATGTTTTCGGTATTGATTACGAGACCGAGGGATTTTTCCCGCAATGTCTCAAATCTATATTGCACTTTCCGAAGCGTTGCTCACATTAAAGTGCGTGGCTAAACCTGAATTTAACAGAAGGAGATCATCATGATTATTCAGCCACTGTTCCATAATGTTTCCTCTTCTGTCGTTTTTTGAAGATCCCCCTAGGATGTTATGACTATTAAAGAGTAAGCACGGCCTGGGGAGTTGCACAAGAAGACTGTCCAGTGAATTGATATGTAAGTCGTGGCTATTAGGAATGTATATATTGCAAATGGTAACAATGCATTTAATTTGACTTGTAACTGCAAGTGTGGTTTGAAGAGGAATGTCATTTAGAAAATGTTCTGACTGCACAGAATTGGCCACCCTACCACTCGCAATATTGCCATTTTGTCTGTTAGAGGAGGGCGTTGTATAGCCACGCAATTTAGCGCAATGTTGTTTAACATTGATAAGTAGTTTTAAATAGGCTCTTCTTGCATAAAATCCATTAAAATTCCATTGAAACAGCTCCATAGAGATTGTATACTTGAAGCTTGTAACCTTTTAATTAATCGTGAACATTGGGTTTTAGCACCTTTGTTAGGTAAAGTTGGTGGGATGCGTCCCAACATGGTTACCAAGGTTCTGTTTAAAAGGTTCAAAAGTTGGTTTATTGAAAAGGGAAATTCTGCGTCCTGAGATTCTATCATTATCTTGGCATTACTCCACACGCTTCGATCTAGATTATCTGATCTAGTTATTTTTTTCTTTGATTGTTTATTTGACTTTTTCCTTGCTTTTCCTGTTGCTTCAATGACAATTTCTGAACCAGAAAAATCTGAAAACGTGTTTTTTTTTCTCACTTTTAGATAAAGCAAATTGAAGAGGCCATATCAAGTTTGTGGATGACAATGGTCTCTTCATTTTTGCAGTGCATTTTTATCTGCATTTTTCGGTTTCTATTTTATTGTCACCACCCATAGTGGCTGTCAATGATGTAACTGGAGACTGAAGTATTGGGAAACTTGAAAGGTTAGGTGAAAGAGAACGTGAAGTGAGCTTAGAAACACTGCCTTGATGTTTACATTGGAAGCAAATGATATTAGAGGATACATATGTCCAATGTGGTAGATTATCTACTAGCACTTGAAGTGATTCAGGCAGCTTCTTTTCATCTTCCGGTGCAAGGAAAGTTTGCCGCGAAAACTCAATAATGTGTCGGAGAAGCCCGCTCGCAAGAAAGACATTGATGCAAGGGTTTGTATTCCGAAAGACAACAGTTGGTTCTCTAATACATAATGTGGAGTGCTAGTTCACACGTCTTATTACGGGTTAATATTTGTCTAATTGGAAACTCCTGACTTCATACTGTAATTACCTTAACTTTGTTTATAAGCTCCTCTGTGATTTCGTCATTGTTAACATAAACACACAGTCTTTTGTTTGAGATTCTTGAAGCAAATTTTATATGAGATGGATTAACTTTAGTAGCTAACTATTGTACAAATTCAATGGTGGGATCATAATCGGCGGAATCAATTACAATGGCGTTTTCCTTTTTAGGGAACAACATACTTTGGGATGCTTGAGCGTAACTAATTGATGACTTACCTGTACTGGTGGTTGGTTGAGCTCGTTGGGTGGTGGAATCCATGTTTAGGTTAGGAAACTCGAACACAACACTCACAATTATTATTTACATATGGTACCAAATTTGAAAGAAAACTCTAAAGTGAATGGTAAACCACTGGTCCAAAATACACGCACAAATTCCGGAGAATAACAAACGAGATGTTTACTTATTTCATGACCTTCTGGGATGTAAGATTTAATTTTGTTGACCATGTTTTTACTTTTACTCTATAGTAAGTAAGAGAAGTTATATTGCATTCAAAGATTCGATACCGAATTTAACCGGAAATAATACGTTTCGAGGTGCCCTGTATGAAAAAAAAAATCTGAATGTGTACGTGTGAATAGCATAACTCAAATGCTCTCAATAATACCCATATATATTTTAAGGTAGTTTAAGCGGTGCAACCAATATATATATAGGTTATTTTCTGGCTCAACAAGTAGGGGAAGACCGTGTAATTTGGACCAGCGTGTATTTTGGACCGATGTCAGTATAAGAAAACGGGTACTGTTGGGAGCACCAACAATACAGGTATCTTGAGCAGCATTTGTTGTAAGCGTTCCCTCCAATTTTCCGCATTCTATTATCAATAACCTTGGAGGGAATTTTTGGTCTTTGTTGAGAGCGTTTTCCTTGTAATTTTGTTCCGCTTTTGGTATCGTGTATTCTTCCATCTATGATCTTTATTTGGAAACCAAACCAAAACGACGGAGCATTCAATATTTTAAGATAAGTGTGATATAGGTTTATTTCGCTTATTCAGTTTAGGATTATGAGAAATATGATACTCATAAAGTTGTGTTGTGTTATGTAAAATGGACCGAAAGTGAAGTGTAATTTGTTCCGCACCAAATTACACAGAATATTCGGGTATTACATTCCAAATGAGCATATATTTATAGTCACGCTTTTAATATACTTTGGTAATTTATTTAGATATGTACATATTACTGATACATACTATACAAGTTGCCGGATGACAACAAGAGAAGCTAGCAAATCTAAGGGCTTGTACTGTAAATGGAAAAAGGAAGATCTGAGAAAGATGAAAGTAAAAATTCAGAAGAGACTTTTTGTGTTGTACGTGGGGAATTTCACAGGAAGACTGGATTCAGTTGCAATAAATGCAAAAGATGGGCTCATTCAATTTTTTACTTTTGTGATAGGTGCATTGTGGAGTGTACAGTGTAATTCTCCTTTAATTTGGAACAAAATCCTGAAAATATTGTGTCCACAAAACTTTGGATGAAATTGATGTAAGGTGATACTAACTTTGTTAAAGTTAATCTGCTTTACTGGGACATTTTGAACAACAACAACAATAATAATCATAATAATATACGTAATGATTATTCCAGGTCTAAATTAATTGCTATTGTGAATTTCAATCTTTAAAAGTGAATATGAAGTTATACGAATCGATTATAAATGTATTATATAGTGGCCCACACCCTCTCAGACTAAATTACACGCCTCTGGTCCAAAATACACGCATTAGAAAAATACTATAATTATAATTTACAAATTATGGAGCTGGGACTAAACCTTGAAAACTCTCATAATGGTATAAGCTCATTTCATTGACACGTATAAGTAAGTTGTGGACTTTGACGAAGGTTTTCTGTCCAGATATTAGCACTTAAAGTTAAGTGGTCCAAATTACACGGACATACAAATGAGTTGCGCGCAATCATTCGTTTTACTTGACTTTATTAGATGAGATCAGCGGAGGAGTTTCGATTCTGCCAAGAGGGAGAAGACCTAAATACTCAATTTTTAAATCTCAAACTTCGTTTAGGTTAAATACATTTAAATAACGAAAAGAAGTACACACTGTGGTAAGCCGTGTCTTGATAAACGAGAAGAACGCGGCTGTAAATGGGTATTTGGTGCCTGAAGCGGATAAGGGATCCTTTCCTAAGGATATATGTCCGCTGGGAGATTGTAAGGATGTGCCATATTCTTTTTATGTTCAAGGAGATTGAGGAATAGCGGAGGGCACTTTATTAGGTTTAGGAAGGGTTACAAGGGACGTAAGACCCTTGCAGCCACAACACCAGGGATTTAATGTAAGTTGACAGAAGTTACCACAGGGAAAGTTGTAGAAAGCTACACGACCTGCTAAATCAGATACGAAACTAAAAAACAAATTATTTCATTTTTAAGCGGCACAGTTTTACTATCTCTACAACTTACCCATAGTAACTAAAGGAGTACTGCATTCCATCCCCCCCCAAAAAAAACTCTGATGTGTTCTATTCACATGACTTTCTCTACATCTCTGCAACAAATTATTGTTATAAGGCTTCTATTTACTTCGTGCTAATTCAGAAAACATTAGCAGAAATAATATTATTACTTGCTTTCTTGTAAATAGAAGCGAAATAAGGGAGTACCATAGGTTAAAGTGATAGTCAAAAGCTGGTTGCTATGTGACTGATGTTCCTTTGTTTGTATGGTCAGGAGCTTTTTAAAGCTGAAATATCTCAAAAATGACCAACTCCACGAAAAAATGTGTATAACATAAATTTAACGAGCTCTACATTTTCAGTTAAGCAAATTTTTGTCTCTCTCTTACGATTTGCCAGTTATACAAAATTCCATAAAATTCATCCAGAATAAACATGTCTTCAGACGCCATTCACAGGAAATATCTTGCATATAAAAGATTTTAATCAAAATCGTAAGAGCCATTTTTGAGAAAATCAACATGTTCGAAAAATGTTCCATGTAAAGGGTGGGGGGGATTTTCTTGTAAGTTTTCGTGTCGCGTACTTGGAAGACACCAAACTTAAATACCAAGCTTGGTATTCAACGGTATTTTTGTTTTTGAGCTATGCTGTCCACACACACACACACGGACCTTTTTCTACAAACATGTATAACCGGTGAAATCTCGGTAACGACTTTTTGGGTGCATTACACTACCTTCTCTATACACTACGTAGATACATAGTAAGTATAGAGAAAATAAAAACGTAATATGTTGCGATCAATGATTTTCTCTACAAACTATTGTGAAAATGTTTATTGTTTTATCAGCATCGGGATAATCGGGATAAATATTATCAGAAATGGTTGTATTTGTTGCTCGTAAGGATAAGTAATTATGGCAATACATTAGGCTAAAGCAATAGTCACATCTTATAAAAAACCGGTCGCTACTGCAACAATTGAAACTAGGTTCGCTTTGCACGGCTAGGAGTAAAACAAAATAGAGATGAAACGGAAGATGACCTGTTTGAGAAAAGTTTAAGTAGCTTAAAACTAAAACCAATAACATTAAATATCTCGGAAACGGTTAACTCTGCAAAAAAGTATACATGATATAAATTGGGTGTTTTAGGGATAGCTACACGTTGTTTGTAGTAAGTTTTTGTCTATATCTTACGATCATTTTTGAGTAAATTCAAGTAATAAATTTTATTTTCCGTGTAAAAAAAAAACAAACCCTCAATATATGACCTTATAATCTAAATCATTAGAGCCCATACCGAGGCCGAGTGGTTAGACCACTCACCTCTCACCTAGACGGCCGGGGTTCGATCCCAAGCGACCGCATGTGGTGGACAAAGCGGCGCTGGGGCGGGTTTTCTCCGGGTACTCATCATTCATGTATCATCAGTGTCACCGCCTGCGGTGCCATAAGTAGTTAAAGCGGGCGTTAAAACACTACAAAAAATCGTTAGAGCCATTTTTGAGAAAAACAACACACGCATTATTAAAAAATGGGTAGTTGGGAGTTAGGGGATTTCTCTGAAAATCTTCGTGCCACATATTGAACTTAAATACCAAGTTTGGTGTTTAACCGACTCATGTTTTTGAGCTGTTACACACAGACACACACACGAATTGCAGTTGTTAAAATTATTAACATTTACAAAGGACCTCTACGACAAATAAATTAATGTATAAACCCCTACGTAAAATTCATCCCTTAATTAAAGTTTCTCGCTATTTTCTTGGAAAGAAGCGAAAGTAATATGGTACGGGAATGAGTCACAAAAGCCTAATGTTCACTACAAACCATAAGCAAATTATATAATTGAACAACGGTAATTTTATTAATTAAATCTTGTGTAAAAGAGTATATTCAAATTATTTTGTAAAAATGCATTTTTGGATCCAGGGATCTCAAAACATGTATTACCGGTAGCATCTTGGTATGGGATTTTTGAGTGGAATACATTTTCTTCTTTATCTATTATTTGCATTGTAGATACGTCCAAGAGAAACTGTAAAATTACAGAGGATATTTTAAATGTATGATGTCTACCCAAGGCATTTGGAATACTCAGTATTTCGAAAAACCCATGATGTATTCAATCGATGTGCAATTGTCTGATGCTAGTCATGGAAATTACGCTGTCTTATGTTGCATGCTATCGGCCGAGTAATTCCAATATTTATGTAAACAGTCTCATACACATAATTTATTAGGAACAGGACTTTAAATAAAGTGTGTGTTTGTTTTCTGCTTTCAGAATAAGGCCGGTTTTTCAAGTTTCCATGTTTGGAATCAAGATGTCATTTTTCAGTTTCTCTACACTTACTATGTACGAGGGCCGTTCAGAAAGTAGCCTCCGATCGGTCACAGTGCGGGTAGTGGGGGGAGTAGCGACGCCATCTGTGCATTCACGCACTCAGCAGGTCAGTCGGCATCAAGCCGTGGTCGAGTGAAAGTCGTACCTGCGCCAGTTTAGTGTTTGTGGCCGTTTGAAATGTGTACTGCAATAGAAAACCCCGCCAAATGTGAAGTGCGTGCTGTTATAAGGTTTTTTACAGCCAAAGGATATTCTGCAGCAGCTATTCATCGTGAGCTTTGTGCCGTGTACGGACCAAGAGTTATGAGTGAAGGAGTGGCCCGTGAATGGGTACGTTTATTTAAAAGTGGACGAGAAAACGTTCATGATGGAGAGGAGTGGTAGACCATCATTGGTCACGGACGAACTCGTTCAGACAGTTGATGCAAAAGTTCGTGAAAACCGACGTTTCACAATGTCGGAGTTGTCTACTGATTTTCCACAGATTTCTAAGACTCTCTTGTACGAGATAGTGACAGCAAGATTGGGTTACCGTAAGTTCTGTGCACGATGGGTGCCCAAAATTCTTACCGACCACCACAAAACTCAAAGAATGGCCTCTGCATTAGACTTTCTGTCACGTTATGAGCCCGAAGGTGAACCATTGTTAAACAGAATCGTGACCGGGGACGAAACCTGGATTAAGTACGTGAACCCTGAGGCAAAAGAACAATCAAAGATGTGGGCACATTCAAATTCGCCTACCAAACCAATAAAAGCCCGGCAAGATTTTTCTGCCCGAAAATTGATGGCAACGGTGTTTTGGGATGCAAAAGGGGTGGTGTTGGTTGAATTCATGGAACGTGGGACGACCATTAATCAAGACGTGTACTGTGAAACACTAAAACAATTACGACGGGCTATACAGAACAAACGCCGTGGTATGCTGACTTCCGGTATCGTTTTTTTGCACGATAACGCCCGTCCTCACTCTGCTCGCAGAACAACAGCCCTTCTTGAGTCCTTCAAGTGGGACGTTGTCAACCATCCACCTTACAGCCCAGATCTGGCGCCAAGCGATTAGCACCTCTTCATGCATATGAAGAAATGGCTCGGGTCCCAGCGGTTTGATGACGACGAAGAGCTCAAAGATGCGGTCACAGGCTGGCTCCAGGCACAAGCGGGTGATTTTTATGCAGAAGGAATTTCAAAGCTTGTGAACAGATACGATAAGTGCCTCAATCGTTATGGAAACTATGTAGAAAAATAGTGCAAAGATGTAGTTGTAAGATGTATATATTAAAATATTTTTATTTAACTTGGTGAATTTCTTGCAATCAACCGGAGGCTACTTTCTGAACGGCCCTCGTACATAGTAAGAGAAGATGTTGTATTCCCCACAAAATTCGAAATGAAATGCCGTGTTATTTATGGACGCTCTTTAACTGCTATGGTTCTCAGCGTCCATTTCTAAATTGGGCGTGAAAGACCGCTTAATTTTGCTGAGAGGCCTCTCTATCAGGCTTGCGGTTCTTTTACGTGACGTAAATCTACTGAGATTTTACCGGTAATACATGTTTTGAGATCCCTGGATCCAAAAATGCATTTTTACAAAATAATTTGAATATACTCTTTTACGCAAGATTTAATTAATAAAATTACTTTTATTCAGTTATATAATTCGCTTATGGTTTGCAGTGAACATTAGGCATTTGTGACTCATTCCCGTACCATCTACTTTCGCTTCCTTCCAAGAAAATAACGAGAAATTTTAATTAAGGGATGAATTTTACGTAGGGGTTTATACATTAATTTATTTGTCGTAGAGGTCCTTTGTAAATGTAAATAATTTTAACAACTAAAATTAAAGTTAGGAATAAATATGATGCAATTAATGTTCGTGTGTGTGTCTGTGTGCAACATAGCTCAAAAACATGAGTCAGTTAAATACCAAACTTGGTATTTAAGTTCCAATATGTGGCACGAAGATTTTCAGAGAAATCTATGGGACCAACAGCTTTACTTCCCTTCTGAAGGAAGCCATGCTAAGGATTTTTACACCCGAAAAAACACATCGTCCTCCGACGAGTATTAACCCGCGACCTTGGGTATCTGAAGTTAGCATGGTAACCATTACACCACGGAGGGCGACTCACAAAATTCGATATAGGCCTTTCACCGGAAATATATGTTTAGAGGTACCCTGAACTCCACCCCCCCCCAAATCGATGTGTTCCATTCACGTGACTTTCTCTAGCTGTTACACAAACAACTTTCCTTTTAAAAGATTATTCTTTTTACTTTCTCTACGCGTATTATGTACATAGTGTGTAGAGAAGGTATTGTAATGCACCCAAAAATTCGATACCAAGATTTCACCGGAAATATATGTTTTAGGGTCCCCAGTATGCAAAAAAAAAAAAGAGCATTTTCACAAAAAGGTCCTTGTGTGTCCGTGTGTCTATGAACACGATAACTTGAAAACGAAAAGAGGGTAAAATACCAAACTTGGTATTTAATTTAAGTATCTTCTAGGGATGCGACACGAAGATTTTGAGAAAAATCCCCCCATTCCCAACTACCCTTTACATGGAAATTTTTTTCGAAAATTTTGATTTTCTCAAAAATGGCTAAACCGTAAGAGATGGAGAAAAATTAACCACACAAAACACGTAGAGCACTTTAAAACGCACAATTTATGTTTTTTGCATTTTTTCGTGAAGTTGATCGTTTTTTAGGTATTCCTTGTTTTTGGTTTCAGCCTTGAAAAACTTATACTTTTCTCATACAGGAATTTGTCAAGTGCTGTCCATACAAACAAAGGAACTTCAGTCACATAGCAACCAGCTTTTGACTATCACTTTAACCTATGTTACTCCCTTATTTCGCTTCTACTTATAAGTAACCAAGTAATAAGACTATTTCTGATAATTTTTTCAGGGATGTAGAGAAAGTCATGTGAATCTAACACATAAGATTTTTTCTACATGCCAATCAAGGTAAAAATTAGCAAAAACTGCCTTATTACTTACTCCTTTGTAAGTAGAAGGGACATAAAAGTAGACACTATACCAAATCGACGGTCAAATCCTTTAAAAGCTTGCCCAATGTGAAACAAATGAAGCTGGGTTCGCTTTGCATGACCTGTAGTAAAAACAAGAGGTATAAAACGTCACTTCCGGTTTGAGAAAAGTTAAAGTAAGTTACATTTGAAACCAATAAACAGAAATATCTCAGAAATGACAGCTCTACATAATATGAATTATAATATTTACTGATCCAATGTAAATAATAATAATAATAATAATAATAATAATAATAATGTAAAATAATATCCAAATAATAAAATTAATTTCTTAAATATCTTCAGACTCTTACCAGATAAAAACGAAAGCCGGAATTAAACTAAATCTTTACTCATTTGTATCGGTATTACTGAAAACTATATGTACTTCTGAAGCCTTTCAAATGAAAACCTCATTCTACGTTCCGACAAAAAGATTTGTAATGTGAAAACGTTTATTCCTCTTCGCGTGATGTATCAGTAGCAAATAGCATTTATTGGGATCTGAAAGTCCAGGTTGTATACGATAATCACACTGAACCCTGCATTTTTTTCATTTACACTTTTCATTTTCATCTCTATCTCAGGTAGGACGCTCGTGGATTAGTAGAACCGTCTTGGCAGTTCTACAAGCCGCACAGATTCAGTTCAGCTCCATACCTCTGGACTATAACAGTGTGATAGTTGTGGGTAACTTTCTGAACAAATTTGCAATCAATAATATGTTTACTAGACGTTTAACAGTTTGTTTACTAGAACTGCATCTGTTTCTGAATAAGTACATGTCTAAGTGCACAGCTAGGAAACTTACTATGGTTGTAAAACAAATTAATTTTGCTCACATTTGAGCAGAACATGGATGCTATTTGAATGCCTTCCTTCCTACCGACGTAGTTCTGTGTTATGCACTAATGGGTTGCACTCTACGTTGACCTTTGCTCGTGCAAGTAGCGCCGCATGGTATTGCGAACCCTAACCGCTCTTATTCTGCATAACGAAATCGGTCCGAACTTCCTAGCTCTGCTGATGAGTCATAGTGAACTGGTTCGTTGTGATTCTCAGCTTTAATGATTCCACGTTCCATGTCCATAGGAAAATATGTGTGCCATTTCCACTCATTGGTAAACTGAAGTTGAAAGCTGCCCATTGTCTCGCCAAATTCTTTTGCGAAAGAATTCCTGGAGAACATTCTCCTGCAAGACATTAGTAATTCTGGTTTGTTGAATAAACCTCTTTCGCCTAAACTCTGAAACAACGCCATTCAGGTGGTCCCCGTTATCCAAACCACACTCCGAAAAACATCGTGCAGCTGGTCGAGGACGAAGGAAAGAGTGAAATGGGGATATTTCTTTTTACTTTCTCTATACGCACTATGTACATAGTGTATAGAGAAGGTATTACACTTCACCCAAAAATTCGATACCGAGATTTTACCGGAAATATGTGTTTTAGAGTCCCCTTTAACTAAAAAAAGCATCTTCGGAAAAAAGGTGTGTGTGTGTGTGTTCGTGTGTCTGTGAACACGATAACTCAAAAATTAAAGGAGCTAAAATACCAACTTTGATATTTAAGTTTAGTATCTTCCAGGGATGCGCCACGAAGATTTTGAGAAAAATCCCCCCACCCCAAACTACCCTTTACATGGAATTTTTTCCAAAAATGTTGATTTTCTCAAAAATGGCTCTAACGATTTTAATTAAAATTTCGTACATTAAAGATATTTGCCTGACAAATAAAATGTATATCTTGAATTTTATGGGAATAGCCTCTGAAGAGTACTTTATTCTGGATGAATTTTACGGAATTTTGAATAACTGCTAAACCCTAAGAGATAGACAAAAACTTACCACACAACAAATGTAGAACACCTTAAAACACACAATTTATGTTATATATATTTTTTTCGTGGAGTTGATTGTTTTTGAGAAATACCTGTTTTTTTCAGCTATAAAGACATACTTTTCTCATACAGGACTTTGTGAACTCGTGTCCATACAAACAAAGGAACTTCAGTCGCAGAGCTACCAGCTTTTGACTATCACTTTAACCTATGGTACCCCCTTATTTCGCTTCTACTAACAAGGAAGCAAGCAATAAGACTATTTCTGCTAAGTTTTGCTCCATTAGATGAAGTAAATAGAATAATTTGTTGCAGTGATATAGAGAGTCATGTGAATGGAACACATCAGATTTTATCCGTTGCAGGAAATATGTTTGAAAATTTTGATTTTGATAAAAACACCATACATTAAATATATTTATACGACAAATAAAATGTTATATTTTGAACTTCCTGGGAAGAGCCTCTGAAGTTCTTAATTCTAAACGACTTTTGCATAACTGGTAAATGGTAAGAGATTAGAGAAAAACTTACTGCACAAAAAATGTAGATCTCGTCAATATACCCAATTTATGTCATATATATTTTTGTTGTGGAAAATTTCCTCGTTATTGGTTTCAGTTTTAAACCACTGCTTATAATTCCGTGTTTCTTTTGTTTTACTCTTGGCCAAGGAAAGTAAAGCAAATTTCATTTAATTCGCTGAGCAACAACTTTCGCTTAGATCCGTTCTACTTATAAGAATCTAAGTAATAAGATCATTCTGATAATTTTAGCTCGATTAGCGTGAAGTAAATAGATAAATAATTTTCTGTAAGAATGTTTTGTTACAGAATAAATGTGAAAGGTCATGTGAATAAGCACATCAGTATTTTATGGGGGTGACAAAACTCGGTAGGTCTGGCTAACAGTTTGTAAATTGGTAAACGATTTGAAAATAATGATTGAGATTGAACTAATGACCCCTAACATAAATAGCATCATGTTGGTCGTCGTGTGAAGGTATCAAGCACATAAAACAGCTATGCGTGTTATCCCACTCTCCCCTGCAAATTTTGTGCTTGGCTGCCGGCAAGTCATTGATTTCCCGTTCAGCAGTGGGGAATGCCTATGTCTCAGCAAGTGGGCATTTTCTTTGCTTTCCCATGAATCAGGGAGTTATGGAAAACAACCACCAGCTTTTCCTGGAATTGGATTCTGCATAGCGGTGCAATGGAACCACCTTCCACAGTTTCTCAAGGGGGGAATTTTAATACGCTTCCTTTTGCCAATACTGCACGAGCGCACGAAAACCTGCGGTTGAAAAAAATACTCCCACATCACAAGGCAGGTAGAAGAAATGTAAACTATTCTTAAAAAATCTGTTGTGTTCCATTTACATGACTTTCTCTATATCTCCGCAACAAATTAGCTTTAAAAAGCTCATACTTCTATTTACTTCATGCTAAGCGACAAGAAATTAGCAGAAATAGTCTTATTGCTTGCTTCCTTGTAAGTAGAAGGGAAATAAGGGAGTACCATAGGTTAAAGCGATGGTCAAAAGCTGGTTGCTGTGTGACTGAAGTTCCTTTGTTTGTATGGACAGGAGTTGACAAATTCCTGTATCAGAAAAGTTAAGTTTTTTGAACCTGAAAACAAAAACAAGGAATATCTAAAAAACGATCATCTCCACGAAAGAAAATGTATACAACAGAAATTGCGTGTTTTAATGTGCTCTACATTTTTTGTATGGTAAGTTTTTGTCTATCTCTTACGGTTTAGCAGTTATGCAAAATTCCGTAAAAATACCTCATCAGAGGCTGTTCCCAGAAAATTCAAAATATACATTTTATTTGTCAGGTAAATATCTTTGATATACAATATTTTAATCAAAATCGTTAGAGCCATTTTTTAGAAAATCAAAATTTTCGAAAAAAGTTCCATGTAAAAGGTAGTTTAGGTGGGGGAATTTTTCTCAAAATTTTCGTGTCGAATCCATGGAAGACAGTAAACTTGAATACCAAGTTTGGTATTTTATCGACTTTTCGTTTTTGAGTTATCGTGTTCACAGACACACGGACACACGCACACACACACACACACACACACACACACACGGACCTTTTTCGGAAAATACTTTTTTTTTGGATACAGGGGACCCTAAAACATATATTACCGGTGAAATCTCGGTATCGAAATTTTTGGTGAGTGCAATACCTTCTCTATACACGACAAATATAGAGCATATTAAAACACGCAATTGATGTTATACATATTTTTTTCGAGGAGTTGACGTTTTTTAGATATTTCTTATTTATGGTTTCAGCTTTAAAAAACTTATATTTTTCTCCTATAGGAATTTGTCAACTCCTGTTCACTCAAACGAAGGAACTTCAGCCACATAGCAACCAGGTTTTGACTATCGCTTTAACCTACGGTACTCCCTTATTTCGCATCTACTGTCAAGGAAGCAAGTAATAAATATTTCTGCTAATTATTTCTCTATTAGCATTAAGTAATTAAAACATAAGCTTTCTAACAATAATTTGTTGCAGAAATGTAGAGAAAGTCATGTGAATGGAACACATCAGATTTTTACTTAGTTCTTTGTAAATAGAAAGGAAATAAAGGAATACACCAGTTTAAAGCGGTAGTCAAATCTTTTAAAATCTGGTTGCCATTGGTTGAAATTCTTCTCTTTGCATGTTCAGGAGTAAAACAAAAGAAGCAAGGAATGGCACATTTCCTAATGAGAAACTTTAAGTGTTATAAAGGCATTTCAAACCAATAACAAGAAATATCTAGCGGCCTGGGTAGCGTGTCTGCCTCACATTCAAGAGGTCGTGTGTTCGAATCTCCCTTGGGGTGAGTTACCTGGATAAGGTTTTTTTTTTTTTTTCCCGGAGTTTTCCCTTATCCTGAGAAGACGAATGTCGGGCAACTTTAAGCTCCTTGGACCCTGAGATCATTTGAAGAGCATTTCACCGATGTCATTCATCGTCCGATATGACCAACCAGATTAAAGGTCGTTATGCTTATAAAAAAAAAAAAAAAAAAAAAAAAGCATAAATGACTCGGTAATGGTTACCTCAAAAGAAAAACATACACACATGCACACACACACACACACACACACACATATATATATATATATATATATATATATATATATATATATATATATATTACACAATTTAATTAGATATACATTTTTGAGCAAGCTTTTCTCTCTTTACCAATTATGCAAAAGTAATTCATAATTAAGGAGACTTAAAAGGCTATTCCCAACAAATTCAAGATACACATTTTATTTGTCATCTAAATAGGTTTAATATGTGCACTACTTATATAAATCTTAAGTCAGTTTTGAGAAAATAAAAAAAATTAGAACATTTTTCCATGTAAAGAGTAGTTTGGGGTGGGGGATTTTCTCTAAAATATTCGTGTCGCATCCTTGGAAGATTCCAAACTTAAATACCAAGTTTGGTAAATAACGGTCTTTTCACTTTTGAGCTATGTTGCCTACAAACACACACACACATACATATGGACCTTTTTCTAAAAATCTGATGCTGTCCATTTACATGACTTTCTCTACATCTCTGCAACAAATTATTGTTAAAAATCTTATTCTTCTATTTACTTCATACTAATCGAGAAAAAATTAGCAGAAACGGTTTTATTACTTGCTTCCTTGTAATAGAAGTAACTATGCTAAAGCGATAGTCAAATATTTTAAAAGCTGTTTCTATGTGATTGAAGTACCTTTGTTTGATGGACAGGAGTTGACAAATTTCCGTATGAGAAAAGTATAAGTATTTTAAAGCTGAAGCCAGTAACAAGGAATATCTCAAAAACGGCCAACTCCACGAAAAAATGTATATAATATCAATTGTGCGTTTTAAGGAGCTCTACATTTTGTGGTAAGTAAGGTTTTGTCTATCTCTTAAGTTTACCAGTTATGCGAAATTCTGCGAAATTCATTCAGTATAAAAATGTGTATTCCCAGAAAATTCAAGATTTACATTTTATTTGTCGTGTAAACATCTTTACTATATGCTATTTTAATCAAAATAGTTATTTTTGAGAAAATCAAAATTTATGAAAATATTTCCATGTAAACGGTAGCTTGGGGTGCGGGGATTATTCTGAAAATTTTCGCGTCGCATCCCTGGAAGATAGTAAACTCGAGCTATCGTGTTCACAGACTCACGAACACACACTTATGAGCTATTTTTTTTATACAGGAAACGTTAAAAGGTGCTTTTCCAGTGAAATCTCGGTATCGAAATTTTGGATGGTATTTAACAGTCCTTTCGTTTTTGAGCTATGCTGGCTATAGACGCGCACACGCTCGCGCAGACCTTTTTCTAAAAAGGCTTTTTGGACTCAGTGGCCCTCAAAACATGTATGTCTGTTGAAATATCGGTATCGAAACTTTGGGTGGAATACACTATGAATGCACAGAACGTTTAGAGAAAGTAAAAATATATACACTATGTATTATGTGTAGAGATGTTGAAAAGAAATCAAACTTGCCAAAAATTCCATTCCTAATAATGTTACGAAACATTGGTTCTCTTAACAATACGTTTAGTATTTTTACTTTCTCTATACGTACTATGTACATAGTGTATAGAGAAGGTATTGTATTGCGCCCAAAAATTTGATACCAAGATTTCACCAGAAATAAATGTTTTAGGAGCTCATGATTCCAAAAAATAAGTATTTTAGAACAATGTCCGTATGTGTCTGTCTGTCTATTTGTGTATGTGTGTGTGTGTGTGTGTGTGTCTGTGGGCAGCATAGCACAAAAACGAAGAAGTCCGTTAAATACCAAACTTGGTATTTAAGTTCAATATCTTTCAAGGAGCGACACGAAGATTTTCAAGTAAATCCCCCCACCCCAACCACCCTTTACATGGAACATTTTTCAAAAATTTTTATTTTCTCAAAAATGACTAACGATTTTCATTAAAATATCGTATATTAAATATGCTTACATGACAAATAAAACGCATAAATTCAATTTTCTGGAAATAGCCTCTGACGACATGTTTATTCCGGATGAATTTTGCGGAATTTTGCATAACTGGTAAACCGTAAGAGATAGAACTTACTTCACAAAAAAAGTAGAACTCGTTAAAACACGCAATTTATGTTATACATATTTTTTGCGTGCATTTGACCGTTTTTAATATTCCTTGTTATTGGATTCAGCTTTAAAATACTTGCACTTTTCTCACACGGTAATTTGTCAACTCCTGTCTATAAAAACAAAGGAACTTTAGTGACATAGCAACCAGCTTTTGACTATCACTTTAACCTTTGCTACTCCCTTATTTCGCTGCTATTTACAAGGAAGCAAGTAACAAGGCTCTTTCTGCTAATTTTTTTCGATTAGCTGAAGTAAATAGAATTTTTAACAATCATTTATTGCAGAGATATAGAGAAAGCCATGTGAATGGAACATATAAGATTTTCAAAGTACATATATTCCATATTTTTGTTTCTGGATCTGTTATGTAGCTATAGCTGTTTATATTTCGGTTGAACAACTTATAAATCTTTACATATAGCTGTTAGGCACAAGCTGTAAACACTGCTGTGTAAAACATTTGAACAGCGCGTGCCTTCGGTGCTGATACACGCGTCGGTTGATCTCTCTTTGAGGTTCTTGACAATTGTGAGTGATTTATTGCAACACGCAGACATTTGGTCACTTTTGTTTTTTCTGTTTGGATGAAATTTGACAATAAACACGAGTTAAATGGCAGACGTAAAGATCGGAATGATAAACTTCACGGAATGTTCTTTATGTCTGAGGGCAGCTGCGATTGACAGAATCCAAATTTATGAGAAGCTTTGGGAACATAAAGAGGTTGTGGTTCCCAGAATATGACGAGGGCATTCTCTGAATGGTTCCTATATTTAGGCGAGCTCGCATTCCCACTCGACAGTTATTTGTTTCTTCCTGTTCGTTCTTTCTTCTATAAACACGTAACTTGGAGCAGATAAACATTTGAAGTTCTGTTTGTTCCTTCCATTCTCTGGCTACATTAAGTTATACTGCGCGGAAAGCCATGACTCCCTTAGCGTGTTAACGTTAATACAGGGTTATTCAAAAAGAAAGAACACATTTCAAACTTTTATTGCTTCCAACGTTCATGGAGAGAGAAAAGTTTACAATTGAAATAGCGCGGGGGGTGGAAGTTCCAATCACGGCCGCATTGGCGCTGTTGTTTGTTGTATGTCTGTAGTGAAATGGCGGCGACATCTCAGGAGAAATTATTTTGTGTGCTGCAACTAGCAAAGCTAGAGTCCATTATTGCAGTTCAACGAAAGGATCCCAAAGAAATCCACATCATGAGCAAGCAACCAACGGTATGGCGAGTTCTAAAACATCGTCTGCACCTGAAGACATGCAAACTGCATTGAATCCTGACGACCACAACAAACGGTACGAATTGTACATTGGCATGTTAGAAGATGTGGAAGAAGACAATTTTACTCAACGATTAATTTTTTCCAATTAATTTTTTCATGCAAGATGGTGCCCCGCCTCATTTCTCTTACCACGTCCGACGTTACTTGAATAAAACGTTTGTATTGCGAGAGGAGGAGCAGATCAACTTTATCGCCGGTGGCCTCCCAGGTCTCCAGATCTCACTCCGTGTGATTTTTATCTATGGGGTTACGTAAAAGACCGTGTTTTTATCCCTCCTATGCCAGGCACTCTTGAAGATCTACGACATCGAATTATTGAAGCTGTGAATTCGATAACTGGAGACCAGCTGATTCGTGTGTGGCAAGAAATGTGCCACCGTTTTGACATATGTCGTGTAACACACGGTGCTCATATTGAATGCATTTTATAAAAATGTACACTTTTCTATCTCCATGAATGTAGGAATCATGTTTCTATCTTTTTTAGTTTGGAAGCAATACATATTTTAAATCTGTTCTTTCTTTTTGAATAACCCTGTATATGGAAGCCAAGCGTTTTCATATCAAGTGTTTGTTTTATGTTCATGGAAAGAAATTGATGCCATATTGTGTTATTGATTATGTGGTAAAAGAAAAATTAATTACTGGAAGTATTGTTTTTGATAAAATTCAACAATTATAATTCCATTGCTACGTGCATGAAAAAGGAAGTTGTTCTTTCTAGTATACCGCTTCCCCATGCGTTGTATACCCATATTTAAATATTCACTAAGTAAAAATAGCTTATGAAATAAATATTATATGTACCAAAATAATTTATGTATAAACTAGCGGACCCGACAGACGTCGTCCTGTAGACACGTCTTTAATTCGAAAATTTAAAACTTTTTGTAGGTTAGGGTGACTTAATTAACGCACGTGTAAATTTGATAGAAAAGTATACAAAGTACTCACATCAATTCCACACTGAATTTGCAAAATGTATAGTTTTTTATGCACACTTTAAAACTCTTGAAACATTAATTGAATCTTATTGTAATATTTCAATTAGCACACTTTTTTTTTTTTTGTAACACTATAATAACACGAAGTTATAACATATTTTCCTGAATTTGATCGTAGCACCACCTGTCGGGAAAAACTGGAATTGGAATAAAATATTATTGAATATTCGATATTGCGATTGTAGCGAAGTCTGGCGGATCCAATCTAAAGCATTCCAAAATCAACAACAACAATTTATAAATAAAAAATTAATTAAATAAATAATTTCCATAGAACCGAACTGAGAATCTAAACCATTCTCGAATCCTCTAGAACACACAAAAAACATTTCATTAAAATCGGTCCAGTCGTTTAGGAGGAGTTCAGTCACATACACATGCATATATATAGATAAAAGGAAGTCTGTATTATATACTTCCTTAAAGAATGTTTAATAAGGAGAAACGTGTAGAATAAGCTTTGAGCCCATATAAGAGTGAATAGACGCTCAACCTTTGTCATTCCTTATTGGTCAGTCTTGTGAGCGCATCATTGCTCGGCACAAGGGTAGCGTCCTATGGGAACGCGTGCTGTACAATGTAATATTCATTTATCTGTGCTATCATACAGTATTAATAATTATTGCCTCCGGTGATATTGAAGAATATATAAGGACATCTTACCATTGTATCATTTACAAGTATTATATTACCTGTAATGCATTATCTCCCTCGCGGCCATGACCCTGAGATGTAATAGTGACATTATTACAGTGAGTTATCAATTAGCTCACCAATTCGCCGATTTATTATTCATTTGTAACAAGGGTACTGGAAATGAAATTTCAAATTTCTATATTTTTGTATAGATTTTTCTGGAAAGTTTAGTGTGACTGCATTGTTATTATGTTATATGAATACCAAATTTCATTCAAATTGGATAAATACTTTACCATATATAGACTGTTTTATACACTCTACTATGTAAATATGTTGCATAATCAAAATTTCCTACGTGCATCAACAGTTGAGAAAATTAGTTTGAACCATACACAAAAACTGTAAACGGAGATATTTCAATAACTTTGACTACAAAATAATTATAATTTTTTTAAAAGGTTAGAAATTTTAATCTCCAAAATTGATCACTTTTTATAAAAGCATATATTTTTGCTTTCTCTACACATACTATATACATAGTGTATTGAGAAGGTGCAAGATTTTCAAGAAAATCCCCCGCCACCCCAAACTACTCTTTACACGGAACATTTTACGAAAATTTTGGTTTTATCAAAAATGGCTCTAACGATTTTAATTAAAATACCTTATGTGTAAGAAATGTTTGTGAAAACGAAATGTATATCTTGAATTTTCTGGGAATAGCCTCTGTAGGCCTCCATTCTGGTCCACACCCCAACAAAAGCATATTTCCGGTCGTGAAATACAGACTGTTTTGGCGGCAGAGTGCAGCTTGACTCGGACCAAATGACTTGCAGTTTTTCTGAATTAGTGTAAACAGTCCGTGAGAGTTGACAGATATTCATGGTTTAAAAATTGCTGCAGGAGAATATAAAATTCTAAGACTTACAAGGAATTAGTGTTAAATTGTATGTTAAACGTTAAAACCTATTTTCTCCTGTTTTTATTTTTCAGCGTTTTCAAAGTTTTAAATTGTTCCACACGATGCAGTTTTCGAAACAGAAGCTTGAAAATTGTTATGGTTGGAAACAAATAGTACAAAAGAAAATTTATGAGATGATTTTTTTCTAATATCACCTGTGGTTGTTTAATTAAATAATAAACTTCATATTTCAATAGCAAAAATAAAAAGTAATAAATGACAGTTAAATAACGTTTTTCTCTTAAATCAATAGTCAGATAAAAATTTCATCTCATCAATTTACTAATATTGTATATATCAGTATAACTGTAAAATATTATATTTCTCTAACTGAAATTGCGTCGTGTGGAATTATTTAATTACATGACAATAAAACATATAAATATGTTAATATCACAGGAACTATTTTGAACAAAAGTCTGAAAATTAGCATGTAAACTATTCTTAATACTGCAATTACTGCGTTTCAAATTAATCCAAGTAAAATTGTAGATTTTAGGTTTTTCAGATGGGTATCCTGAAAGGGCGAGGCTATCGCTTTAGCCTGTAAATTTTCTTATTTCCCTTCTACTTACAAGGAAGCAAGTAATTAAGAAAATTTCTGCTAATGTTTATCTCAATTATGAAGTAGATAGAAGGATATGCTTTTTAACAATAATTTGTTACAGTGATGTAAAGAAAGTCGTGTGAATGGAACACATAAGATTTTTTACCTGTGTTGTTAATTTTGGAGCACAGGGAACAAATCTCTTGTATCATTGAATAAGTAGGTTCAGATTTCTGCGTGGTTAGTAGAGTACTTAGAGAACCAATAAAGATGGTGAAGTGAACATTTTGGGATGATTTATTTATATATAAAAGGGCTTATTTAATGGTGAAGACTTAAAAAAAACAACAGTGAATTCACTACTTACGAGGGTGGTTTGAAAAGTTCTCGGCCTCACCCAGAGATCGCGGCACTGCTTGCATAATTTGTTTCCCTTACGTTGATACACATATTAATAAACCCTATGTAAAATTACAAGCCATTCCAGGCAATGGTTGACTGTAAGCAGTTATTTGAAGCAGTAGAAATGCGCATTGTCTTGAAAATGGAGAAATTCGAGTATTGGACTGTGACAAAATTCTTCGTAAAAGAAGGTTTAACACCTACAGAAATTCATTTGCGGATTGTAAATGTGTATGGTGAGTCTTCGCCTTCAGTTTCAACTGTGAAGATATGGGCGGCCGATTTTAAACGTGGCGTGAAAGCGTCCAAGAAGATCTACGCAAAGGACGTCAAAAACTGACCACACCGGAGATCATTGAAAAAGTACATGACATGATTTTGGAACAAAGGAGCGTGAAATTGCTAATGCTCTTGGAATTTCAAAGGGACGTATTGGTCACATCTTAAATTAAACATGAAAAAACTTTGCGCAAGACGGGTGCCGCGTATCCTCCCTGTGGATAACAAACGCATTCGCACGACACTTTCTGAAAAGTGCTTGGCGCATTTTCAGAAGAACAGAAGTGACTTTTTGACACGCTACGTCACAATGGATAAAACATGGTTTCACCACTACACACCCGAATCCAAGCAGCAGTCGAGGCAGTGGACGGAAGCTGGATCTTCAGCTTTAAAGAAGTCAAGGTTGGTGCCACCGGTGGGAAAGATCATGGCGTTAGTATTTTGGGATATCAAAGGAATTTTGTTGATTGACTGTCTCGAAAAAGGTAAAACCATTACTGGAGAATACTATTCTCAACTTCTAACCAAACTGAATGCAAGCATTCGTGAAAACAGGCCCGGGATAAAAAAGAAAAAAGTTGGACAATGCACCTGCCCAAAAAAGTGTTTTGACAAAGGGGAAATTGAGGGATCTGCACTATGAAGTGCTGGAACATCCACCCTATTCCCCAGATTTGGCTCCCTCGGACTTCCAGCTGTTTCCAAAAGTGAAGAAATTCCTCGCTGGTAGGCGTTTTTCGTCCAATGAAGAAGCAATTGGGGGTTTAAATGGGCACTTTGCAGCACTTCCAGAGCAACACTACAGAGAGGGGATAATGGCATTGGAACACCGCTGGACAAATTGTGTTAATATTAGAGGAGATTATGTTGAAAAATTAAACTACTTTGAAAGCATGAATTGTCGTTTTTCACTATCAGGCCGAAAACTTTTCAGACCACCCAGGTACTATGTAGAGAAAGTAAAAATTGTTAAGTTGCATGTATATTTTGCGTGAAAAGTTCTACGAGCCGCCATGAGATAGGCAGAAACGGCCGCCAACGTTGAAAACTTTGGATAAAACATTCTTTAATTGAAAGGAAGAAGAAAGAAAAGCACAAAATAGGAACAAAGTTGCACGTAACGGATTAGTTATGTCACAAAGCCCAGCAAACATTAACCCTCGTGAAAAAACAAACGGTACCGCATCCGCTGTAGTCACGTCACGTATAACGTGAGCACATTTTTGGTCCCGAGAGAGGCTCCATATACGGGATACACGCGTGCCGTTGTCTCTGACAGGTGGGCTTCCCCCCTGCAAGTTCATGAACCTCTCCTAATATAATGTTGGCAGCTCAAGGCTTTGGAGCACTGCTGAAAGTGTTAGTGAAAGCCATTCGCAATTTGCGATCTAAAACAATTGATGTGTTACATTCATATAACTTTCTCTAATCTTTATCGTTTATTACTAGGTTTATAATTATTATGAAATTAATTGCCTTTGCTTAAATAATGTTGGCAGCTTAAGGTTTTGGAGCACTGTTGAAAATTCTAGTGACAGCCATTTGCAATTTGCGATCTAAAACAATTTATCTATTACATTCACATAACTTTCTCTGCCCTCTATCAGCTATACCTGGGTTTAAAATTATTATTATTATTATTACGAAATTAATTGTCTTTGCGAACATGTTGCCACTTTGAGGTCTTGGAGCACCGCTGAAAATTCTAATGACAGCCATTCGCAATTTGCGATCTAAAGCATCCCATGTGTTACATTCACATACCTAACTTTCTCTACATTTTTATCGTTGATTACTGGGTTAACAAATTATTTTTAAGAAATTGTTTTTCCACGCAAGCCGTGTGTAGGAGAGGAGTCAGACTGAAAAATTCAATACCATAGTTGGAGAAAATCAGAGAGCAGGTAATTAAAAATCTGACGTGTTCCATGTACATGACTTTCTCTACATCTCTGTAACAAATTATTGTTAAAAAGCTTATTGTTCTATCTAGTTTATGCTAATCTAGATATGCATTAGCAGAAGCAGTCTTATTACTTAGTTCATTATAATTAGAAGGGAAATGAGCGGAAAAACTAGGCTAAACCGACAGTCAAATGTTTTAAAATGTGGTTGCTATGGGATTAAAATCTGTTTCTTTGTGTGGCCAGGAGTTGACAAGTTCCCGTATAAGACACGTATAGAAATAACCAATAACAAGAAATATCTTGAAAATTGCCAACTCCATGAAAAAAGTGTATATGACATAACTTGTGTGTTTTAAGATGATCTAATTTTTTTTGGGTGTGTATTAAGTTTTTGTGTATCTCTTACGGTTTACCAGTTATGCAAAATTGAGAAAACATTACGCAGAATAGACACCTTCAGAGACGATTCCAATAAAATTCTTAAATATACATTTTATTTGTTATATAAATATATTTAATATGCTATTTTAACCAAAATTCATTTTGAGAAAATCAACATTTTCAAACAATTTTCGAAGTAAAGGGTAGTTTGTAGTGGGGGGATTTTCTTGATAGACTTCATGTTGCATCTTGGAGGATACTAAACTTAAATACCAATTTTGGTATTTAGCAGACTTCTCGTTTTTGCTGTTCACACACACACACACACACACACATGGAAATGTTTCTAAAATGCATTTCAGGGGGTCCCAATACGTGTATTTTCGGTGAAATATCATTATCGAATTTTGGGTGCAATAGTACAATACCTTCTCTATCCACTATATACATTGTACATATGATCTAGAAGTAGCTGGGCCGAACATCGGAGAGAGGGGTTGTTCGGATTGGGTTGGACTCGACGTGGCAGTGGCCTGATACCCATGGAAGATTGGTAGCTGGATTACGCCTGGGCGGGATTATTAAGACGGCTCAAGGTTCTCTGGCACTAGCCTGGATAGCTAAAAGACGGTAAAGCTAGAATTCTGTCGGCCTCACCAAGATTATTTGGTGGTCGTTCCTTATGGAAGTACGCTCGTAAGTGATACATCCACTTCCGTCCCGGTACGTTCCCATAATGGGGAGAGGGAATCTTTAAGAAATCAGGTATTGCCCTAATGGAAATAACCAGAGCTTTCGTACTCCTTTATGGAGCATAGTTTTCTCCAAAACATGATGGCCCTCAAAGGGACCGCTCCCCTTTGCCACTGTGAAATATCCATTATAAAAAAAAAGAAAAAAAAAAAGACGAGCTTGTAGTAGGGGTGAGAGGCAACGTAATAAAATCTCTGTTTTCTGGAGACTCGAAGACTCTGGCCGCGCCGTGTTCGAGTGGTTAGACCACTCGCCTCTCACCTAGATGTTGGATCCCAAGCGACCGCATGTGAGATTTGTGGTGGACAAAGCGGCGGGGGCGGGTTTTCTCCGGGTTTCTCTCGCCATCGCATTCCACCGGTGCTCCATCTTCATTCTATGTATCAGTGTCCCTGCGGTACCACAAGTAGTAAAAGCGGGCGTTAAACACTATAAAAAATTCGAAGATTCTGCTTGCAAGTCGAGATTCGCTCCCGATTTAAGATACCAATAAGTGGAAGACCTGGTTTCTAACCGCAAACTACCTAAATCCAAAGTTCAAAGACACATCTTGGATCATCATGTTCTGAAAAATCTGATGTGTTCCATTCACATGACTTTCTCTATATTTCTGTAACAAATTATTGTTAATCAGGTTATCTTTTATCTATTTCATGCTAATCGAGAAAAATTAGCAGAAATAGTCTTATTTCTTGCTTTATTGTAAGTAGAAGCGAAATAAGGGAGCACCATAGGTTAAAGTGGAAGCCAAAAGCTGGTTGCTATGTGACTGATGTTCCTTTGTTTGTATGGACAGGAGTTGACAAATTCCTGTATGAGAAAAATATGTTTTTCAAAGCTGAAACCAAGAAAAAGGAATATCGCAAAAACGATCAACTCCACGAAAAAAATGTATATAACATAGATTGTGTGCTTTAACGTGCTCTACATTTTTTGTGTGTTAAGTTTTTGTCCATCTCTTATGGTTTAGTAGTTATGCAAAATTCATCCAGAATAAAGTAGTCTTCAGAGGCTATTCCCAGAAAATTTAAGATATATATTTTATTTGTCAGGTAAATATCTTTAATATACGAAATTTTAATCAAAATCGTTAGAGCCATTTTTGAGAAAATCAAAATTTTCGAAAAAAGTTCCATGTAAAGAATAGTTGGGGGTGGGGAGATTTTCTTGAAAATCTTCGTGTCACATCCTTGGAATATACCAAACTTAAATACCAAGTTTGGTATTCAACGGTCTTTGAGCTATGCTGTCCAAAGACACACAGACACACAGAGTGCGTCTTTGACCCTGGATAGACACTCAACCATAACTTTATATACGGGCTAGAACAAGTAAACATTCATACCTTTGTCTCGTGAAAACCCACCGATGTGCAACTGTCAGCTAACAGTGAAACATCTCATTACCAACTGCAGTCTCTATGAGGAACAACGAACCACATGTAACGTGCCAAACGAACTCCCGACAGCCCTGGACCAACTACAATTCGCCTACAATGTCTTGAACTTCTTACAAGTAATCGAATTGTATCATAAAATTTAATCTAAAATTCTTGTTTCGATCTATATATTTCAAAATGTTAAAGTAAACGCTAAATATTGTCATGGTTCATAACTAACATAAACTAATTTTTCTCTTACTTTTAAATACTGCATTGAGTTTACTTTTTACTTTCTCTATACGTACTATGTACATAGTGTATAGAGAAAGTATTGCACTCCACCCAAAAATTCGATACCGAGTATTCACCGGAAATAAATGTTTTAGGGTCACCAATACCCAAAAAAAGTATTTTCACAAAAAGGTCCGTGTGTGTGTGTGTGTGTGTGTGTGTGTGTGTGTGTGTGTGTGTGTCCGTGTGTCTGTGAACACGATAACTCAAAAACGAAAACTCGGTAAAATACCTAACTTGGTATTTAAGTTTAGCATCTTCCAGGGATGCGACACGAAAATTTTGAGAAAAATCCCCCCCACCCCCAACTACCCTTTACATGGAACTTTTTTCGAACATTTTGATTTTCTCAAAAATGGCTCTAACGATTTTGATTAAAATTTCGTATATTAAACATATTTACCTGACAAATAAAATGTATATCTTGAATTTTCTGGGAATAGCCTCTGAAGAGTAGTTTATTCAGGAGGAATTTTACTAAATTTTGAATAACTGATAAACCGTAAGAGATGGACAAAAACTGTAGAGCACATTAAAACACACAATTTATGTTATGTACATTTTTTTCGTGGAGTTCGTCGTTTTTGTGACATTCCTTATTTTTGGTTTCGGCTATGAAAAGCGTATACATTTCTCATACTGGAACTTGCCAACGCCTATCCATATAAACAAAGGAACTTAATTGACATAGCAACCAGCTTTTGACTATCACTTTAACCTACGGTTGTCCCTTATTTCGCTTCTACTTACAAGGAAGCGAGTAATTAGACTATTTCTGCTATTTTTGTCTGATTAGCATAAAGTAATAGAAGTATAAGCTTTTTAGAATTATTTGTTGCAGGGATATGGAGAAAGTCATGTGAACGGTACACATCAGATTTTTTACTTTTTCCATACGTACTATGTACATAGTGTATAGAGAAAGTATTGCACTCCACCAAAAATTCGATCCCGAGATTTCACCGGAAATATATGTTTTAGATTCCCCAATATCCAAAAAAAGCATTTTCACAAAAAGGTCCGTGTGTGTGTGTGTCCGTGTGTCTGTGAACACGATAACTCAAAAACGAAAAGTCGGTAAAATACCAAACTTGGTATTTAAGTTTAGCATCTTCCAGGGATGCGACACGAAAATTTTGAGAAAAATCCCCCCACCCCCAACTACCCTTTACATGGAACTTTTTTCGAACATTTTAATTTTCTCAAAAATGGCTCTAACGATTTTGATTAAAATTTCGGATATTAAACATATTTACCTGACAAATGAAATGTATATCTTGAATTTTCTGGGAATAGCCTCTGAAGAGTAGTTTATTCTGGATTAATTTTACTAAATTTTGAATAACTGCTAAACCGTAAGAGATGGACAAAAGCTTACTACACAAAAATGTAGAGCACATTAAAACACACAATTTATGTTATATACATTTTTTTCGTGGAGTTCGTCGTTTTTGTGACATTCCTTATTTTTGGTTTCGGCTATGAAAAACGTATACTTTTCTCATACTGGAACTTGCCAACTCCTATCCATATAAACAAAGGAACTTAATTGACATAGCAAACAGCTTTTGACTATCACTTTAACCTACGGTTGTCCCTTATTTCGCTTCTACTTACAAGGAAGCGAGTAATTGGACTATTTCTGCTATTTTTGTCTGATTAGCATAAAGTAAATAGAAGTATAAGCTTTTTAGAATTATTTGTTGCAGGGATATGGAGAAAGTCATGTGAACGGTACACATCAGATTTTTTACTTTTTCCATACGTACTATGTACATAGTGTATAGAGAAAGTATTGCACTCCACCAAAAATTCGATCCCGAGATTTCACCGGAAATATATGTTTTAGATTCCCCAATATCCAAAAAAAGCATTTTCACAAAAAGGTCCGTGTGTGTGTGTGTCCGTGTGTCTGTGAACACGATAACTCAAAAACGAAAAGTCGGTAAAATACCAAACTTGGTATTTAAGTTTAGCATCTTCCAGGGATGCGACACGAAAATTTTGAGAAAAATCCCCCCACCCCCAACTACCCTTTACATGGAACTTTTTTCGAAAATTTTGATTTTCTCAAAAATGGCTCTAACGATTTTGATTAAAATTTCGTATATTAAACATATTTACCTGACAAATAAAATGCATATCTTGAATTTTCTGGGAATAGCCTCTGAAGAGTAGTTTATTCTGGATGAATTTTACTAAATTTTGAATAACTGATAAACCGTAAGAGATGGACAAAAACTTACTATACAAAAAATGTAGAGCACATTAAAACACACAATTTATGTTATATACATTTTTTTCGTGGAGTTCGTCGTTTTTGTGACATTCCTTATTTTTGGTCTCTGCTATGAAAAACGTATACTTTTCTCATACTGGAACTTGTCAACTCCTATCCATATAAACAAAGGAACTTCATTGACATAGCAACCAGCTTTTGATTATCACTTTAACCTACGGTTGTCCCTTATTTCGCTTCTACTTACAAGGATGCGAGAAATAAGACTTTTTCTGCTAATTTTTTTATCTGATTAGCATAAAGTAAATAGAATTATAAGCTTTTTAAGAATTATTTGTTGCAGGGATATGGAGAAAGTCATGTGAATGGTACACATCAGATTTTTATGTATACCTTGTATATGTCTGTTTAAACTTGCATTGAGAATGTATTCAACTAATGTACTGTAAATCTATTGAGAAGTCGCGATATAATCATTGCAGCTAAAGCGACTTTAAATAAATAAATTAAAAAAACAAAACATTCTGTATAGGACAAAGTGCTCAAAGCGGAAAATCATAACAACTGAACATTTGCAACATACATGTATTTTTTTGCAACTTGGCGACAGTGGGGAATATAAAAGGACGAAGCTAATAGCAACATGCATACATTACGTTTAACTCCATACTGTCTTTTAAGGTTAAGGCAATAGTGAGTACATTATTAAGAGGTCGTTAAAGAGCTTTGTTGCGGAGTGAATATTTTGTGGTAACCTCTACACCAAGACCTTCACTCAGGTAAGTTGTGGAACAGGAAGTGGACAATGCACTGCTTGCTGCGTCATCAAGGTGGCAGGCACGTGGGTCTTGTACTGGTGCAGTGCAGCATTATGAAATGGATACCATCCAGTCCGCTACACAGGAGTCTTTGTTCCCAAAGACTGGAAAATCACCTTCGTGAGGTGGTGCTTATATCTCTTTATCTTCTTGTTATTAACACTTCCTTGTTATCCAAGCCCTGTCTACGTACTTATTTGCTTTCCTTATGACCATACTCCTTTCTTCACTTCACCACTTCGTATCTTCGTTTGCAGCATCTGTTTTACGAGCCATTCTTAGTTAGGGTTTTGCCTTATTTCCTTTATTATGTATAACTCTATAATGTAAATGCTTTAACTTTCTTTACTTATTTCTTTATGCTAATCTATACAGGATGATTCTAATATACATTAACAACGTTTGGGAACAGGGTATTTACATTAACACAAGAAAAAATCCGATAGGTTCCATTCACGTGACTTTCTCTAAGTCTCTGCAACAAATTATTGTTAAAAGACTTATGCTTCTATTTACTTCATCTAACCCAGAAACAATTAGCAGAATTAGTCTTATTACTTGCTTCCTTGTAAGCAGAAGCGAAATAAGGGAGTTCCATACTAACGTGATAGTCAAAAGCTGGTTGGGGCCGCGCCATTGCCTCTCACCTAGACGCCGGGGTTCGATCCCATGCGACCGTATGTGGGATCTGTGGTGGACAAAGCGGCGCAGGGGAGGGCTTTCTCCGGGTTCTCCGGTTTCCCCCGCCATGACATTCTACCGGTGCTCCGTCTTAATTCCATGTATCATCAGTGGTATCGCCTGCGGTTGCATAAGAGTAAAAATGGGCGTTAAACACTAAACAAAAAAAGATGGCAGCACGAGGATTTTCAGGAATATCCACTATCCCAACTGCCCTTTATATGGAAACTTTTTGATTTTTTGATTTCTAAAAGTGGCTGTACCAATATTGATTAAAATATTATATTAAATATGTTTACATGACAAATAAAATGTATATCTAGAATTTTCAGGGAATAGCCTCTGAAGACCTCTTCATTCTGAATGACTTGTATAACTGGCAAACCGTAAGACATATTCAAAAACTTACAAATATTTAGATCTCGTTAAAAGACACAATTTATGTAACATGTATTTTTTTTTACTTTCTCTACGCGTACTATGTAAATAGTGTATAGAAAAATCTGATGTGTTACACTCACATGACTTTCTCTAGCTCTTCTACAAACTTCTCACATAAGAATATTCTTCTTTCTGCACGTTGCTAATGATATAATCATTAGCAGAATGTTCTAATTACTTAGTTCCTTATAAGTAGGAAGAAAATAAGGGAACACGCTACGTTAAACCGATAGTCAAATGTTTTAAAAGCTGTCGTAACTCGATTGTCATTGCAAATCGCTTCTTTGCTTGTCTAGGAGTAGATCAAAAGAACAACGGACACTTTCTGTCCCAGAAAAGTATAACTACTCACAAGTGAAACCAAAAACAAAGAATATGTCGGAAACGGTTACCTCCACAACAAAAACGTAAAGGACATAAGTTGTGTGTTTTGATCATATCTACATTTTATGTGCAGTAAGTTTTTGTCTATCTCTTACCGTTTAGTAGTTAAGCAAAATTTAGCAAAATTCATCCAGAATAAAGGGATCTTCAGAGGCTATTCCTAGAAATATCTTTAATATACGGGCTTTTAATTAAAATCGTTAAAGCCATTTTTTAGAAAATCAAAATTTTCGAAAATTTATCCATGTAAAGGGTAGTTGGGGGTGGGGGGATTTTCTTGAAAATCTTCGTATCACATCCTTGGAAGATACCAAACTTAAATATCAAGTTTAGTATTTAACGGTCTTTTCGTTTTTGAGCTATGCTGTCCACAGACACATACACACGGACCTTTTTCTGAAAATGCTTTTTTTGGATTCAGGGGGTCCTAAAATATGTATTTCCGGTGAAATCTCGGTATCGAAGTTTTGGGTGGAATGCAATACTTCCTCTATACACTATGTACATAGTACGTATAGAGAAAGTAAAAAATAATGTATTGCACCCAATTCTCGGTACTCTCACTAAATCTGCTTCAAATCTCTATGAAATATTTCAGCTGTAGCTACATTTTAAACAATTTCTTATTGATATAAACTTTTCTCCAAATGTCAGTTCCTTTGCATCTAAATATTGCGTGTTCCTGATCATCATTTCCACAGGATATAGGTTTTGGTGATACACTTCCTTAGACCTTTTAGCCTTTATAATCCTGTTCTCACCCATGCAATGTTTTCTCGCTCTTCTTTTTTCGCCATTTCTATGTATTTTTCCCTTCCCCATGAATTTTTCATAGATATGTACAAGGTTCATTCAGAAAGCTTCACAAAAATGTAGATCTCCTATAACACACAACTTATTGGTTTCAATTTTAATATAATTAAGTTGTTTCTTAAACGGGAATTAGTCTTTCGCTTTATATCCCTTTTGTTTTAGTCCTGGCCATGCAAAGAGAATAAGAGTTTCAACATCACCGCATATCGACAGCTTTTGAAATATTTAATTTGGCAATAACTCTAGCCTGGTGTATTCCCTTATTGCCCTCCTGCTTATAAGGAAATAAAGTTTTTTTGTTTGTCTTTTGTAGCTTAACCTGGTTGGACATATCGGACGAGGAATAACATTAGTGGAGTGATGCAAAAATGATCTCAGGGTCCATGGACCTTGAAGTTACTCGTCATTCGTCTTCTCAGAATATGGGAACGCCCCCCGGGTAACCCACCTTAAGCGAGATTCGAACTCGCGACCTCCTGAATTAAGGCAGACACGCTACTACCACACTACCCAGGCGTTTCTGCTGTTAACTTCGATTAGCACGAAGTAGATAGAATAATCTTTTGTAAGTCTTCTCCCTCTCTTTTCCAAAGCCACTCTCACACTCTCTTTCTAATTTTTCTCCACGGTAGGATTTGTAATCTCTTTCTTTTCAGTTTTCTTTTTTCCCCTGCTGGAACTAAAATGTCCGAACTGTTCCATGGCCTCCTCTGTCATAATGCATATGCAGCATGTCATTTGTTTGTGGTGTATGTGACGGCCGACCTCTAGCTCACGGGTAATTTATGCGTCGGGCGTGTGACTCGACCCGAGCAGACATAACCTCTCCACAAGCAAGCAGTGCTTCCGCAAGAGTAAAGACTAAACATTTAGATACGTTCGCATCGTTTATTCTGCTTACTCTTATGTATACTGACTTGCATAAAACATAATCAATGAACGGAGATGTTTATGCTATTATGTACATACAGACTATGTAGCCTCGAGTATCATACTGACCACTGGATTGGCAGGATGCGTTACCAACCCTGCCAAAATACATCCAAACTACCGAAATATAACATTGCAAGCTACTTGGGAGCTCCTTATATGTATATTCCACGGTTATGCAGCAAAAAAGTTCATGATTGCACGGATTCTTGAGAGCAAGAGTGGCAAAGAATAAATTTGACGTAAACCGCCCGCTCGCACAAGTGTTAAATTTTGGCACACTTGGCACACATTACAAAGGAACTAGGTTCCTACAATATTTTTACTTTCTCTACACGTACTATGTACATAGTGTATAGAGAAGGTATTGTAATGCACCCAAAACTTCGACACCGAGATTTCACCGGAAATAAATGTTTTGGGTCCTCCTGAATAAAAAAAAAAAAAAACAAACAAAAAAATTAGAAACAGGTCCGTGTACGCGCGTGTGTGTGGGTGTGTGTGTATGTGTGTGGATAGCATAGCTCAAAAACGAAAAGACCGTTGAATATCAAACTTGGTATCTAAGTTTGGTATCTTCCAAGGATGCGACACGAAGATTTTAAAGAAAATCCCCCCACCCCCATCTACCCTTAACATGGAACATTTTTCGAAAATTTTGATTTTTACTTTCTCTATACTGTACATAGTGTATAGAGAAGGTATTGCACTCCATCAAAAAATTCGATACCGAGATTTCACCAGAAATATATGTTTTAGTGTCCCCTGTATCCAAAAAAAGTATTTTCAGAAAAAGGTCCGTGTGTGTGTCCGTGTGCCGGTGTGTCCGTGTGTCTGTGAACACGATAACTCAAAAACGAAAAGTTGGTAAAATACCAAACTTGGTATTTAAGTTTAATATCTTCCAAGGATGCGACACAAAGATTTTAAAGAAACTCCCCCCACCCCCAACTACCCTTTACATGGAACATTTTTTAAAAATGTTGATCTTTTTTTAAAAATGTCTGTAACGATTTTGATTAAAATATCGTATATTAAAGATATTTACTTGACAAATAAAATGTATATCTTGAATTTTCTGGGAATAGCCTCTGTAGACTACATTATTCTTGAGGAATTTTGCATAACTGCTAAACCGTAAGAGATAGACAAAAACTTACCACACAAAAAAATGTAAAGCACATTAAAACACACAATTTATGTTATATAATTTTTTTTTCGTGCAGTTGATCGTTTTTGAGATATTCCTTGTTTTTGGTTTCATCCTTGAAAAACTTTTACTTTTTCATACGGGAATTTGCCAACTCCTGTCCATACAAAGGAACCAGTCACATAGCAACAGCTTTTGACTATCACTTTAACCTATGGTACTCCCTTATTTCGCTTTTACTCACAAGGAGGCAAGTAATTTGGCTATTTATGTTAATTTTTTCTCGATTAGCATGAGGTAAATAAAAACATAAGCTTTTTAAAACTAATTTGTTACAGAGATATAGAGAAAGTCATGTGAATGGAACACATCAGATTTTTTTCTTAAAGCGTACAGAGGAGTCTCTGCAAATCATCTTCAGGTTGTGCAAATAATACAGCATCAACAAAACAGGACATTGAAATATTTCTTGTTCACACGTCTTTTGTCTTCACAAATTATGCATTTATAGACTGAAATTAACTTGTAACTAATTTGCTCAAGTATGCAGTATATTGTAGGCTTCAACAGATAGAATTATCCTTGTATATTTGCCACAAAAAATTTCAGCGTTCACATTTTACTTTCTCTATACGCACTATGTACATAGTGTATAGAGAAGGTATTGCACTCCACCCAAAAACTCCATACCGAGATTTCACCGTTTTAGGATCCCCCTGTATCCAAAAAAAGTATTTTCAGAAAAAACTCCGTGTGTGTGTCCGTGTGTCTAAGAAGACGATAACTCAAAAACGAAAAGACGGTAAAATACCAAACTTGGTATTTAAGTTTAGTATCCTCCAGGGTTGCGACACGAAGATTTTGAGAAAAATCCCCCTACCCCAAACTACCCTTTACATGGAATATTTTTCGAAAATTTTAATTTTCTTAAAAATGGCTCTAACGATTTTGATTAAAATATCATATATTAAACATATTCTCCTGAAAAATAAAATGTATATCTTGAATTTTCTGGGAATAGCCTCTGAAGACTACTTTATTCTGGATTAATTTCACGGAATTTTGCATAACTGCTAAAACGTAAGAGCTGGGCAAGAACTTAACACACAGAAAATGTAGAGCACATTAAAACATACAATTTATGTCACATACATTTTTTCGTGGAGTTGATCATTTTTGACATATTCCTTGTTTTTGGTTTCTGCTGTGAAAAACTTTTCTAATACAGGAATTTGTCAGCTCATGTCCATACAAACAAAGGAACTTCAGTCTCATAGCAACCAGCTTTTGATTATTAGTTTAGCCTATAGTACTCCCTTATTTCCCTTCTACTTACAAGGAAGCAAATAATAAAGACTATTTCTGCTAATTTTTTCTCGATTAGCATGAAGTAAATAGAAGCATAAGCTTTTTAACAACAATTTGCTGCAGAGATGTAGAGAAAGCCATGTGAATGGAATAAATCAGATTTTTTTTTTTTATCCATTTATTTCAACCAAACACAATTTCCACACCCAATGAATTAGTGAGAAATCAGTTTTGCAATATTGGCAGATACAGTAATCTGATTTAGCGCTTACGTAGGTATGACGTACGAAGCTGTTTATATTAATAGATATAGACTGGAATTTGTGCTTCAGAAATTCAATTTGTTAGTGGATGCAAACCGAAATTGCCAGGTTTGTTAACTTATATAACTGACACTTGGTGTAACTGCGCATGCGTCGTCTTATCTACCTTCACAGATATTTATGAGTAACATATCATAAGTTTAATGCTGTGGAAGACAGTTTATGCAGATTTCACTCCTACTTCACAACCTAGACTAATGCTAAGTATCACACAAGAAAATAGTGTAATAATTTTCTGCAACTTAATAAATTTAACCAGCAATTCAAGGTCTAAAGCATCTGCATGTCTGTTATTTTTATTGTTTTGATTATGCATCGATGCATGTATGTAAATTTCTAACAGTAAGCGACAACGCAGAATGCAGCGCCATTTTGCCGAGCGAGATGGCTCCGAGGGTTAAATTCGTTTCAGCTTGTTACTTTCTCTACACGTACTATGTACACAGTGTATAGAGAAGATATTGCACTCCACCAAAAAATTCGATACCGAGATTTCATCGGATATATATGTTTTAGGGTCACCTGTATCCAAAAAAATATTTTCAGAAAAAGGTCCGTGTGTGTGTCCGTGTGTCTGTAGACACGATAACTCAAAAAGGAAAAGTCGGTAAAATACCAAAGTTGGTATTTAAGTTTAGTAGCTTCCAGAATTGCGACACGAAGATTTTGAGAAAAATGCCCCCACCCCAAACTACCCTTTACATGGAACTTTTTTAGAAAATTTTGATTTTCTAAAAAATGGCTCTAACGATTTTGAATAAAATCTCGTATATTTAAGATGTTTATTTGACAAATAAAATGTATATCTTGAATTTTCTGGGTATAGCCTCTGAAGACTACTTTCTTCTGGATCAATTTTACGAAATTTTGCATAACTGCTAAACCTTAAGAGTTGGACAAAAACTTACCACACAAAAACGTAGAGCACATTAAAACACACAATTTTTGTTAAGTACATTTTTTCGGGGAGTTGATCGTTTTTGAGATATTCCTTGTTTTTAGTTTCAGCTTTGAAAAACCTGTACATTTCTCATACAGGAATTTGTCAACTCCTGTCCATACAAACAAAGGAACATCAGTCACATAGCAACCAGCTTTTGACTTCACTTTAACCTATGGTACTCCCTTATTTCGCTTCTACTTACAAGGAAGTAAGTAATAAGACTATATTTTTATCAATAGTTTGTTGCAGAGATGTAGAGAAAGTAATGTGAATGGAACACATCAGAGTTTTACACACAGCAACCTATTCTGCTCGCTATGTGAGGCACATTTGTCTGTTTACCATGTGCTGCTGGAGCGTGTTGCTCTATCCGCTCTTCGAGCAACTCTTCAGCTTCCAGTCGCCCTTTCTGAGGTACTCACGCGGTAGATAGGGTTTTTACCATTTTAGTTTTTTAACCCAAATTTTATGGTTCTTGATTTTATGTCTTTCACTTTTAGCTCTGGGGGTTTTCTTTTAGATAGGTTATGTGTTTAGTATTCATATTCTACCCGGTTTTAGCTCCACCTGTGGACATCGCCATATATACTTTTATTTACTCTGGGGTTTTTATTTCTGACGTTGGACATATTTTATTCCTGATTTCGTTTTATAGTTTTAATATCGCCCCATTCATCATAATCATCACCAGGTGTTTTATTCTGTTTTTACTTTCTCTACACGTACTATGTACATAGTGTATAGAGGAAGTATTGTATTCCACCCAAAATTCGATAGCGAGATTTCACCGGAAATACATGTTTTAGGCCCCCTGAATCCAAAAAAAAGCATTTTCAGAAAAAGGTCTCTGTGTGTGTCTGTGCACAGTATACCTCAAAAACAAAAAGATCGTTAAATACTAAACTTGGTATTTAGGTTTGGTTATTTTCCAAGGATCGACACAAAGATTTTCAAAAAAATCCGCCCAACCCCAACTACCCTTTACATGGAAAAAAATTTGATTTTCTAAAAAATGGATTTTGATTAAAATCCCGTACATTAAACATATTTACATACCAAATAAAATGTATATCTTGAATTTTCTGGGAATAGCCTCTAAAGAGCCTCGAATTTTGATAAATTTTGCTTAACTGCTAAACGGTAAAAGATAGACAAAAACTTACTACACCGAAAATGTTGATCTGATCAAAAAACACAATTTATGTCCTTTACATTTTTTGTTGTGGAGGTAACCGTTTCCAAGATATTCCTTGTTTTTGGTTTCAGTTGTGAATTCCTATACTTTTCTCAGACAGGAAGTGTCCGTTTTTCTTTTGTTCTATTCCTGGCCAAGCAAAGAAGAGATTTGCAGCGACAGCTTTTAAAACATTTGACTATCCGTTTAGCCTAGTGTATTCCCTTATTTTCTTTGTACTTATAAGGAACTTAAGTAGTAAGAACATTCTGCTAATGATTATCTCGATTAGCAAGGTGCAGAAAGAAGAATAATCTTATGTAAGAAGTTTGTAGAAGAGCTAGAGAAAGTCATGTGAGTGTAACACATCAGAATTTTTTTTAAAGTGACATTTGTTTTTCGTTTTTATTTTACATTTTGTGTTTTTATTTCAATTTGTTTTCTGAGGGCGCTAATGACCTCAGTAGTTGAGCGTCCTTAAACACCAACCATCGAATCTTTGGGTGGAATACAACTTTACTTCTTTATGTAGTAAAGTAATTAAAATATTTTTATCAGAAACATCTGGTGAAAGATGCTCCCTAGCTACCCTGCTCTGGATATTCATTAGCTACGGCTGAGGGTGACAGACACTTAAAACGTCACATAAAGTGGAACATGAAGTAATTAAGTTACCAACAAGACGAGAGGCGACAAGGAAGCGTGCTATTGAGAACAGACAGTTGCCTTCTTCTGATGAAATTACAGCAAGTTGACTATAGAAAACGTAGCCAAATCGAAACAGGAAAATCGCTTTTCATTTTCGCCTATTCAAAGGTCCTAATTGAAAGGTGTGAAAGGGAAGCCATGATGATGCAGACACTGCTTTTAGTATATCTTATGATTGCAGCTATGATGGCCGAGATCAAAAAAATCTGATGTGTTCCATTCACATGACTTTCTCTATCTCTCTGTAACAAATATTGTTAATAAGCTTATCTTTTATTTATTTCATGTTAATCGAGGAAAATTAGCAGAAATATTTTATTCCTTGCTTTATTATAAATACAAGCGAAATAAGGGAGTATCATAGGTTAAAGTGAAAGCCAAAAGCTGGTTGCTGTGTGACTGATGTTCGTTTGTTTGTGTGGACAGGAGCTGACAAATTCCTGTATGAGAAAAGTAAAAGTTTTTCAAAGCTGAAACCAAGAAAAAGGAATATCTCAAAAACGATCAACTCCACGAAAAAAATGTATATAACATAAATTGTGTACTTTAACGTGCTCTACATTTTTTGTGTGTTAAGTTTTTGTCCATCTCTTATGGTTTAGTAGTTATGCAAAATTCATTCAGAATAAAGTAGTCTTCAGAGGCTATTCCCAGAAAATTCAAAATATACATTTTATTTGTCAGGTAAATATCTTTAATATATGCTATTTTAATCAAAATCGTTAGAGCCATTTTTCAGAAAATCAAAATTTTCGAAAAAAGTTCCATGTAAAGGGTAGTTTGAGGTGGGGGGATTTTTCTCAAAATCTTCTTGTCGCATCCCTGGAAGATACTAAACTTAAATACCAAGTTTGGTATTTTACCGACCTTTCGTTTTTGAGTTATCGTGTTCACAGACACACACACACACACACACACACACACACACACGGACCTTTTTGTGAAAATGCTTTTTTTAGATAAAGGGGGACCCTAAAACATATTTCCGGTGAAATATCGGTATCGAATTTTTTGGTGGAGTGCAATACTTTCTCTATTCACTATGTACATAGTGCGTATAGAGAAAGTAAAAACCTAAATATTCAGAATTTAACTAAGAGTAAACGAGATAAACTTTCATTAAATGTTGACGCATTTCTTTGTATTTAAGGGCATGACTGGAATTTCATGAAAAATCACTAAAAATCGGCTTCTTACTTTCTCTACACATACTACATAGGTACATAAGTAAATAGCGAAGAACATCAATGCACGAAGAATAGGACAGTAAAGGCAGCAGCATAGGAGAGGAAAAGGAAAGCTGATGGTTCAACTTGCCAACCTGGTAGATTTTAATGTGAGCCATACATTCAAATATTACCGTGTTTTCTTGCTATTGGTATTTTCAGATTTTTTACTTTTTCTACACGTACTATATACATAGTGTATTGCAACCAAAAATTTGATACCGAGATTTCGCCGGAAATATATGTTTTGGGATCCCCTGAATCCCCCCCCCCCAAAAAATAGAAAAAACGTCCTGTTTGTGCGCGTGTATGTGTGTCTGTATACAGCATAGTTCAAAAACGGAAAGACCTTTAAATACCAAACTAGTATTTAACTACCCTTAGCATAGAAAAAAAAAAAAATCGAAAGTTTGGGTTTTCTGAAAAATGGCTCTAATGATTTTGATTAAAATACGGTATGTTAAATATATTTTTATGACAAATGAATTGTATACCTTGACTTTTTTGGGAAGAGCCTCTGAAGACCTCTTCATTCTCGATGACTTTTATATAACAGGCAAACCGTAAGAGATATACAAAAGTTTACTCCACAAAAATGTAAATCTCATTAAAACACACAATTTATACACATTTTATTGGTAGAGTCAACTCTTTTCAAGGTTTTCCGGATTATTGGTTTCAATTTTATGCCACTTCAACTTTTCTCAAACGGGAAGAAATATTTTTTCTCGCTTGTTTACTCCTCCAAGCAAAGAGAATGGAATTATAATTGTTTCACATAACGACCGGCTTTTAAAGGACGAAATTATCACTTTAGGCTGTGCATTTTCAAATTTCCGTTCTACTTACAAGGAAGTTAGAAATAAGACTTATGTTTATCTTGATTAGCATGATGTAGATAACAGATTAATATTTAAAAGGTTTATTTGAGGACAGTATGTGGATTGCACACATTAGAAACTTTCAAGAAACCAGTAATAAGGACAATTTCTGATAATGTTTATCTCGATTATCATGAAGTAGATAGAACAATAAGCTATTTAACAAAAATTAGTTACAGAGATGTAGAGAAAGTGAGACCGTTAGTTGGCTTCTCTATAATAACCATTGTAATTTGTAATTTGCATTAATTGCTTATCAGTTTATATTTAAAGAGTGCCAATACTCGATTATTTCATGTATTAAGAGTGTATAAATCAGCTTTTAGTAAGAGCAATTGAGAGTTGTTTACGCCAAACTTGGAATGTGGAGTGAGAGGTTTTCATTGTGAGCAGATGCTCTTTTGTCCAGGCACGTACGAGCTACACGTGACGGTAAAGTCCCTTTTAGTTTGGAAAATAGTATTTTTCCATTGTGTAAACACTTGTCACGTGGGTGTTATGTTGCATCCTGAGAGGAAAATGATGTATTTTGGGTAATATCGACTCCAGTTAGTCGGCCTTTCTGCCCAAATTAGAAAGAAGCCTCCATGACAGCAATTTTGCTATATTAGGAGAAGATGGCTGCTCATCGGGATTCGGAGCTTGATCTTCGAGCTGTCAACATGGCGAAGAAGAGACTCCGCAGAGACGCCGCTGCTATGGCAGCAACCGTCGCCTCTTCCCCGGCAGCCGCCGAGGAGGCAGCATCACCGCCGCCACCGACGACTCCACCCAGCTCAACTCCGCCGCCCCGGTTCAGTGCCGTGGTACGGGGGGTCCCTCGGGACCTTTCCATCCGGCATCTGCTCACCGCCGTGCAGTCGCGGTGGCCTTCTTGCTTGAGGGCCACCCGCATATACTGCGACCGGGGGCCAACGCCGCTTGTTCGTGTGGAATTGCAGGACCGGCTGACTTGGAAGCTGCCTTGGCGTCAGGGTTGCCCTTATTAGGGCGACTTCTGGTCGTCGAGGCTAGCCGACACGAGCTAGAACGCCGTCGGCCCTGCCGACGCTGTTGTACCTTCAAACACTCAGCTGACGTCTGCTCCTCCTCGCCGCCGCGGTGCCACTATTGTGGTACCAACACCACCACCGCCGAGTGCAATGGGCACGATCTCCGCCGTCGCCGCCGGTTCTGTGCCACCTGTCGTGACACAGGACACTTCACCGGGCAACCCCAGTGCCCGCTCTACCCCAGGAGCAGACCACCACCACCACCCGCCCGGACTACACCACCGCCGACCAACATCATCGACACCACACCACTTGCACCCTCGATAGACGCAGCGACACGGGACGCCATTCAGGACCTCCACGCAGAGATCTTGAACGTCGGCGCCCGTTTAGCTGCCCTTGAAGAGCTGTGCAGTGGCATTAACGAAAAGCTACAGAACCTTCAAGCTGCCACCACCGCCGTCATCGCCACACTACAGTCCACCACCGCTAAGCTGTCCAGCCGGATAGCCAGTGTCCAGCCGCAGCCTCAGCAGGACCTCCAGCCGCAGCAGCTCCACTCCGCCGAGCGGCCCCACTCCAGGGGCCAATCACACATCGGTGATGTTGCAAGAACCGCCCTGAGTCTTGGATTCTTCGCGCACGGCATTTATGAATGGAGAAGAACCAAAACGAACTCCAACTCAATCCTTCACCCTCAAATTCCTTTACTCCTCCCCCTGAATATTCCGCGGTGACAATTTGGACCTCGGTCATGTCTGTCTCCCGGTCCTCATTTCACCCCTCTGACTGCACCCTGCAGTCAGTTAAATTATCACCTTGAATCCGCGGGTGCAATCATGCGGTACCGCCTCTCCTTACTTCCTTCCAATACCGGTGGAGGGTTTTTTTTTAGTCGGTATGCCCACATGGGAGACCCCGACACTCCGGGCTTGCCCGGGTCAGTCCTTAAGATGGATTTTTCCCCTCCACTCGAAAAAAAAAATCATCGGGACTGTCTCATAGTTACATTGGTGCTGTCACATAGTTACTTCGGCTTACAAGTTGAATAACGCAACTCTCATAGATAGTTATCGGCGGCCTCAGTAGTGTATAGACAAAGCCAGTGACGCGCATCTAGACTTAATTATATAAAGCTAACATAAAGAGAAAAGAGTTATAAGTAAAATACATGTGAATTGTCGATAAAATAAGCTCCTAGTAAATAATTGACTTAGCAGGTTGTACAGCAAAGTGCTTGTCTCGAGTCTTCTAGTGACAATAAATTGAAGGAGAAGTAACGTATGTCTAAGCAGTTTCATAAGATCACCTAAACTACCCTCATTGTTTCTACCCCGAGTGAGTCAAACCAGCATGCAGGCTGAGCCTAGCTGAGGCACATAAACAGTAGCAGGTCTGAACAACATAAGGTACGTAGATCTGCTCATCTGGTAGTGGAGTGAATCTTTAAGCACCGCCAACGTCATAACACATTTGAGCACGGGGCCAACATTATAAGGCTTCATACTTGGCTCTGTACTACTTGGTACTACAAGTATACCCGACATACTTGGCATCCCGAACGTGGTGCACATAATAACTCTTCAAAAGTCACGTGAATGGAATATATCAGATTTGTTTTTACTTTCTCTATACGCACTATGTACATGTCCGTGCGTGTGTCCGTATGTCAGTGTTCCGTGTGTCTGTGAACACGATAACTCAAAAGGTAAAAGTAGCTAAAATACCAAACTTGGTATTTAAGTTTAGTATCTTCCAGGGATGCGACACGAAGATTTTGAGAAAAATCCCCCCACCCAAAACTACCCTTTACATGGAACTTTTTTCGAAAATTTTGATTTTCTCAAAAATGGCTCTAACGATTTTGATTACTATATCGTATATTAAAGATAATTACCTGACAAATAAAATGGATTATCTCAAAAACAATCAACTCCACGAAAAAAATGTATATAACATAAATTGTATGTTTTAAAGTTTTCTACATTTGCCGTGTGTTAAGTTTTTGTCCATCTCTTACGGTTTAGCAGTTATGCAAAATTCCGTAAAATTAACCCAGAATAAAGTAGTCTTCAGAGACCATTCCCAGAAAATTCAAAATATACATTTTATTTGTCAGGTAAATATATTTAATATATGAAATTTTAATAAAAACAGTTAGAGCCATTTTTTAGAAAATCAAAATTTTCGAAAAAAGTTCCATGTAAAGGGTAGTTTGAGGTCGGGGGATTTTTCTAAAAATCTTCATGTCACATCCCTGGAAGATACTAAACTTAAATACCAAATTTGGTATTTTAGCTACTTTTCGTTTTTAAGTTATCGTGTTCACACAGGACCTTTTTTGAAAATGATTTTTTTGGGTACAGGGGACCCTAAAGCATATATTTTCGATGAAATCTCGGTATCGAATTTTTGGGTGGAGTGCAATACCTTCTCTATACACCATGTACATAGTACATGTAGAGAAAGTAAAAACTCCTGCTACCCAGAATTTATTTGGCACGGCCTTCAATAAAATTCCATATTATGAGTAACATTTGACACACCAGAAAACACAAACCAATTCAGGTGTTAAAGAACAAATGTATATAAAGATAAACTGTAAATTTAAGGTTGTTTTAAGCCGCACGGTAACACATTATTCGTGTAGGGGCTCTGAGATTACCATTTTGCAGCATCTCGACGTGAAGCTGCTACCCAGAAAATCCGATTACCAATACAGAGTGGCCCTCTCGTTTTAAAATCCACGCTGACTGCTGCCTCTGCATCCATTTTACACTAGAGTGAATACAAGAGTGCTGCCAACGTTCCATTTCCGCACTACAAGTTGCTTCAGCTCTCGACTCTTGGTTAATCGTCGGTTTAGCACACTTAACTACTATAATACTTCTCTCTATTTCCTCTACCACGTGCAGCTTATGTACACAGTAGGTAGAGAAATCATTCTATTCCATTAAAACATCCGAAACCGAAATTTCACCCAAAATACATAGGTTTAAGGAAACGTGAATAAAACATCAGATCTATTCCACTCATATAACTTTCTCTACATCTCTGCAACAAATCATTATCGAAAAGCTTATGCTTCTATTTACTTCATGCTAATTGAGAAAAATTGGCAGAAATAGTCTTATTACTTCCTTCCTTGTAAGTAGAAGCGAAATAAGGGAGTACCATAGGTTAAAGTGATAGTCAAAAACTGGATGCAATGTGACTGAAATTCCTTTGTATGGTTAGCAGTTGAAAAGTTCCTGTATGAGAAAAGTATAAGTATTTTATAGCTGAAAATAATAACAAGGAATATCTAAAAAACGATCAACTCCACGAAAAAAATGTATATAACATAAATTGTGTGTTTTAAAAGAAAACTAACAAAAATAGTCTTATAGTCTTGCTTCCTTGTAAGTAAAAGCGAAATAAGGAAGTACAGGTTGAAGTGACAGTCTAAAGCTGGTTGCTAAGTTCCTTTGTTTGTATGGACATGAGTTGACAAATTCCCGTATGAGATTGGTGTAAGTTTTTTAAAGCTGAAAGGAATATCTCAAAAACGATCAACTCCATCAAAAAATGTATATGACATAAATTGTGTGTTTTATCGTGATCTACATTTTATGTGGAGTAATTTTTTGTCTATCTCTTAAGGTTTAGCAGTTATACAAAATCCGCAAAATCCCATCTAGTCTTCAGAGGCTACTCCCAGAAAATTGAAGATATACATTTTATTTGTCATCTTTAATATACGATACCTTGATCAAAATCAAAAGAGCTATATTTGAGAAAATCAAACATTTTGAACCATTTTCCAGTAAAGGGTAACTGGGGTGTGGGGATTTTCTTGAAAATGTTCGTGTCGCATCCTTGGAAGATACTGAACGTAAATACCAAGTTAAGTATTTAATGGACTTTTCGTGCTTGAGCTATGCTGCCCACACACACACACACACACACACACATACGGACATTTTTCTAACAATGCTTTTTTTTTTTTTTATTTAGGGGTCCTAAAACATGCGTAGCACTCCCGAGAAGCTTCAATTAAGGTAAGAAATTTGATTTGTTCTGACATGAAACCAAACGTCACCCTTGCCCCTTCTCATTAACAACTCGCCAAGTAATCACAATCGCGTTATAAACATTGTATACGCACTTACTTTGATATTACAAACATGTTGGAAGAAAAAAAGTTCACATTTCTGTCTGTCGCATAAGAATACTTGCTTTTTACTTTCTCTAGCTCCATATGTACAATGTACATAGGGATAGAGAAGTATTGTATTCCACCCAAAAATTCGATATCGAGATTTAACCGGAAATACATGTTTTAGGACCCGCTGTATCCAAAAAAAGCATTTTCAGAAAAAGGTCCGTGTATGTAGTTGTCCGTGTGTCTGTGAACACGATAACTCAAAAACGAAAAGTAGCTAAAATACCAAACTTGGTATTTAAGTTTAGTATCTTCCAGGGATGCGACACGAAGATTTTGAGAAAAATCCCCCCACCCGAAACTAAACTTTGCATAGAACTTTTTTCGAAAATTTTGTTTTTCTTAAAAATGGCTCTAACGATTTTGATTAAAATATCGTATATTAAAAATATTTACCTGACAAATAAAATGTTTATATTGAATTTTCTGGGAATAGCTTCTAAAGATCTCTTTATTCTGGATGAATTTTGCTTAATTTGGCACAACTTGTAAACCGTAGGAGATAGACAAAATCTTACTGTACAAAAAATGTAGGTCTTGTTAAAATACACAGCTTACGTCATATACATTTTTTTCGTGGAGCTTACCGTTTTCTAGGTATTTATTGTTATTAGTTTCAGTTGTGAAGTACTTATACTTTCTGAGACGGGAGTGTCCGTTTTTCTTTTGTTCTACTCCTGGCCAAGAAAAGAAGCGATTTGCACTGGCAATCGCATAACGACAGCTTTTAAAACATTTGACTATTGGTTTAGCCTAGTGTATTCCCTTATTTTCTTCCTGTTTATAAGGAACTAAGTAATAAGAACATTGTACTAATGAGTACCACGTTTAGTAAGGTGCATAAAGAAGAATGATCTTATGTAAGAAATTTGTAGAACAGCTAGAGAAAGTCATGTGAGTGTAACACATCAGATTTTTAGTTTAATTCTCTGTTTACCGTGTGTATGGCTATATCGTTTGTGTCAGTTGTGACTCACTCTAATTGTTGGCTGCTTTATTCGTTTTGGATTCATGGACCTCCTCTATTGCTACCCCAGTTGTTTAATAACGCTGAACACCAGGCGGCGCGTGTGTATTATTACATAGGTGGTAATAGAGACGGCCTTGCCTACACGTGTTGGAACTGCCTTTATGCGAGTTGATATCAGTTTCAAACATTAGTTGCATACTGACTGGGGGATTCAGAAGGAATTAGGACCACACTTAATAGATATTGTTGGGAATTTTTTTTTCTTTCTTTTTTTTTTTAACGGAGTCTGATCAGGACTCCGGTACTGTATCCCTATTTACATTTCCCCCCGTAGGTTTTACTGATTACTGGTTTACTGGTTTTACTGTTTCTTTTACAAACACAAACACATACACATTGCACAAACATATAACACCCATGCCCAAGGCGGGACTCGAACCCACGATCCCCTGCCCACGAAGCACCAAAGCGAGACGCTTTAGCGAGCGTGGCCATGGGGACCGGCTGCCTTAAGATGACTAAGCTAATTGGACAGTCCACAGTATGCAAGATACGAGGGCCATTTTTACTTTCTCTATACGTACTACGTACATAGTGTATAGAGAAGGTATTGCAGTCCAGCCAAAAATTCGATAGCGAGATTTCACCGGAAATATATGTTTTAGGGTCCCCAAAATCCAAAAAAAGCATTTTCAGAAAAAGGTCCGTGTGTCTGTGAACACGATAACTCAAAAACGAAAAGTCTTTAAAAAACCAAACTTGGTATTTAAGTTTAGTATCTTCCAGGGATGCGACACGAAGATTTTGAGAAAAATCCCCCCACCCCAAACTACCCTTTACATAGAACTTTTTTAGAAAATTTTGATTTTCTCAAAAATGGCTCTAACAATTTTGATTAAAATTTCGTATATTAAACATATTTACCTGACAAATAAAATGTATATCTTGAATTTTCTAGGCATAGCCTCTGAAGAGTAGTTTATTCTGGATGAATTTTACGGAATTTTGAATAACTGCTAAACTGTAAGAGATGGACAAAAACTTACTGCACAAAAAGTGTAGAGCACTGTAAAACACACAATTTATGTTATACACATTTTTTTCGTGGAGGTGATTGTTTTTGAGATATTCCTTGTTTTTGGTTTCAGCTATAAAAAACATACTTTTCTCATACAGGACTTGGTGAACTCATGTCCATACTAACAAAGGAACTTCAGTCACATAGCAACCAGCTTTTGACTGTCACTTTAACCTATGGTACTCCCTTTTTTCGCTTCTACTTACAAGGAAGCAAGTAATAAGACTATTTCTGCTTCCATTCTTGTTCTGAGAAACGCATAAACAATATTTTTAACTTGAAGTGACTGTCTAGGTTTTTTATAATGCGGAAATAAAAGAAGATTATTATGTCTTTTCCTCCCTTTAATGAAAGAAACAAGCTCTCGAATAACTTGACAAAGTTACTGGAAATTCGCTCGTTAGTCACAAATGAGTAAGATGTTGACAGACGACGATCTGAAAGATGAACGTCAAGACAAAAGATGTCGAGCTTATTGTTTAAACGCGCTCTTTTCCGATTGTTTGCAGAAACTACTTCTTTCGCTTATACTGTTTGTTACTTGTAACTCTCTTGATGATTTTAAGCAGTTAAGGATACTCATATGTGAACATTCATCAAAAAGTGCAAAAAATGAAGGGAAAAAACCTTTTTTGTTGTTTTTTTTAGCTTACCGTCCTTTAACCTAGTTGGTCATTCATATCGGACGATGAATAAAATTGATGAAATGATGCCTAAATGTTCTCGGGCTCCACGGAGCTTAAAGTTACTCAACATTCGTCTTCTCAGGATAAGGGAAAACCCCGATAAAAACCTTATCCGGGCAACGTATCCTTAGCGACATTCGAACTCACGACCTTTTGAATGTGAGGCAGACACGCTAACACCACACTACCCAGCTGGGCAATTTCCTGTTGTTTTTATTACATTGGGGCGTTTTAAACCGGATCACGTGACGATTTAAATGGATGACTGCAAGTGGATGTGGTGCTTTAACCTTTTCACTATGGTGAAAACTTGCTAAAAATCCAAAATTTGGTTATGACCAATTACAATTGGCCTTAAATATGTTTATTTCAAGTTGAAAATACAATAATATGTACTAATAACTAAAAAAAAAGTAAGTATAGTAATATGTTTCAAAATTTACAAGTCTCACACCGGGTACTTCTATATGCTCCGTCATCACTCAGGTATGCCGTACCACCTGGGCCCTCCCCATCCTAAACCAAAGGCGAGATAAAGAACCCGGTGGGCCTCCCCACACCCCAACAGCACATTTCCGGCCGTGAAATAGAGACTGTTTTGGCGGCAGAGTGCAGCTTGACTCGGGCCAAATGACTTGCAGTTTTTCTTTGCTTTATTTATTACTCGGAATTTGTGTAAACAGTCCGTGAAAGTTGACAGATATTCATGGTTTAAAAATTACTGCAGGAGAATATGAAATTCTAAGACTTACAAAGAAACAGTGTTAAATTGTATGTTAAACCTTAAAATCTCTTTTCTCTTGTTTTTATTTTTCAGCGTTTTCAAAAATTTAAATTGTACCACACGATACAGTTTTCGAAACAAAAGTTTGAAAATGTTTATGCTTAGATAAAAATAGTGCAAAAGAAAATTGATGATTTTTTTTTCTAATATCACCAGTGCTTGTGTAATTAAATATTAAACTTCATGTTTCAATACCCAAAATAAAAAATTAATAAAATTACAATTAAACAATTTTTTCTCCTAAACCAATAGTCAGATAAATATTTCATTTCATCAATTTACTAATATGTATTTATCAGTACAACTGCAAAGTATTATATTTCTGTAGCTTAATTTGCATCGTGTGGATTTTCATAATGGTGCCAACAAAATTCCGACTTGGACTGTGTATTGATTGAGTGGCGGGGGCGGGGTGCGAGTGTGGTATATATGTTAAATATTTTCCAAGGATGCGACATGACGATTTCGAGGAAGATCCGCCATCCGAAATTACCCTTTACAAGAAAAAAATCTGATGTGTTCCATTCACATGACTTTCTCTACTTCTCTGCAATAAATTATTCTATTTACTTCATCTAATCCAGAAAATAGCAGAAATAGTCTTATTACTTGCTACCTTGTTAGTAGAAGGAAATAAGGGAGTACCATAGGTTAAACTGATAGTCAAAAGCTGGTTGCTATGTGACTGAAATTCCTTTGTTTGTATGGACAGGAGTTCACAAATTCCTGTATGAGAAAAGTATAAGTTTTTCAAAGCTGAAACCAAAAGCAAGGAATATCTCAAAAACGATCAACTCCACGAAAAAAATGTATTTAACACAAATTGTGTGTTTTAAGGTCCTCTACATTTTCTTTCTTCTAAATTTTCATCCATCTCTTACGGTTTAGCAGTTATGCAAAATTCCGTAAAATTTATCTAGAATAAACTAGGCTTCAGAGGCTATTCCCAGAAAATTCAAGATATACATTTTATTTGGCAAGTAAATAACTTAAATAAAAGAGATTTTAATCAAAATCATTAGAGCCATTTTTAAGAAAATCAAAATTTTCGAAATTTTTTCCATGTAAAGGGATGCTTGGTATGTGTGTGTGTGTGTGTTTTAAAATCTTCGTGTCGCGTCCTTGGTAGATACCAAACTTAACTAAGTCTGGTTTTTAACGGTCTTTTGGTTTTTGAGCTTGCTGTCCACACACACACACACACACACACACACACACACACACACACACACACACACACACACACGGAGTTTTTCTAAAAATGTTTTTTTTGGATTTAGGGGGTCTCAAAACATATATTTCCGGTGAAATCTCAGTATCGAATTTTTGGGTGTAATACAATACCTTCTCTATACACTATGTACATAGTACGTGTAGTGAAAGTAAAAATTTTGACGCTCAAAAATTGCTGTAACGATTTTTATTAAAATACCATATATTAAATATATTTACATGGTAAATAAAATGTATATGTTGAATTTTCTGGGGGTAACCTTTGAAGACCTGTTTAGTTTGTGTAACTGCATAACTGTTAAACCGTAAGAGACACACAAAAACTTATTGCACAAAAAATGCAGATCTGCTAATTTTTTTCTCGATTAGAATGAAGTAAATAAAAGAATAAGCTTTTTAACAGGAATATAGAGCAAGTCTAATGAATGGAACACAAGATTTTTTGTGGTGTAGTGTATTAACATTGCGTTGTTGAGTTAACCTGTAAAGTCTTTTTGAAATACTTGACATGTAAGTTAATCACTCTGAGGACATATTTGGTAATATAAGCTAAATTTACAATTCATTTATTAATTGCTCTGCCAACAAGAATTGTAAGTACTTACAGTAAGAGTTTTAAGAGGTCATTAATACTTACAGTGCAATTAGGAAATGACGTAACACTCAAGACATGTGCTACTTCAAGTAAAGATTCTATTGCAAAATTCATTAACAAGAATATATGAGAAGGTTTTATCCATATAATTTAGATGTAGCCTTTCATTTGTTCTCGTCGATAATTTATTTTTACTTTCCCTGCATGTACCATATAAGTGTATAGAGAAGGTATTGGTATTGCACCCAAAAATTCGGTGCCGAGATTTCGCCAGAAATACATGTTTTGGGTCCCCCTGAATCCAAAAAAACAATTTTGGGAAAAGTCCGTCCGTGCGTGTGTATGTGTGTGTCTGTAGACAGCATAGCTAAAAAATGAAAAGACCGTTAAATACCAAACCTGGTATTTAATTTTGGTATATTCCAAGAATGCGACACGAAGATTTTCAAAAAATTTCACCACCCGCAAATACCCTTTACATGGAACTTTTTTTTCTCGAAAATTTTGATTTTCTCATAAATGGCTCTAACGAATTTGATTAAAATCTCTTATATTTAACATATAACTGAAAAATAAAATGTATATCTTACATTTTCTGGGAATAACCTCTGAAGACATGTTTATTCTTGGTGAATTTGGCGAAATTTTTCATAGCATGTAAACTGTAAGAGATAGACAAAAACTTACTACACATAAATATAGATCACGATAAAGCACACAATTTATCTCGTATACATTTTTTTCTTTTGTCGAGGTCGTTTTTGAGATATTCCTTGTTTTTGATTTCAGCTTTAAAAAACTTATACTTTTCTCATACTGGAATTTGATAATTCCCGTCCATACATACAGAGGAACTTCAGTCACATAGCAACCAGCTTTTGACTGCCACTTTAACCTATGATATTCCATTATTTCGCTTCTACTTACAAGGAAGCAAGTAATAATAATAATAATAATAATAATAATAATAATAATAATAATAATAATCTCTGCTAATTTTTCTCAATTAGTATGAAGTAAATAAAGGTATAAGTTTATAGCAATAATTTGCTGCAGAGATGTAGAGAAAGTCATGAGAATGGAACACATCAGATTTTTTTTTTTTTTTTTTTTACAGTTTTTTCAAGTATTTCAAAAAGTAATGGACTAACCACGAACTGTAAGTTACTTATCAGATCTCGAATGTTTGGGAAAACTCGGTCCTGCGGGCCTCGTATTCCTAATATGCATTTTGGTCCTGATAGGTATAACTTACAGTTCTTAGTACGCAATATACTACAGGGTGATTTATATAGAGCTGACACATTTCTTTCTTTAATTGTTTCAAAACGTGTTATGCTAGCGACAACTTATTATACCTAAATTGTAGAGGAATTTTGGGAGATTATTTACCTCTATAGCAAATGTTGAAAATGTCCTCCATCCTGCATAAGGCACAACTCAACACGTCGTTCCACGTTACTGACCACTCATTGGAGGACTCTGCTGTCAATAACTTGAATCTCCTTTGTGATGTTGTGCTTCAGACCGTCCAATGTCTGGGGACGTGTGGCGTAAACCCTGTCTTATAAGTAACCCCATAGAAAGAAGTCCGGCGATGTCAAATCCGGAGATCTCGGTGGCCACAGGTTCCTGGAAATTATCCGGTCGTCAAAGAAACTTGCAATTAGGTTGATGGATTCATTTGACGCATGGCATGTTGCGCCATCTTACTGAAAATATCCTTGACAGCTCTGCATCGTACTGCATTTTCACGTTGACTACAAGAACAAAATGTCGAAACAGCTGCCAACAATGCAATTAGGAATAAAACATAAACATTTGCTCATCTAGTGACAAGGAATTGAAACTCCAGAACATTCTGCTTAATTTGGTGCTAAAATTGGGTCATTGGATGAATTTCCAACGGAATGATTAAAGAAAGAAATGTGTCAATTCTACATAAATCACTCTGTATAATTGTTAGATACCTCTGGTTAAATCTATTGAGGAACAGGTTTTGGTGTGGGTGTGAGCATTATAGAAACCATTCAGCAACGATACTTGCAAGTTTAATAGCTATTGTATTAAAACGTTAGGTAAGGTTAATTGGACCTTTAACAAGACTTACCCACCCTTACTTGCTCATTGTAAGTTATGTGTGTGCCATATTTTAAGTCAACTTTACGATGCCGATAGGAATGTCAGAAAGGTTAACTTTGCATTTACAGAACAAATTACGAACCTGCTTTGCGGACTATTCTTGTCCTTGACAGCAAGGCTCCGACTGTCTGCAGTTCGATTCCTGGCGCTGAAATAGAAATATGATGACACTTGCCGGTTTAAAGATGTTTATGACGTTCTTTTGTGACGGCACCGCGGCTTAGTGGTTAGACCGCTCACTTCTCATAAAGGCAGCCAGGGTTCGATGCTAGGGGACCGCATTTGGGGACGAAACAGTATCTGGGCGGGTTTACTACGGGTTTTCCAGGTTTCCCCGCGATGCATTGCAAAAATTGCACCATAATTATCTATCTTTTCGACCATTTCACCGTCATTTCATTATATTCACTTCTTCATTTTTAACCAAGCATTGGGCTGATCACCCATCCTGTCTTCCCTCTGATCCATAACCTCTGTTACTCAACACTCAGGCGCTGGTTTGGAAGTACTACTTAGTAGTAGGATAAACAACGTAATTAAAAATCTGATGTGTTCCATTCACATGACTTTCTCTACAACAAATTATTGTTAAAAAACTTATGCTTCTATTTACTTCATGCTAATCGAGAAAAAATTAGCAGAAATAGTCTTATTACTTGCTTCCTTGTAAGTAGAAGCAAAATAAGGGAGTACCGTAGGTTAAAAGGATGATTGCTATGTGATTAAATTCCTTTATTTTTATGGATAGGAGAAAACAAATTTCTGTATGCGAAAAGTATAAGCTTTTCAAAGCTGAAACAAAAAACAAGGAATATAAAAAAAAAAAACAAAAAAAAAAACTCCACGAAACAAATGTATATAACATAAATTGTGTTTTAACGTGCTCTACATTTTTTGTGAGGTAGATTTTTCTCCACCTCTTACGGTTTAGTAGTTATGCAAAATTCCGCAAAATTCATCCAGAATAAAGAGGTCTTAAGAGGCTATTCCCAGGAAATTCAAGATATACATTTTATTTGTCAGGTAAATATCTTCAATATATGATATTTTAATCAAAACGTATAGAGACATCTTTGAGAAAATCAAACTTTTCGAAAAAAGTTCAATGTAAAGGGTAGTTTGGGGTGGGGGGATGTTTCTAAAAATCTTCGTGTCGAATCCCTGGAAGGTTACATAACTTAAATACCAAGTTTGGTATTTTACCGGCTTTTCGTTTTTGAGTTATCGTGTTCACAGACACATGGACACACACATGCGTGCGGACCTTTTTCTTAAAATGCTTTTTTTTATACAGGGGACCCTAAAACATACATTTCCGGTAAAATCTCGGTATCGAATTTTTGGGTGGAGTGCAATACCTTCTCTATACACTACGTACATAACACGTGTACAGAATGTAAAAGTAATAAAATTCTTACCTTATCTAGCCCGTATGTACGAGGGCCGCTTTTTTTTTCATCCTCCGATAGGCTATAAATAAAAGACAAGTTCATAGAAGACAATTTTTTTATTACTAAAAGTTTGGTACACTTATGGTTACTTTTCAACATAATCACCGAAAAGATTGAGACATTTATCGTACCTGTGCACAAGCTTTGCAATACCCGCTTCGAAAAATGTTGCCTCTAATAATTTCAAATGAGCATTGACCGGAAATACATGTTTTGGGTCCCCCTGAATCCAAAGAAAAGCATTACTGGAAAAAGATCCATGTGTGTTTGTGGACACATAGCTCAAAAACGAAAAGATCGTGAAATACCAAACTTGGTGTTTAAGTTTGGTATCTTGCAAGGATGCGACACGAAGATTTTCAAGAAAATACCCACACCCCCAACTACTCTTTACATGGAACTTCTTTTCGAAAATTTTGATTTTCTTAAAAATGGCTCTAACGATATGGATTACAATATCTTATATTAAAGAACCTGACAAATAAAATCTATATCTTGAATTTTCTGGGAATAGCCCCTGAAGACTACTGTATTCTGGATGAATTTTACGAAACTTTGCATAACTTCTAAACCGTAAGAGATAGACAAAAACTTATAACACAAAAATGTAGAGCACTTTAAAAGACACAATTTATGTTATATAAACCTTTTTCTTGGATTTTTCGTTTTTGAGATATTGCTTGATTTTGGTTTCAGCTTTAAAAGACTTATACGTTTCTCACAAAGGAATTTGTCAACTTCTGTACAAAGGAGCTAGTCACATAGCAACGGATTTTTGACTGTCACTTTAACCTATGGTACTCCCTTATTTCGCTTTTACTTACAAGGAAGCAAGTAATAAGGCTATTTCTGATTGCCTCCGTGGTCGAGTGGTCAGCGAGCTGACTTCCCACCCGGAGATTTATTCCCTATCCCCCACAGAGTCTGCAAGTATGTATGTGTGAGTTGTTTAACAATAATTTGTTGCAGAGATGTAGAGAAAGTCATGTGAATGGAATACATCAGATTTGTTTCAAGGATTACACGCTCTGTGCTGGCCATTCGAACACAGATGCTATTTATTATAACTGCACAGCAAATGTGACGCTTTTCAAGCGTTACTTCCCACCGTCCTTACAAAAAAAAAAAAAAAGAAAAAAAAAACAGAGGCATATTTTCATTCATGGTGTTAACTGATGAAATACGTGAGGTGCCGCAGAAGCGCCAAACATACACGAGTAAAAAAGCGAGACTCAACGGCGATATGAAAACTGTCTTCCTCGTAATAAAAAAGGGCGTCATTGGCAGAGGTCCAGAAGACTCGTATGAGCTTGTTAGTGCAGCCTGTTGATGCACGTTCCACTCTTGCCAACAGAAAACAATAATGAAGCTCAATCTTGACACGTTTTGTTACTCTCGTGAAATAAAAACAAGCGAACATTCTCGAAGATATCAAACAGGCGTTCACACGGATCCTAGCCAGTAAAACACACAGACATCCAATACGCAGGGACAAGGTCTTTTGTGTTTAAGGAAAAATGAAAATGATATTGTAGTAAAAAAATCTGATGTGTTCCAGTCACATGACTTTCTCTACATCTCTGCAAAAAAGTATTGTTAAAAAGCTTATGCTTCTTTTTACTTCATGTTAATCGAGAAAAAATTTGTAAGTAGAAGCGAAATAAGGGAGTGCCATAGGTTGAAGTGATAGTCAAAAGCTGGTTGCTATGTGACTGAAGTTCCTTTGTTTGTATGGACAGGAGTTGACAAATTCCTGTATGAGAAAAGTATAACTTTTTCAAAGCTGTAACCAAAAACCAGGAATGTCTAAAAAACGCTCAACTCCACAAAAATGTATATAACATAAATTGTGCGTTTTAACGTGCTCTACATTTTTTGTGTTGTAAGTTTTTGTCCATCTTTTATGGTTTTAGCAGCTATGCAAAATTCCGTAAAATTGATCCAGAATAAAGTAATCTTCAGAGGATATTCCCAGAAAATTCAAGATATACATATTGTTTGTCAGATATATATATCTTTAATACATGATATTTTAATCAAAATCGTTAACCATTTTTTAGAAAATCAAAATTTTCGTAACATTTTCCATATGAAGGGTAGTTGGGGTTGGGGGCATTTTCTTGAAAATCTTCGTGTCGCATCCTCGGAAGATACTGAACTTAAATACCAAGTTTGGTATTTAACGGTCTTTTCGTTTTTGAGCTATGCTGCCCACAGACACACAGATACACACACATACACACAGACAGACACACACACACGGACATTTTTCTAAAAATGCTTTTTTTTGGATTCAGGTGGTCTCAAAGTATGTATTTCCGGTGAAATCTCGGTATCGAATTTTTGGGTACAATGCAATACCTTCGCTATATACTATGTACATAGTACGTATAGGGAAAGTAAAAATAAAAAGATCAACTACACGAAATAGATATATATTACATAAATTGTGTATTTTAACGTACTCTACATTTTTAATTGGTAAGTTTTTGTCCATCTCTTACGGTTTAGCAGTTATGCAAAATTCCGTAAATTTGATCTAGAATAAAGTAGTCTTCAGAGGCTATTCCCAGAAATTTCAAGATATGCATTTCATTTGTCAGGTAAATATCTTTAATTTACGATATTTTAATCAAAATCGTTAAGAGCCATTTTTAAGAAAATCAAAGTTTTCTTAAAAAGTTCCATGTAAAGGGTAGTTGAGAGTGGGTGGATTTTCTTGAAAACCTGCGTGTCGCATCCTTGGAAGATACCAAACTTAAATACGAAGTTTGATGTTCAATTTTGAGCTATGCTGTCCACAGACACACAGAAACACACGAACCTTTTTCTGAAAATGCTTTTTTTTTTTGTATTCAGGTGGACCGAAAACAAATATTTCGGGTGAAATCTCGGGTTCGAATTTTTGGGTGGAACGCCATACCTTCTCTATACACTTTGTACATAGTACGTGCAGAGAAAGTAAAAACAGTAGATGGAGTGTAAAGAAACGGGATCCCCCAAACGATGACACAAATTCAAAATAACGTTGTCTGCACGGAAAATCATGTACACTGTGGCACAGATGGGGCATACTTGCTTGTTGAGATGCAATCATCAATGGCATACGACACTCGGCTAACACCACTTCGAGCCACTTGGCAACTGCAGGCCAGGGGTCCTGGCCGATGATTCCGGAGCGGTGGATAACGTTTTTAAATTTTTACTTTCTCTATACGCACTATGTACATAGTGTACAGAGAATGTATTGCACTCCACCAAAAAATTCGATACCGAGATTTCACCGGAAATATATGTTTTAGGGTCCCCTGTATCGAAAAATAGTATTTTCAGAAAAAGGTCCGTGTGTCTGTGAACACGATAACTCAAAAACGAAAAGTCGGTAAAACACCAAACTTGGTATTTAAGTTTAGTATCGTCCAGGGATGCAACACGAAGATTTTTGAGAAAACTCCACCAACCCCCAGCCACTCTTTACATGGAACGTTTTCGAAAATTTTGATTTTCTAAAAAATGGCTCTAATGATTATGATTAAAATGTCGTATATTAAAGATATTTACCTGACAAATAAAATGTATTTTTTTAATTTTCTGGGAATAGCCTCTGAAGACTACTTTATTCTGAGTCAATTTTACGGAATTTTGCATAACTGCTAAACCGTAAGAGATGGACAAAAACTTACCACACAACAAATGTAGAGCACCTTAAAACACACAATTTATGTTATATACATTTTTTTCGTGGAGTTGATTTTTTTTAGATGTTCCTTGTTTTTGGTTTCAGCTATTAAAACTTATATTTTTCTCATACATGAATTTGTGAACTCGTGTACATACAAGCAAAGGAACTTCAGTCGCAGAGCAACCAGCTTTTGACTATCACTTGAACCTATGGTAGGTACCCCCTTATTTCGCTCCTACTAACAAGGAAGCAAGTAATAAGACTATTTCTGCTAATGTTTGCTCCATTAGATGAAGTAAATAGAATAATTTGTTGCAGTGATATAGAGAAAGTCATGTAAATGGAACACATCAGATTTTTATTTTCTCTAGCCCCATATGTACAATGTACATAGGGATAGAGAAGTATTGTATTCCACCCAAAAATTCGATACCGAGATTTCACGGGAAATACATGTTTTAGGACCCCCTGTATCCAAAAAAAGCATTTTGAGAAAAAGGTCCGTGTGTGTGTGTCGGTGTGTGTCGGTGTGTCTGTAAACACGATAACTCAAAACCGAAAAGTAGCTAAAATATCAAACGTGGTATTTAAGTTATCTTAAGTTAAGGTATCTTCCAGGGATGCGACACGAAAATTTTGAGAAAAATCCCCCACCCCAAACTACCCGAAAATTTTGATTTTCTTAAAAATGGCTCTAACGATTTTGATTAAAATATCATATATTAAAGATATTTAACTAACAAATAAAATATATATCTTGAATTTTCTGGGAATAGCTTCTTAAGACCTGTTTATTCCGGATGAATTTTGCTTAATTTGGCATAACTAGTAAACCGTAAGAGATAGACAAAAATTTAGTATACAAAAAATGTAGGTCTAGTTAAAATACACAAGTTATGTCATACATTTTTCTCGTGGAGATTACCGTTTTCGAGGTATTCATTGTTATTGGTTTCAGTTGAGAAGTACGTTACTTTTCTCAAACGGGAGTGTCCGTTTTTCTTTTGTTCTACTCCTGGCCAAGAAAAGAAGTGATTTGTAATGACAATCGCATAACGACAGCTTATAAAACATTTGACTATTGTTTTAGCCTAGTGTATTCACTTTTCTTCCTACTTATACGGAACTAAATAATAAGAACATTGTACTAATGAGTACCTCGATTAGCAAGGTGCAGAAAGAAGAATAATCTTATGTAAGAAGTTTGTAGAACAGCTGGAGAAAGTCATGTGAGTGTAACACATCAGATTTTTATTCCTGGTTCCTTGCAGAGTTTTTATATATTTCCTTTAAAGAGTTAATTTTATTTCTGGTTTTAGCGGAGATTTTATTTTCTGAGGGCGCTAATAACATTTGTCGTTGAGCGCCCTTAAACACATATCATCATCATCATCATCATCATCATTATCATCATCATCATCGCCACACAACACTGTGTACGTTTCAGAAATCTTTGGCGCGCAGCAAAACAATTTTATGTTGATTACACAGTAAGATATTGTGTTGCATCATGAATATGCACGTCTCCATGCTGCTGGTATCACACAGAAACCTATTTAAGAATTCAATTGGGGGGGGGGGTAGTTCAAGCAGCCGCCGTACAGCTCTGATCTCGCACCTTCTGATTTTCAGATTGAGTGGCTGCCTTCTCTGGCGGCAGCTTTTTTTAAAGAAGGAATTCAAAAGTTTATTCCCCGCTATGACAAATGTGTGAACAATGGTGACAACTGTTGCTAAAAATCTGATGTGTTACACTCACATGGCTTTCTCTAGCTGTTCTTCAAACTTCTTACATAAGATTATTCTTCTTTGTGCACCTTGCTAATCGAGGTACTCATTAGTACAATGTTCTTATTACTTAGTTCCTTATAAATAGGAAGAAACTAAGGGAATACACTAGGCTAAACCGACATTCAAATGTTTTAAAAGCTGTCGTTGTGCGATTATCATTACAAATCGCTTCTTTTCTTGGCCAGGAGTAGAACAAAAGAAAAACGGACACTCCCGTCTGAGAAAAGTATAAGTACTTCACAACTGAAACTAATAACAATGAATACCTCGAAAACGGTAAGCTCCACTAAAAAAATGTATATGACGTAAATTGTGTATTTTAACAAAACATACATTTTTTGTAGAGTAAATTTCTGTCTATCTCTTACGGTTTACTAGTTATGCCAAATTAAGCAAAATTCATCCAGAATAAACAGGTTTTTAGAAGCTATTCCCAGAAAATTCAAGATATACACTTTATTTGTCGGATAGATATCTTTAATATACGATATTTTAATCAAAATCGTTAGAGCCATTTTTTAGAAAATCAAAATTTTCGAAAAAAGTTCCATGTAAAGGGTAGTTTGGGGTGGGGGATTTTTCTCAAAATCTTCGTGTCGCATCCCTGGAAGATACTAAACTTAAATACAAAGTTTGGTATTTTAGCTAGTTTTCGTTTTTGAGTTATCGTTTTCACAGACACACGGACGCACTGACACACGGATACACGGACACACACACGGACCTTTTTCTGAAAATACAGGGTTACTACAAAAGAAATAGACAACTTCAACTGCCTGTAAAACAAAAACTATTAGAGATAGCAACCTAATTATTTTGGAGGTATGTTGAGAAACTCTCAAAGTTTCGTTTGTTACTATTGGTAACGCTGTAGTGTTTTGTTTGTTGTTGCAGAAGCTGAAATGGCGGAAAATCCTGTGGAAAAGGCATATTGCGTGTTGGAATTTGCTAGAACGCAATCAGCAACTGTTGTCCAACGACATTTTAGAACACGTTACCACAAAAACGAAATGATGCGCTCACAAAAACCAGAATCGTCTTCATCATGTCGCAACATGTCGATGCAAAAGTCACGCCGTATGACCTTATCTTCTTCACTCAGAAACTGCAACATCTGTAATCTGTAAGGCATCATGTGCAGTCGCTTCCGCAAGATTTTCCATACAGTTTGCTGTGGAATTTGTAATTGCATGCTTGCCCTAGATGTCGATTTCTGTGGGCTTCTTATGTAGGCAGAACGAACACGTTCAACGTTTTCTTCCGAAACTCTTGGTCTTCCCGAGCTCTTTCCTTTGCACAAACATCCCGTTGTCTCGAATTTTCTATACCAGTCGTAGATTGACCGTCTAGTCGGTGGCGTTTTGTGGTAACGTGTTCTAAAATGTCGTTGGATAACAGTTGCTGATTGCGTTCTAGCAAATTCCAACACGCAATATGCCTTTTCCACAGGATTTTCCGCCATTTCAGCTTCTGCAACAACAAACAAAACACTACATCGTTACCAATAGAAACAAACGAAACTTTGAGAGTTTCTCAACATACCTCCAAAATAATTAGGTTGCTATCTCTAATAGTTTTTGTTTTACAGGCAGTTGAAGTTGTCTATTTCTTTTGTAGTAACCCTGCTATACATATGTACATAGTGCGTATAGAGAAAGTAAAAATCTGGAGTGATCCATTCACATGACTTTTTCTACATCTCTGCAACAAATTATTGTTGTAAAGCTAATGCTTCTGTTTAATTTATGCTAATCGAGAAAAAATTAGCAGAAATAGTCTTATTACTTGCGCCCTTATAAGTAGAAGCGAAATAAGAGAGTAGCATAGGTTAAAGTGATAGACATACGCAGACTTATCAATTCATGTCCATACAAACAAAGGTACTTCAGTCACATAGCAACCAGGTTTTAAAGTATTAAAAGTGTATTCCCTTATTTCCCTTCTATTTCCAAGGAAGCAGGTAATAAAGACTTACTGCCATTTTTCTCTCGATCAGCATTAAGTAAATATAAGAAAGCCTTTTAACAACAATTTGTTTCAGAAATGTAGAGAAAGGCGTGTGAATGGAACACATCAGATTTGTTTTATCCCGGTTGGCATGAAGTAATAGAAAAACAAGCTTTTATAGGAACAGTTTGTTATAAAAGAGATAGAGAAGGTCATGTGAATGTAATATCAGAAATTTTTACTTTTTCTACACGTACTATGTGCATAATGTATAGAGAAAGTATTGAATGCACCCAAATTTCGATACCGAGATTTCACCGGAAATACATGATTTGAGTCACCCTGAATCCTAAAAATAGCATTTTTAGAAAAATGTGTGTGTCTGTGTGTGTGCCTGTAGGCAGCATAGCTCAAAAACGAAAAGACCGTTACAAACCAAAGTTGGTAGTTTAGTTTGGTATCTTCCAAGGATGCGACATGAAGATTTTCAAGAAAATCCCCCCACCCCAACTACCCTTTAGATGGAACTTTTTTCGAAAATTTTGATATTCTCAAAAATGGCTCTAACGATTTTGATTAAAATATCGTATATTAAATATATTTGCCTGACACATAAAATGCATATCCTAAATTTTCTGGGAATAGCCTCTGAATACTACTTTATTCTGGTTGAATTTTACGGTATTTTGCATAACTTCTAAACCGTAAGAGATGGAAAAAACCTACTTTACAGAAAACATAGCGAACGGTAAAACACACAGTTTATGTTATATACATTTTTTCGTGGTGTGGGTCGTTTTTGAGATATTTCTTGTTATTAGTTTCTGCCTTGAAAAACTTACTTTTCTCATGCAGGAATTTGTCAACTCCTGTCCATGCAAACAAAGAAACTTCAGTCACATATCAGCCAGCTTTGGGCTATCAGTTTAACCTTAGGTACACCTTTATTGCGCTTCTATTTACAAGGAAACAAATAATAAGATTATTTCTGCTAATTTTTCTCGATTTACATGAAGTAAATAGAAGCATAAGCTTTTTAACAATCATTTGTTGTAGAGATATAGAGAAAGTCATGTGAATGGAACACATGATAGTTTTTATAATAGTGCTGAATCATGTTATGAATGGTTCTCTAGAGATCCGAATGCATTTCGTTTCAGCTATAGATCCGAATGCATTTTTTTCAGCAGCTGAATGAGGTTTTGAAAAGGCGGAAGATATGAACAAAAACCATTCCAAATTAGGATATAAATAACACTGTTTTGACGCTTCCATAACCCTGGGTGCAATTGATAACTTTTTTCCCCCCTCTCTCTGTACAGTGACAACAAAGTATCGATCCAATGACCCGCATCATTGTTCCAAATTGTTGGTAGGAATTTATCACCACCCTGCACATGTGTGTAAAATATTCGGGGCTATCATGCATTCCTTTGCGTTTGGTTTAATTCCCCATTTGTTTGCTCTTGATTGTGAATAAGTTGGCGGCAATGCCTGCGAAATGAAACGGCGAGAGCGTTGGTGCATTCTGAATGTTTGCCAACTCACGTTATTTTCCAGCAAATGCCTTTATGACAGATATTAAATAGAAGTACAGTCTTCCCTGTAACCATTTCCAGCTAACTGGGTCAACATTTATAATTCAGAGTAATATCTCTCTGGCTGAACGTTAAGTGGAAGGAATCTGTAACAATGCTGTTCCCGGAGCTCTGGACTGCACGTTTAAGCGTTCAAATATTTAAACTAACCAACACACAATGCAAAAATGTTTGTGTCTCGCTCAAATTACAAAATATTATTTTTTTATCTACACCATTTCATTCTAACGAGCTGAACATTTGCAGAAATGATTATTATTATTATCATTATCATTATTATTAATTCCTTATAAGTAGAAGGTAACTAAGGGAATATAAGAAGCTAAAGTGATTTTCAAAACTTTTAAAAGCTGTTGCCTTGCAATTACTTTAAATTTGTTTCTCTTTCCGTTGCCAGGATTAAAACAAAATGAAACAGGCGAGGATCTTCTGTGTGATTAAAGTTGAAGATATCTTAGGATTAAAGCTAATGGTGATCATTTGTTCTACTAAAAATCTGATGTGTTCCATTCACATGACTTTCTCTATATTACAGCAACAAATTATTCTATTTACTTCATCTAATGGAGCAAAAATTAGCAGAAATAGTCTTATTACTTGCCTTCCTTGTTAGTAGAAGCGAAATAAGTGGGTATCATAGGTTAAAGTGATAGTCAAAATCTGGTTGCTCTGCGACTGAAGTTCCTTTGTTTGTATGGACACGAGTTCATAAAGTCCTCTATGAGAAAAGTTTTTATAGCTGAAAAAAAAAACAAGGAATATCTAAAAAACGATCAACTCCACGAAAAAAGTATGCAATATAAATTGTGTGTTTTAAGGTGCTCTACATTTGTTGTGTGGTAAGTTTTTTTCCATCTCTTACGGTTTAACAGTTATGCAAAATTCCGTAAAATTCATCCAGAATAAAGTAGTCTTCAGAGGCTATTCCCAGAAAATTCAAGATATACATTTTATTTGTCGTGTGAATATCTTTAATATACGACATTTTAATCATTATCGTTAGAGCCATTTTTAAGAAAATCAAAATTTTTCTTAAAATCTTCGTGTTGCATCCCTGGAAGATACTAAACTTAAATACCAAGTTTGGTATTTTAGCTACTTTTCGTTTTTGAGTTATCGTGTTCATAGACACACGGACACACGGACACACACACGGAGCTTTTTCTGAAAATACTTTTTTGGTTAAACATATATTTCCGACGAAATCTCGGTATCGAATTTTTTGGTGGAGTGCAATACCTTCTCTATACACCATTAATACGTATAGAGAAAGTAAAAATGTATACGACATAGACTGTGTGTTTTAACGAGATCTTTATTTTTTGTGTAGACATCTTTTGTTTACCTCTCGCAGTATGTAAAAGTTATTCAGGATGAAGATGCCTTCAGAGGTGTGTGTATATATATATAATATATAACAAAAATCTGATGTGTTCCATTCACATGACTTTCTCTACATCTCCGCAACAAATTAGCTTATGCTTCTATTTGCTTCATGCTAATCGAGAAAAAGTTAGCAGAAATAGTCTTATTACGTGCTTCCTTGTAAGTCGAAGCGAAATAAGGGTTAAGGTCAGTCAAAAGCTGGTTGCTATGTGCCTGAAGGTCCTTTCTTTGTATGGACAGCACTTGACAAGTTTCCTGTATGATAAAAGTATTTTAAAGCTGAAACCAAAAACAAGGAATATCTCAAAATCGATCAACTCCACGAAAAAATGTATAGGTGTAAAATGAACTATGTGTTTTAACGTGATGTACATTTTTTGTGTAGCAAGTCTTTGTCTATCTCTTACGGTTTACCGCTTATGCAAACTTCATTCAGAATAAGCAGGTCTTTAGAGGCTATTCCCAGGAAATTCCAGATATACATTTTATAATCCATATAAATATCTTTAATACACAGTATTTTAATCAAAATCGTTATAGCCATTTTTGAGAAAATAAAAATTTTCGATCTTTTTCCCATGTAAAGAGTAGTTTGGGTTGGGGGGATTTTTCTCAAAATCTTCGTGTCGCTTCATTGGAAGATACTAAACTTAAATACCAAGTTAGATATTTTACCGACTTTTTGTTTTTGAGTTATCGTGTTCAAAGGCACACAGATACACACACACACACACACACACACACACACACACACATGGATCTTTTTCTGAAAATACTTTTTTTGGACACAGGGGAAACTAAACATGAATTTCCGGTGAAATCTCTGTATCGAATTTTTGAGTGGAGTGCAATACCTTGTCTATACACCATGTACATAGAACGTGTAGAGAAAGTAAAATGTATATATGTCAGAGAACGTACAATAATGTGGAAACTGTGAACAAAATTCGCACTCCAACCAAATACAGAGTGCTTGTTTGCTTTGTTTTTCGTTTATACTCTCTGGTTTTACGCAAACCATCGGAGCTGTTTAGGTAGAGAGCACTATGGTTTCAAGGTCAGTTATGGCTTACCAGTCAGCTATGACGTCAGTATTGCTTCATTGATGCGCAAGAAATCATGGTAAAATGAACCCGTGTACTTGAATATTTGATTGAGTTTAGCTTCTTACTTTCTCTACACGTACTATGTACATAATGTATAGAGAAGATATTGTATTGTACCCAAAAATTCGATACCGAGATTTCACCGGAAATATATGTTTTGAGAACCCCTGAATCCAAAAAAAGCACTTTTTAGAAAAATGTCCGTGATTGTGTCTGTATGTCTTTACGTGCGTGTGTGTGTGTGTGTGTGTGTGTGTGTCTCTGTGGGCAGCACAGCGGAAAAGGAAAAGGCCGTTAAATACTAAACTTGGTATTTAAGTTTAATATCTTCCAAGGATGCGACGTGAAGATCTCCAAGAAAATCGCCCCACCCTATCCTTTACATGGAAACATTTTGAAATTTTTATTTTTCCAAAAATGGCTTTAACGATTTTAATTAAGATATCGTATATTAAAGATATTTACTTGACAAATAAAATGAATATATTGAATTTTCTGGGAATGGCCTCTTGAAGGCATCTTTATTCTGGATGAATTTTACGAAATTTTGCATAGCTGGTAAACCTAGGAGATTGACAAAAATTTACTAGCAAAAAATGAGGAGCTCGTTAAAACACACAATTTATATTAAATACATTTTTTCGTGGAGTTGGCCGTTTTTGAGATATTCATTGTTATTGATTTCAGCTTCAAAATACCTTTCTCATACGGAAACTTGTTAACTCCTGGACACGCAAAGAAACGGATTTCAATACCATAGCAACCACATTTTAAAATATCTGAGTGTCGATTTAGCCTGTGTATTCCCTTATTTCCCTCCTACTTATAATGAACTACGAGGTATAAACGTTTCTGCTAATGTTAATTTCGATTGGCATTATAGGAAAAAAAAATCTGATGTGTTCCATTCATATGGCTTTCTCTATATCTCTGCAACAAATTATTGTTGAAAAGCTTATGCTTCTATTAGTTCATGCTAATCGAGAAAAAATTAGCTGAAATAGTCCTATTACTTGCTTCCTTGTAAGTAGAGGCGAGACAAGGAAGTATTATTTGTTAAAGTGATAGCCAAAAGTTGGTTGCTATGTGACTGAACTTCCTTTGTTTGTATGGACTGGAATTGCTGAATTCCTGTATGAGAAAATGTTTTTAAAGCTGAAATAAAAAAACAAAGAGTATCTCAAATTCGATCAACTCCACGAGAAAAATGTATATAAGATAAATTGTGCGTTTTAAGGTGCTCTACATTTTTTGTGTTGTAAGTTTTTCTCCATCTCTTACGGTTTAGCAGTTATGCATACATTTATAAAATTCATTCAGAGTAAAGTAGTCCTCATAGGCTGTTCCCAGAAAATTCAAGGTATACATTTTATTTGTCGTGTAAATATATTTAATATACTAAATTTTACTCATACTAGTTAGAGCTATTTTTAGAAAAATCAAAATTTTCGAAAAAAGTTGCATGTAAAGGGTAGTTGGAGGTGGGGGGATTTTTCTCAAAATCTTCGTGTCGCACCCCTGGAAGATACTAAACTTAAATACCAAGTTTGGTATTTTATCGACTTTTAGTTTTTGACTTATCGTGTTCACAGACTCACGGGCACACGGACACACGGACACACACACACACACACACACATACACACACACGGACCTTTTTCCCAATTTTTTTTATATAAAGGGGACCCTAAAACATATATTTCCGGTGAAATCTCAGTATCAAATTTTTGGGTGGAGTGTAATACCTTCTCTATACACTATGTAATAGTGCGTATAGAGAAAGTAATAAGCTTAATAACAATAATTTTGTTTCAGAAATGAAGAGAAAGTCATGTGAATGCAACAGATAAAATTTTTTCATTCGGTTTTAAAAGCTGCTTATTTATCTAAACTCATGAAATAATTTCAGCATACACAACTTATTATCAACTTTTCAGTCGGATTGAAAATTTCGTTATAGTAGAGTTTATAGCGCTGAAGTATTGTAAATGTAGCTTTAATGCATATCACTTTGCAATATTAACATTTGCATTTATAAACTTTCTAACGAATAACTATATAGAGAGAAAATTATATCCTTTAATATTGGATTATAAAACATACTTTTCAAATAGATTGGCATATATAACTCTGAATTGCAACTCTGTATTATTTAAATAAAAATACATATATGAATATAATTCTCTTTTTAAGATTACTATACACCTGGTTCAGTAAATTGAGGTTATGGTGTATCGTAATTATTCGTATTACTCCATATCTATTTGATTGTAGTTGAAAAAAAGTCTGATGTGTACCATTCACATGACTTTTTCTACATCTCTGCAACAAATTATTGTTAAAAACCTTATGCTTCTATTTACTTCATGCTAATTGAGAAAAAAATAGCAGAAAGAGTCTTATTGCTCTTCTTTGTAAGTAGAAGCGAAATAAGGGAGTACCATAGGTTAAAGTGATAGTCAAAAGCTGGTGGTGGAATATCTCAAAAACGATCAACTCCACGAAAAAGATGTATATAACATAAATTGTGTGTTTTAACGTGGTGTACATTTTTGTGTGGTAAATTTTTGTCCATCTCTTACGGTTTAGCAGTTATGCAAAATTCCGTAAAATTCATCCAGAATAAAGTAGTCTTCAGAGACTATTCCCAGAAATTTCAAGATATGCATTTTATTTGTCAGCTAAATATCTTTAATATACGATGTTTTAATCAAAATCGTTTGGGCAATTTTTGAGCAAATCAAAATTTTCGAAAAAAGTTACATGTAATGGATATTTGGGTTTGGGGAGAGTTTCTTGAAATTCCTCGTGTTTCTTCCCTGAAAGATACCATACCTAAATACCAAATTTTGTTTTTTAACGGACTTTTCGTTTTTGAGCTATGCTGCCCACAGACACATATACACAGACAGACAGACACACGGAGATTTTTCTAAAAATGCTTTTTTTTTATTCAGGAGGTCTCAAAACTTGTATTACTGGTGAAATCTCGGTATCGAATTTTTGGGTGCATTACAATACCTTCTCTATACACTATGTACATAGTACGTGTAAGAAAGTAAAAATCTGATGTGTTGTATTCACATGACTTTCCAAATTTTTACAATAGATTGTTCCTTTATCTAAGTCGTGGCAATCCAGACAAACATTAGCAGAAATTGTTGTTTTAGTTTCTTGTAAGTAGAAGGGAAATAAGGCAGTACACTAGACCAAAGCGATATTCAAATGCTTTAAAAAAGTCGGTCGCATTGCGAAACTACTGAAATTCAGTTTTCGCTTTGCTCGGCCAGAAGAAAAGCAGAAGAAAGGTGAAACGAAAGATGATGTCCAATATAAAAAATTCGATGTGTACCATTCACATGACTTTCTCTACATCTCTGCAACAAATTATTGTTAAAAAGCTTATACTTCTATTTACTTCATGCTAATCAGTAAAAAATTAGCAGAAATAGCCATCTTACTTGCTTCCTTGTAAGTAGAAGCGAAATAAGGGAGTACCATAGGTTAAATGAAAATCAAAAGCTGGTTGCAATGTCACTGAAGTTCGTTTGTTTGTATGGACAGCAGTTGACAAATTCCTGTATGAGAAAAGTATTAAGTATTTCATAGCAGAAACCAAAAATAAGGAATGTCTCAAAAACGAGAACTCCACGAAAAAATGTTTTAACGTGCTCTACATTTTTTGTGTAGTAAGTTTTAGTCCATCTCTTACGGTTTAGCAAGTATGCAAAACTCAGTAAAATTCATCCAGAATAAACTACTCTTCAGAGGCTATTCCCAGAAAATTAAAGATATACATTTTATTTGTCAGGTAAATATATTTAATATACGAAATTTTAATCAAAATTGTTAGAACCATTTTTGTGAAAATCAAAATTTTCGAGAAATGTTCCATGTAAAGGGTTGTTGGGGATGGGGGGATTTTTCTCAAGATCTTCGAGTCGCATCCCTGGAAGATACTAAACTAAAATACCAAGTTTGGTATTTTACCGACTTTTCGTTTTTGAGTAATCGTGTTCACTGACATACGGACACACACGGACCTTTTTCCGAAAATGCTTTTTTTAGATATAGGGCACCCTAAAACATATATTTCCGGTGAAATCTCGGTATCGAATTTTTGGGTGGAGTGCAATACCTTCTCTATACACTATGTACATAGTATGTATAGAGAAAGTAAAACATGTGTAAGTAGCCTAAGTTGTAGCCAATAGCAAAGAGTATCTCGAAACGATTAACTCTATAAAAATGTATATAACTTGTGTGTTTTAACGAGATCTGCATTTTTTCTGAGGTAAGCTTTGATCTATCTTTCACGGTTTACCAGTTAGGCAAAACTCACTGGGAAATTAGATGTCCTCAAAGGCAATTCTCAGAAAGTGTAAGATATGCAGTTCATTGTCAGGTAAATGTCTTTAATGTACGGTATTTTAGTCGAAATCATTAGAGCCATCTTTGAGAAAAATACAATTTTCAAAGCATTTTGAATGTAAAAGGTAGTTTCAAGTGGAGTATTTTGGTGAAAATCTTTGTGCCACATCCTTGAAAGATATCAAACGTGATACAAAATTATGTGGCACATAAAAGAACCTCGAGCCTATTACAGGTACCTCTGAGGAAAATTAAGGGGCCTTTCACGCCCACTATAAAATGAGCCTATTAAAGAGACCTCTGAGCAAAATTAAGGGGCCTTTCACGCCCAATATAGAATGACCATATTAAAGAGACCTCTGAGCAAAATTAAGGGGCCTTTCTGGCCCAATACAAAATGAGCCTATTAAAGAGACCTTTGAGCAAAATTAAGCGGCCTTTCACGCCCAATATAGAATGAGCATATTCAAGATACCTCTGAGCAAAATTAAGGGGCCTTTCACGCCCAATACAGAATGAGCACATTAAAGAGACCTCTGAGCAAAATTAAGGGGCCTTTCACGCCCAATACAGAATGACCATATTAAAGAGACCTCTGAGCAAAATTAAGGGGCCTTTCTGGCCCAATACAAAATGAGCCTATTAAAGACACCTTTGAGCAAAATTAAGCGGCCTTTCACGCCCAATATAGAATGAGAACCACTGCAGTAAAACTAAATTTCAATATCACCCTAACCGATATTCGAACTCGGGACTGGGGTATGTTATACGCAAGGACTAATGCATTATACGACTCCATGCAGGGGTTTACAAGTACAAGTTATGCGTACATCGGATGGACGCAAGCCCACGCACCAAAGGATTGATTTTCGGCCCTGTGATATTGAAAGCAAACATTTGCCTGGAGATTCAGTTTTCGCTAATGTGCTTATCTTCGTGCTCGGGATAAATGCAAGATGAAGAGTTCTCTGTCCCACGCAGAGCAGGAAAACTTTCCCGACAACGATAATATCGACATAATCTTGTTGTTGCAGCGTCCTGTTATTAATGACCCCGAATTGTTGTTTGCAAGCACGTATCCATCACGTGGCAGTGACGTAAGTCGATGGTGGTGTTTGTGGTTTCCTTGACGACGGCCAATTTGCCTTCTCTCCAGACGTCGCGCGTCGGTTTCACCCTCAGGTCAGCTGCTGCGCATATTCGCCTTCGTCACTACTTTCCCCACACGTACCATGTATATAGTGTATAGAGAAGGTATTGCATTCCACCCAAGTAAATACATGTTTTAGGGTCCATGTATCCAAAAAAATCTGATTTTTTCATTCACATTACTTTCTCTACATCTCTGTAACAAATTATTGTTAAAAAACTTATTGTTCCATCTACTTTATGATAATCGAGATAAACATGAACAGAAATTACTTGCTTCCCTGTAAGCAGAAGGGAAGTCAGAGAATACACTAGGCTAAAACGACAATCAAATGTTGTAAAAGGTTGAGGTTGAAATCCGTTTCAAGAGTTTACAACTTTCTGTGAGAGAATAGTTTCAGTATTTTAAATCAGAAACAAATAACAAGCAATATCTCAGAAATGGTCAATTCCACGAAAAACATGTGTATGACATAAATCGTGTGTTTTAACGTGATATACATTTTATTTCTCAGGTTATTCAGGTTATTCTTTAATATATGATATTTTATTCAAAATCATTATAGCCATTTTTGAGAAAATCAAAATTTTCTAAAAAAGTTCTATGTAAAGGGTAGTTTGAGGTGGAGGGATTTTTCTGAAAGTCTTCCTGTCGCATCCCTGGAAGATATTAAACTTAAATACCAAGTTTGGCATTTTACCGACTTTTCGTTTTTGAGTTATCGTGTTCACACACATAGACATACACACACACACCTTTTTCTGAAAATACTTTTTTTGGATATAGGGTCCCTAAAACATGTATTTCCGGTGAAATCTCGGTATCGAATTTTTAGTGGAATGCAATACCTTCTCTACACACTAAGTACATAGTACGTGTAGAGAAAGTAAATTGAGGGACTGTCCTGTTTATACGGGACGAATGCCAGGTTTATGCTTCGTGCAGTGTAAAATGCCAAAAACATATGAAAGAACATAGAGGAAAGCAAGGGGGAACAGATTCTGAAGAATGTAAAACTGAATGATTGCAAACTTAAAAAATAAACATCACAATATGTATCTTTAAAATCGAGATTTTTTTAGCTGAACGTCCTTTAACCTGGTTTGGTCATATCGGACGATGAATGAAATTGGTGAAATGATGCTCAAATGATCTCGGGGTCCATGGAGCTTAGAGTTACTCGACATTCGTCTTCTCAGGATAAGGGAAAACCCCGAAAAAAACCTTATCCGGGTAACTCACCCTAAGCGAGAAAAATCGAGATGAAGCTCTAGTATTTTTTTTTTCTCTACTACTGTTTTGTACATGATGTAATGGTTACCATGCTACTTCATATACCCTAGGTCGCGGGTTCAAACCCGGCGGAGGACGATGAATTTTTTTCGGGTGTAAAAATCGTTAGCATGGCTTCCTTCGGAAGAGAAGTAAAGCCGTTGGTCCCGTGTCTTAGATTTATGACACGTAAAAGAACCTCAAACCTGATAGAGAGGCCTCTGAGCAAAATTAAGCGGTCTTTCACGCCCAATTTAGAATGGGACGCTGAGAGCCACAGCAGTTAAAGAGCATTCATAAATAACACGCTATTTACATTTGCACTCCACCCAAAAATTCGATATCGGAATTTCACCGGAAATATATGTTTTACGGTCCCCTATAACCAAAAAAGCATTTTCAGAATAAGTCCGTGTGTCTGTGAACGCGATAACTCAAAAACGAAAAGTAGGTAAAATACCAAACTTGGTATTTAAGTTTAGTATCTTCCAGGGATGCGACACAAGATTTTGAGTAAAATACCCCCACTCCAAGCTACCCTTTACATGGAACTTTCATCGAAATTTTGGATTTTCTTAAAAATGGCTCTAACGATTTTGATTAAAGTATCGGATATTAAAGATATTTACCTGACAATTGAATTTTCTGGGGATAGCCTCTGAAGACTACTTTATTTTGGATGAATTTTAAGGAAATTTACATAACTACTAAACCGTAAGAGATGGAATAAAATTTTCAACACAAAAAATTTAGAGCGTGTTAAAACACACAATTTATTTATATACAGTTTTTTCGTGGAGTCTGTAGTTTTTGAGACATTCCTTGTTTTTGGTTTCACCTTTAAAAACTTACTTTTCTCATGCAGGAATTTGTCAACTTCTGTGCATATAAACAAAGGAACTTCAGTCACATAGCAACCAGCTTTTGACTATCATTTTAACCTATTGTACGGCCTTATTTTGCTTATACTTACAAGGAAGCAAGCTGCTAATTGTTTCTCGATTATTATGAAGTAAATAGAGGCATTAGCTTGTTGACAATCATTTGTTGCAGAGATGTAGAAAAAGTAATGTGAATGGAACATATCAGATTTTTATAGATAGCTATCGGTACCTACTCCAGCATTTAGTAATACAACTGACTCATTTTATTGACAAGAAGCAGTGGTTTTAGTGGTAGTATGAGTAGGAATAATAGAATTGGTAAAAAATAAATGTACTATTTGGAGGATTTTTATATTTCTTTGGGGGAAATGTGACCTTGGCCAACTTCTGAAAGAGATGATGCCGGTCCCTACGGCCATGTTCGCTAAGGCTTCTCGCTTTGGTGCTTCGTGGGCAGGGGATCGTGGGTTCGAGTCACGCCTTGGGCATGGGTGTTATATGTTTGTGCAATGTGTATATGTTTGTGTAAAGGAACAGTAAAACCAGTAATCATACAGTAAATTTTCATACTTTTTTTTTATTTGTAGTTTAACGTCCTTTAACCTGGTTTGGTCATATCGGACGATGAATGCAATTGATGATATGATGCTCAAATGATCTCGGGGTCCATGGAGCTTAAAGTTACTCGACATTCGTCTTCTCAGGATAAGGGAAAACCCCGAAAAAAACCTTACCCGGGTAACTCACCCTAAGCGAGATTCGAACTCACGACCTTTTGTACGTGAGGCAGACCTCCTACCACCACGCTACCCAGGCGGGCCCAGACTCCGGTACTGTTTAAAAAAAAAACAGGGTATAAGATAAGGAGTTTTGTTGCCGGATGCTTTCATCATCTTGTTACATTCTCTGCACGTCCTCTGTAGTGTGTAAAGAGGGTATTGTATTGCACCCAAAAATTCCATACTGAGATTTCACCGCAAATACATGATTTGAGACCTCTTGAATCCAGAAAAGCATCTTTAATAAACGTTCTATGACTGTGAGGATAGCATAGCTCAAAATTTAAACTTGGTATTTAAGTTCAGTGTCTTTCAAAGATGGGACACGAAGTTTGTCTAGAAAATCTCCACACGACCAACTACCGTTTACATGGAAATCACTTTGAAAATGATCAAACAATTTTTATTAAAATCTCTTTCATTTAGGATACACACATGACAAATAAGATGTATATCTTTAATTTTTTAAGGAATAGCCTCTGAAGCCCTTTTTTATTCCGGGTGAATATTTATAAATTTGGCATAAATGGTAAACCGTAAAATATAGAAGAAAACTTACTGCAAAAAACATGTAGAGCTCGTTAAACACACACAATTTATGTTATATACATTTTTTCGTGGAGTTAACCGTTATTAGTTTGAGCTTTAAGATACTTTAAACTTTTCTCATACGGGAACTTGTCAACTCCTGGCCGCACAAAGAAACTGCTTTTAATCCCATAGCAACAACGTTTTAAAACATATTTTGACTTTCGGTTTAGCCTAGTGTATTTCCTTATTTCTCTTCTACTTATAAGACACTAAACAATGATATTATTTCTGCTCATTTTATCTCGATTAGCATGAAGTAAATAGAAGGATAAGCTTAATATTAATAATATGTTACAGAGACGTAGAGAAAGTTATGTGAATGGGGTACATCACCCTTTTCAGCGTGTAACAATATCATTGACAAGAATTAGTAGTAGGAATAGTAATAGTAGTATGAGAAATTGGAAAGAAAATGGACAATTTGGGGGATTTTATACTACTTTAGGGGAAATGTATATTTACTTTCTCCATACGCACTGTGTACATAGTGTATAGAGAAAGCATTGCACTCCACCAAAAATTCGATACCGAGATTTCACCGGAAATATATGTTTCAGGGCCCCCAATATCCAAAAAAGCATTTTCACAAAAAGGTCCGTGTGTGTGTGTGTGTGTGTGTGAGTGTGTGTGTGTGTCCGTGTGTGTCCGTGTGTCTGTGAACACGATAACTCAAAAACGAAAAGTGCTAAAATACCAAACTTGGTATTTAAGTTTAGTATCTTCCAGGGATGCGACACGAAGATTTTGAGAAAAATCCCCCCACATGGAACTTTTTTCGAAAATTTTGATTTTCTCAAAAATAGCTCTAACGATTTTGATTAAAATGTCGGATACCTGACAAATAAAATGTATATCATGAATTTTCTGGGAATAGCCTCTGAAGAGTAGTTTATTCTGGATGAATTTTACTAAATTTTGAATGACTGCTAAACCGTAAGAGATGGACAAAAACTTACTGCACAAAAAATGTAGAGCACTTTAAAGCACACAAATTATGTTATATACATTTTTTTCGTGGAGTTCGTCGTTTTTGTGACATCACTTATTTTTGGTTTCTGCTATGAAAAACGTATACATTTCTCATACAGGAACTTGTCAACTCCTATCCATATAAACAAAGCAACTTCATTGACATAGCAAGCAGCTTTTGGCTATCACTTTAACCTACGGTTGTCCCTCTTTTCGCTTCTACTTACAAGGAAGCGAGTAATAAGACTATTTCTGCTAATTTTTTCTGATTAGCATAAAGTAAATAGAAGTATAAGCTTTTTAAGAATTATTTGTTGCAGGGATATGGAGAAAGTCATGTGAATGGTACATATCAGATTTTTTTTACTTTCTCTATACGCACTATGTACATAGTGTATAGAGAAGGTATTGCACTCCACCAAAAACTTCGATGTCGAGATTTCACCGGAAATACATGTTTTAGGACAACCTGAATCCAAAAAATCATTTCCAGAAAAATATCCGTGTGTGTGTGTGTGTGTCTGTGAACACGATAACTCAAAAACGAAAAGTAGCTAAAATACCAAACTTGGTATTTAAGTTCAGTATCTTCCAGGGATGCGACACGAAGCTTTTGAGAAAAATTCCCCCACCCCAAACTACCCTTTACATGGAACTTTTTTCGAAAGTTTTGATTTTCTTAAAAATGGCTCTAACGATTTTGATTAAAATATCGTATATTAAAGATATTTACTTGACAAATAATATGTATATCTTGAATTTTCTGGGAATAGCGTCTGAAGACTACTTTATTCTGGATGAATTTTGCATAACTACTAAACGTAAGAGATGGACAAAAACTTAACACACAAAAAATGTAGAGCACGTTAAAACACACTATTTATGTTATTTACATATTTTTCATGGAGTTGATCGTTTTTGAGATATTCCTTTTCTTGGTTTCAGCTTTGAAAAACATACTTTTCGGATACAGGAATTTGTCAACTCCTGTTCATACAAACAAAGGAACATCATTCACATAGCAACCAGCTTTTGGCTTTCACTTTAACCTATGGTACTCCCTTATTTCGCTTGTATTTACAATAAAGCAAGGAATAAGACTATTTCTGCTAATTTTCCTCGATTAACATGAAATAAATAAAAGATAAGCTTATTAACAATAATTTGTTACAGAGAGATAGAGAAAGTCATGTGAATGGAACACATCAGATTTTGTTGATCTGGCAACACTGACCAACTTCTAAAAGCTGATGTTCAACAGGGCAAAGGATAAAGAGCTTCCCTGTCGATGCTTTCAGCATCTGTTCCGCTTTTCTTCGGCATATATTTTTACTTTCTCTACACGTACTCTGTACATAGTGTATAGAGAAGGTATTGTAATGCAGCTAAAAATTCGATACCGAGATTTACTGGAAATACATGTTTTGGGACGCCCTGAATACAAAAAAAAAGCATTTTTAGAAAAATGGCCGTGTGTGTGTCTGTCTGTCTGTGTGTCTGTGAGCAGCGTAGCTCAAAAACGAAAAGTCTGTTAAATATTACCGCACCCCAACTACTCATTACATAGAAAAAATTTCGAAAAGTTTTGATTTTCTCAAAAATGGCTTTAATGATTTAGATTAAAATCTCTTGTATTTAAAATATTTACATGACACATAAAATGTACATCTATCTTGAATTTTCTGGGAATAGCCCCAGAAAACCTCTTTATACCGGATGACTCTTTCTGAATTTGGCATAACTGGTAAACCATAAGAGATAGACGAAAACTTACTACACAAAACATGTAGATCTGCTTAAAACACACAATTTATGTTATGCACAATTTTTCATGGAGTTGGCCGTCTTCGAGATATTCTTTGTTATTGATTTCAGTTTTAAAATACTTTACATTTTTCTCATACGGGATCTTGTCAACTCCTGGCCAAGCAAAGAAATGGATTCCAATCGCATAGCAACCACGTTTTAAACCACGTGACTCGGTTTAACCTAGTGTATTCCCTTATTTCCCTTCTACTTACAAGGAAGTAAATAATAAGACTGTTTTTGCTAATGTTTATCTCAATTAGCATGAAGTAGATAGATAAATAAGTTTATTTATTAATATTTTGTTACAGATGTAGAGAAAGTAATGAGCATGAACTACATAAGATTTTTATGATATCTATCGGTACGTATTTCTGCGTGTAATGATGCAATTGATTCATTTTATTGACAAGAAATAGTGGTTGTGTTGGTAAAAACAAATCTGATGTGTTACACTCACATGACTTTCTCTAGCTCTCTACAAACAAACTTCTTACAAAATATAATTCTTCTTTCAACACCATGCTAATCGAGATAAACAGCATAACTTTATTACTTACATCCGTATAAGTAGAATGGAACTATGGGAATGCACTATGCTATAGTGATAGTCAAATGTTTTAAAAGGCTGTCGTTATGCGATTGTCATCACAAATCGCTTCTTTGCTTGGCCAGGAGTAGAACAAAAGAAAAACGGGCACTTTCGTCTGAGAAAAGTAGTAATACTTCAGAATTGAAACTATTAACAAGGAATACCTCGAAAACGGTAAGCTCCACGAAGAAAATATACGACAGAATTGATGTATTTTAACAAAATCTACATTTTTTGTATTGTAAGGTTTTGTATATCTCTTACGGTTTACTAGTTAAGCCAAATTAAGCAAAATTCATGCAGAATAAACAGGTCTTTAGAAACTATTCCCACAAAATTCAAGATATACATTTTATTTGTGATAGAAATGGCTTTAATATGTGGGATTTTTATAAAAATCGTTGGCGCCATTTTTAACAAAAAAATTTTCCATGTAAAGGGTAGTTAGTGGGGGGGATTGTCCTACAACCTTCTTGTAGCATCTTTGGAAGAGATCAAACTTAAATACCAAGTTTGGTATTTAACCGTCTTTTCGTTTTTGAGCTATGCTGTCCACAGACTCCCACACACAGACAGACTGAAGACAGACACACATACACACGGACCTGTTTCTGGAAGTGATTCAGGGGGTCCTAAAGCATGTATTTCCGGTGAAATCTCAATTTTTGGGTGGAATACAATACCTCTCTGTCCCTATGTACATTGGACATACGGGGCTAGAGAAAGTGATAAGGACAATTTGGTGGATTTTTATACTCCTTTGTGGGAAATGTATATTTTTGATTTGGTAGCTCTGACCAACTTCTCAAAGCAGTTGTTGAACAGGGTGAAGGCATATCTTTTTCTACTTTGATGAGGGCCGAGCGATTATCCCACATGTACGGCCAACAGGTGGTTGACGCAACCTCCAAGGAAGCAAACATATGATACACAATAGTTCACCTAATTACTACATTGTCTACATTCCATTTTGGAAATCGATGGTTGGGACCAGATCAGGAGCAAGTACTGGTCGCTAGGAATTTGCCATATATGAAGTTGGTTGCCACCAGGTATGCCTAAGATGCAGGGGTAATGCCCACGCAGGCCCCGAACCGGTCGACGACGGGGCGGCAGACGATGCTTATCTCCATAAGACTACCTTAACACGTTTGTGGTGCGCGAGGTGTGGTCCAAGTAGTCGCCATATCGGACACATTCACAATCGTGCTGCTGGCGTTTTTCTCCAACTTCTTCTGGAGTTGGTGACATTGCTCCTGGAGCTACTTGCCTGAGAAATGGCTGCAACAATTATCCACCAGAACACAGGTCTTAGGCAAAATACCGCAGTATTAGTAAATAGAATCGATAGAGTCAAATTCTATTTTGTCTATTTTACCTTTTTATGGTATTTTAGCCTCATCCAATAATAAATGCCTTTTTTACTTTCTGTACACGTACTATGTACATAGTGTACAGAGAAGGTATTGCATTCGATACCGAGATTTCACCGGAAATACATGTTTTGGGTTTTCTGAATCCAAAAAAAAAAAAGGATTTTTGGAAAAGGGCCCGTGTGTGCGTGTGTGTCTGTGGACAGCATAGCTCAAAAACAAAAAGACCGTTAAACACCAAACTTGGTATTTAAGTTTGATATCTTCTAAGGATGCCTTTACATGGAAAAAAATTCGAAAATTTTTATTTTCTCAAAAATGGCGCTAACGATCTTGATTAAAATCTCTTATATTTAAGATAATTACATGTGAAACAAAATTGATATCTTAAATTTTCTGAGAATAGTCTCTAAAGACCTCTTTATTCTGGATGCTTTTTATTGAGTGTTGTATAAGTGGCAGACGGTAAGAGATAGACAACAAACTGCTACACAAAAATGTAGATCACGACAAAACACATACTTTGTTATATACATTTTTTTCGTGGAGTTGGTCGTGTTTTAGGTATTCCTTGTTTATGAGTTCAGCCTTGAGAAACATACTTTTCTCATACAGGAATTTGTCAACTCCTGTCCATACAAATAAAGAAACTTCAGTCACATAGCAACTAGCTTTTGACTATCACTTTAACCTATGGTACTCCCTTATTTCACTTCTACTTACAAAGAAGCAAGTGTGTGAACACGATAGCTCAAAAACGAAAAGTAGGCAAAATACCAAACTTGGTATTTAAGTTTATTATCTTCCAGGGATGCGACACGAAGATTTTGAGAAAAATCCCCCCACCTCCAACTACCCTTTACATGGAACTTTTTTCGAAAATTTTGATTTTCTCAATAATGGCTTTAACGATTTTGATTAAAATTCGTACCTAAATTAAAGATATTTACCTGACAAATAAAATGTATATCTTGAATTTTCTGGGAATAGCCTCTGAAGAGTAGTTTATTCTGGATGAATTTTACTGAATTATGAATAACTGCTAAACCGTAAGAGATGGACAAAAACTTAGTACACAAAAATGTAGAGCACATTAAAACACACAATTTATGTTATATACATTTTTTTCGTGGAGTTCGTCGTTTTTGAGACATTCCTTATTTTTGGTTTCTGCTATGAAAAATATACTTTTCTCATACAGGAACTTGTCAACTCCTATCCATATAAACAAAGGAACTTCATTGACATAGCAACCAGCTTTTGACTATCACTTTAACATATGGTAGTCCCTTATTTCGCTTCTACTTACAAGGAAGCAAGTAATAAGACTATTTCTGCTAATTTTTTTATGATTAGCATAAAGTAAATAGAAGTATAAGCTTTTTAAGAATAATTTGTTGCAGGGATATAGAGAAAGTCATGTGAATGGTACACATCAGATTTTTTGTACAAGTAATCAATGTGTATGCTTCCCCGTGCATCTCAAAAAACCAAGGCCATCACCTTGTCTGCAGATTTCACCACCTTTGTCTTCTTCGGAGCCGGTTCGCCTTTAAATACCCACTGTTTTGACTGTACTTTCGCCTCTGGAGTGTAGTACTGTATCCATTTTCGTCCACATTTATGTATCGACGCAGACATTCGTCAGGATTGCGACAGAAAAGTGCCAACCCAGCCTACGAATTGATCACACGAATGCGTTTATTCTCCATTGAGAGCAAACGCGGCACCTATCTTGCCGAGATATTTGTCAGACCTTATTTTTGTGCAAAATTGAGCACACTGTCCTTTTTGATATGCTTATTTCGCAAACTTTTATTCATCGGTCACTCAAAACCATATCCTGGATTGTGTCAACCATTTCGGAGGAAGCCACTTCTACTGGACAACCGAACGGTGTTCATCATTTGTGGATGTACAGCCACTTTTAAATCCATTTATCCAATTGTAAATTGTTGCAAACGCAGGAGCAGATATATCATGTACTTCATCCAACTCTGCTTTTATCTCCTTTAGTCTTAAGTCTTTTAAATAGAAGTGTTTAATTACCGCACGAAACTCGTTTCTCTTTTGCCCATGTTCATAAAAAATGAAAGATTGCTGATTCAATCGCCTATGGCAACGAAACCAATACTGGATATAGCTGAAATTTTAACTGCCATATAGAAAGATATAACATTTACTAAATACAAACTTTTTTCAATGCTACAAGCGTAATTTTTTGGATTTTCTAAGGGCTTATTGAACGCCTCTAGTTTATTGCAAATTATTGTAATATCGTTAAAATACAGTATTTTAATCAAATTCGTTAGAGCTATTTTTGAGAATATAAACTTTTTTGAAACTTTTTCCAGGTAAGGGTTATCTTGGGGGGGGGATTTCCCTCAAAATCTTACTGTTGCATCGTTGGAAGACAGTAAATTTAAAAACAAAGTTTGGTATTTTGCCGACTTTTCGTTTTTGAGTTATGTGATCACCAGTACACACACACACGCGCCCGCGCGTACCTTTTTCTAAAAATCTGATGTGTTCCATTCACAAGACTTTCTCTACATCTCTGCAACAAATTAAATTTAAAAAGCTCATGCTTCTATTTACTTCATGCTAATCGACAAAAAATTAGCAGAAATAGTCTTATTACTTGCTTCCTTGTAAGTAGAAGGGAAATAAGGGAGTACCATAGGTTAAAGTGAAAGTCAAAACATGATTCCTATGTGACTGAAGTTCCTTTGTAATTACTGTAGCTCCTCAAAAGGATATTTGTCCTCAGGAGTTTATTACATTAAATAGAATTAATATAATGGAAAAAAATGAGAATAATAAAAATCAATTTAAGGGTATTATTTGTGTGGACAGGAGTTGACAAATTTCTGTATGAGAAAAGTTAAGCTTTTCGCGCCTGAAAACAAAAACAAGGAATATCTCAAAAAAAGATCAACTGCACGAAAAAAATGTATACAACATAAATTGTGTGTTTTAATGTGCTCTACATTTTTTGTGCGGTAAGTTTTTGTCTATCTCTTACGATTTAGCAGTTATGCAAAATTCCGTAAAATTCACTCAGAATAAAGTTGTCTTCAGAGGCTATTCCCAGAAAATTCAAGATATACATTTTATTTATCACGTAAATATCTTTAATATACGATATTTTAATTAAAATCTTTAGAACAATTTTTGAGAAAATGAAAATTTTCGAAAAAATTTCCATGTAAAGGGTAGTTTGGAATGGGAGGATTTTTCTGAAAATCTTCCTGTCGCATCCCTGGAAGATACTAAACTTAAATACCAAGTTTACCAAATTAGGTATTTTACCGACTTTTCGTTTTTGAGTTATCGTGTTCACGGACACTCGGACACACGGATCTTGTCCTGAAAATGCTTTTTTTTTTTGGTTACAGGGTACCCTAAAACATATATTTCCCGTGAAATCTCGATGTCGAATTTTTGGGTGCAGTGCAATACCTTCTCTATACACTATGTACATAGTACGAGTAGAGAAAGTAAAAAGGCTTATTTGGATAAAGGGGATGCTAGGACGTGTATTTCCGGTGAAATATAGATATCAAATTTTTGGGTTGAATACAATACCGTCTCTACCCACTATATAAAGTACATACGTGCTAGAGAAAGCAATAAGCCTTAATAAATTTTTGTAATGTGGGTAGTAATATACGTAACACATCCGATATTTTAGATGGGATTTTACAGATACATACAGCGATTTGATTTTTTTGTGTTCTACGCAAGAAGCACAGTAAAAATGCGGTGAAAAGAAGCCTTAAGGATTGCTTTATTAGGAACATAGCCTGGGCAGCAATAAAAACAGTCACATGACACATATACTTTGTAATACTGCCGAGAACCTTGAGTGTCTGAGGAAGGGATTATAAAAATATGACTCAACTCTGTGAGCAGACAGAGTTGTGGAAAGCAATAGCAACAAGATGTCTGACGCCGAGTTGTAATTACGATTGTCTGGGGCGCAGCCCCTGAGAGCCTCAGGACTTCTCTTCTTGTCCTTATTCTTAATGAAGCAAAGGAAACTCAAGATACGTAACAACCTGTTTGTGTTGTTGGTTTCTTCTGGCTTTGGGATGCATTTCTGTGGTCCTTTCCTAACACTGGACTCTCTCTTCTGCTTATAATAAGTAGAGGGAATATTTATACATTAAGATCCAATAAGATACTGAAAATAGGCCATACAATCCTGCTAGATTGTGATTTGTGTATAAGTTTTCTAACAGTTAAACATGTTATAGTTCAGTGTCCAAAAACAGTATGACAGAAAACAGCATGTAATATTGCAAGAACTCTGACAGACAAAAAAAGTTTAGTTCATGTATTAATATAACTTATGGAAATCAATCTATATAATTGTATATAGCTCTCAGAATTATAATTATTAACAAGTTACACCTAACCTACTTGCAATTATCACTGTTGTAATCTAATTTTAACATTGTTATATTATTACTTTCTCTATACGCACTATGTACATAGTGTATAGAGAAGATATTGCACTCCACCCAAAAATTCGATACCGAGATTTCACTGGAAATATATGTTTTAGGGTCCCCTTTATCTAAAAAAAAAAAAGCATTTTCACAAACAGGTCCATGTGTGTCCGCGTGTCCGTGTGTCTGTTAACACGATAACTCAAAAACGAAAAGTCGGTAAAATATCAAACTTGGTATTTAAGTTTATTATCTTCCAGGGATGCAACACGAAGATTTTGAGAAAAATCCCCCCACCCCAAGCTACCCTTTACATGGAACTTTTTTCGGAAATTTCAATTTTCTCAAAAATGGCTCTAACAATTTTGATTAAAATTTCGTATATTAAAGATATTTACCTGACAAATAAAATGCATATCTTGAATTTTATGGGAATAGCCTCTGAAGAGTAGTTTATTCTGGATGAATTTTACTGAATTTTGAATAACTGCTAAACCGTAAGAGATGGACAAAAACTTACTATACAAAACATGTAGAACACGTTAAAACACAATTTATGTTATATACATTTTTTCGTGAAGTTCGTCGTTTTTGAGACATTCTTATTTTTGGTTTCTGCTATGAAAAACTTATACTTTTCTTATACAGGAATTTGTCAACTGTGGTCCATACAAACAAAGGAACTTCAGTGACATAGCAACCAGCTTTTGATTATCACTTTAACCTATGGTACTCCCTTATTTCGCTTCTACTTACAAGGAAGCAAGTAATATGGCTATTTCTGCTATTTTATTACTGATTAGCCTGAAGTTAATAGAAGTATAAGCTTTTAAGAATGATTTGTTGCAGAGATGTAGAGAAAGTCAAGTGAATGGCACACATCAGATTTTTTTTTGAAATTCATATGTAAGTTAATCATTTTGTACAGATTTTTGGTAATGTAAGCTATATGTATAATTCATTTATTAATTGCCATGGCAACAAGCACTGTAAGTACTTACAGTAAGAGTTTGAGAGGTCATTAATACTTACAGTGCAATTAGGAAATGACATAACCATCAACATATCTTTGCTGCGACTTCGCTGGTAAAAGTGAAGCACATGCTAGATCCGCAGCTTCTTCAATAGCAATTTTTATAAAATATTACTGCTTGATAATAACTATAAAAGTCTTATGTGTTCCATTTGCATGACTTTCTCTACAGCTCTACTACAAAATATTGTTAAAAATCTTATTCTTATATTTATTTCATGCTAATCGAGAAAAGTCTTATTACTTGCTTTCATGCAAGTAGAAGCGAAATAAGGAAGTACCATAGGTTAAAGTGATTGTCAAAAGCTGGTTGCTATGTGACTGAAGTTCTTTTGTTTGTATGGGCAGGAGTTGAAAAATTCCCGTATGAGAAATGCATATTATAGCTGAAACCAATAAAAACGAATATCTCAAAAACGACCAACTCCACAAAAAATATATATAACATAAAGTATTTGTTTTAAGGAGCTCTACATTTTCTTTTAAGTAACGTTTCGTCTATCTCTTACGGTTTACCAGTTATGCAAAAGTCCGAAAAATTCATCCAGAATAAACGTCTTTAGAGGCTATTCCCAGAAAATTCAAGATATCATTTTATTTGGCATGTAAGATATTTATAAGATATTTTAATCAAAATCGTTAGAGCCATTTTTGAGAAAAGTCTAAATTTTTTAATTTTTTCCATGTAAAGTGTAATTTAGAATGGGGAGATTTTCTTGAAAATCTTCGTGTCGCATCCTTGGAAGATAACAAACTTAAAACCAAGTTTGGTATTAAAGGGTCTTTTCGTTTTTGAACTATGCTGTCCACACACACACAGACTTTTTTCCAAAAATTCAAGGGGACCCAAAACATGTATTTCCGGTGAAATTTCGGTATTGAATTTTTGGGTGGAAAACAATAGCTTCTCTATACACTATGTACATCATATGTGTAGAGAAATTAAAAAGGAAGATATCAAATATGTTCCATTCACATAACTTTAAGGGTATTTATGACTGACATTTCATGAAAAATCATAAAAGATAGATTTTACTTTCTCTACACGTACTATGTACATTGTGTACTGAGAAGGTATTGCATTCCGCCAGTCAATATGTGAAACAATTGAAATTCCATTCTCTTTGATTGCCAGGATTAGGTAAACAGAAGACAGATGAAAGAACGGTGACTTAGCGTTTGAGAAAAGTAAGTAGCTAAAAATTGAAACCAATAACACGGATTATCTCGAAAACGGTTAACTTTAAAATAAAAATGTATATGATGTAAATTATGTGTTTTAACGAGATTTATGTTTTTGTATGATAGGTCATCGTCTATTTCTTACGTTTTACCAGTTACGCAAATTTAAGCAAACTTTTACCAGGGTGAATACCAAGCTTGGTATTTAACGGACTTTTTGTTTTTGAGCTATGCTGTCCAAAGGCTCAGACACATACACACGGAAACCTTTTTCCAAAATGGTTACCATGCTGACTTCGTATACCCAAGATCACGGGTTCAAACTCGGCGGAGGACGATGGATTTTTTCGGGCGTAAAAATCCTTAGCATGGCTTCCTTCGGAAGGGAAGTAAAGCTGTGGGTCCCGTGTCGTAGATTTACGGCACGTAAAAACCTCAAGCCTGATAAAGAGGCCTCTGAGCAAAATTAAGCGGTTTTTCAGACCCGATAGATAGATAACTTTATTTGCCAGAACAAAGTACATTGTGTAGCAACGTCAAATACAAGCAAGATCAAAAACAATTGACAGTATTATAAAATTCATCCAAACAATGAAATGGATTTAAAATCAAAGTGCGCTTCACTGACCTCTTAAAAGATTCAATGGAGAGAGCTTTAGTGCTGTTACTGAGTTTGTTAAATAGATTTAATGATATTATTTCAAAGGAATTTTGTATCTTGCTGTATTTACATCTATTTATGTAAATATTGGAACTAGTTCTGGTGTGATGAAGATGGATTTTGGAACATAGATTGTATTTATGACTATTTTTCTTAGCAAATAAGAGGCAGTGGAATACAAACAATGACGTCAAAGTTAAAACACCCAACTTAACAAATAAAGCTTTACAATGAGTTCTGGGGGCTACACCACATAAAATTCGAATTGCCTTTTTCTATAGTAAAAGTATCTTTTTAGCTAAAGCAGGTTCCCGCAAAATAAAATACCATAACTCAAATAGCTGTGGATTTGTCCATAATAAACTGATAATAAAACATTGGAAGACACATTATTTTTTAAAAACGTAACATAAATATACCTCTGCATACTTTGTTGGCGATATAATTAATATGTGAACGCTAACCTAGAACAGGTTCGAAATGAATGCTAGAAATTTTGTATTAGTTTCAGTTAAAAAAACAGGACAACTAATATTAAAAGTGAGGTCAATTGTTTTGTTTTCATTGAGAACAAGACTATTGCATGTGCACCATTTATCGATTTTTTTCAGTAAGTGCATCAAGTTTTTCGTGCAGACTGGCATCAGAATTGACAGAGATATAGAATGTGACGCTGAGAACCACCGCAGTTAAAGAGCGTCCATAAATAACACGTCATTTTTTCCCCAAAAATACTTTTTTTTGGATTCAGGGGCTCTAAAACATGTATTTCCGGTGAAATCCCGGCATCGAATTTTGGGGTGCATTACAATACCTTCTCTGTGCATAGTACGTATAGAGAAAGTAATAACAGGCAATCGTACTTCCTCTGAAAGTTATTAGTCAGCACATTAAACCGCATCCAACATATATAGTCGCCATGACAGTTCTGCATGACCAACACTGCAAGACGAATCGATAACATTACGTTCAAAAACGCAAATAGCTTAAATGTTCCCATGAAAGCCAAGTTTGCCGTATTTTGGTTTAATGTGGAGTCTCGTCTGGTAACTTTTTGACGTTGAAGATTACAAGAAGACTTAATTACGAAGACAGCCTTGAGCAGCACGCCATTTAGGTATAGTACAGCTCCCTCTAGCCAAAGAATAATAAAAACAGGGAAGTATGCCGGAAACTTAGTGACCTACTTCACAAACAGACTCCTGTTCCATTTCCTGTCATTTTCAGGAGTTAACCTAAGCTAACGTGCTTGCCATCTGAGCAACACGAACATCCCGCGGTACAGTTACGTTCAAAAGTTGCCATATAAAGATTAATTACTACTTCCTTCATTCAGAACTGTTTTGGAAATATTTCTTCAGAGTCTGACGTGTTCCATTCCCGGGTTTTTCTACATCTCTGTAACAAATTATTGTTTAAAAGTATTGGTTTAATTGTTTTTTTTTTCTTCACACAAGCCGTGTGTAGGACAAGAGTTCGATAGGTAGAGTCAGACTGAAAAATTGAATGCCATAGCCGGGATTTGAACCACGGATCTCCCGGTCTCTAGCCGGTTGCTCTGTCTCTGAGCTACCATGGCAACATGCCGGAATATCAAAGACTTTTTCAACTTACTCGCATGTTTCCCGGTAAACCACAAGGTGATATCAAATTATTTTGAGATGACAACCCCAATGGCGACTTACAATGTTGCAAGTACTTTAAGTCCTAGGATTCATAGTATAGCCAACTATTAGGGTCAATGTGTATTGGTTTAATTGTTTTTTTTTTCTCACACAAGCTATTTCAATGCTATTCCGGCTATTCACGTTAGCTCAGTGGAAGAGCAACCGGCTGGAGACCGGGAGATCCATGGTTCAAATCCCGGTTATGGCATTGCATTTTTCAGTCTGACTCTACCTACCCAACTATTGTTTAAAAGATTATTCTTCTATCTACTTCTGCTAGTCGATATAAACATTAGCAGAAATGGTCTTATTACTTGCTTCCTTGTAAGTATAAGGCTCACCCGATGGTCAAATCTTCTAAAAACTGGTCGCTATGTGATTGAAATTCGTTTATTTCCTCCCCGGAGCTGACAAATTGAAAACTGAAACCAATAAGAGGAATATCTCGGAAACGGCTAACTCTACAAAAAATGTACATGACATAAATAATTGTGTGTTGCAACGATATCTAAATTGTTGTGTAGTTTGTTTTTGTATGCCTCTTATAGTTTACTAGTTACATAAAAGTCATCCAGAATGAAGAGATCTTCAGATGCTATTTCCCAGAAAGTTCAAGATATACATTTTATTTGTCATGAAAATATATTTTATATACGGTATTTTATTCAAAATTGTTAGAACCATTTTTGAGTAAACCATATTTTTTAAATGTTTTCCACGTAAAGGGTAGTTTGGGGTGCGGGGATTTTTATTCAAAATTCAGGTCGCATCCTTTGAAGATACCAAACTTAAAAACCAAGTTTGATATTTCGTTTTATTGTACACAGACATCGGGATAAACACATGCAAACACGAACCTTTTATCTAAACTTTTGTATACAGGGACCCTAAAACGTGTATTTCCGGTGAAACCTGGTATCAAATTATTGGGTAGTGTGTAATACCTTCTCCACCTGTGTACTATGCACGAGTAGATAAAGTAAAAACTGGTGTGTTAAATTGGCATAACTTATCTATCTACTATATTTTTACTTTCTCTACTCGTACATAGTGTATAGAGAAGTTACTATGTTACACTGAGATTTCACCGAAAATATATGTTTTGAGACCTCCTGAACCCAAAAAAAGCATTTTTAGAAATAAGTTGATGTGTGCGTGTGCCTGTGACAGCATAGCTCAAAAACGAAAAGATAGTTAAATACCAAACTTGATATTTAAGTTTGGTATCTTCCACGGATGCAGCACGAAGATTTTCAGAAAATCTCCCCATCTGCGACTACCCTTTACATGTAAAATTTTGGAAAATTTTGATATTGTCAAAAATGGCTTTAAGAATTTTGATTAAAATACACTATATTAAAGATATTTACATAACAAACAAAATGTATATCTTGAATTTTCTGGGAATAACTTTTGAAGACATCTTTAGTCTAGTTGAATTTGGCAAACTTTTGCATAGCCGTAAGAGATAGACAAAAACGTACTAAACAAAACTTGTAGAGCTCGTTAAAACACACAATTTATGTTAGAAACCGTAGATGACCGTTTTTACTTTCTCTATACGTGCTACGTATATAGTGTATAGAGAAGTTATTGCACTCTACCAAAAATATTTTAGGGTCCCCTATATCAAAAAAAAGTATTTTCAGAAAAAGGTCCGCGTGTGTGTCAGTGTGTCCGTGTGTCTGTGAACACGATAACTCAAAAACGAAAAGTCGGTAAAATACCAAACTTGGTATTTAAGTTTAGTATCTTCCAGGGATGCGAAACGAAGATTTTGAGAAAAATCCCCCCACCCCAAACTACCCTTTACATGGAACCTTTTTCAAAAAGTTTGATTTTCTCAAAAATGGCTCTAACGATTTTGATTAAAATATCGTATATTAAAGATATTTACATGACAAATAAAATGTATATTTCGAATTTTCTGGGAATAGCCTCTGAAGACTACTTTATTCCGGGCCAATTTTACGGAATTTTGCATAACTGCTAAACCGTAAGAGATGTACAAAAGCTTACCACACAAAAAATGTAGAGCACCTTAAAACACACAATTTATGTTATATAATTTTTTTTAGTGGATTTGATTGTTTTTGCGATATTCCTTGTTTTTGGTTTCAGCTATTAAAACGTATACTTTTCTCATACAGGACTTTGTGAACTCGTGTCCTTACAAACAAAGGAACTTCAGTCGCAGATCAACCAGCTTTTGACTATCACTTTAACCTATGGTACCCCCTTATTTCGCTTCTACTAACAAGGAAGCAAGTAATAAGACTGTTTCTGCTAATTTTTGCTCCATTAGATGAAGTAAATAGAATAATTTGTTGCAGTGATATAGAGAAAGTCATGTGAATGGAACACATCAGATTTTTTTTTTAGATATTTCTTGTTAATGGTTTCAGTTTTAAATTATTTTTTTCATGCGGGAATTCGTCAACTCCTGGCCATACAAACAGAGGCACTTTAATCACATAGCAACGAGCTTTTAACGAATTTGACTATAGCTTTAGCCTAGTGTACTCCCTTATTTCTCTTCTAATTACAAGGAAGCACGTAATAAAACCATTTCTGTTAATGTATATCTCGATTAGCATGAAGTAGGTAGAAGCATACACGTTTTAACAATAATTTGTTTCAAAGACGTAGAGAAAGTCATGTGACTGGAACACAGGGGGAAGTCATGTGATTGTTTTTAAAATATGTATTTCCACTGAAATCTCGGTATCGAATATTTTGGTGGAACGCAGTACCTGTATATTATGTATGAGGTGGAGAAAATAATAAGTGAGAGAGTCATTTATAGAAGTTATAGTAAAGTAGTAGCTAGTTGGTAGAGAAATGAACGCAAACCATCAGTAGCATTAGACACCTGTATCAGTAATTACCAGAAAATCCATATATTACAATAATGTTTGCAACGAGAACCGTTTTGCGAGGCACCAGGCTACCTGTTCTACACGGAAGGCATGTGGGATGCATACTGTTCAGGCTGTAGCCGTGCAGTTTGACGATGAAAGGGAAGTCATGTGCTGTGAAATGTGACATTCGGATCAGATGCTCGCGTTTCCATTCATGCATTCACTTGACGGGGAATCAGTTAATTGCCTATCAACGGGAAACTGAAACGTTTACAGAGCATCTCTGCTTGAATTCCTACAGTTTGCTCACTTGAAAATAAATATAATATGATGCTAAAAATGCACGGAAAAAAAGCTGTAAAAGAAAATAAAACATCTGATGTGTTTCATTCATAGCTTTCTCTATATCGTGTAACAAATTATTGTTAAAAAATTGATTTTCTACCTAATTTATGAAAATCCATATACAAATTAGCGACATTTCTTAATTACAGGTTGCTTTTAATTAGAACGAAAATAAGGGAGTACACTAGGCTAAAACAATAGTCAAATCTTTTAAAAGCTGGTTGCCATGTGGATGAAATCCGATTCGATGCAGGGCCAGGAGTTTACAACTGGCCGTGTGAAAAAAGTTAGTATTTTAAATCTGAACCAATAATAAGGAATATCTAAAAAATGGTCAATTCCATGAAAAAATGTATATGACATAAATTGGTACTAGATCTACATATTTTGTCTATCTCTTACGGTTTACTAGTTATGCTAAATATAGCAAAATTAATCGGAGGCTATTCCGTCGCCCTCCGTGGTGTAATGGTTACCATGCTAACTTCATACACCCAAGGTCGTGGGTTCAAACCCGGCGGAGGGTGTAAAAATCCTTAGCATGGCTTCCTTCGGAAGGGAAGTAAAGCCGTTGGTCCCGTGTCGTAGATTTACGGCACGTAAAAGAACCTCAAGACTGATAGAGAGGCCTCTGAGCAAAATTAAGGGGTCTTTCACGCTCAGTATAGAATGGGACGCTGAGAACCATAGCAGTTAAAGAGCGTCCATAAATAACACACCATTTACATTTAGAGGCTATTCCCAGAAAATTCAAGATATACATTTTATTTGTTGTGTAAATATCTTTAATATACGGTACGATAGTATTTTAATAAAAATCATTACTGCCATTTTTGAGAACCTAAAAGTTTTCGAAAATTTTTCCTGTGGTGGGGGGATTTTCTTGAAAATCTTCGTGTCGCATCCTTGAAAGATATCAAACCCAAATAACAAGTTTTTGAGCTAACTGTCCACATACACACACGGACCTTTTTTTTAATGCTTTTTTGGGAATCTTAAAACATATATTTCCGGGGAAATCTCGATATCGAATTTTTGGGTGGAATACAATGCTTTATCTATACACTATGTACATAGTACGTAGAGAGGAAGTGAAAAACTTAAGCCTAGGTTTTAAAAAACTTGCGCAGATTTTCCACGTCAATGAGTTTATATATTACAAAACTGAGCATTTGAGCTCTCAATATATTAACTATATACACTTGCATTATTTTCTACCTATTTTTTAACAGATTCTTCTTAAAAAAAGTCTTATGTGTTTCATTCACATGACTTTGTCTACATCTCTACAACAAATTATTGTTAAAAAACCCAAGCTTCTATTTACTTCATGCTAATCGAGAACAAAATAACAGAAATCGTCTTATTACTTGTTTTCTTGTAAGTAGAAGCGAAATAAGTGAGTTTCATACGTTAAATTGAAAGTCAAAAGCTGGTTTCTATGTGACTGAAGTTCCTTTGTTGGTATGGACACGAATTGACAAACTCCTATGTGAGAAAAGTATAAGCTTTTAAAGCTGAAAACAAAAAACAAGAATATCTCAAAAACAGTCAACTACACGAAAATATTATATACCATAAATTCTGTGTTTTAATTTGCTCTACATTTTTTGTCTGGTATGTTTTTGTCTATGTCTTACGGTTTAGCAGCTATGCAAAATTCCGTAAAATTCATCCAGAATAAAGCAGTCTTCAGAGGCGATTCCCAGAAAATTCAGAATATACATCTTATTTGTCAGGTAAATGTCTTTAATATACGAGCTTTTAATAAAAATCGTTATAGCCATTTTTGAGAAAATCAAAATTTTCAAAAAGTTTCATGTAAAGGGTAGTTTGTGGTGGGGGGATTTTCTTGAAAATCTTCTTGTCGCATCCTTGGAAGATACCAAACTTAAATACCAAGTTTGGTACTTAATGGTCTTTTCGTTTTTGAGCTATGCTACTCACAGGTAAACACACACACAACATTTTTCTAAAAATGCTTCTTTTTTGGATTCAGGGGAACCCAAAGCATGTATTTCCAGTGAAATCGATATTTGTGTGCATTACAATACCTTCTCTATTCACTATGTACATAGTACGTATAGAGAAAGTAAAAACTATCTGATGTCATTCGAACTATATATTTATAGAAATGAATTTGACATTTATTATTGTTGTTGCTTTCTCTAGCACTAATTTACAATGTACATAATAATTAGGGAAGGTAATATATCAGCTTGAACACACAAGTATCTTACAAATATTCGTTACCAAAAATACGTGTTTTGACTACTTCTGAGTAAAAATTTTGAATTCCTCTACATTTAGTAATAAACTTATTCTTCTATGTACGTATTTCGTGTCAATTAGGATACAAATCAGGAGATATGGTTTTTTTACTTAGTTCCTTTATAAGTAGAAGGGAAATAAGGGAATACACTAGACTAAACCGACGGTCAAATGCTCTAAAAGGTGGTTGCTATGGAATTTAAATCTGGTTCTTTGCGTGGCCAGGAGTTGACAGTTCCCGTATGAGAAAAGTCTAAGTATTTTAAAACAGAAACCAATAATAAGAAATATCTCAAAAACGGCCAATGCCACGAAAAAAATGTGTTTAACATAAATTGTGTGTTTGCGCGACCTTTACATTTTTTGTTACGTAATTTTTGTCAATCTCTTATTTGATACGAGTTATACAAAATTCCGCAAAATTCTTCCAGAAAAAAGACATCTTCAGAGGCTATTCTCAGAAAATTCAAGCTATACATTTCATTTGTCATGTAAGTATCTTTAATATATTGTATTTTTATCAAAATCGTTAGCGCTATTTTGGAGAAAAGCAACATTTTCGAAATTTTTTCAATGTAAAGGGTAGTTACGAGTGGAGGATTTTCTTGAAAAGCTTCGTGTTGCAGCCTTGGAAGACACTGAACTTAAATACCAGGTTTTTCTAGCTTTTTCAGTTATGCTCCCACAAACACACACTGACCTTTTTCTAAAAATGTTTTTATTTCATACAGGTGACCCTAAAGGTTCTATTTCCATTGAAATCTCGGTAACGAATTTTTGGGTGCAATACAATACCTTCTCTATACACTATGTACATAGTACGAGTAAAGAAAGTAAAAAATTGAAACACTTGCCCGATTTTTGGCTGTTTGTTGTTATGGAAAATTACTTAGAAAGTCCCTCCAAGATCCAATCAATGATCACACAAGAAATAAGTTCATCTAACTACCAGGTAATTGAAAAAGTTGATGGCCTCGCTTCGACAGGCAGCACTAGAAGGACCGATATAGTAGCAATACCTGTACGCAGTAAAAGGGGCATATATTCGATCCAATTGACAGTTTCGAGATGCATAAAGACCAATCTGGAGAAGTAAACACAGAGGTAAAATATTTACGATCCCACTTCCTTGGATAAACACCAACTTGATGACATAGAGGCAATAGGCTTGATGGTGGGTGCTTATGGGACGATGACCAAAGTTCTCCATTGACTCTTGGAATATGTTCTGCCTGAAGAAGTGGAAGAAAATAAATATTTTGCTATCAACTCCCTTAGAGGATCAATAAATTTACTGGGTAACCATTTGTACACCAATTAAATTATAACAATATTCATAATTCATAATAATTGTTTATTATTTTTACTTTGTCTACAGTATATAGGTAAAAGAACTAATGCATTTCACCCGAAAATTCAATACCGAGGTTTCAACAGATATATATATATATATATATATATATATATATATATATATATATATGGGGCACTAGAATGTTTATTTCTGTTGAAACCTCGGTATTGAATTATCGGGTGAAATGCATTAGTTCTTTTTCCTATATATTGTGTGCTATGTAGACAAAGTAAAATAATAAACAATTATTATGAATATTGTTATAATTTAATTGGTGTAAAATATATATTCACCTATCACGTGCGATATGACCAATAAGGTCCACATCTTCGTTTGGTGTCGTTTTGCTGCCGTACGTGATACGTGAATATGGCACATACAAAAATTACCATAAAATCATCAAGGATTCGGCAGTCGTACATAACCAGACAGCACGTGCCTGACTCACTCCAAGAGAGATGCCGGTTGGCAGTGAAGGTCCCAGTCGCGTGGAATAGGTGTGGTTTGATAGACACGCCGGCGCAGGACAGGTCACCTTAGAAATGGAAAACGTAACATGTGGGTGTGGCGTGCGACAACCGCGTTCCTTCACTGCCTAATCCCAAATGTGTGCGAGTTTTAAACACACATAAAACTTTAAATAGAAGAGTTTGAAAGTTGTGACATTAAATTTCGGACAAGTCAAAGTGTAAGCTAATCGACTATCTTCGTTTGGTGTCGTTTTGAAACGGCCTGTATGTGTGTGTGTATATATATATATATACATATATTAATATTTATTTATACAATATAAGACAGCTATAACTAGCCTAAAGTTAGTCTAATACTAAATTATAAAAAAAAAAGTTCATTGAAATTACTAAACCATTTGATTAATCATCTTTATTGTAAAATGCAACGCAATACAATAAAGTGTTAAGATTACTGTAATGCTACAACACTTGCTCTAGCCTTTGTCTCTATAAATGTCTGACCCTTCTTGTGCAACCTATACTTCTACAGCAGCGCCTAACAAATGAATTGCTCCAGCGTTGAGCTTCTCAATAGTTTTGTCATGTTTTGCACTGAACTGTACGAGCGGAAGTAAGCTGGGAATTCCACCAATTGTCCGTGCAGCAATTTAAGGAACTTTGATACAAACACAATGGGAGCCTATGGTAATGGATGGGGAGGGCCCAAGTAAAATATCCGGTGTGATAACACGCTTGGATTCTGACAGAGTTACATTTGACTGCATGGATTTAGATCTTTAGGGGAAAAAACTACAGATTTATTGCAAAAATATTAATATATGTAATAATTAGAATAAAAAGACCAGTGAAAATACTAATAAGATTGAATAATCATCTTTGTTGCATAAATGCACCACAATGCAATTAAGGGTTCTAAATACTGTATTGTTACAAAACTTTCTCTAGCCTTGGTCCTTCTTATGGAACCTACACTTCTACAGCAGCGCCAAACAAATGAATTTCACCAACATGGAGCTTCTCAATAGTTTTGTCATAGTTTTGCAATGAACTGTACGAGGGGAACTAAGCTGGGAATTCCACCAATTGTCCGTGCAGCAATTTAAGGAACGTTGATACCAACACAATGGGAGCACAAATAACAATAGCTACGCCTAATAATAAACACTGCAGACAACTTAGTGTAGAGTGCTACCCTTAATGCGGTTCCAGGCAGCGCGAGTTTTCCCACACTTAACGAACATGGCATAGCTGAAGCTTCTGTGTGCTTTGGATAACGTCTTTGTTGTATATCAGGTTCATTACTAGACTGCGGGTTAATATGCGTTAAATTAATTTAAAAAATCTACCTTTCTCTACATCTATGCAACAAATTATTGTTAAGAAGCTTATGCTTCTATTTACTTCACGCTAATTCAGAAACATTAGCAGATATAGTCTTATTACTTGCTTCCTATTAAGTAGAAGCGAAATAAGGAGTACCATAGGTTAAAATGATAGTCAAAAGCTGGTTGCTATGTGACTGAAGTTCCTTTGTTTGTATGGACAGGAGTTGACAAATTCCTATATGAGAAAAGTATGGTTTTTAAAGATGAAACTAAAGACGAGGAATATCTTAAAAACAATCAACTCCACGAAAAAAAAAATGAATGTAACATAACCTGTGTGTTTAAACGTGCTCTACATTTTCTGTGTGGCAAGCTTTTGTCCATCTCTTACGGTTTAACAGTTATGCAAAATTCAGTAAAATTCATCCAGAATAAAGTAGTCCTCAGAGGCTATTCCCAGAAAATTCAAAATATGCATTTTATTTGTCAGGTAAATATCTTTAATATACGATATTTTAATCAAAATCGTTAGAGCCATTTTTGAGAAAATAGAATTTTCGAAAAAAGTTACATGTAAAGGATAGTTCGGGTGGAGGGATTTTATTGAAAATCTTCGTGTCGCATTCTTAAAAGATATGAAAGTTAGATACTAACTATGGTATTTTACCGACTTTTCGTTTTCGAATTATCGTGTTCCCAGTCACACGGACACGTGGACTCACACACACATTTTTCTTAAAATGCTTTTTTTTTTGGATACAGGGGACCCTAAAACATATATTTCTGGTGAAATCTCGGTATAGAGTTTTTGGGTGGAGTGCAATACTTTCTCTATACACTATGTACATAATACGTGTAGACAAAGTAAAAATTAAAGCATAAAAGTATTAATTTATTCCAACGAATAAAAATGTTCCTAAAAAGAAAGAAAATACTGAAACTATAGACAGAATTGTTACGAAAGACAGGTATTTGTAGCCAGTTTGTGGAAAAATAAAGTCTCGGAGAAAAATCTGTTGTGTTCCTTTCACATGACTTTCTCTACCTATTACACAAACAACTTTCCTTACAAAAGATTATTCTTTTATCTCCTTCAGGCTAATCAAGGTAAAAATTAACAGAAATTATCTCATTGCTTGCTTCCTTGTAAATAAAAGGGAAATAAGAGAATACACTAGGCTAAAGCGATAGTCAAGCTGTAATATGTAAAACTACTGACTTTCGGTTCGCTTGCATGACCTGCAGCAAAACAAGAGAGAGAAAACGAAACGTCCCTTCGCATTTGAGAAAAGTTTAACTAATATAAAATTGAAACCAATAACAAGGAATATCTCAGAAACGGCCAGCTCTATATAAAAACATAAGATGAAATAAGTTATGTATTAATTCAAAATCTTCTCGGGCTGATCAGTTCACCCTGAAGACGAGGAAGATGCACTTCTTCGAAACGTTGGTGTCAAGCCAAGTTTTTACCTGGCTAGAAGCCCGAGAAGATTTTGAATTAACACGTCGCCAGGAAAGCTTTAGTTCTTATTTTAAGTTATGTGTTGTAACAAACTCCACAATTTTTATACAGTAAGTTCACAATTTTTATACAGTAAGTTTTTGTCTATCTCTTACGGTTTAACCGTTATGCAAAACTCAACCAGAATAAAGAGAGCTTTAGAGGCTGTTCCCAGAAAATTCAAAATATACATTTTATTTGTGATGTGAATATCTTTAATGTACGACACTTTAATCAGAATCATTAGAGCCATTTTTGAGAAAACCAAACTTCTACAAATGCTTTCCATGTAAAGAGTAGTTGGGGGTTCGGAAAAAAAAATTCTTGAAAATCTTCGTTTCACATTGTTGGACGATACTAAACTTGAATACCAAGTTTGGTATTTAAAGGTGTTTTAGTTTTTGAGCTATGCTGTTCCCAGATGCAAAATACCTCTTTCTAAAAATGAGGTTTTCCTACTCGGGAACTTCAAAACATATATTTCTGGTGAAAATTCGGTATCGAATTTTTAAGTGGAATACAATACCTTCTATATCCACTAAGTACGTTGTACATGCGGGCTAGAGAAAGTAAAAAGAAATTGTCCACTCTTTCGTGAATTGCTTTCTGCACAATGTCGTCATATTCTTGTATCGCGTATTACACAAGCTATCTTTATTCCCGGTTGGTAATTTTCGTTGCGGGCACTGTTTATACTTGCAGCCGAAACACCGGTGAACTCCCCTTTATCCAAAAAAAGCATTTTCACAAAAAGGTTATTGTGCCTGTGAACACGCTAACTCAAAAACGTAAAGTCGGTAAAATACCAAACTTGGTATTTAAGTTTAGTATCTTCCAGGGATTCGACACGAAGATTTTGAGAAAAATCCCCCCATCCCAAACTACTGTTTACGTGGAACTTTTTTCGATTTTTTTTTCAAAAATGGCTCTAACGATTTTTATTAAAATATCATATATTAACGATACTTACCTGACAAATAAAATATCATCTTGAATTTTCTGGGAATAGCCTTTGAAGACTTCTTTATTCTGGATGAATTTTACGGAATTTTGCATAACTTTTTTTTTTTTTACAAAATAAATACAGTTCCGGAGGCTTGTCAGGACTCCGGCGCTGTGTTCCTTTTTTTCTCCATTTTTTCCAGTTTCCTATATATCCTTATTAGAGCTTATTATTCTTAATGTTTTCCTTTTATATATACATACACATTCACAAACACAGAAACACCCATGCCCAAGGCGGGACTCGAACCCACGATACTGTGCACCACGAAGCGCCAAAGCGAGACACTTTGTTTTTTTTATACTGTTATCAGGTACATTCGCGCACACATTTCCAAATTCTGAGAGAATTGCATTCATCTTGCTTAGAGAAAAATGCCATACCCCAGCTGGGAATGGAACCCAGGACCCCTAGTTTGGTAGGCAAACGCTCTACCGACCACTGTTAAACCGAAGACATGGAGAAAAACTTACCATACAAAAAATGTAGAGCACTTTAAAACACACACTTTATGTTATATGGTTTTTTTCTTGGAGCTGTTCGTTTTTGAGATATTCCTTGTTTCTAGTTTCAGTTTTAAAAAACTTTTCTCACACAGGATTGTATTAACTCCTATGAACACAAACAAAGGAACTTCAGCCACATATCAACCTGCTTTTGACTATCACTTTAACCTATTGTACTCGCTTATTTCGCTTCTACTTATAAGGAAGCGAGTAATAAGACTATTTCTGGTATTTTTTTCTCGATTAGCATGAAGTAAATAGAAGCATAAGCTTTTTAACAATGATTTGTTGCAGATATGTAGAGAAAGTCATGTGAATGGAACACATCAGACTTTTTTTCTTTGTATCTTTGCTGTATTGAATTCAATGTATTGCTTGGTAGAGTGGAGGAGAAGGCCTTATGGCCTTAGCTCCAACCAGAATAAATAAATAAATAAATTACGTACACACTACGTAGTCAACACAGTACAACTATTTACCATGCTACAATTCCTTCGATTCTGTCCTGGTATCGGTCCCCAAGTTGCTATCCCTGTTGATTAATTTACATTAGGAATTAGCCGCGCTGAAATATATTTTAATTTAGTTCTGTATAGTGCACCGTTAGTATCACAATAAGGCGCACAGTTAAACATGAAATTAACTCTCTCAGCAAACTCGTATAAAGCGGTTACTGAGCTATAAACTCAGGGTTAGCACTTATCACAGTTTTAAGAGTTAATTAACGGGAAAGCCATAGAAGCAGCGGTTTATAACTTTCACTTGATACAAAGTGATAAAGGGCGATATTGGAAGGTCATCAAAGTCAAACGGAGGTATAATGGCGGTCTCAGGAGTGGAACTGTGCCCGTAAAATGTTTATTACAGTAAAGGGTAGTGGATCAGGTGCTCTTTCTCTGTACAAACGATCATCCCGGATTACCACCCATCCGCTTGCCTCTAAAAATACATGACATTTTTTATCTAGCCCTACACTCAAATTTACGGCTACTTATACATGAGAGCGATATTCCTCCCCATCAAGGGCCCAAATGGTTTAGACCGCCAGGCAGGTCGATGAGTCTTACCCCAGTTTATTGTTTCAAACGCAACAATAGGCGCCAGCATTAACGTTTTACTTCTTCTATTACGTAGTACAAGTAGGAGAACCATTGTATTTCACATAAAAAATCTGATGTGTTCTATTCGCAAGGATTATGCTTCTATTTACTTCATGCTAATCGAAAAAAAAAAAAAAAAATAGCAGCAGTAGTCTTTATTACTTGCTTCCTTGGAAATAGAAGCGAAATAAGAGAATAACATAGGTTAAAGTGATAGTCAAAAGCTGGTTCGTATGTGTCTCAAGTTCCTTTGTTTGTATGGACAGAAGTTCATAAATTCCTGTATGAGAAAAGTGTAAGTTTTTCAAAGCTGAAAACAAAAACAAGGAATATCTCAAAACCGATCAACTTCACGAAAAAAAAATGTATATAACATAAACTGGGTGTTTTAACATGCTGTACATTTTCTGTCTGGTAAGTTTTTATCCATCTCTTACGGTTTAGCCGTTATGCAAAATTCCGTAAAATTGATCCAGAATAAAATAGTAAAGGGTAGTTCGGGGTGGGGGAATTTTCTTGAAAATCTTCGTGTCGTATCCTTGGAAGATACCAAACTTAAATACCAAGTTTGGTATTTAACGGTGTTTTCGTTTTTGATCTATGCTGTCCACAGACACACACACACATGGACCTTTTTCCAAAAATGCTTTTTTTTGGATTCTGGGGGACCCGAAACATGTATTTCCGGTGAAATCTCGGTATCGAATTTTTGGGTGCAATACAATACCTTCTCTATACACTATGTACATAGTACGTGTAGAGAAAGCAAAAATAGCAGAAATAGTCCTATTACTTATTCCTTTACAAGTAGAAGCGAAATAAGGGAGTATCATAGGTTAAAACGACAGTCAAAAACTGGTTACTATGTGGCTGAAGTTCCATTGTTTGTATGGATAGGAGTTCACAAATTCCTGTATGAGAAACCTGAAACTAAAGACAAGGAATATCTTTAAAACGATCAAATCCACGAAAAAATGTATATAACATAAATTGTGTGTTTTAAAGTGCTCTACATTTTTTATGTGGTAAGTTTTTGTCCATCTCTTACGGTTTAGCAGTTATGCACAATTCCGTAAAATTGATCCAGAATAAAATAATCTTCAGAGGCTGTTCCCAGAAAATTCAAGATATATATTTTATTTGTCAAGTAAATATCTTTAATATACGATATTTTAATCAAAATCGTTAGAGCTGTTTTTAAGAAAATCAAAATTTTTGAAAAAAGTTCCATGCAAAAGCTAGTTGGGGAGGGGGGATTTTCTTGAAAATCTTAGTGTCGCATCCATGGAAGATACCAAACCTAAAATACCAACTTTGGATTTTAACGGTCTTTTTGTTTTTGCTGCCCCCCCCCCACACACACACACAGCAGACAAACACACGGAAATTTTTATAAAAATGCTTTTTTGGGATTCAGGAGGTCTCAATACAGGTATTTCCTGGGGAATCTCAGTATCAAATTTTTGGGTGCATTACAATATCTTCTCTATACACTATGTACATAGTACGTGTAGAGAAAGTAAAAAGACGTCGGAATTTCACCGGAAATATATATATATATATATATATATATATATATATATATATATATATATACTTACAAGGATGATCCAGAAAGTGACAGACCATTTGACATAACTACATAATAACGAAAGATTTTAACACAAAACTTTATTTACAAAGTTACCGTTCTTTACTCTATTTCTAAACGTAATCTTCATTCTCTCAAGACATTTATGCCACGTGGTATATTTCAATATTTCAATACCGATGTTATACTTTTCTACCCCCTTTTAGTATTTGTGGCACCGCAGGCGGTGATGACCTGATGACATGGAGTGAAGATGGAGCACTGGTGGAATGCAGTCGCTTGGGATCGAACATAGCCGTCTAAGTGAGAGGCGAGCGGTCTAACCACTCATCCACGGCGCGGCCTACCACCAAAGAACCTATTCGTTTTTTAAATACACAAAATATTTGGCCAATCAAATTTCATAGACAAATAACGCAAGTGTATAGTTGATCATTTTTGAGATACTCCTTTTTATTGGTTTCAGTTTTAAAATACTTATACCTTTTTCAAAGGGGAACTTGTCAATTCCTGTCCACTTCAAGTGCATAGCAACCAGCTTTCGACTATCACTTTAACCTATAGTACTCTCTTATTTCTCTTCTACTTACAAAGAAGCAAGTAATAAGACCATTTCTGCTATTTTTTCTCGATTAGCATGAAGCAAATAGAATAATAAGTTTTTTTAAAGAATAATTTGTAGCAAAGAGGTAGAGAAAATCATGTGAATGGAACACTTCGGATTTTCCACTCCCATACTACGTGTTTGTTTAGGTTTTATATGCTTAATAGACTTCATAAAAACCAATTTTTACTTTCTCTGGCCCCGTATGTACAATGCACATAGGGATAGAGAAGTATTGTATTCCACCCAAAAATTCCATGTCGAGATTTCACCGGAAATACATGTTTTAGGACCCCCTGAATAAAAAAAAAAGCATTTCCAGAAAAAGGTCCGTGTCTGTGAACACAATAACTCAAAAACGAAAAGTAGCTAAGTTCAGTATCTTCCAGGGATGCGACACGAAGATTTTGAGAAACATCCCTTCACCCCAAACTACCCTTTACATGGAACTTTTTTCGAAATTTTTTATTTTCTTAAAAATGGCTCTAACGATTTTGATTAAAATATCGTATATTAAAGATATCTACCTGACAAACAAAATGTATATCTTGAATTTTCTGGGAATATATTGTGCGGAATACCTCGATTAACAAGGTGCAGAAAGAAGAATAGTCTTATATAAGAAGTTTGTAGAACGGCTAGAGAAAGTCATGTGAGTCAGATTTTTAGCTATTTTATTCATAGTAATAACAAATAATATTCTTGGCCATGTTATTTTCATTAAGAAAGGCGCTGCCTTATAAGTAAAATATGAAATAGAATATCTGAAACTGTGTATTTATATTAATTTTAAAATTTAAACTTATGGTGCCTACTATACCGCCGCGGACCTCACGAATCGAGGATACTAACTTCTGTACAAGTATAATTGTATGATACCCTCTTACTTCCGTCATGACCCGAGGCGTTAAATCTCTATGGGTTCATATTTCTGCTGCAGCAGAGTTAGAGGGGTACCTTTTTACCCTTAGATGGGGCTCAATATATTTTTCTACCCCTGTTGGAAGAGGGGATGTTGAATCATGACAGGGTTTACAGACGTTATCAGAGTAAACATGGAAAGTGAGGATTGCCTCATATTTATTTGTAGGAAGAAAACCTTTTAGGGACAGCTGCAGATTCCAAACCCTCCTGATTTTATCTCTAACGCATATAGAGTTCTTGGCTCGAAGATGTTTGCTTATGATGTTCATAGATGGGTCTGCTGGCTTCAGAGCAATAGTTCTGATTTTATAAAAATCTGATGTGTTCCATTCACGTGGTTTTCCCTACATCTCTGCAACAAATTATTGTTAAAAAGCTTATGCTTCTATTTACTTCATGCTAATTGAAAAATAATTATCAGAAATAGTCTTATTATTTGCCTCCTTGTAAGTAGGACCGAAATAAGGGAGTACCATTGGTTAAAGTGATAGTCAAAAGCTAGTTGCTATGTAACTGAAGTTCCTTTGTTTGTATGGACAAGAGTTAACAAATTCCTGTATAGAAAAGTAAGTTTTTTAAAGCTGAAACCTATAACAAGGAATATCTCAAAAACGATCAACTCTACGAAAAAAGAGTATGTGACATAACTGTGTGTTTTAATGTGCTTTATATTTATTGTGTGGAAAGTTTTTGTCCATCTTACGGTTTAGCAGTTATGCAACATTCCGTAAAATTCATCCAGAATAAAGTAGTTTTTAGAGGCTAATTCCAGAAAATTAAAGATATACATTTTATTTGTCGGGTAAATATCTTCAATATACGATATTTTAGACGAAATCGTTACAGCCATTTTTCAGAAAATCAAAATTTTCGAAATTTTTTCCATGTAAAGGGTATTTGGGGGTGGGGAATTTTTCTCAAAATCTTCCTGTCGCATCGCTGGAAGATACTAAACTTAAATACCAAGTTTGGTGTTTTACCGACTTTTCATTTTTGAGTTATCGTGTTCACGGAAAATGTGTTTTTTTTTTTTTTTTGGATAAGGAGACCCTAAAACATTTATTTCCGGTGAAATCTCACTATGAAAATTTTGAGTACACATTTACATGGTCCGTACAGAGAAAGTAAAGAGCATTAGCATATGCCTACCGCGTGCAAAGAATGTGCCAAAAGTGAATGTGGTAAAGAAACTCTACAACGATTTGAATATGGAGGTGTTTTCATGCAACATATCATTCCGATCCCACTTTTTAAGGGTTCGGATCAAAGATTCATACGATTTTAACCTCCGTTTGCATGCAGTATTCAACCCAGTAAGTGTACTCCAATCGATTTCAATTCTCCATGGAAACGCGATAAATGATTATACATAATTCTGGGAAATGCTTTCGGCCAGGCAATGTCAAAGAAGTATTCTTTCATAACTTCGATCAATAGCCAAATGTGTTAAAAAAAATTATATCCACATTTGACAGATGTATAAATAAGAATTGATACATTTTTAACTAAAAAAACGAACATCTTGGACATGGATAACATATTTTTTTTTGAAGTGTTCCATTCACATGACTTTCTCTACATCTTGTAACATACTATTGTTCATAAACTTATTCTTCTATTCAGTTCATGCTAATCCAGATAAACAATAGCAAAAACGGCCTTGTGCCTCAGTTCCTTATAAGTAGAAGAGAAATACAGTAGGCTAAACCGACAGTCAAGTGTATTAAAATGTAGTTCTTATGGGATTGAAATCCGTTGCTTTGCGTGGCTAAGCGTTGACAAGTTCCCGCATAGGAAAGTTTCAAGTTTTTTTAAAATTCAAATGATTAACAAGGAATATCTCGAAAACGGCTAACTCCACGAAAAAATGTTTGACGTAAATTGTGTGTTTTATCGAGTTCTAAGTTTTTTGTGAAGTAAGTTTTTGTATATCTCTTACGGTTAACCAGTTATACAAAATTCCGTAAAATTATCCAGAATAAAGTAGTCTTCAGAGGCTATTCCCAGAAAATTCAAGATATACATTTTATTCATCAGCTAAATATATTTAATATATCATATTTTAATCAAAATCGTTAGAGGCACTTTTAAAAAATCCAAAATTTCGAAAAAAGTTCCATGTAAAGGGTAGTTGGGAGTAGGGGGATTTTCTCGTGTCGCATCCTTTGCAGACACCAAACTTAAAAACCAAGTTTGATATTTAACGGTCTTTTCATTTTTAGGTTATGCTGCCAAAAGAAACACAGACAGACAAATATTTTCTGTTAGGTAGTTTTTGTCTATCTCTTTCGATTTGCTAGTTATACAAAATTCCGTAAAATTCATCCGGAATAAAGTAGTCTTCAGAGGCTATTCCCAGAAAATTGAAGATATACATATTATTTGTTAGGTAAGTATCTTTAATATACCATATTTTAAACAAAATCGTTAGAGATATTTTTCAGAAAATCAAAATTTTCGAAAAAAGTTCCGTGTAAAGGTTACTTGGGGGTGGGGGGATTTTCTTGAAAATCTTCCTGCAGACACCAAACTTAAATACCGAGTTTGATATTTAACGGTCTTTTCGTTTTTAGGTTATGCTGCCGAAAGGCACACAGACAGACAAATATTTTCTGTTAGGTAGTTTTTGTGTATTTCTTACGGTTTGCCAATTAAACAAAATTCCGTAAGATTCATTCAGAATAAAGTAGTCTTCATATGCTATTCCAGAAATTTCAAGATATACATTTTATATTCAGATAAATATCTTTAATATAGGTACCATACTTTAATCAAAATTGTTAGAGCCATTTTTGATAAAATCAAAATTTTCGAAAAAAATTCCATGTAAAGGGTAGTTGGATGGGGGGATTTTCTTGAAAATCTTCAACGTTCTTTTCGTTTTTGAACCTTGCTTTCCGCAGACACACACACATACACACACGGACCTTTTTCCAAAAATGCTTTTTTTTTTGGGATTCAGGGGGACCCAAAACATGTATTTCCTGTGAAATCTCGGTATCGAATTGTTGGGTGTATTACAGTACCTTCTCAATATACTATGTCCATAGTACGTCTAAAGAAAGTAAAAATGTTTTGGGGGGGGGGTTATAGGAGTCCTCAAAATATATATTTCCTGTGAAATCTTGGTATCGAATCAGTCGGTGTACCTAAAAGCTAGTTCAACTTTCCCCCATTATCCCCAGTTCAAGGAGAGTGTCTCTGACCTTTTCTTATAGCCCCTTCTGTTTGAGGTTTCAGAATAAAATATTGCTCCCTTGATATTTTTCTCACAACGGAGCAGCAAGAAAATGGGTTAACAGTTCGTGATATATCACTCTTTTCTCCACTTTTACACCTTCTCCCATCTCTGTTTCTTAGAGATATCAAAGGTTCATTTGCTACTATCCCCTTTTCCAATATTATCCTGATCACTCACTCAGTAAAGCTCTTATCAGAGAATAAGTTCTCAGTAATAATCTAACACTGGTTTTATGTTCGCTGTTAGGCTTTAAAACAAGAGGAAAAATAAATTAATAATGAAGTGTAAAGTAACAAGGGTCGTCTCCTTAGCGCGGTGGTAGCGCAGCTGCCTACCAAGCGGGAGACCTGGGTTCGATCCCCAGTACCCGCTGGGAGACCTGGACCGGGGTGCACTCAGCCTCGTGAGGTCCCTGGGGGGCCAATTGAGGAGCTACTTGATGAAGAAGTAGCGGCTCCAGGTCGTGAGGACCGCATTAACCGGCCGGGAGGGGTCGAGGCGCTGACCACGTCTCACCCTCTAATACTGCACCCCATCCAAGACGTCTGTAGTGGACCGAGATGGGGGACGCAGCGGCCGGGCGGTAGGCCAAGGCTCCCCGTGAGCTGTCGTGCCATGGAGTTATTATAAAGTAACAAATTTGATGTGTACACTCACATGAATTTCTCTAACTATTCTACAAATTTTTTAGTAAAGATAATTCTTCTTTTAACACCATGCTAATCGAGATAAACATTAGCAGCATGTTCTTATTACTTAGTTCCTTATAAGTAGGAGGGAACTAAAGGAAATCGCTATGCTAAACTGATAGTCAAATGTTTTAAAAGCTGTCGTTATGCGATTGTCATTGCAAATCGCTTCTCTGCTTAGCCAGGAGTAGAACAAAAGACACTTCGGTTTGAGAAAAGTATACGTACTTCACAATAGAAACCAATAACAAGGAATACCTCGAAAACGGTAAGCTCTACGAAAAAAAATGTATATGTCATAAGTTGTGCATTTAAACAAGATCTACATTTTTTGTGTACTAAGTTTTTGTCTATCTCTTGCGGTTTACTAGTTATGCCAAATTAAGCAAAATTCATCCAGAATAAACAGGTCTTTAGAAGCTATTCCCAGAAAATTCAAGATATACATTTTATTTGTGATAGAAATGGCCGTAATATGTGGTATTTTAATCAAAATCGTTAGAGCCATTTTTAAGAAAAGCAAAGTTTTCGAAAAATTTTCTATGTAAAGGGTAGTTAGGGGTGTAGGGATTTTCTTGAAAATCTTCGTGTCTCATCCCTGGAAGTTACAAAACTTAAAATACCAAGTTTGGTTTTTAACGGTCTTTTCGTTTTTGAGCTATGCTGTCCATAGACACACACACATACGCACACACACACACGAACACACACGGAGCTGTTTTTGAAAATGCTTTTTTTTTTTTTTTTTTTTTGATTCAGGAGGTCCTAAAACGTGCACTTCCGTTGAAATCTCGACATCCGAATTTTTGGATGGAATACAATACTTCTCTATCCTTATGTACATTGTACATACGGGGCTAGAGAGAGTAAAAATAATAATGAAGTGCAAAGTAGAAGCAAAAAATCTGATGTGTTCTATTCACATGATTTTCTCCATATCGCGGTAACAAATTATTGTTAAAAAGCATATTCTTTTGTATATTTATGATAATCGAGATAAATATTAGCAGAAATTTTCTTAATTACTTGCTTCCTAGTAAATAGAAAGAAAATAATGGAATACACTAGGCTAAAACGACATAAAATCTTTTAAAAGCTGGTTACCATGTGGTTGAAATCCAATTCTTTGCAGGGCCAGGAGTTTACAACTTTCCGTGTGAGGAAAGCTTAAGTATTTTAAATTTGAATCAAATAACAATGAATATCTCAGAAATGGTCATTTCCACGAAAAAAAGATTTATGAAAGATTGTGCTTTGTAACGTGACCTACAATTTTGTGTAGTAAGTTTTCTCTCTCTTACGGTTTATTCGTTATTCATTCAGAATAAAGAGGTCTTTAGAGGCTATTCCCAGAAAATTCATGGTATACATTTTATTTGCCATTTAAATGTCTTTAACATGCGACATTTTAAACAAAATTGTTAGATACTTTTTTGAAAAAATAAAATTTTTCGGTTTTTTTTTCCATCTAAAGGGTAGTTTCGGGCGAGAGGTTTTTTTTCTTCTCAAAATCGTCGTGTCGCATCCCTGCAAGATACTAAACTTACATACCAAGTTTGATATTTTACCGACTTTTCGTTTTTGAGTTGTCGTGTTCACAGGTCCTTGAACACACATACACGGACCTTTGCCCAAAAATGCTCTTTTTTTTTTTGGATACAGAGGACTCTAAAACGTCTACTTCCAGTGAAATATGGGAATCGAGTTTTTTTATGGAATGCAACACTTATACACTATGTGCATAGTACGTGTAGAGAAAGTAAAATGTGTTTAACGCAAATAAATGAAAGTACACTGCTCAAACAAATCTGATGTGTTCCATTCACATGGCCATCTATTCTGTAAAATCTATCCTTACAGAAAACGTATTGGTAGAGACAGATGGAAAATTTCAATACCATAGTTAGGATTTGAATCACGGATCTCCTGGTCTCTAGCCGGTTGCTCTATCTCTGAGCTAACATGGCAACATGCCGAAACGGATTAAATTCAACTGATTCGCATGTTTCCCGGTAAACCACAAGATGATATCTAAATTATTTTGAGATGATATACTCCACGTCGGCATGCTTCTATGCAGCTCTATGGTTAGAGATCTCAGTATAGCTTCTGTTCAATCTGGATGAATTTTGCATTAAACTTACTACAAAAAAGATGTAGATCTCTTTAAAACAGTCAATTTATGTCATATACATTTTTTCGTAGAGTTGGCCGTTTTCGAGATATTTCTTGTTATTGGCTTTAGTTTTAAAATAAACTTTTCTCATAGTAGGAATTTGTCAACTGCTGGCCACGTTAAGAAACGGATTTCAATCCCATAGCAACCTCATTTTAAAACATTTGACTGTCGGTTTAGCCTAGTGTATGCCCTTATTTCCCTTCTACTTATAAGTAATAAGACCGTTTCTGCTAGTGTTTATCTCAATTAGCATGAAGTGGATAGAACAATTCTGATGTGCTCCATTCACATGACATTCTCTACCTTTCTGTAACAAACTATTTTTAATAAGCTTATTCTTTTATCTACTTCACGATAATCCAGATAACCATTACGGTTTTATTATTTAGTTCCTTATAGGCAGAAAGGAAATAAGGGAATGCACTAGGCTAAACCGATAGTGAAATACTTTAAAATGTGGTTGCTATGGTATAGAAATCCGATTCTTTGTGTGGTCAGGGGTTGACAAGTTCCCGTATGAGAAAAGCATTAAGTATTTTAAAACTTATATCAATAACAATGAATATCTAAAGAATCTGATGTGCTCCATTCACATGACTTTCTCTATATCCCTGCAACAAATTATTCTTAAAAAGCTTATGCTTCTATTTACTTCATGCTAATCTAGAAAAATTAGCAGAAATGGTCTTATTACTTTCTTCCTTGTAAGTAGAAAGGAAATAAGGGAGTAGCATAGGTTAAAGCGATAGTCAAAAGCTGGTTACTACGTGACTGTAGTTCCTTTGTTTGTATGGACATGAGTTGACAAATTCCTGTATGAGAAAAGTTAAGATTTTCCACCCTGAAAACAAGAACAACGAATATTTCAAAAACGATCAACTCCAAGAAAAAATGTATACAACATAAATTGTGTGTTTTAAGGTGATCTACATTTTTTGTGTGATAAGTTTTTGTCTATTTCTTACGGTTTAGCAGTTATACAAAATTCCGGAAAATCCACTCAGAATAAAGTAGTCTTCAGAGGCTATTCCCAGAGAATTCAAAATATACATTTTATTTGTCGGGTAAGTATCTTTAATATTCGATATTTTAACCAAAATTGTTAGAGCCATTTTTAGAAACTCAAAATGTTCGAAAAAAGTTCCAGGTAATTTGGGAGGGGGATTTTTCTCAAAATCTTCGTGTCGCATCCCTGGAAGATACTAAACTTAAATACCAAGTTTGGTATTTTACCGACTTTTCGTTTTTGAGTTATCGTGTTCACAGACACACGGACACACACACGGACCTTTTTCTGAAAATGCTTTTTTTGGATACACGGGACCCTAAAACATATATTTCCGGTGAAATCTCGGTATCGAATTTTTTTGGTGGAGTGCAATACCATCTCTATACACTATGTACATAGTGCGCATAGAGAAAGTAAAAATGACCAACTGCACGAAAAAATTTATATGACATAGTTGTGTGTTTTATTGTGATCTAGATTTTTGGTGTAGTAACTTTTTGTCTATCTCTTACGGTTTAACAAAATTAAATAAAAATCGTCCAGAATAAAGAGGTTATTCCCAGAAAATTCAAGATATACACTTTATTTGACATGTAAACATCTTAAATATTAGAGATTTTTTTTTAAAAATCGTTAGAGCCATTTTTGTGAAATTCAAAATTTTCGAAATTTTTTCCATGTAAAGCGTAGTTTGGGGTGGGAGATTTTCTTGAAAATCTTCATGTCGCATCCTTAACATCAAGTTTGGTATTTAACGGACTTTCATTTTTGAGTTATGCTATATACACACACACACACACACACACACACACACACACGTATCTCTTTCTAAAAACTTTTTTTTTTTTTGATTCAGGAGTTCCCAAAACATATATTTCCGGTGAAATCTCGGTATCGAACTTTTGGGTGCAATGCAATACCTGCTCCATACACTATGTACATAGTACGTGTAGAGAAAGTAAAAATTCTTATGTGTTCCATTCACTAGACTTTCTCTTATCTCTGCAATAAATTATTGCTATAAATCTCATTCTTGTATTTATTTAATAATAATCGAGAAAAAATTGGCTTCCTTATAAGAAGAAGGGAAATAAGGGAGTACCATAGGCTTAATCGATAGTCAAATCTTTTAAAATCTGGTTGCTATGTGATTGAAGCACCTTTGCATGCTTGTATGGACAGAAGTTGACAAATTCCTGTATGAGAAAAAGTATAAGTTTTTCAAAGCTGAAACTAAAAACAAAGAATATCTAAAAAACCATAAACTCCAGGAAAAAAAGTGTATATAACATACGTTGTGTATTTTAAGGTGCTTACATTTTCTGTGTGGTAAGTTTTTGTACATCACTTACGATTTAGCAGTTATGCAAAATTCCGTAAAATTCATCCAAATAAAGTAGTCTTCAGAGGCTATTCCCAGAAAATTCAAGATATACATTTTATTTGGCAAATAAATATCTTAAAATATAAGAGATTTTAATTAATATCGTTAGAGCTATTTTTCCATTACAGTTGGAGAACTTAAATAACAATTTTGGTATTTAACGGTCTTTTCGTTTTTGAGCTATGCTTCCCATAAGCACACACACACATATACACTCGCACACACGACTTTTTTCTGAAAGGGTTTTATTTGGATTCAGGGGGCCTCAAAACATGTATTACCGATCAAATCTGGGTATTGCATTTTTTGGTACAATACAATATCTTCTCTATTCGCTATACATAGTACGTGTAGAGAAGTTAAGAAGCTTATTAACAATAATTTGTTACATAGATGTAGAGAAAGTAATGTGAATGGAACACATACGATTTCTTCTTTACGTACTATGCACATTGTACTTGGTAAGAGATAGTAATAAAGACACGTGGGCAACTCGGAATTGTTAGGTGCCTTGGTGTATGTACATTTAGTCGAGAACTTTATTGGAAGTGAGCTGACTTGTTACCGTATTAGCATTTGCACAAGGAATTCAGGTAGTCGAATGTGTGTTAAATGGCAGACAATTCAGTAATTGCAATGTAGACGACCTTCGTCTCAGCCACTCAGACGCCGTCGCCATTTCCCGCTGTTTACAACCCTACCCTGGCGCCCGGAATCTTGTATACCCACCGCGGCTGCTGCAGCTACCACGAGAAAAGAGCGTTTTATAGGGCTTCTTAGCCGAAGAGAGGCCATACCAAGTATCCACAGGGTTCCCTTAGGGTAGATGTTCGCGTAATGTTTACTGGCTACCGCAGCTTACACTCTAATCTCTTCGGCTTAAGACTTCGCGCAAGTTTCGAGAGCAACTCGATACGTTATTCAGAAATAACAAGGATGGTAATATTAAGGGCGTGCCCAGCTATGAAATACTGCAGTGTTCAGTGATTTTCAAAAGTCACTATTGAGGAAACGTTTATTTCTTACTTTACATTTAATTTTTACTTTCTCTACACGTATGTGTACATAGATAGATACTTTATTTCACTGCTTAGGGCGTGGCCCGGTGGCAGCGCTGTCAATGTAATAATACAATGTACAATACAATTGAGTTAAATAAACAATAATGTGAGTAGTACACTGTTAAAATGCCAATGACATCATACATAATTGTAACAACAGTAATAATAACGCAATATTTTTATTTACTATCCTGACTATAAATCACTCTTCTTTAGTCTCTTTTTAAAACTATTTACACTTTGAGGTAAAGTCTCCAGTAAATCTGCAGGTATTTTGTTCCATTCGTTTATTGTTCTATTTGTGAAGGAGAATTTACCTATGTCTGTTGTCTTATTTTTTCCGAGTGATCATTCCTCCCAGAGTATAATAGTGTATACAAAAGCTATTGTATTGTACCCAAAAATTCGATACCGAGATTTCATATATGTTTTGAGACTCCCTGAATCCAAAAAAAATCTGATGTGTTCCATTCACATGATTTTCTCTACATCTCTGCAATAAATTATTTTTAAAAGGTTTATGCTTCTATTTACTTCCTGCAATCAGAAAAAAATAGAGAAATAGTCAAGGAAGTACCATAGCTTAAAGTAATAGTCAAAAACAGGTTGCTATGTGACTGAAGTTCCTTTGTATGGACACGAGTTCACAAAGTCCCGTATGAGAAAAGTATAAGTATTTTATAGCTGAAACCAAAAACAAGGAATGTCGCAAAAACAATCAGCTCCGCGAAAAAAATGTATATAACATAATATCCTTTAATATAGGATATTTAAATCAAAATCATTAGAGACATTTTTGACAAAATAACAATTTTCGAAAAAAGTTCTATGTAAAGAGTAGTTAGGGGTGGGGGGATTTTCCTCAAAATCTTCGTGTCGCATCTCTGGAAGATACTAACCTTAAATACCAAGTTTGGTATTTTATCGACTTTTTGTTTTTGAGTTATTGTATTCACAGACCCACGGACACACACACACACAGACCTTTTTTAGAAAGTACTTTTTTTGGATTCTGGGGACCCTAAAACATATTTCCGGTGAAATCTCGGTATAGAATTTTTTGGTGGAGTGCAATACATTCTCTATAGACTATGTACATAGTACGTATAGAGAAAGTAAAAAAGCATTTTTAGAAAAATGTCCGTATGTGTGTCTGTGGGCAGCATAGCGCAAAAACAAAAGGACCGTTAAAGCCCAAACTTGGTACTTAAGTCTGGTATCTTCCAAGGATGCGACACGAAGATTTTCAAGAAAATCCCCCACCCCAAACTACCCTTTACATGGAAACAATTTCGAAAATTTTGATTTTCTTTAAAATAGTTCAAACGATTTGGATTAAAATATCGCACATTAAAGATATTTACCTGACAAATAAAATGTATATCTTGAATTTTCTGGGAATAACCCTGAAGACTGCTTTATTCTGGATGAATTTTATGGAATTGTGCATAACTGCTAAACCGTAAGAGATGGACAAAAACTTACACCACAGAAAATGTAGCTCGCGATAAAACACACAATTTATGTCATGTACATTTTTTTTCTCGTGGAGTTGATCATTTCTAAGATATTCTTAGTTTTTCGTTTCTGCTTTGAAAACCATTCTTTTCGCATACAGGAATTTGTAAACTCCTGTCCATACAAAAAAAGGAACCTCAGTTACATAGCAACCAGCTTTTGACTATCACTTTAACCTATGGTACTCCCTCATTTCGCTTCTACTTACAAGGAAGCAAATAATAAGACTATTTCTGCTAATTTTTCTCGATTATCATGAAGTAAATAGAAACATAAGCTTTTTAACTAAAATTTGTTGCAGAGATGTAGAGAAAGTCATGTGAATGGAACACATCAGATTTTTTTAAGAGTTCTTATCAAAAAGAAAGTTAGTGATCGAAAATAATTACCTTATTTAGTTGAAATTTAGTAAGAAGCAAATTACGTTGAGATGGTTTAGGTTTAGTTTCTTATTCTTTAGTTATTTATTATCAAAATGTTACATCTTGTAATGCTGGAATATTAACTGCTTTATGAAATCGACTAGGAAATGCTGCTTTATTAATTGCTATTGCATGAATATTAAATTTTGGTAGTAAACAAAAGGTATTTTTACAAAAAGGTCCGTGTGTATCTCAGTGTGTCCGTGAGTCTGTGAACACGATAACTCAAAAAGGAAAAGTTGGTAAAATACCAAACTTGGTATTGAAGATTAGTACATTCCTAGGATGCGACAGGGAAGATTTTGAGGAATATCCTTCTTTTCCAAACTATCCCTTCCAAGGAAAAAGTTTCGAAAATTTTGATTGTATATTAAAAATATTTACGTTAAAAATGATACGTACATCTTGAATTTTTGGAATAGCCTCTGAAGACTACTTTATTCTGAAATGTAGAGCTGGTTAAAACACAATTTATGTCTTATACGTTTCTTCGTTGAATTGACCATTTCTGAGATATTCCTTGTTTTTTGTTTCAGCTTTAAAAAACTTATTTTCTCATACGGGAATTTGTCAACTGCTGTCCAAAGAAACAAAGGAACTTCAGTCACATAGCAACCAGCTTTTGACTATCACTTTAACCTATACTGTTCCCTTCTTCTTGCATGGAAGCAAGTAATTAGACTATTTCTGCTAATTTTGTCTCGATTAGCATGTAGTTAAAAAAAACAAAAAAACATAAGCTTTGTAACAATAATTTGTTGCAGATATGTAGAGAAACTTATGTGATTGGAACACATCAGATTATTTTTTTTTCGGCTTACCTCCCTATATGTTTAAGACCTAAACCCCCCTAGGACTTAAAGCGGATGCCTAGGGGTCAGAAGCCTGTGGGAGAGCCAACGGCACGAAACCACAAAATGGAGAACCTGGAACGAGTCGTGGGCCGTAGCCAGGGGTGACTGTGAGGAAGGGGATGATATAAAATGCAAGCTAATTGAAGGATAGGGTAGATAGATGATTGAGCACTTGGTGAAGTGACTGGCAGGGGAAACTGGAGGACTCCAAGAAAACCCGCCCAAACGCCGCTTCGTCCACCACAAATCCTACATGCGGGTGCTTGGGATCGAAACCAGGCCGCCTAAGTGGGAGGCGAGGGTCTAACCGCTCGGGCACGGCGCCGCTCTTTTGTAATATTATACTTTACTTAATTAGGACAACACAAAATATCTATTCACATAACTTTTTCTACCTATACTGTAACAACTGTTCTTACAAAAGCCATTTTTACTTTCTCTAGCCCACATGTACATTGTACATAGTGTATAGAGAAGGTATTGCATTCCACACAAAAATTCGATGCAAGATTTCACCGGAAATACATACTTTGGGTCCCCTGAATCCAAAAACAAAAAGAATTTTTGGAAAAAGATCCGTGTGTGCGTGTGTGTGTGTCTGTGGACAGCATGGCACAAAAACAAAAAGTCCGTTAAATACCAACCTTGGTATTTAAGTTCAGTATTTTTCAAGGATGCGACATGAAAATTTTCAAGAAAATCTCTCAACTACCTTTTACATGGAACATGTATCGATCATTTAGATTTTCTCAAAATGGCTCTAACAATTTGATTAAAATACATCTAGAATCTTCTGGGAATACCTCCTCATTCTGGATGACTTTGTGAAGCATATAAACGGTAAGGGATAGATGAAAGCTATAGATCTCGTTAAAACAGATACTTTATATCATAAACATTTTTCTAGATTTAACTGATTTCCAAGATATCCAATGTTAGTTTATATTTTAAGTTGCTTAAACTTCTCTTAAACGGAAAGTCATCTTTTGTTTCATACCTCTTTTGTTTTATTCCTAGCCTTGCGGAGATAATTTCAATTATTTCGCATAGAGTTTCTTTTTAAAGTTTTGACTATCGTGTTAGCCTAGTGTACTCCCTTATTTCTCTTCTGTTTACACGGTAGCAAGTAATATATGAATTCTGCTATCAAAATATTGAAAGCATATTGTATTTTAATCAAAATCGTTACCTATGTTCTCAAGCGGAAAGTCTATTTTGTTTTACTCATGTCCAGGAAAAGAGAACCAAATGCATAGCATCAGCTTTTAAAAGAGTAGACTGTCGCTTTAGACTAATATATTCCACTATTTCCGTTCTTCTTACAAGGAAGCAAGTAATAAGAACATTTCTACCAATATGATGAAGGTAAAAGAACAGTGTTTTGTAAGAATAGTTAGTTTGCTGCAATTGGAGAAAGTTATGAGCATGACATATACCTATTTAATTTTTACTTTTTGTACATGCACTATATACATTGTGTATAGGGAAATACGCTTTGAGACCCTCTGAATCTAAAATAGCATTTTTAGAAAAATGTGTGTATTTAATTCAATATCTTCCAAGGATGCAACTCGAAGATTTTCAAGAAAATCCCCCCTGCCCCAACTATCCCATACATGGACATTTTTTCGAAAAATTTGATTTTCTCAAAATGGCTCATACGACTTTGATTAAAATATTGTATATAAAAATATTTACATGACAAATAAAATGCATATTTTGAATTTTTTTGGGAAAATAAAGACCTCTTTATCCTGGATGAATTTGCGGATTTTTGCATAACTGGTAAAGTATAAAAACAGACAAAAACCTTACTTAATAAAAATGTAGAGCTTCTTAAAGCACACAATTTATGTTATATGCATTATTTTGGTGGAGTTGGCCGTTTTTTTAGATATTCCTTGTTATTGGTTTCAGTTTTAAAATCTACTTTTCTTATACGGGAATTTGTTAACACTTGGCCATACAAAGGAACTTCAGTCACATAGCAACCAGCTTTTGACTTCACTCTAACCTATGGTACTCCCTTATTTCGCTTCTTCTTCTTACAAGGAAGCAAGTAATAAGACTATTTCTGCTAATTTATTTCTCGATTAGCATGAAGTAAATAGAAGCATAAGCCTTTTAACAATAATTTGTTGCAGAGATGTAGAGAAAGTCAGGTGAATGGAACACATCAGATTTCTTATGTTAAACACGTTCTCTTTGTTTCAGGAATTATTATGGGATAAGGAGGTAAGTTTCGTGAGCATTGTTTAATTAATATAGGAGTTCTTTTCAATATTAAATTGCTTGTTTTTCAGCACCTTTTTATTTTTGATACCCTGAACAACTAATTATTGGTTTATTGTTTTATCACACAAACCATGTGTAGGACTAACGATTCAACGCCATAGCCAGAATTTGAACAACGTATCTCCCGGTCTCTAGCAGGTTGCTCTTCCACTGAGCTACCATGGCAACATGCTGGCATTGCATTGAATTTCTCAGCTGACTCGCATGCTTTCCAGTAAACCACAATGTGATCTCAAATTATTTTGAGATGACAACCCCAATCGTATTAAAATAATAATCTGTAGAAGCCTGAATAGTGAAAACCATGCGAATCCAACATATACATAACAACATACCTATAGGCTTCAACCGTATTTCTAGCGATTAACGGAAAATGTGACGGTGAGGGTTGTGGCTTTGGAGGGGGGAGGAAAACGTTGGATTGCCGGCTAGCCTAGGAAATGGTAAGGTGATCTCAGGGTTTGCGGGGAGGAACCTTAAAGGAACTCTCTCACTTCTTCCTGAGTGCCCTTAACTGTACCGCACTTAATATTTCAAGAACTTGTTTCCGGGCGAGCCTCGCCAAAAACCGTTCACAAATTAAATCAACTATTTCACCTTTCCCGTCCCACAAATCTCCCTTCTAATTCGCTTCCCGCGTTAGTCACTATCGTTATGCTACGAGCTATAACGCGACGCGGATTCTGATGTTCAAGTGCCGATGTGAACACCGTCTTTTTCGAATCTCCGGCAGCTAGACAAAAGTCTATTCGCCGACCATTTTCTACGATATACCTAGACTTTGGTTATTTTGGTTACTTTCACCAATTTTATTGACTGAGAATATGTTGAATTCTTACTTTCTCTATACGTACCATGTACATAGTGTATAGAGAAGGTATTGCACTCCACCCAAAAATTCGATACCTAGATTTCACAGAAAATATATGTTTTAGGGTCCCCTGTATAAAAAAAAAAGCATTTTCAGTAAAAGGTCTGTGTGCGTGTTTGTGTGTGCCCGTGAACACGATAACTCAAAAACGAAAAGTCGGTAAAATAGCAAACTTGGTATTTAAGTTCAATATCTTCCAGGGACACGAAGATTTTGAGAAAAATACCCCCACCCCAAACTGCCCTTTACATGGAACTTTTTCCCAAAATTTTGTTTTTCTCAAAAATGGCTCTGATTTTGATTAAAATATCGTATAATAAAGATATTTTACCTGACAAATAAAATGTATATCTTGAATTTTCTGAGAATAGCCTCTGAAGACTACTTTATTCTAGATGAATTTTACGACACTTAATATCTGATAAGCCATAAGAGCTGGACAAAAACTTACCACCAAAAATATAGAGCACGTTAAAACACACAATTTATGTAACATACATTTTTTCGTGGAGTTGATCATTTTTGAGTTATTCCTTGTTTTTGATTTCACCTTCAAAAAACGTATACTTTTCTTATACAAGAATTTGTCAAATCATGTCCATACAAACAAAGGAACTTCAGTCACATAGCAACCAGCTATTGACTATCACTTTAACCTATGGTACTCCCTTACTTCGCTTTTACTTGCAAGGAAGCAAGTACTAGGACTATTTCTGCTAATTGTTTTTCTCAATTATCATGAAGTAAATAGAATCATTAGTTTTTAACAATCATTTATTGCAGAGATGTGGAGAAAGTCATGTGAATGGAACACATCAGATATATTTTGTCGCGTTTTCATTGGGTCTCACAATTTTAGACGCCACGGTATGTTCGTAGGCTAGTAACATTTTAATACGCCTGATTACACATCCTGTGTTTGGTGGAGTGTGAATTTCGTCTGGGGTTTTCCCTACATTGTCTGCAGCTCGGAGTTGCTAGGTTTTTAAATACCAGCTTCCTTTTTTCCTTAATGGCTCGTCCTGCTTTCCCTTGCTGGGCTCATGATCTTTCGTACTTCGAAGCGATTTTATTTCTGATTCAGTTTCCCTTTTAACATAGCTAGATTTATTTAAGTAGTTTTGATTCTGTTTTTATTCGTGTTTGCATTCTACTTATTACTTTATTTATTTCCTTAAATTCCCTCTGTTTATTTGTGTTAGTTTTCTTTTTTATTTATTTAATTTGTTGCATTTCGTTCGTTTCTTCTCATGCTTTTTATTAAGTTACTATTATTTATTTGTCAGGTTTTATCTTAAAAAAATGAAATATTCAATTCACACGAGTTTCTCTACATCTCTGCAAACATTATTGTTAAGAAGCTTATGGTTATATTTACCTCTTGCTAATTGAGAAAAAATTAGCAGAAATAGTCTTATTACTTGCTTCCTTGTAAGTAGAAGCGAAATAAGGGAGTACTATAGGTTAAAGTGATAGTCAAAAGCTGGTTGCTATGTGACTGATGTTCCTTTGTTTGTATGGACAGGAGTTGACAAATTCCTGTATGAGAAAAATATACGTTTTTTAAAGCTGAAACCAAAAACAAGGAATATTTAAAAAACGATCAACTCCACGAAAAAAAAAATATATATATATATATAAAATAAAGTTTGTGTTTTAACGTACTCTACGTTTTTTGTGTGGTAGGTTTTTGTCCTTCTCTTACGGTTTAGAAGTTATGCAAAATCGTAAAATTTATCCAGAATAAAGTAGTCTTCAGCGGCTATTCCCTGAAAATTCAAGATATGCATTTTATTTGCGAGGTAAGTACCTGCAATATATGATATTTTAATCAAAATCTTTAGAGCCATTTTTGAGAAAATCAAAATTTTCGAAAAGGGGAGTTTAGGGTGGGGGATTTTTCTTAAAATCTTCGTGTCGCATCCCTGGAAGATAATGAACTTAAATACAAAGTTTGGTAAGTTACCGACTTTTCGTTTTTGAGTTATCGTGTTCAAAGACACACACACGTACCTTTTTCTTAAAGTGTTCTTTTTTTGGATACAGGGGACCCTAAAACATATATTTCCGTTGAAATCTGGTTATCAAATTTTTGGGTGGAGTTCAATACCTTCTCTATACACTATGTACATAGTACCTACGTATAGAGAAAGTAAAAACAATGAGCATTGGAATACAATTATGTTTAGAGCTGTATGTAGGAGGAAACGTCCTGAAAAAACTGCCTTATGGGAAAAGTAATATAAATTGGCATAAAGCCACAGCAGAAACGTTACTCGGAACATTTCTGCCTCGTTTAAAGCCACATAAACGAGTTAACTACTTGTGTGAAGGGTTTGGATAATGCATTGATCCTCCATTTTCTCATCTCTTCACAGCCAAGCTGCCAACTACCCACTTTTGTTATAATCACATTAAGTCCATCCTGTTAAGCTACACGCTATGAATTGGGAACGTTCACGACAATGTAATAGCCTATTCTGATAGAAAATGTCACGTAGAATTTTAAAAATCAGAAAATGAATCTGATGTGTAACACTTACATGACTTTCTCTACACGTACTATGTACATAGTGTATAGAGAAGGTATTGCACTCCACCAAAAATTCGATACCGAGATTTCACTGGAAATATATATTTTAGGGTCTCCTGTATCCAAAAAAAAAAAAAAAAAAGTATTTTCAGAAAAAGATCCGTGTGTCTGAACACGATAACTCAAAAACCAAGAGTCGGTAAAATACCAAATTTGGTATTTAAGTTTAGTATCTTCCAGGGATGCGACACGAAGATTCTGAGAAAAATCCCCTCACCCCAAACTATCCTTTACATGGAACTTTTTTCGAAAATTTTGATTTTCTCAAAAATGGCTCTAACAATTTTGATTAAAATATCGTATATTAAAGATATTTACCCGACAAATAAAATGTATATTTTGAATTTTCTGGGAATAGTCTCTGAAGATTGCTTTATTCTGGGTGAATTTTACAGAATTTTACATATCTGCTAAACCGTAAGAGATGGACAAAAACTTACCATACAAACATGTAGATAACGTTAAAACAGACACTTAAAGTTATATACATGTTTTCGTGGAGTTGATTGTTTTTGAGATATTCATTGATTTTGGTTACAGCTTTAAAAAACATACTTTTCTCATACAGGAATTTGTCAACTCCTGTCCATACAAACAAAGGAATTTCAGTCACATAGCAACCAGCTTTTGATTATCATATTTAACCTATGGTACTCCCTTATTTCGCTTCTATTTACAAGGAAGCAAGTAATAAGGCTATTTCTGCTAATTTTTTCTGGATTAACATGAAGTAAATATAAATATAAGATTTTAACAATAACTTGTGGCAGAGATGTAGAATTTTAAAATATCAGGAAATGAATCTGATGTGTTACACTTACATGACCTTCTCTAGTTGTTCCACAAATAAATTTTTCTTACAAAAGTTTATTCTTTTATCTACGTTATGCTAATCTAGACAAACGTTTGCAGTAATGGTATTATTACCTTCTTCCTTGAAGTGAAGTGAAATAAGGGAATTAGGCAAATCCTTTAAAGCCTGTCGCTATGTGAAGCAATTGAAGTTTGCTTTGGTTTGCATGCTTCCGTTTGAGAATAGTTAATTAGTTCAAAATTGAAACTAATAGCAATGAATATCTCGAAAACCGTAGCTCTACAAGAGAAACGTATATGGCATTTATTATGTGTTTTTAGAGATCTATAGTTTTCAGTGTAGCAAATTATTGTCTATCGCTTACGGTTTAACAGTTATGTAAAATTCTGCAAAGCTCAACCAGAATAAAGAGCTTTTTAGAGACTATTCCCGGAAAATTCAAAACATAAATTCAATATGGATGCGTAGGTTTCCACGACCTGTGTCTTTTTTTTAAATACAGTTTCGGAGTCTGATCGGGACTCCGGCGCTGTGTAACCTACTTTTTATTTACCTAATTTGTTTACTTTGATTACTGTATGATTACTGAATTTCTGTTTTACTTTTTACACACACATACACAAACATATAACACCCATGCCCAAGGCGGGACTCGAACCCACGATCCCCTGTGCTGCGAAACACCAAAGCGAGACGCATTGGCGAGTGCGGCCATGGGGACCGGCGTCTTGAGGTGTCTTCTTAGCTTCCGGAGAAGGCCGCGTTATCTTGCATGGGAATGCCGACGTTTCGCTCATCTTGCCGTGACCTTCTCCTTCTAGGTTAAGAAACGTTCTTTCAGGTACAGTTAAATATTGTGAAAACAAATACCTTATTCCTTTTTTCCAAACCGGTTTTTACTTTCTGGACGCGCCTCGTATGTCCTACCTACTAGGTACGAGGTAGAGAAAGTCAATATTGTAAAATAAATCACGAAAAACTTCTTGCGTAATATCGCAGTCCAAAATAACTGTGTATCATTATTGATTTAATTTTGTGTGTATGTGTGTGTGTGTGTGTTTCACAGTAACCGTGTGTAGGACAGGACTTGGATAGCTAGAGTTAGACTGAAAAATCCAATTCTATAGCCAGGGTTTGACCACGAATCTCCCAGTCTCTAGATGGTTGCACTGCCACTGAAATACCATAGCAACATGCCGGCACGGCACTAGATTTCTCAACTGAGTTGCATGTTTCTCGGTAAACCAGAAGGTAATTTCAAATTATTTTTTGAGATGTCATACCCCAATAACGAATAAGTAATTGTAAGTGCTTTAAGTCCCATAATTCATAGTATAGCCAATTATTTTGGTCAATTAGTGTTTACTTACTTTTTTTTTCTCACAGAAACCCTGTGTAGGAAGGAAGTTGCATAGGTGCTTCAATTCCCGGCTATGGCATTGAATTTTTCAGTCTGACTCTACCTATTCAACTATGTATCACTAATGCTCATATCCAGGGTTTATTCCTGAAATATCGTCTGTAATTTTGATGAAGGGTGAAATCTTCTAATTGAAACGGGCTATGAAGCTCATAATTTCATTTTCCGCACTGTTACTAACTTCGGTCTAAAAATTTCACGAAAATTTAGTGTAGATATGAAAAGGGAGTGGATTTTTTCCCCTCATTAATGTTGATGAATGTATGAAACGTTGCGAGTCAGAATTTGCAAATGAATATGCATGAAAGCGGCGCATTCATTTGGTTTCAATTATAAAACTGCACTCAGACAATTTTTGTATAAATTGCATGTGGTTTTCAGTTTTGACGTTTGATCTTGCCGTACTTGAATGTTGCAGATGATCATTACGTTAATGAAGTGCTTGATGGACATCAGCTGAGCATGCATGACTAATTATCAGTAATCAGAAATTATGATTGACCAACTCGTGCTGCAGTGGTTAATGCGTCTGCCTAATAACAAATGAGCTCGGTGGTGAGTTGCCTAACTCAACTTTCTCTAGCCCGTATGTACAATGTACATAGTGGATACAGAAGGTATTGTATTCCACCAAAAAATTCGATGTCGAGATTTCAACGAAAATATATGTTTCAAGGCCCGTGTGTGTGTCTGTGGACAGCAAAGCTCAAAAACGAAAATTTTCAAGAAAATTCCCCCACTCCAAAGTATCCTTTGCATGGAGAAACATTTTGAAAATTTTAATTTTCTCAAAAATGGCTCTTACAATTGATTAAAATCTCTTATATTGAACATATTTACATACCAAATAAAATGTACATCTTGAAATTTCTGGGAATAGCCTTTAAGGATCTCTTTATTTTGGATGAATTTTAGTAAGTTTTGCATAACTGGTAAACCGTAAGAGATAGACAAAAACTTACTCATAGAAGATGTAGATCTTTTTAAAACGCACAATGTATGTCCTTTACATTTTTGCTGTGGAGGTAACCGTTTATGAGATATCCCTTGTTATTGGTTTCAAATTGAAATAGATTTCTCAGGCAGGAAGTGTGCGTTTTTCTTTTGTTCTACTTTTGGCCAAGCAAAGAAGCGAATTGCAATAACAATCATATATCGAAGTTTTATAACATTTGACTCGCTTTAGCATAGTGCATTCCTTTAGTTCCCTTCCAGTTCTATGGAACTATGTAATAACATTGTGCTAATTCTTATATCGATTAGCATGATGTACAAAGAAGAAGAATCTTTTGTATAAGTTTGTGGAAAGTCATATGAGTGTAACACATCAGAATTTTAACTTTTAAGTTTCTTCACTAAGTACTACTATGTATTCCACTAAAAATGTGATACCTAGATTCACTGAAAACATATGTTTCGAAACCCCCTGAATCCAAAAAAGCATTCGTGTGTGTGTGTGTGTGTGTGTGTGTGTGTGTGTGTGTGTACATGTGTCTGTTGTGTATGCACAGCATAACACAAAACATCTGATATGTTGCATTCACATAACTTTCACCTTCTTTTCTACAAAAAAAAAAAAAAGCTATTCTTACAAAAGATTTTTTATTAATATTATTTATAGTCGCTTTGACTCGTAAGAGTCTTATCGCGACTGAAACACTGACACATTGTGATAACAATAATTATTACAGGATGGTTATAAAGATACACTGGAATATAATACAAGTTGTGCTAATTAACAGGTAGCATTGAATACAAAATTACTTCTTATGAAGTTAATATAGAGTAATATTAAACTGTACACATATATTTAATTTTAATGATCTATAATATATTACTAACATTTTTGTGAACGAAAGCAAATAAAACTTGTGTTAATGTTTATTGCAATTTTAGATAAAACTGTATATACTCATAGCTTTTAGGAACACAACATTTTTATACATGGTTTCATTATTTAGTAGTTTTATATCACCAGTGACTTTGTACTTTTTCCTCTGGGGATTATAACAGCGGCATTCTGAAAGTATGTGAGACACTGTCAGTGGAGTATTGCAAGTTGTACACTGAGGTACAAAAGATTGTTCTTCTACCTACGTCACGCTAAACGAGATAAACCTTAACAGAATTGGTCTTTCTACTTATTTCCTTATAAGCAGAAAGGAGATAAGGGAATATACTAGGCTATAGCGAAAGTCAAATCGTTTAAAAGCCGGTCATAGGTGAACAATTGAAGTTGGGTTCGCTTTGCATTTTCAGAAAAACAAAAGAGAGATGCAACGAAAGCTGCTCCCGTTTGAGAAGATACTTAATTTAAAACTGAAATCCATAACAAGGAATGTCTCAAACGGTCAACTCTGCAACAAAAATGTATATGACATAAATTGTATTTTTCAAAGATGATCTACATTTTTGTGTAGTAAGTTTCTGGCTATCTCTTACAGATGAACTCGGTGGTGAGTTGCATAAATGGGCTTTCACTTTCATAGTTTCTCTACACGTGCCATTTACTTAGTGTATACAGAAGGATTGTATTGCACCCGAAAATTTGATATCGAGATTTCATCGCAAATACATGTTTTGGTCCCCCTGAATCCAAAAAAAGTATTTTTTGGAAAAATGTGCGTGCGTGTACGTGTGTCTGTCTGGGGACAGCATAGCTCAAAAACGAAAAGACAGTTAAATACCAAACTCGGTATTTAAGTTTGGTGTCTTTCAAGGATGCGACGCGAAGATTTTCAAGAAAATCCCCCCACCCCAAAGTAATCTTTGCATGGAAAGAAATTTCGAAAATTTTAATTTTCTCAAAAATGACTAACGATTGATTAAAATCTGTTATATTGAACATATTTACAAACTAAATAACATTTATATTATGAATTTTCTGGGAATAGCCTCTAAAGTCCTCTTTATTCTGGATGACTTTTATTGAATTTTGTATAATTGGTAAACCGTAAGAGATACACAAAAACTTACTGCACAAACAATTTAGATACAATAAAACACACAATTTATGGCTTACAAATTTTTTTCGTGGAGTTGATCTTTTTTGAGATATTCCTTGTTATTGGTTTCAGCTTTAAAAAAACTTATACTTTTCTCATACAGGAATTTGTCAACTCGTATCTATACAAACAAAGAAACTTCAGTCACAGAGCAACCAGCTTTTGACTATCACTTTAGCCTAGGTACTCTCTTATTTCGCTTTTACCTACAAAGAAGTAATAAGGATATTTCTGCTAATTTTTTCTCGAGTAGCATGACGTAAATAGAAACATAAGCTCTTTAGCAATAATTTGTTTTAGAGATGTAGAGAAAGTCGTGCGAATGTAACACATCAGATTTTTCTTTACCAAGTACTATGTATTCCACTGAAAAATTCGACACTGAGATTCAACGAAAAAACATGTCTTGAAACCTCCTGAATCCAAAAAGCATCCGTTTGTATGTCGTGTGTGTGTGTGATGTGTGAAAAGCATAACTCAAAATATTTGATGTGTTCCATTCAGGAATAGTCTGCAATCCAGGTTCGCAATTTGTTCTGTAAATGCAAAGTTAACCTTTCTGACATTCCTATCGGCATCGTAAAGTTGACTTAAAATATGGCACACACATAACTTACAATGAACAAGTAAGGGTGGGTAAGTCTTGTTAAAGGTCCAATTAACCTTACCTAACGTTTTAATACAATAGCTATTAAACTTGCAAGTATCGTTGCTGAATGGTTTCTATAATGCTCACACCCACACCAAAACCTGTTCCTCAATAGATTTAACCAGAGGCATCTAACAACTAAAATCTACAGACTAATTCAACAACATCAATTTTAATACACTACACCACAAAGATATGTGTTCCATTCACATGACTTTCTCCACATCTCTGCAACATATTTATTGTTGAAAAGCTTATTCTTGTATTTACTTAATGCTAAACGAGAAAAATTAGCTGAAATAGTCTTATTGCTTCCTTGTAAGCAGAAGAGAAATAAGGGAGTGCCATAGGCTAAAGCGATAGTCCAATCTTTATAAGCAGGCTGCTATGGGATTGAAATAGTCTTATTATTTGCTTCCTTGTAAGTAGAAGCGAAATAAGGGAGTAGTATAGTTTAAAGCAATAGTCAAAAGCTGGTTGCTATGTGTCTACAATTCTGTTTGTGTTAACAGGAGTTGACAAATTCCTTTATGAGAAAAGTAAGGTTTTCAAAGCAAAAACCAAAACCAAAGAATATTTAAAAAACGATCAACTCCACGAAAAAATATATATGATATAAATTGTATGTTTTAACGTGATCTACATTTTTTGTGCGGTAAGATTTTGTCCATCTCTTACGGCTTAGCAGTTATGCAAAATTCCGTAAATTTCATCCAGAATAAAGTAGTCTTTAGAGGCTATTCCCAGAAAATTCAAGATATACATTTTATTTAGCAAGTAAATATCTTAAATATAAGAGATATTAATCAAAATCGTTAGAGCCATTTTTAAGAAATTGAAAAATTTCGAATTTTTTTCCATGTAAAGGGTAGTTTGTGGTTGGGGGATTTTCTTGAAAATGTTCGCGTCGCATCCTTGGAAGATACCAAACTTAAATACCAAGTTTGGTTTTTAACGGTGTTTTCGTTTTTGAGCTATGCTGCCCACAGACAGACAGACACAAGGACATTTTTCTAAAAATTCTTTTTTTGGATTCAAGGGGTCTCAAAACAAATATTTGCGGTGAAATCTCGGTATCGAATTTTTGGGTGCAATACTATACCTTCTCTATACACTTTGTACATAGTACGTGTAGAGAAAGTAATAATGGCGTAATTGGCATTTTACCAAAGCGAGAGCGTTTACCCTTTAGAGGATTAGAAAAGTGATGATCAGCAGTAGCCTAATGCGACAATGAGCGATGTTGGGGCAGGATTAGGGTCAGTGGTGCCTGCCACGTGGACATCCATCCCCAGAGCAAATGTCGTGTCAACGTGATCGATCCTCCTGGGTCTGCAATTGACAGCTTCTTCTGTCACACTCGTGAACCCTTCCAAGCAAATCATAACTTCTGCTGTAATAAGATTACGTAGTCATTGCTTTTTCCACGTCAAATTCCCGCAGGCCACTTGAATAAATCGAAACGTTTCAGAAGACTGCACAACTGTTACATCAGACCAGATATTGTTTCTTTTTCTACTTGGTACATAGAGAAGACATTGTATTCGATACAAAGAGTTTGTTCCAAGACTTTTATTGTTTATTTCCACTGAATAAAAAAAATTATAAATAGGTCTATGTGTGTGAGTGTGCGATCAGAATAACTCAAAGCCGAAGTTTCTGTTAAATACCAAGTCGCACACTCACATAAGTTCTGTATCTTGCAAGACTGCCACTCTACGATTTGATATAATATACCCGCTTTCCAGACTAAAATTCACATTGGTTATTTTTCAAAAATATTAATCTTATAAAAATGGTTCTAAAGATTTTGTTTAAAATACTATCTTACTTTCTCTACACGTACTATTCACATAGTGTATAAAGAAGGTATTGTATTGCATTCACTAATGTATCCACTTAATAGTAAAAGCACTGTGGCTCCTTGCACCCCTGTGTACTGATTTAGCTCCCGACCTCTCCCCAAATATACATCCTCTGATCCTTAAACTCTGAGGCCACCTGCTTCCCTCTCGCATGCGCGAGTACTAGCTCTACTCTGAGACCGTTAATTAGCTATTATTAGTTATTATTTATTTATCAATGTAAAGCTAAAAGAGTACAAATGTATGTGTTTAACAGAGTAAATTCAGCATGGAGCAGAAATGGAAAGCTGACGCCAAGAGAGTAGAAGGTGGTGAGAAGCGCTTTTGTTAGAAAGGTTTCTTTTGTCCAGTCACGTACAATCGAGTTACGACGGGGGTAACCTTAAAATTCGGAAGACGGTAATTCTTCATTGTACAAGACATGTGAGGTTTGCAGTGCACCCTGGGAAAGGAAAATTGACTTTTGGGTAATATTTACGTCAATCGCGCGGCCTTTCCGTCCAATCAGAAAGAGGCCGCCATGATGGTATTTTTAGTATATAAAGAGCCCAAGAAGGCACATCGTGGTCTGTTTTGCTCTTTGCGGCTATCTGTTAATATCTGTTGTCTGTTGATATCTGTCTGTCGCTGTTATGTTGTCGGTTGTCGGGCTGAACGTAATTTCCTCACACAAAGTTAAACACTGTAACGTGTAACAAAAGCTTAGTAGTCTCCGGCGCTCTAAGTATATTAAAGTCAGTGACGTGTGTTAAAGTATATTGTATAACGCAGAATTAAGGAAGAATAAGGAACTATAATTATGTGTGATCAGCCAAGTGTTAAAGTGCATAACAAGTGTACAAGTTAGCATAATTGTAAAGCAAAAGTGCTTATCTCGCTTCTCCTAGTAAGAAATAAACTCCAGGAAAGTTACGTAAGTTTTAATTATTATAAGATCACTCCCTGAACTACCCCCATTAGCTGCACCACCCCGAGAAAGTCAAACCATCGTGTAGGCTGAGCAACGCCGAGGCAAATTCAACGGTAGATTCACCTCAGTAGGTACGTGGGTCTACTCATAGGTAGTGGAGTGAGTCTTGCCAACGTCATCAATCTGGGCTCGAAGCAGTTTTGAGTGTGGGAGTAAGGCCACCGCATAGAGCACCTAACGTCTGAGCTCACCGCATGAGGCGTCCCAAACGATAACACCGCAACTCTGAACCTACTGGCCCCTAGCAATGCACATTGGTAGTGGTAACTACTTACTACACCACATTTGGTATTCCACAATATCTTCAATTTCCTGGGAATAGCCTTTTTAAGTGCTCTTTGTTCTGAATGACTTGCATGGCTGATAAACAGGAACAGATTGAAAAAAATCTTACTATGGAAAAATATAGTTTTTTCTAAGGCAGACAACACCTAATATTTTTGTTGTTGTTGTTCATGAGTTAACCATTTCCGACACATTCCTTGATTTTAGTTGTAATGTTGCTACTAAACATAACTTAGTGGGCTTCTGCATTCCCCTGGACTCAGATGTGGCTACTTAGAGTCAGAAACCTGCCAAGTAGTAAATGAACATTTAGTCGTAGAATGAAGAATCCGGAACGAGGGATCGGCCTATAGCCAGTCATGAGAAGCAGATATTACGAAATGGTGGATAAGAAAGGTAATGGTGGAGCAACTTGTGGAATGAAGGAGGAGGGGAACCGGAGGACCGGAGAAAATCAGTTCAGGCACCGCAACTAATTCCAATTTAGAAAAATTTTGATTAAAATCTCTTATGTTTAACACATTTACATGACAAATAAAATGTTTATCTTGAATTTTCTGAATGTTGCATAACTGGTAAACCGTAAGACACACAAAAACTTACTATAAAAAAAATGTATATCTCGTCAAAACACACAATTTCTGTCATTCATTTTTTCGACACAATTCTTGCTGTTGGTTTTTACACACTTAAACGTTTTTCAACTTAAATGTCAACTTGTCAACTCCTGGCCAAAGAAATATATTTCAATTCCTTGCAATCACATTTTAAAACATTTGACTGTCGGTTTAGTCTAGTGTATTTTGTTATTTTTTTATATTGGTTCATTTATATGGCCTCCTTTAACATCTAAGGCCGTTGCTTTGTACTTGAAACAACCTGTAGGTTCTTTTACGTTTGGTTTAAATAATTTTTATTTTCCTAAAACACACAGACATACCTTCAGACTCTGTGGAGGATAGGGAATAATTCTGGTTATAGAAAAATTCCCTTCCCCAGCCCGGAATCGAACTCGGGACCTTGCTGACCACTCGACCACGGAGACAGTCATTTCCTTAATTGCTTTCTACTTATAAGGGACTAAGTAATAAGACCATTTCTGCTAATGTTTATCTCGATTATCCTGATAAAGATAAAAGAATAAGCTTATTAACAATAGTTTGATACAGAGATGTAGAGAAAGTCATGTGAATAGAACACGTCAGAGTTTCAATAAATGTTGCTATACAAGCCTGTAACACGTTATATATTTCTGAGGTATGACTGGCAACACATTTCTTGTCCAGCAAGCAGTATATACGAACTATAAACTGGTTGCTTCGTGTTTCGCGGTGGTAAAAAGTTGAGTGGTCTGTCAACAGATGACAGCAGATGCATGATTAATGAACTGAGCACGGCGGGTTGTATCCTTCCCCTACTAGTTCTCCCATCCGTGTTGCAGCCGGTTGCACGAGTAATAACAGACTTGGTTGGCGTGTATCACTGGAGTGATGCTCGGAAACCAGTCTTCACTGGTATTTCTAATACGAGGACCGATCAACAAGTTAGATGGCTCAGAAAGGGCCGATAATAAACAAATTGATGTGTTCCATTCACATGATTTTCTCTAGCTGTTCCACAAACAAATTTTCTTACAAAAGATTGTTCTTTTAATCAAGAACTAGTCTTATTACTTGCTTCTTTGTAAGTTGAAGGGAAATAAGGGGGCACACTAGGCTAAATTCACAGTCATCTTTAAAAGTCGGCCACTAAGTGAAACAATTGAAATTCGGTTCTCTCTGCTTTCTAAGAGTACAAAAATGTACCTTAAAACTAAGACTAATAAATCCGAATATCTCGAAAACTCCACAAAAAAAGAAAAAAGAAACAAAGAACATCCGATGTGTTCTATTCACACGACTTTTTCTGCATCTCTATAACAAATTATTGTTAACACGCTCATTTTTAATTTCGCTACACGCACTATGTGCATAGTGTATAGAGAAGGTATCGCACTCCACCCAAAAATTCGATGCCGAGATTTCACCGAAAATATATGTTTTAAGGTCCCTTAAATAAAAAAAAGCATTTTCACAAAAAGGTCCATGTGTGTGTGTGTGTGTGTGTGTGTGTCCGTGTGTCTGTGAACACGATAACTCAAAAACGGAAAGTCGGTAAAATACCAAACTTGGTATTTAAGTTTAGTATCTTCCAGGGATGCAACACGGAGATTTTCAAGAAAATGCCCCCATCCCAACTACCCTTTACATGGAACTTTTTTTAGAAAATTTTGATTTTCTCAAAAATGGCTCTAACGATTTAGATTAAAATATCGTATATTACCTGACAAATAAAATGTATATCTTGAATTTTCTGGGAATAACCTCTGAAGACTACTATATTCTGGATGAATTTTACGGAATTTTGCATAACTGCTAAACCGTAAGAGATGGACAAAAACTTATCCCACAAAAAATTTAGAGTACGTTAAAACACACAATTTATGTTACATACATTTTTTTATATATTCCTTGTTTTTGGTTTCAGCTTTGACAAGCATACTTTTCTCATACAGGATTTTTTCAACTCCTGTCCATACAAACAAAGGAACTTCAGTCACATAGCAACCAGTTTTTGACTATCACTTTAACCTATGGTATTCCCTTATTTCGCGTATATTTACAAGGAAGCAAGTAATAAGATTATTTCTGCTAATTTTTTCTCGATTAGTTGAAGTATATAGGATAATTTGTTGCAGATATGTAGAGAAAGTCATGTGAATGGAACACATCAGATTTTTAATAAGTTTTATGTTGATATCTTTTGTTAGCTATGTACCACCTCGTATATTCAGCTATTGACTGCATTTGCTTACAAACCACGTTTGTATCTTGTCATTTCCTACTTTCTATCTTGTTTAGTTTCCTTTATAGCTAAAAGCATTGAACTGTTTGAGTAAATCTTGAGCATATTTCCCAAAACTGTCGTACATTCACTCAATGCAACATTGGCAAATCTTGACGCACTCATTTGTCTCTTGGTAGATGCAGTACTTTCCCTTGGCACAGATAAGAAGTTTGAATCCGTCATGCGTCATGTGGGAATTTTTCATCGGCGGAGTTCCGCGTGCGTTCAGTCCGGGCAAGGCAAGGTCGAATCGATAATCGGGGACGCGGATTTTGCCCTTAGGGCCTATCTACTTTAAATCTACACATTTACTTCATATCTGCTTCCGGAGGTCGTTTGATGGAGGTAAGTTATTCGCGTATCCTGGCGAACATCTCTCCTATGAAAAATATGATGTGATCCATTCACATGACTTTCTCTACATCTCTGCAACAAATTATTGTTAAATAGCTTATGCTTCTATTTACTTCACGCTAATCGAGAAAAAATTTGCAGAAATAGTCTTATTACTTGGTTCTGTGTAAGTAGAAGCGAAATAAGGGAGTACCATAGATTAAAGTGATAGTCATAAGATGGTGGCTATGTGACTGAAGTTTCTTTGTTTGTATGGACACGAGTTCACAAAGTCCTATATGAGAAAAGTGTTTTTATAGCTGAAACCAAAAACAAGGAATATCTCAAAAACAATCAACTCCACGAAAAAAAAATGTATATAACATAAATTGTGTCTTTTAAAGTGCTCTACATTTGTTGTGTGGTAAGTTTTTGTCCATCTCTTACGGTTTAGCCGTTAAGCAAAATTCCGTAAAATTGACCCAGAATAAAGTAGTCTTCAGAGGCTATTCCCAGAAAATTCAAAATATACATTTTATTTGTCAGGTAAATATCTTTAATATCGAATATTTTAATCAAAATCGTTATAGCCATTTTTGAGAAAATCAACATTTTTGAAAAAGATTCCATGTAAAGGGTAGTTTGGAGTGGGGGTCTTTTCTCAAAAGCTTCGTGTCACATCCCTAGAAGATACTAAACTTATATACAAAGTTTGGTATTTTACCGATTTTTCGTTTTTGAGTTATCGTGTTCACAGGTACACGGACACACACACGGACCTTTTTCTATCTCGGTATCGAATTTTTGGGTGAAATACTACGTTCTCTATACACTACGTGTATAGTACGTATAGAGCCAGTACCACGTGACAATAAATATCTTGAGAGAATGGAGATTACGTTGAGAAATAGAGTAAAGTACTGTAACTTTGTAAATAAAGTTTTGTGTTATGTTTCGTTATTATTTAGTTATGCCAAATCGTCTGGAGGGCCCTCGTATTTGTTCCACTGCAACTGGGTACTACCCGCTGGCAGAGTATTTACAACATTACAAGAAAAATCTGCTGCGTAGCAATCACATGACTTTCTCTATCTAGTCCTAAAAAGCTATTCTTAAAAACATTATTTCTCTATCTACACTATCCTAGTCGAGTTAAAGATTACCAGATATGGTGTTATTACTTGCTTCCTTATAAGTAGGAAATAAATAAGTCAAATGTTTTAAAAGCTGTCGCTATGCGATTTACTTGCTCAAAATTAAATTTAACATTTTAATATATAAATTAAGTAATTTAAGATAAAACAAGAATTAAACTTTAACATTCTTGGATTAATAACAAATTCTAAATTCATAAAGTTCTATAACCTAAATCATTCATATTTTTACTCTTTCCATTACCAGGAGTAAATAAAACATTTGAAACTCATGAGGACATCCTGTGTGAGGAACGTTCGAGTACTTTAAAACTGAAAACAAATACAGGGAATATTTCGAAAGTCGTTAACTCTACAAACAATACACATGAAGCGCGCCTGGGATGTGTGGTGTTAGCGTGTCTGTCTCACATTCAACAGGTCGCGAGTTCGAATCTTGCTTAGGGTGAGTTACCCGGAAAAGTTTGGGGGGGGGGGGAGTTCCTTTATCCTGAGAAGACGAATGTCAAATAGCTTTAAGCTCCATGGACTCCGAGATCATTGAGCATCATTTTACCAATTTCATACCTCGTGGTCAGTGAGCTGACTGTTCATCCGGAGGTCCCGGGTTCGATTTCCGGCTGAGGCGGGGAATTTTTCTTTAACCAGAATTATTCCCTACCCCCCACAGAGTCTGGAAGTATGTATGTGAGAGTGAATGTGCGTGTGTGTGTGTGTTTAAGGAAAATAAAATAAGTAAACCCAACGGAAAAAAAACCCACAGACAGCGAGTTGTTTCTAATGCAAAGCCCCCGATATGACCTTAGATGTTAAAGAGGGCTATATAAACGAAAATATTTTAAAAAAAATGACCAACGAGTTTAGAGGTCGCTAAGCCTTAAAACAAGCATATATTACATAAATTGTATGTTTTAACGAGATCTACATGTTTTGTGTACTAATTTTCTGCTTATCTCTTATAGTTTAAGAGATTTGTAAAAGTCGTTTAGAATGAAAAGGGCTTCAGAGTCTATTATCAAAGAATTCAATACATAAACTTTATTTGCTACGTAAACATCTTTAATATATGGCATTTTAATAAAAACCGTTACATATATTTTAGAAAATCAAAAATTTCCAAAAAGTTTCTATGCAAAAGGTAGTTACGGTGGGGTCTACATTTCTGAAAATGTCACCGATTGGCCACGCAAAGAAACGGATTTCAATCCCATAGAAACATGTTAAAACTTTAGACTGTTGGTTTAGCCTAGTGTATTCGCTTATTTTCCTTCTACTTACAAGGAATCAAGTAATAAGGACACTTTCTGTTAATGTTTATTACGATTATAATGAAGCAGATACAAGAGTAAGCTTTGTTACAGAAATGTAGAAAAAGTCATGTGAGTGTGACACATCAGATTTTTACTTTCTCTACACGTGCTATGTACATAGTGTTTAGAGAAGGTATTGTATTGTACCCAAACATTTGATACCGAGTTTTCACCGAAAATACATGTTTTGAGACCCCCTTAATCCAAAAAAAAACATTTTTAGAAAAATGTCCGTATGTGTGTGTCTGTGTGTCTGTGGGCAACATAGCTCAAAAACGAAAAGACCGTTAAATACCAAACTTGGTATTTAAGTTTTTTATCTTCCAAGAATGCGACACAAAGATTTTCAAGAAAATCCCCCACACCAAACTACCCTTTACATGGAAAAATTTTTGAAAATTTTGATTTTCTTAAAAATGGATCTAACGATTTTGATTAAAATATCGTATATTAAAGATGTATACCTGACAAATAATATGTATATCTTCAATTTTCTGAGAATAGCCCCTGAAAACTACTTTATTCTGGATGAATTTTACGGAATTGTGCATAACTGCTAAACCGTAAGAGATGGGGAAAAACTTACTACACAGAAAATGAAGCTCAGAATAAAATACGCAATCTGTCATATAGTTTTGTCGTGGATTTGATCATTTTTAAGTTATTCCTGGTTTTTCGTTTTAGCTTTGAAAAACATATACTTTCCTCATACAGGAATTTAACTCCTGTCCATAGAAACAAAGGAACTTCTGTTACATAGCAACCAGCTTTTGGCTATCATTTTAAACTATGGTATTCCCTCATTTCGCTCCTACTTACAAGGAAGCAAGTAATAAGACTATTTCTGCTAATTAGCATGAAGTAAATAAAAGCATAAGCTTTTTAAGAATAATTTGTTGCAGAGATGTAGAGAAAGTGATGTGAATGGAACACATCAGACTTTTTATTATAATTATTATTGTTTCATTTATATAGCCCCCTTTAACATCTAAGGTCATATCGGAGGCTTTGCATTAGATACAACTCGTTGTCTCTAGGTTCGTTTACGTTGTTTTATTTTCCTCAAACACACACACACATACATAGTTCCAGAATCTGTGGGGGGTGGGGAATAATTCTGGTTAAAGAACACTTCCCCGCCCCAGCCGGGAATCCAACCCGGGATCTCCATATGAGAAGTCAGCTCGCTGACCACTCGACCACGGAGACAGCCTCAATCCGCTTCTATTGCCAAGAGTTGATAAATTTCAGCATGTGAAAAGTTCAAGTATTTTAAAAATGAAACAAATAACAAGGAGTATCTCAAAAATGGTCAGCTCCACGGAAAAAAAAAAAAAAAAGTATATGACATAAATTGTTTCTTTTAACGAGATCTACAGTTTTTGTGCCGTAAGCTTTTGTCTATCTCTTACAGTTTACCAGTTACGCAAAACTCAGCAAAATTTATCCAAAATAAACTCCTAAAAAATGCAAGATATACATTTTATTTATCATGTAATTATCTTTAATATACGATATTTTAATTAACATCTTTAGATTTATTTTTGAGAAAATCAAGATTGTCGAAATTTTTTCCATGTAAAGGTTAATTTGGGATGGGTGATTTTTCTCAAAATGTTCGTGTCGTACACTTGGAAGATACTAAATTTAGAAGATCAAGTTTGGTATTTTACTGACTTTTCGTTTTTGAGTTACCTATCCTGATCTCAGATACACGGGACATTTTTGTAAAATTGTTGTTCTTGGACACAGGGGACCCAGTGATATCTCGGTATCGATATTTTGGTTGGAATACAATACCTTCTTTATACACTATGTCTACCTACATAGTACGAGTAGAGAAAGTAAAAATCTGATGTGCTGCATTACATGACTTTCTCTATATCTCTGCAACAAATTATTCTTAAATAGCTTGTACTTCTATTTACTTAATGCTAATCAGAAAAAAAAAATAATAGAAAATGTCTTATTACTGGCTGCCTTGTAAGTAGAAGCGAAATAAGGGAGTACCATAGGTTAAAGAGATAGTCAAAATCTGGTTGCTATGTCACTGAAGTTCCTTTGTTTGTATGGACAGTAGTTGACAAATTCCTGTATGAGAAAAGTATGTTTTTTTCAAAGCAGAAACCCAAAAACAAGGAATGTGTCAAAAACAATGAACTCCACGAAAAAAATGTATATAACATAAATTGTGTGTTTTAACATGCTCTACATTTTTCGACTGGTAAGTTTTTGTTCATCTCTTGCGGTTTAGCAGTTATTCAAAATTCCGTAAAATTCATCCAGAATAAAGTACTCTTCATAGACTATTTCCATAAAATTCAAGATATACATATTATTTGTCAGGTAAATATCTTTAATATACGAAATATTAATCAAAATCGTTAGAGCCATTTTTGAGAAAATCAAAATTTTCGAAAAATGTTCCATGTAAAGGATAGTTGGGGAGGGGAGATTTTTCTCAAAATCTTCGTGTCGCATCCCTGGAAGATACTAAACTTAAATACCAAGTTTGGTATTTTACTGACTTTTCGTTTTTGAGTTACCTATCCTGATCTCAGATACACGGGATATTTTTGTAAAAATACAGGGATACAGGGATACAGGGATACAGGGGACCCAGTAACATGTGATATATCGGTAAGGATTTTTTGGGTGGAATACAATATATATACCTACATAGTACGAGTAGAGAAAGTAAAACGCTGTCGCTAGTGAAACAATTGAAGTTCGGTTCGCTTAGCACGCCATAAGCAAAACAAAAGCTGAAACGAAACCTAATCTGCCGTTCTGGTAAAGTTTATCTTGATTACCATGATGTGGATAAAACTGTAACCTTGTTTGTAGAGAAAGTCATGAGAATGGAACACATAAGATTTTTCTTTCCAGTCATGAAAGCTCTAAAGCCTGCTTTCATAAACTTTTAACTTCTGTCTCCCTCATGAGTTGCGTAATGTGTTTTTGTCTTTCAGTTGTTTGAAATAAAAGTTGAAATGTGCTTCTTTTGCATTATCCTTATCTTTGTAACATTTCACTGCAAGAACCTGTTTGTATGAAATGATAACGAACAGCGAAATACCGCTTGAAAAAATCTGATGTGCTCCATTCAGATGACATTCTCTACCAATTCGTAACACACTATTCTTACAAAAGATTACTCAATCTACTTCATGCTAATTAGCAGAACTAGTCTTATTACTTGATTTGTTGTAAGTAGAAGAGGAATAAGGGAGTACACTAGGCTAAAGCGATAGACAAATCTTGTAAAAGGTGGTTGATACATGATTGAAATTCGGTTCCTCTATTCATGTCCAGGAGTTAAGAAAAGAAAAATGTAATAACAAAATTCCATTTGAGAAAAGTTTTCTAAAATTTTAATATCTACATCAATAACATCGAATATCTAAAAATCTGATGTCTTACACTCACACGACTTTCTCTAGCTGTTCTACAAACTTCTTACATAAGATTATTCTTCTTCCTACACTATGCTAATCGAGGTAATCATTAGCAGAATGTTCTTATTACCTGTTTCTTAAAGTGGGAAGAAATAAGGCAATACACTAGACTAAAACTGGTTATCCGATTGTCATTGCAAATCGCTTCTTTGCTTGGTCATGAGTAAAACAAAATTAAAACGGACACTTCCTGTATGAGAAAAGTATAAGTACTTTACAACTGAAGCCAATACCAAGGAATATCTCGGAAACGGTTACCTCCACAACAAAAATGTAAAGGACATATTTTTTGTGTAGTTTTTGTCTACCTCATACGGTTTAGCAGCTACATGGAAATTTTTTGAAAATTTTGATTTTCTCAAAAATGGCTATAACGATTTTGATTAAAATATTGTGTTTTAAAGATATTTACAAGACAAATAAAATGTATATCTTGAATTTTCTGTGAATAGCTCCTTAAGACATCTTTATTCTGGATGAATCTTACCTGTTTTTGTTTGTTTGTTTTTTTGTGCTTCCAGAGGCGTTTAAACACGCATTAAATACGAATGTACATCCGGTAAACTCTTGCTATGAGATTTTGGTGAAATACAGTGCCTTCTCTACCTCATACCTAGTAGATAAAAGTAGAATTATATTCCACTAAAAGTTCAGGTGGTACGAGAATATCAATTTAAACTTAACTTAGTGGGCTTGCTCTCCACATATAGAGGATTTACTAGCGAGTGCTTAGTAATGAGCTTGAGAGTAGCAAACGAACATTAAGTTATATATGAAGAACCTGGAACGAAGGATCGGCCTGTAGCCAATTATGAGAAAAGCAAATGATATGAAATAAAGTCGAAATGGATGATATGAAAGGTGGTTAAGTAGCATTTGATGGTATAAATGGCGAGAGAAATTGGAGAACCCGGAGAAAACCCATCTAGACGCCTCTTTGTCCACCACATTTCTTGCATATGGTCCTCTGGGATTGAACCTTAGTGAGAAGCGCGCGGTCAAACCACTCGGTCACAGTATCCTCGGTACGTGATTTTACTGGGAATATATGTTTTAAGGCCCCCTGAATACAAATTTATCTGAAATCGAGTATACAAATATGATAATATAATTATTTCCAACATTATCAATCTAGCCCTGCGGCTTGTATCTTCGGCATTCAATGGTTGTGGCTTACACGTGCTGCTGCTTCTAAAAGTTTCCTGCCACGTGATCGACAAGTATAAAAGGGGGAACGAAGCCTGCAGACAGTTAAGTTTTCAGCTGGGAATGCAAAGCGAGCAGAGTTGAGTGAGTTTCGACGGAAAAATTCGTAGCCGCCGCAGCGAAATTCGAAAGAAAAGTATATAAATTACTGCGGAAGCATCAAACAAACACAGCTATTTGTGAATATATTTTAATTAGTAATCAGAGAAAGAAATAAAAACAAATCTGATGTGTACCATTCACATGACTTACTCTACATCACTGAAACAAATTATTGTTAAAAAGTCAATGCTTCTATTTACTTCATGCTAATCGAGAAAAAATTAGTAGAAATAGTCTTATTACTTGCTTTCTTGTACGTAGAAGCGAAATAAGGGAGTACCATAGGTTAAAGTGGTAGTCAAAAGCTGGTTGCTATGTGCCTGAAGTTCCTTTGTTTCTATGGACACGAGTTGAAAAATTCCAGTATGAGAAAAGTATAAGTTTTTAAAACTGAAACCAAAAATAAGGAATATCTAAAAAACGATCAGGTCCATTTTATATATATGTATATATAAAATAAATTGAGCGTTTTATTGTGCTCTACATTTTTGTGTGGTAAGTTTTTGTCCATCTCTTACGGTTTAGCAGTTATACAAAATTCCGTAAAATTCATCCAGAGTATAGTAGGCTTCAGAGGTTATTCCCAGAAAATTCAAGATATGCATTTTATTTGTCAGGTAAATATCTTTTAATGTGCCGTATGTTAATCAAAATCATTAGAGCATTTTTGAGAAAATAAAAGTTTTCGAAAAAAGTTCCATGTAAAGAGTAGTTGGGGTGGGGGGGATTTTCTTGAAAATCTTCGTGTCGCATCCTAAAATTAAATACCAAATTTGGTGTTTCAAGGTCTTTTCGTTTTTGAGCTATGCTGCACACAGATACACACACACGCGGACATGTTTCTAAAATGCCTATTTTGGATTCAGGAGGTCCCAAAACTTATACTTCCGATGAAATCTCGGTATCGAATTTTTGGGTGCATTACAATGCATTCTCTATACACTATGTACATAGTACGTGTAGAGAAAGTAATTAGTTTATTGGCGTAATCAAACAGAGTTTTTGTTACAATATTCCAGCCTTAATAAAATCGCTCTTCGGAAGTGGCGCCGCAAGGGCGAATTCCCTTACACTGAAAGAATAATAATGAGAAAGTCTGCGGAGTGAAAACACGTTCATTTTCAAGACCACTGTGGACCGTCGCCCGCTACACCATCAATCACATTCACCACTGGTTAACATCTTAAAGCGCTACAGAAAACTGCTCTTTCCTCACAAGCGTGATAAATTGATTTCCAAACCATTAACGTATCCAAACTCACGTGCTGCAACTCTCAAGCTTGGGTTTTCTAGACTGTTTATACATTAAAGGCATGTCCATATATAGACTATATGTAAATATCTGATGTGTTCCATTCACATGATTTTCTCTACATCAAATTATTGTTAAAAAGCTTATGTTTCTATTTACTTCATGCTAATCCATAAAAAATTAGCAGAAATAGTCTTATTACTTGGTTCTGTGTAAGTAGAAGCGAAATAAGGGAGTACCATAGGTTAAAGTGATAAGTCATAAGATGGTGGCTATGTGACTGAAGTTTCTTTGTTTGTATGGACACGAGTTCACAAAGTCCTATATGAGAAAAGTGTTTTTTATAGCTGAAACCAAAAACAAGGAATATCTCAAAAACAATCAACTCCACGAAAAAAAAATGTATATAACATAAATTGTGTCTTTTAAAGTGCTCTACATTTGTTGTGTGGTAAGTTTTTGTCCATCTCTTACGGTTTAGCCGTTATGCAAAATTCCGTAAAATTGACCCAGAATAAAGTAGTCTTCAGAGGCTATTCTCAGAAAATTCAAAATATACATTTTATTTGTCAGGTAAATATCTTTAATATACGATATTAAAATCGTTAGGGCCATTTTTTAGAAAATCAAAATTTTCGAAAAAAGTTCCATGTAAAGGGTAGTTTTGGGTGGGGGGTATTTTTCTCAAAATCTTCGTGTCGCATCCCTGGAAGATATTAAACCTAAACACCAAGTTTGGTATTTTACCTACTTTTCGTTTTTGAGTCATCGTGTTCACAGACACACGGACACACGGACACACACACACATACACACGCACACACGAACCTTTTTCTGAAAATATTTTTTTTGGATATAGGGGACCCTAAGACATATATTTCCGGTGAAATCTCGGTATCGAATTTTTTGGTGGAGTGCAATACTTTCTGTATACACTATGTACATAGTGCGTATAGAGAAAGTAAAAAATCTCTTAACAAAGTGATAAAGTAAATCATGAAAGTTCAAAACTCAATTTTTGATTTTATAAGATATAAATAGCTAGAATGGTATGGGCATATCCGCAGAATTACCTAAACAAGTTTTAGAATGGAACCCATCTGCAGGAGGAAGACGTGGTCAACCTAGACTGAAATGGATGAGGAAATTAGGTCTAGAGAATTTTGATTGGGAGGATAGAGAAGAGTGGAGGAAGAGGATAAAAGCTTGATCTTTGGAGACAGGAACATTCGGAGCTTCTTTTTCGAGCTGTGAAGATAGCTAAGAAGAGACACCGCAGAACCGCCGCTGCTAAGTCAGCAACCGTCGCCTCTGCCCGGGTGCCGCCGAGGAGGCAGCACCTCCGTCGCCACTGGTCGCGGAAAACCCTGCTTCACCACCGGCCGCCACCGCAGTTGCCGCCGCCAACGCCTCCGCCCAGCTCCACGCCGCCGCCGCCGCCCCAGTTGAGTGCCGTGGTACGGGGAGAGTCCCCCGGGACCTTTCCACCCGGCATCTGCTCACGGCCGTGCAGTCACGGTGGCCTTCTTGCTTGACTGCGACCGGGGGCTGCGACCGGTCTGGAGATACAAGACCAGGCTGACTTGGAAGCTGCCTTGGCGTCAGGTTTGCCCTTATTAGGGCGACTTCTGGTCGTCGAGGCCAGCCGACAAGAACGCCACCGTTCTTGCCGACGCTGCTGTGCCTTCGGACACTCGGCTGACGTCTGCTCTGCACCTATCGTGGCACAGGACACTTCACCGGGCAAGCCCAGTACCCTCTCTACCCAAGGAGCAGAAGTACATCACCACCCCCCCCTGCCCGCCGCACCACACCACTGCAGACATCAGTCAGCGAGGCCTCACCACCTGCACTCTCAACAGACGCAGCGACGCGAGACGCCATTCAGGACCTCCACGCGGAGATCCTGAACGTCGGCGCTTGACTAGCTGCCCTGGAAGAGACATGCAGCATCCTCACTCAGAAGCTAAAGGAATTGCAAGCTTCAAACGTCGCAGCAGTCCATAGCCGCCGACCGGTCCACCAGGATCGACGCCCTCAAGCAGCAGCTGAGGCAGGTTCTCCTGCAGCAAGCTGCTTACTCTGCTGAGCTGTTCCAGTCGAGACGTCAGCAGCCCAACACCGCTCCTCCTCCTGTACAGGCTGAGGGGCACGCACGTCCAGCGGATCCTCGGTCGTCAACCAACTGGAAGATGACTGGGAGCTACACTGAACACTACAGAAGCAGTTGGAATTCGTAAGTTTTCTACGTCCTATTCTCTCCTCAATTTCCACCCTTCATTTCCTTCCAAATATCATCGCCATTCCATAGGCTGCAGTCAGGCTGCAGTCAGGGGTTGATTGCGTAATGCAGTTTTCCCCTCCACGGTAAAAAAACAACAAAAAACAAACAAACAGGAAGATGTTTTGTATATTGTAAACGTGTTTGTAAATAAATGTCCAAAGGTAGCCCTTGCGAGATGCTGACGTCAGAACTCGCTTACCCCGACTCTTATCACGGTGGCGAAATATTGGTGAATCGTACCTACTATCATGTACACCTACAGTGCTCGGTAGCGAATGTGTTGTTTTTAGTTTCTCCAGCACGTATATACAAACATTGTATACAGTAGCTAGAGAAGGTATTGTATTCCACTCAAAAACTCGAAGTCGAGAATTCACTGAAACTATATGTTTTAAGGTCCTCTGGGTCGGAAAAAACATTTTAGACACTTGATGCTAAAAGTAGGTGTTTTACCAGATGTCAGTAGAGTTAAAAGTAGAAAATTCTGACACTCAGTCTTATAAAATTAGAACACTCCAATGTAGCCAACTTTGGTTTTTGCGTCCACGTCCTCAATCCAGTATGCCATTTAGCTGAATTTTTGTTTTCGAGCTGTGCTGTTTCCACAGACCTGAAAACATATACTTCCGGTGAAATCTCTGTATCGAACTTTTAGGTGGAATACAATACGTTCTCTATACACCATGTTTTGGGTCCTCCTGAACCAAAAAAAAAAATATATATTTTTTTGGGGAATTGTGTGTGTGTGTGTGTGTGTGTGTGTGTGTGTGTCCATGGACAGCATATCTTACAAACGAAAGGACCGTTAAATACCAAACTTGGTATTTAAGTTTAATATCTTCCAGAGATACGACACGAAGATTTTGAGAAAAATCCCCCGCCCCAAACATGGAACTTTTGTCGAAAATTTTCATTTTTTCAAAAATGGCTCTAACGATTTTGATTAAAATTTCGTATATTAAAGATATTTACACGACAAATAAAATGTATAACTTGAATTTTCTGGGAATAGCCTCTGAACACTACTTTATTCTGAATGACTTTTGAGGAATTTTGCATAACTGCTAAACCGTAAGAGATGGACAAAAACTTACAAGACAAAAAATGTAGAGCACGTTAAAACACATAATTTATGATATATACATTTTTTTCGTGGAGTTGATCGTTTTTGAGTTACTCCTTGTTTTTTGGTTTCAGCTTTAAAAACATACATTTCTCATACAGGAATTTAACATTTCAGGTCCATACAAACAAAGGAACTTCAGTCACATAGCAACCAACTTTTGACCATTACTTTAACCAACAGTACTCCCTTATTTCGCTTCTTCTTACTAGGAAGCAAGTAATAAGACTATTTCTGCTGATATTTTCTCGATTAGCATGAAGTAAATAGAAGTATACGCTAATATTAATATAAAAATAATAATTGCAACCAATCTTCACTTATCTTTTGGAATCCTTGCCTGGACTAGTTTCGCAACGATTTCATTGCATTATCAACATATCCTTTTGGTCTCTTTTTTGATGTTGTTTATTTACACTGTTATGGTTACTGCTACTAGGTGGATTGTGTACACATCCATCATAAGCAATAACCTAAAATGTACTGAAACAAAGGAATGCTTCAAAACAAATAAACTTTTAAATGTAAAAAGAAGCTAGTAACAGTGAAGAAATGCACAAATATTGATATAAAAATAATAATTGCAACCAATCTTCACTTATCTTTTGGAATCCTTGCCTGGACTAGTTTCGCAACGATTTCATTGCATTATCAACATATCCTTTTGGTCTCTTTTTTGATGTTGTTTATTTACACTGCTATGGTTACTGCTACTAGGTGGATTGTGTACAAGAGACCAAAAGGATATGTTAATAATGCAATGAAATCGTTGCGAAACTAGTCCAGGCAAGGATTCCAAAAGATAAGTGAAGATTGGTTGCAATTATTATTTTTATATTAATATTTGTGTATTTCTTCACTGTTACTAGCTTCTTTTTACATTTAGAAGTATACGCTGTTTAACAATAATTTGTTGCAGACATATAGAGAAAGATATGTGAATGGAACATATCAGATTTTTTATAAAAATGCTTCTTTTTGTGTCTTGGACCCAAGGGACCTGAAAACATATATTTCCGGTGAAATCTCTGTATCGAACTTTTAGGTGGAGTACAATACGTTCTCTATATACTATGTTTTGGGTCCTCCTGAGTCAAAAAAAAAATAAGCTTTTTTGGAAAAAGGTCTATGTGTGTGTGTGTCCGTCTATGGACAGCATATCTTAAAAATCTGATGTGTTCCATTCACATGACTTTCTCTACATCTCTGCAACAAATTATTTTTAAAAAACTTATGCTTCTATTTACTTCCTGCTAATCGAGAAAAAAATTATCAGAAATAGTCTTATTACTTTCTTCCTAGTAAGTAGAAGCGAAATAATGGAGTACCATAGGTTAAAGTGATAGTCAAAAGTTGGTTGCTATGTGACTGAAGTTCCTTTGTTTGTATGGACAAGAGTTCACAAAGTCCTGTATGAGAAAAATGTGCTTTTATAGCTTAAACGAAAAACAAGGAATATCTCAAAAACAATCAACTCCACGAAAAAAAGTATTTAACATAAATTGTGTGTTTTAATGTGCTCTACATTTTTTGTGTGTTAAGTTTTTGTCTCTCTCGTACGATTTAACACTTATGCAAAATTCCGTAAAATTCACTCAGAATAAAGTAGACTTCAGAGGCTATTCCCAGAAAATTCAAATTATACATTTTAATTGTCAGGTAAATATCTTTAATATACGATATTTTAATCAAAATCGTTATAGCCATTTTTTAGAAAATCAATATTTTCAAAAAAATTCCATGTAAAGGGTAGTTTGGAGTGGGGGGATTTTTCTCAAAAGCTTCGTGTCGCATCCCCGGAAGATATTAAACTTAAATACCAAGTTTGGTATTTTACCGACTTTTCGTTTTTGAGTTATCGTGTTCACAGGCACACGGACACACACACATGGACCTTTTTCTGAAAATACTTTTTTTTTGGATACAAGGGACCCTAAAACATATATTTCCGGTGAAATCTCGGTATCGAATGTTTTGGCGGAGTGCAATACATTCTCTATACACTATGTACATAGTGCGTATAGAGAAAATAAAAACGAAAGGACCGTTAAATATCAAACTTGGTTTTTAAGTTCAATATCTTCCAGGGATGCGGCACGAAGATTTTGAGAAAAAATCCCCCACCCCAAATTACCCTTTAGAAGAAAGTTTTTTCGAAATTTTTGAGTTTCACAAAATTGGCTCTATTTTGATTAAAATATCGTATATTAAAGCTATTTACCTGGCAAATAAAATTTATATCTTGAATCTTTGAAGACATCTTTATTCTGGATGAATTTTGCGGAATTTTGCATAACTGCTAAACCGTTAGAGATACACAAAAACTTACGAGGTAGAAAACGTAGAGCTCGTTAAAGCATACAACTTATATTGTTTTTTTTTTTTTTTTTTTTTTTTCGTGCAGTTGATCATCTTTCAGATATATGCGTAAGCTTTCACGGCCGGTGTCCATGGTTTTAAAATTTAAAATTTTCGGGCTGTTTTGCCGTGTTCTGTAGGTTAAAATATGTTCAGTTAAAATATTTCTCCCTAACGTTTCGTCCCTGTCTGTGGAGGACATCTTCAGAGGCACTGCACTCACGTCGCTAACTCGGAAACGTTAGGGAGAAATATTTTAACTGAACATATTTTAACCTACAGACCACGGCAAAACAGCCCGAAAATTTTAAATTTTAAAACCATCTTTCAGATGTTCCTTGTTATTGGTTTGAGCCTTATAAAAGTTATATATTTCTCAAACAGGAATTTGTCAACTCCTGTCCATACAAATAAAGAAACTTCAGTCACATAGCAACCAGCTTTTGACTACACTTTAACCTATGCTACTCCCTTATTTCGCTTCCACCTACATGGAAGCAAGTAATATTTCTGCTAATTTTTGTCAATTAGCATGAAGAAAATACAAGCCTAAGCTTTTAAACAATAATTTGTTGCAGAGATGTAGAGAAAGTCATGTGAATGAATCGCTTGAGATGTTTTTTACCTATTTTGTAATAAACTAATTTTATTAAAGGTTATTCCTTCTCTACTAGAGCTAATCGAGATAAACTTAAGCAGAAATATTCTTGGTTTATGTCATTTTGAAACACACTATTGGCAGTTTTGCTCTGGGAAAAAACAGAGATGAAATGAATATCCCGGAAAAACGCTAAACATATTTTACCGGCACCACAAATAATAAACAGACTGGAAGGATATCTAAATGAGGGAAGTCCTGAAATTAAATGGGATTCGGAAGATGGGTTTAATTATTCTTGAAGTTGAAGATCATGATGGGTGTTTTGCGCGCAGCCGCTGTAATTAACCTGAGCTGCTCAAAGTCATTACGCTGAAATTACATTTTAAATTATTAGCCACTCATTTCTAATGGATTTTATGTGACTCGTAAATCCTTTCACGTACAGGAGAAACTCTGAAGGCAAAAACTCCAAACATTCTACCATTATGCGAAATACAGCCTCTCATTCTGTTATGTACAATTAGAACAATGGAATATATGAACCGAATGTAACGTGTTTTACATTCTCTAGCAGTGGAGTGCGCATAGGGATAGAGAAGTACTGTATTCCACCCAAAAATTCGATACCGAGATTTCACCGGAAACATATGTTTTCGGGTCCCCTGAGTCCGAAGAGAACATTTTTAGAAATACGTCCCTGTGTGTGCCTGTGGACAACATAGCTCAAAAACGAAATGACCGTTAAATACCAAACTTGGTATTTAGGTTTAGTATCTTCCAAGGATACAACACTAAGATTTTCAAGTATGGTGACTCTTCACCTTTAGTTTCCACTGTGAAGAAATGGGCGGCCGATTTTAAATGTGGCGAAGGACGTCCAAAAATTGTAGCCACACCGGAAATCATTGAAAAATTGCACGACATGATTTTGGAAGATCGGCGTACAAAGGTGCGTGAAATTCCTAATGCTCTTGGAATTTCAAAGGAACGTATTGGTCACATCTTGCTTCAGGAATTAAACGTGAAAAAGCTTTGCGCAAGATGGGTGCCGCGTATCCTCACTGTGGATAACAAACGCATTCGCACGACACTTTCTGAAAAGTGCTTGGCGCATTTTCAGAAGAACAGAAGTGACTTTTTGCGCCGATACGTCACAATGGATGAAACATGGATTCACCACTGCACACCCGAATCCAAGCAGCAGTCGAGGCAGTGGACAGAAGCTGGTTCTTCAGCTCCAAAGAAGGCGATGATGGTGTCATCGGCGGGAAAGATCATGGCGTCAGTGTTTTGGGATACCAAAGGAATTTTGTTGACTGACTATCTCGGAAAAGGTAAAACCATTACTGGAGAATACTACTCCCAACTTCTGAATGCAGGTATTCGTGAAAACATACCCGCGTTAAAAAAGAAAAAAAATTGTTTTCCCTCAGGGTCATGCACCTGCACACAAGTGTTTTGACAATGGAGAAATTGAGAGATCTGCACTATGATCTACCTTATTCCCCAGATTTCGCTCCCTTGGAATTCCATCTGTTTACAAAAGTGAAGAAATTCCACGCTGATAGGCGCTTTTCGACCAATGAAAAAACAACTGCGGCTGTAAATGGGTACTTTGCAACACTTCCAGAGGAACACTACAGAGAGAGAATAATGACATTGGAACACCATTTGACATAATGTGTTGATATTACAGGAGTTATGTTGAAAAAAAGTCTGATGTGTACCATTCACATGACTTTCTCTACATCTCTGCAACAAATTATTGTTAAGAAGTTTATGCTTCTATTTACTTATGCTAATCAAGAAAACAATAGCAGAAATAGTCTTATTACTTGCTTCCTTGTAAGTAGAAGCGAAATAAGGAGTAGCATAGGTTAAAGTGATAGTCAAAAGCTGGTTTCTATGTGACTGAAGTTCATTTGTTTGAATAGACAGGAGTTGACAAATTCCTGTATAAGAAAAGTATACATTTTTCAAAGCTGAAACCAAAAAACAAGGAATATCTAAAAGCTATCAACTCCACGAAAAAAAATGTATGTAACATAAATCATATGCTTTAAGGTGCTCTAAATTTTTGTGTGGTAAGTTTTTGTACATCTCTTATGGTTTAGTAGTTATCCATAATTCCGTAAAATTCATCCAGAATAAAGCAGTCTTTCGAGGCTATTCCCAGAAAATTCAACATATAAATTTTATTTGTCAGGTAAATATCTTTAATATACATATACATATACCAAGTTTGGTATTCAACGGTCTTTTCGTTTTTGAGCTATGCTGTCCACAGACACACACACACACACTCACAAACACACGCAGACGGACCTTTTTCCAGAAATGCTCTTTTTGGATTCAGGAGAACCCAAAACATGTATTTCCGGTGAAATCTCTGTATCGAAATGTTGGGTGGAATACAATACCTTCTCTATGCACTATGTACATACGTGTAGAGAAAGTAAAACTAAAACTACTTTGAAACTATGAATTTTTCACTATCAGGCCGAGAACTTTTCAGACCACCCTCGTAAGTTCCTTTTTTTCTTTCAGCCAAAACTATTCAAAAGTTAAAGGCATTTGAAGTGCATATTTTATTAAAGCTGGGAGATGGATCCTAAATGATAGCTTGAAGTGCCACAGCCAGTTCTTGCGATATTCCCGTCTCAGATTGTGAGCAGATCCTCACAGAGATGCTCGAGGAAATAAGCCTACATCTATTAGCAGAGCAGGAAAGATTGCATTGAGTGAGCATACTGCTGCCACAAGTGCTTCTGATGCGTGTTTGTTATTACGCTAGGGAAAGTAATGAGAAATATCGGTTTGTACTCCGATCTGCAAAAGTTACTTTCCGCTCAAATGGTTTTGTCGTTACGTATCGCACAGAGCAATCTCTGCCCCACAATTATAACCAGTAACATTCTCTTCTGATCAATATAAATGCTGTATTAGGCGCGTTCGATACTGTGAAGCAGTATGAAGCCTCAGATTTGATACAGCTACATGTATAACCCACTATTTCACCGCTACATTTTACGGTAGTGGTGGTGTAAATGGTGGTGGCGGAGGTGCTTCTTTTTCTGTTTTACTGTCTCTACACGTACTATGTCCATAGTGTATAGAGAAAGTATTGCACTCCACCAAAAAATTAGATACCGAGCTTTCAGCGGAAATATACAGGCCGTTTCAAAACGACACCAAAAGAAGATAGCAGTCGATTAGCTTACACTTTGACTTGTCCGAAACTTGATGTCGCAACTTTCAAACTCTTCTATTTAAAGTTTTATGTGTATTTAAAAGTCGCATACATTTGGGATTAGGCAGCGAAGGAACAACGGTTGTTATACGCCACACCCACAAATTAAGTTTTCCATTACTAAGGTGACCTGTGCCGCGCCGGCTTGTCTATCGAACCACGCCTACATCATGCGATTGGGACTTTTGCCACCACCCGGCATCTCTCTTGGAATGGGCCAGGCACGTGTCATTTGGTTATGTACGACTGCCTAATCTTTGGTGATTTTATGGCAGTTTTTGTATGTGTCGAATTTAGAGCTTAAAATTATATTCACGTATCACGTACGTTATGACCAACAAGGCCCACATCTTCGTTTGACGTCGTTTTGAAACACCCTGTATATAAAAAAAACTATTTTCAGAAAAACGTCCTGTGTGTCCGTGTGGGTGTGAACACGATAACTCAAAAAAGAAAAATCTGTAAAATACCAAACTTGGTGTTTAAGTTAACTATCTTCCAGGGATACGTCACGAAGCTTTTGAGAAAAATCCCTCCATCCCAAACTTTACTTTGCATGGAAAAAATTCGAAAATTTCAATTTTCTAAAAAATGGCTCTAACGGTTTTAATTAAAATACAAAAATTAAAAAAAAAAAAAAAGCAATTTTAGAAATTTAGAAAAATGTCTGTGTGTGTATCTATGTGTATGTGTGTGTCTTTGGGCAGTATATTTCAAAAACGAAAAGTTCGTTAGAAACCAAACTTGGTATTTAGGTTTGGTATCTTCCAAGGATGAGACACGAAGATTTTTAAGAAAATTCCCCACCCCCAACTACCCTTTAAATGGAACATTTTTCGAAAATGTTGATGTTCTCAAAAATCCTTCTAACGATTTTGATTAAAATGTGGTATATTTAATATATTTACCTGACAAATAAAATGTATATCTTGAATTTTCTGGGAATAGCCTCTGATGACAACTTCGTTCTGGATGAATTTTACGTAATTTTGAATAACTGCTAAACCGTAAGAGATGGATAAAAGCTTACCCCACCGAAAATGTAGAGCACGTTAAAACACACAATTTATGATATACACATTTTTTTCGTGGAGTTGATCGTTTTTGAGATATTCCTTGTTATTGGTTTCAGCTTTGAAAAACTTATAATTTTCTCTCCCAAGAATTTGTCAACTCCTGTCCATACAAACAAAGGAACTTCAGTCACATAGCAACCAACTTTTGACTCCCCTTTTAACCCATGGTACTCCCTCATTTCGCTCCTACTTACAAGGAAGCAAATGATAAGAGTATTTCTGCTTATTTTTTCAATTAGCATGAAGTAAGTAGAAGAATAAGCTTTTTAACAATAATTTGTAGCAGAGATCTAGAAAAAGTTATGTGAATGCAACACATCAGATTTTTTTTACTTAAATGGCATATTTTTTTTTGGCCTGGTGTTTTATTTTTTAAAATACAAAATATAAATTAACCAAAAGGCCGAAAACGGAAAAAAATCCACACACACACACACACACACACACACACACACACACACACCTAAGCACGATACCACTATTAATGAAAGTGCCTAAAGCAATAGGATACAAATATAACGAACTGTATAGTTTACACTTGTGTTATTGCATAGCTGAATTGTAGATCTGTGTCGGCTGGTTACATCTCCGTAAATCCATTTTAATAAGTACATCGATTATTTGCATGCATACGAAGGCCGTTACTATTGGATGCGTTTTCATCGCTGAAGCTACAATATCTTCCTCTCTTTCGTCGATATCAAGAAATTTAATCTTGGTCTGAAAATTAAAATCAGTCGCTTTTTACTTTCTCTATACGTACTATGTACATGGAGAAGGTATTGTATTCCACCCAAAAATTCGATACAGGGATTTCACCGGACATATACGTTTTAGGGTCTCATGTATCCAAAAAAAATCTGATGTGTTCCATTCACATGACTTTCTCTACATCTCTGCAACAAATTAGTTTTAAAAAGCTCATGCTTCTATTTACTTCACGCTAATCGACAAAAAATTAGCAGAAATAGTCTTATTACTTGCTTCCTTGTAAGTAGAAGGGTAATAAGGTAGTAGCATAGGTTAAAGTGACAGTCAAAAGCTGGTTGCTATGTGACTGAAGTTCCTTTGTTTGTATGGACAGGAGTTGACAAATTTCTGTATGAGAAAAGTTAAGTTTTTCGAGCCTGAAAACAAAAACAAGGAACATCTCAAAAAAAAAAAAAAAAAAAAAAAAAAAAAATCAACTCTACGAAAAAAATGTATATAACGTAAATTGTGTGTTTTAAGGTGCTCTACATTTGTTGTGTGGTAAGTTTTTGTCCATCTCTTGCGGTTTAGCAGGTATGCAAAACTCCTTAAAATTCACTCAGAATAAAGTAGTCTTCAGAGGCTATTCCCAGAAAATTCAAAATATACATTTTATTTGTCAGGTAAATATCTTTAATATACCATATTTTAATAAAAATCGTTAGCCATTTTTAGAAGATCAAAATTTTCGAAAAAAGTTCCAAGTAAAGGGTAGTTTTGGGTGGGGGGATTTTTCTCAAAATCTTCGTGTCGCATCCCTTGAAAGATACTGAACTTAAATACCAAGTTTGGTATTTTACTTTTCGTTTTTGAGCTATCGTGTTCACAGACACACGTACACGCGGAAACAGGGACACACGGAGACACACACACACACACACACGGACCTTTTTCTGAAAGTACTTTTTTTGGATATAGGAGGCCCTAAAACATATGTAAGTAGAAGGGAAATAAGGGAGTAGCATAGGTTAAAGCGATAGTCAAAAGCTGGTTGCTATGTGGCTGAAGTTCCTTTGTTTGTATGGACAGGAGTTAACAAATTTCTGTATGAGAAAAATTAAGAATTTCGAGCCTGAAAACAAAACAAGGAATATCTAAAAGACGATCAACTCCACGAAAAAAATGTATTCAACATAAATTGTGTTTTAATATGCTCTACATTTTTTGTGTGGTAAGTTTTTGTCTATCTCTTACGGTTTAGCAGTTATGCAAAATTCTGTAAAATTCGCTCAGAATAAAGTAGTGTTCAGAGGCTATCCCCAGAAAATTCAAAATATACATTTCATTTGTCAGGTAATATCTTTTTTATGCGATATTTTAATCAAAATCGTTAGAGCCATTTTTTATAAAATCAAAATGTTCGAAAAATTCCATGTAAAGGGTAGTTTTGGGTGGGGGGATTTTTCTCAAAATCTTCGTGTCTCATCCCTAGAAGATACTAAACTTAAATACCAAGTTTGGTATTTTATGGACTTTTCAGTTATGTGTTATCGTGTTCACAGGCACATGGACACTATGACACACGGACACACACGGACTTTTTTCTGAAAATACTTTTTTTGGATACAGGGGACCCTAAAACATATACTTCCGGTGAAATCTCGGTATCGAATTTTTTGGTGGAGTGCAATACCGTCTCTATACACTATGTACATAGTACGTGTAGAGAAAGTAAAAATGAATTTTAGGAAAAATGCCCGTGTGTGTATGTGTATCCGTGTGTCCGTGAACACGATAAATCAAAAACGAAAAATCGTTAAAATACCAAACTTGGAATTTAAGTTTAGTATCTTCCAGGGATGCGACATGAATATTTTGAGAAAAATCCCCCCGAACCAAATTACCCTTTACATGGAAGAAAATTATAAAATTTTGATTTTCTCAAAAATGGCTCTAATGATTTTGATTAAAATCTCACATATTTAAGATATTTATGTGACAAATAAAATTTATATCTTCAATTTTCTGGGAATAGCATCTGAAGACATGTTTATCCTGGATGAATTTTGCGGAAGTTTGCTTGACTGCTAAACCGTAAGAGATAGACAAAACTTAGCATAGATAACATGTAGAGCTCGGTAAAACACACAGTTTATGGTGATATGCGTATACCTAATATTGTAGTAGTTAACGTCGAAGAGATCCGTTGTGATCCCTGGCAGTTGCGCTACCTCTTCGCCCTGCGTCACACTGTTGCCACTTCGTCCCGTCCATGACTAGAGACTCTAATCATCTTCATTGTTGTTTCTAAAGGCAAAATCTCTGTCACTATCATTGCTTATATTTACAATTACACTACGTTTAAGGGCCATTCACATCGAAAATCAACCGTAGACTTAACCTAGACACAGAAGCTTGCAGCTGTTGTTTCTGTTAAAAGTCACAAATTATCCTGTAATCTGCGGAAATGGTGTAATGCCAATACACTTTGTATTAACCATAATAAAACAATAGACGCCATTTTCTCTATAAATTCTCCTTCCCTGTTATCAGTTAAGTTTCTGGGCATCCATATCGAAACTGACTTGGGTTGGCAGAGTCATATTAACTACCTATCAAGTAAAATAAATAAAAGTTTATTCTTATTAAAGTCACTTAGATATAGTGTCTCCCGTTCTACTCTTGTTACAGTATATTATGCTCATGTCCATAGTTACCCAAGTTATGGTACTCCGTTATGGAGCAATCATACCTCTGCCAGGCAGTTATTTATTCTTCAGAAGAAATCTGTACTTAACATATTTGGAGCTTCACCAAGAACTCACTGTAAACCACATTTTATGCAACTTGGTATACTTCAATGTTTGTTCTGGATTCCCTCCTATATGTTAAAAAAAAAAATCAACCGTTTCTCAATTTGTTCTACTGTCCACAATTATCCCATTCGAAAATGCTCTGATATTTATATTAACAAATGTAAAAATCTGATGTGTTACACTCACATGACTTTCTCTAGCTGTTCTACAAACTTCTTAAAAAATATTCTTCTTCTTTCTGCATCTTGCTAATTGAGGTACTCATTAGCACAATGATCTTATTACTTAGTTCCTTATAAGTAGGAAAAAATAAGGGAATACACTAGGCTAAAGCCATAGTCAAGTATTTTAAAAGCTGTCGTTATGCGATTGTCATTACAAATCCTTTTTCTTGGCCAGGAGTAGAACAAAAGAAAACCGCACACTCCCGTCTGAGAAAAGTGTAAGTACTTCACAGCTGAAACTAATAACACTAAATACCTCGAAAACTGTAAGCTCCACGAGAAAAATGCATATGACATAACTTGTGTATTTTAGCAAGACCTACGTTTTTTGTGTAGTAAGTTTTTGTCTATCTCTTACGGTTTACTAGCTATGCCAAACTAAACAAAATTCATTTAGAATAAACAGGTCTTTAGAAGCTATTCCCAGAAAATTCAAGATATACATATTATTTGTCAGCTAAATATCTTTAATATACGATATTTTAATCCAAATTATTAGAGCCATTTTTAAGAAAATAAAAAATTTTGAAAAAAGTTCCATGTAAAGGGTAGTTTGGGGTGGAGGGATTTTTCTCAAAATCTTCGTGTCGCATCCCTGGAAGATACTGAATTTAAATACCAAGTTTGGTATTTTAGCTATTTTTCGTTTTTGAGTTATTGTGTTCACAGACACACGGGCACACGGACACACACACACACATACACACACACACACACACACGGACCTTTTTCTGGAAATGCTTTTTTTTGGATTCAGGTAGTCCTAAGACATGTATTTCCGGTGAAATCTTGGTTTCAAATGTTTGGGTGGAATACAATACTTCTCTACATTGTACATACGGGGCTAGAGAAAGTAAAAATAATAAAACCCTTAACAGTTTCTCATGTATGCCAGGTTAAATGTTCAACACCTTAACTCAGAATATTAAGACTCTTCCTTTGTTAAACTTTAAGAGGAGGATCAAAACAATCTTGAAGGCAAATCCTCTTTATAGCAATTCAGAAATTTATGACCTGAAATGGGATTAATCTTATCCATTTTTAAATGCATTGTTGTAACATTATTGTATGTAGAATGTTTAATTAATTTTTATTCTCATGGCACAGTCTAAATATGTTTCATACTTAATGACTGAAAATAAACTATCTATCTATCTGTAGACTCATTCACGATGGTTACATTGACATTCACATAACCGTAGTACATTAACATAGAAGCCTGCAAACGCCAAAGTTAACATGCAACGTAAGAATCAACCAATGAGAACACTGCTTGGTGTGTTATTAAAATGGCTGCGCTTGATGATTCATTTTGCTTAGTAGATTACGAAAATCTCCTCCGTTTATTCGTCTTTGATTAAGGGGATGCATCCACCATCGTTTACAAAGAGACAACCATTCTTTAAAATATAAATCACCAAGCAAATCGACTACTCTAGTTTACATGTACGCGAATGGACACTCTTTTGTCTCTGCCACCATTTTAGTTTGCTGTTCACTCGCAAGGTGCCGTTCACTTGCTTTAATTTCTGAATGGTTATTGCCTACGCTTATGTTTGCCATTGAGAATGCTCATGGTGTACTTAATTCTGCGTCTATTCTAAGCCAGTGCATCTAAGGTTAATTTTCAATGTGAATGGCCCTTTACTCGGAGTCAACAGAAACTGCATTGAGGAATGTTTGTTATATCTTGCAACAAGGATGACATCATTGTTTACGTAATGTGAATCTACAGAATGATTTATACAGAGCTGACATATTTCTTTCATTAATGGTTTCAAAGCGTGTTATACTAGCGACAACTTCTTATACCTAAATTGTAGAGGAATTTTAGGAGATTATTTACCTCTATAGCAAATGTTGAAAATGTCCTCCATCCTACATAAGCCACAACTGAACACGACGTTCCATATTACTGGCCACTCGTTAGAGGACTCTGTTGACAATAGCTTGAATCTCCTTTGTGATATTGTGCTTCAGATCGTCCAATGTCTGCGGACGTGAAGCGTAAACCCTGTCTTTTAAGTAACCGCATAGAAAGAAGTCCGGCGATATCAAATCCGGAGATGTCGGTGGCCAGAGGTTGCTGGAAATTATCCGGTCGTCAAAGAAACTTGCAATTAGGTTCATGGATTCGTTTGATGTGTGGCAAAAAAAAGTGATGTAATCCAGTATTGCTTCACGAGTCGTTGTTTTAATGTGTACTGCATTTTCACGTTGATTACAAGAACAAAATGTCGAAACAGCTGCCAACAATGCAATTAGGAATAAAACTTAAACATCTGCGCATCTAAGGACAAGGAATCGAAACTTTAGAACATTCTGCTTAATTTAGTGCTAAAATTGAGTCATTGAATGAATTTCCAACGGAATAATTAAAGAAAGAAATGTGTCAGTTCTACATAAATCACTCTGTATTAGCAGAGAGGCAGACAAACTCTTATCATCTGAGACACTGAGCTGGCTGTCATGGATCACTACGTATCTCCCCGAGTTTAGTGATAGTGCTTCTAGTACTAACGTTTGTGCTTCTGAAACAACTGATTTAAATTCAGAAAATGTTCCTGCATATTGGAAGCAAGTGCAGTGGCTTCAGAAACTGAAAGAAAATGAGAAACTAGGTTGCAGGGTGTGTCGTGATGTTTGTTCTGCTGGTGGTGTGGTCTAACTGCATGTTTAGATGGTGAATGTGGCCACCAAAGCATCACATTTTGCGAGTTTCTGAAGGTTTTATTGCAAGAAAGTATACCGGCGCTTATATATTTCCGTTTCGAGCACTGCTTATGTGCAAGGATGCAAAGTTATTTTAACCTGTGCTGCCTTTTAATGGTCAGATACGATTTAGATTCAGTAATTGTTGTGGAAGTTAATCGACCAAGGTTTAAATTGAGTAATACGACCAATAATACTCAATATCTAATGTATCAGTATTTATAAATAAATGACACTATGTGTTTATAAAGAAAACAACAGATCCACGCATGAAGTCGGCACTTAAAATAGCGTACGGCGACCATATGGGACAGCAGATGGCAAATATCATTTATCGTGATCATGTGCTATACAAAGAATGAAGTGCAGAATTTTCCCTCTATAAAGTTGCGCATCTGTATGTAGTGCGAATGCACTAACACGTTTATACTAAAGCATGACTTCGCAACATTGAAGCATCGGTGGTTCAGTGGTAGAATGCTCGCCTGCCACGCGGGCGGCCCGGGTTCGATTCCCGGCCGATGCAAAGTTATTTTTTAAAACAAACATGTGAGAACATCATATCACTAGGAACAAGCAGAATATAGAGGAAAGTTTATCAAACTATGCAAATACGAAAAAAGATAGAGAAAATATCAGATATGTTCAATTCACATGATTTCCTCTAAACCTCTGCAACAAATTAAAAATTAAAAAGCTTATGCCTCTATTTACTTCATGCTAATCGAGAAAATATTAGCAGAAATAGCCTTATTACCTGCTTCCTGGTAAGAGGGAAATAAGGGAGTACCATAGGTTAAAGTGATAGTCAAAAGCTGGTTGCTATGTGACTGAAGTTCCTTTGTTTGTATGGACAGGAGTTGACAAATTCCAGTATGAGAAAAGTATACGTTTTTCAAAGCGGAATATCTTAAAAAGTTTAACTCCACGAAAAAAATGTATATAACAAAAATTGTGTGTTTTAATGTGGTCTAAATTTTTTGTGTGGTAAGTTTTTGACCATCTCTTACGGTTTAGCAGTTATGCAAAATTCGGCAAAATTCATCCAGAAAATTCAAGATATACATTTTATTCAGGGTGCAAATAGCTTTAATATACGTGAGTTTAATCAGCATCGTTAGAGCCATTTTTGAGAAAATCAAAATTTTCGAAAATGTTTTCATGTAAAGGATAGTATGTGGAGGGGGAATTTTTTGAAAATCTTCGTGTCGCATCCTTGGAAGATACTAAACCTAAATACCAAGTTTGGTATTTAACAGTATTTTTGTTTTGGGGCTATGCTGTCCACAGACACACACACACACGGACCTTTTTTTTTAAAATGCTTTTTTTCGGAATCAGGGGACCCCAAAACTTATATTTCCTGTGAAATCTCGGTATCGAATTTTTGGGTACATTACAATACCATCTCTATCCCTATGTACATTGTAATATGGGGCTAGAGAAAGTAAAAATTTGATGTGTTCCATTCACATGATTTTCTCTATATCTCTGCAACAAATTATTCTTAAATAGCTTGTACTTCTATTTACTTCATGCTAATCAGAAAAAATTAGCAGAAATAGTCTTTATTACTTGCTTCCTTGTAAGTAGAGGCGAAATAAGAGAGTACCATAGGTTAAAGTGATAGTCAAAAGCTGGTTGCTATATATGAGAAAAGTATGTTTTTCAAAGCAGAAACCAAAAACAGGGAATGTGTCAAAAACGATGAAATCCACGAAAATATATAACATAAATTGTGTGTTTTAACGTGCTCTACATTTTTGGTGTGGTAAGTTTTTGTCCATCGCTTACGGTTTAGCAGTTATTAAAAATTCCGTAATTTTTCATCCAGAATAAAATACCCTTCAGAGACTTTTCCCTGAAAATTCAAGATATACATTTTATTTGTCAGGTAAATATTTTTAATATACCAAATTTTAATCAAAATCGTTAGAGCCAGTTTTCAGAAAATCAAAATTTTCGAAAAATGTTCCATGTAAAGGGTAGTCGGGGTGGGGGGATTTTTCTCAAAATCTTCGTGTCGCATTCCTGGAAGACACTAAACTTAAATACTAAGTTTGGTATTTTACCGAATTTTCATTTTTGAGTTATCGTGTTCACGGATACACACACACGCGCGCGGACCTTTTTCTGAAAATGTTTTTTTCAGTTAAAGGGGACCCTAAAACGTATATTGCCGGTAAAATCTCGGTATCGAATTTTGGGTGGAGTGTAATACCTTCTCTATACACTATGTACATAGTGCGTATAGAGAAAGTAAAAATCTGGTGTTCCATTCACATGGCTTTCTCTACAACTCTGCAACAAAATGTAGTTAAAAAGCATATGCTTCTATTTACTTCATGCTAATTAGCAGAAATAGTCTTATTGCTTGCTTCCTTGTAAGTAGAAGCGAAATGAGGGAGTTCCATAGGTTAAAATATTAGCCAAAAGCTGGTTGCTAAGTAACTGAAGTTTCTGTGTTTGTATGGACAGGAGTTAAGAAATTCCTGTATGGGAAAAAGTATAAGTTTTTCAAAGCTAAAACGAAAAACCAGGAATATCTTTAAAATGATCAACTCCACGAAAAAAAAATGTATATGACATAGATTGCGTATTTTATTGTGAATTATATTTTCTGTCAAGTAAGTTTTTCCCCATATCTTACGGTTTAGCTTTTATGCACAATTCCGTAAAATTCATACACAATAAAGTAGTCTTCAGGGGTATTCCCAGAAAATTCAAGATATACATTTTATTTTTCAGGTAAATATCTTTAATATACGATATTTTAGTCAAAATCGTTAGAGCCATTTTTAAGAAACTGAAAAATTTCAAAATTTTTTCCATGTAAAGGGTAGTTTGGGGGTGGGGCGATTTTCTTGAAAATCTTCGTGGCGCATCCTTGGAAGATACTAAACCTAAATGCCAAGTTTGTTATTTAACGGTCTTTTTTGTTTTTGAGCTATGCTGCCCTCAGACTCGCAGATACACACACACACACACACACACACACACACACACACACACACACACATGGACCTGTTTCTGAAAGTGCTTTTTTTTGGACTCAGGGGGTCCTAAAACATGTATTTCCGGTGAATTCTCAGAATTTGGGTGGAATGCAATACTTCTCTATCCTATGTATATTGTACTAATGGGGCTAGAGAAAGTAAAAGCGGCCTCGCATCTCGGTATCAAATGTTTGTGTGATAAGCATTACCTTCTCTACTTTGTACTAAATACGAAACAGAGGAGTGAAAGACAAATGTATTTTCCAGTTTATTATAATATAGGTAGCTATGCAGCAAGGAGTGCAACGTGAAAAGGAACTTTCCCGTCATGGAAATTCGGTTTCCGGGGCTGACACAAACTCAAATGCTTAGTATCTCGTTAAAAAGTTTACTTCTCTTCAGGATCGATAACTGGTAGCGATAAAATGGGAGAAGGAACTTTTTAGCCCTAGTGTACCTTCTGAGTGTAGCAAAAAAATTTGCGCTCCTCTCTCATCCCTTGCCAGGGCTCCTATTCAAGCAGTCGACCTGAGATTGAAAAAGGGTCCCATCTCCAGTTTACGTTTAGAGCTCATTACGTGTTCGCCCTTAATGGGAAAGTGAACCTAACAAGCGCTCTGCAGCTAGCACTGTTACACGTTAAGCGTGCGAGCTTTTGTTCGCTAGGAAACACGCATCCTCGAGCATGTGTGTGCCTTGTCACGTGACTCCAAAGTGCTGAAATTGATTGGTGGGCGTCGCATTGTCACATAGACCTGAAAATCCAACACTCGTTTACCCCGCTATAACATAGAAACACATCTTCAAGGCTCTTTGTTAAATCTTCATTTCCATAACATCTATAGTTATTAAAAAAATATGATGTGTTCCATTCACATGACTTTCTATACATCTCTGCAACGAAACTTGTGCTTCTATTTACATCATGCTAATTGAGAAAACTTAGCAGAAGTAGTCTTATTAAGTAGAAGCGAAATAAGGGACTACCATATGTTTAAGTGATACTCAAAAGCTGGTTGCTATATGACTGAAGTTCCTTTGTTTGTATGGACAGGAGTTGACAAATTCCTGTATGAGAAAAGTTTTAGTTTTTTAAAGCCAAAAACAATAAAATGGAATATCTAAAAAACGATCAACTCCACGAAAAAATATATATGACATAAACTGTGTGTTCTATCGTGATCTACATTTGTTGTGTATCTCTTACGGTTTACCAGTTATGCAAAATTCAATAAAAACATCCAGAATAAACACGTCTTGAGAGGCTATTCCCAGAAAATTGAAGATACACATTTTATATGTCACATAAATATCTTAAATATAAGAGATTTTAGTCAAAATCGTTAGTCACTTTTTAGAAAATCAAACTTTTTGAAAAATGTTCCATGTAAAGAGTAGTTGGGTGAGGGGGGATTTTCTTGAAAATCTTCATGTCGCATTTTTGGAAGATACCAAACTTAAATTACAAGATTGGTGTTTTGAGCTATGCTGCCCACAGACACACATAAACACACACGTTGCTGTTTCTGAAAATGCTTTTTATGGATTCAGGGGGTCCTAAAATTTGTATTTCCGGTGAAATCTCGACATCGAGTTTTTGAGTGGAACATAATACTTTTCTATCCTTATGCACATTGTACATAGAGGCTAGAGAAAGTAAAAAGAACTAAATCCATGCAACTGCAGTCAAGTGTAACCTCATCAGCATCCAAACGTGCCACCACACCGGTTATTTTATTAGCGTTCTCCCTTTCCTTTACACAAGCATATTTGACTGTAGTCGTAGAGCCTATCTTGCGACGTTGGAACGGATAGTCAGTCCACTTTGTATCGCACTAACGATCACGGCTATTCAATTCGCTTAAGTTGTGGTGCCTGTGAAAGGGATATAATTACCGGTTTTCGAATTAGAGAAAACATTTTTTATTCCACCCAGGGTTGCCAACGAGCTCAATAAAATTTTCTATGTGTTCGATTCACAGACTTTGTCTTACTGTTCTGTAAACAAGCTATTCTTGAAAAGATTAGTCTTTTATCTATATCATGATAAGCAATATATATATATGTTATGAGAAATGGTAGTAATAGTTGCTTCCTTATAAGGCAGCACACTAGGCTTCACTGAGTCGCTGTATGAAACCATTGAAATTCGGTTCTTTTTCCATATAAGGAATGTTTGGGGTGGGGGGGATATTTCTCAAACTCTTCGCGGCGTATCCCTAGATCATACTAAACTTAAACACCAAGTTTGATAGTTTACGACTTTTAACCGTAAAAAATACACAAAAAATGTGGATCTCATTACAACACACAATTTATGTTATATACATTTTTACTTTCTCTATACGCACTATGTACATAATGTATAGAGAAGATATTGCACTCCACCAAAAAATTCGATACCGAGATTTCACAGGAAATATATGTTTTAGGGTCCCCAATATCCAAAAAAAGCATTTTCACAAAAAGGTCCGTGTGTGTCCGTCTGTCAGTGTGTCCGTGTGTCTGTGAACACGATAACTCAAAAAGAAAAGTCGGTAAAATACCAAACTTGGTATTTAAGTTTAGTATCTTCCAGGGATGCGACACGAGGATTTTGAGAAAAATCCCCCCATCCCCAACTACCCTTTACATGGAACTTTTTTCGAAAATTTTGATTTTCTCAAAAATGACTCAAACGATTTTGATTAAAATTTCGTATATTAAACATATGTTCTAGAAATAGCCTCTGAAGAGTAGTTTATTCTGGATGAATTTTACGGAATTTTGAATAACTGCTAAACCGTAAGAGATGGACAAAAACTTAGTGCACAAAAAATGTAGAGCAGGTTAAAACACACAATTTATGTTATATACATTTTTTCGTGGAGTTCGTCGTTTTTGAGACATTCCTTATTTTTGGTTTCTGCCATGAAAAACTTATATTTTTCTCATACAGGAACTTGTCAACTCCGATCCATATAAACAAAGGAGCTTCATTGACATAGCAACCAGCTTTTGACTATCACTTTAACCTATGGTAGTCCCTTATTTCTCTTCTACTTACAAGGAAGTAAGTAATAAGACTATATCTGCTAATTTTTTCTGATGAGCATAAAGTAAATAGAAGTATAAGCTTTTTAAGAATAATTTGTTGCAGGGATATTGAGAAAGTCATGTGAATGGTACACATCAGATTTTTTGTAGAGTTAACCATTTTCGAGAATTGGTTTAAATTTTAGCCTCTTAAACTTTTCTCTGGAAGACATCTTTTTTCTCGCATCTCGTTTGTTTATTCCTGGCTAGCAAAGAGATTGGAATTTCAATTGTTTCACAATTGGCCTGTGCATTTTTTCATTTCCCTTCTACTTACAAGGAAGTTAGTAATAAGACTAATTCTGCTTATGTTTATCTTGATTCGCATGATTTAGATAACAGATTTATATTTTGAATAAAAGATTGTTTTTTGTTTTTTACCGAATAGAGGACATTATGTGACTGGAACACATTAGATTTTTTCACTTCTACTTACAAGGTACCAAGTGATTGGGATAATTACTGCTAATTTTTATCTCAAATAGCATGATGTAGATAGAGGAATACGTTTTTTAACAATAATTTGTTAAATGGAAACATTTTCGAAAATTTTGATTTTCTTAAAAATGGCTCTAACGATTTTGATTAAAAGACCGTACATTAAACATATTTACATCTCAAAGTATATATCTTGAATTTTCTGGGAATAACCTCTGAATACCTCTTTATTCTGGATGCATTTTGCCGAATTTTATTTAACTGCTAAACCATAAGAGATGGACAAAAAATTACCCTACAGAAAATGTAGAGCACGTTAAAACACACAATTCATGTTATATACATTTTTTTCATGGAGTTGATCGTTTTTGAGATATTCCTTGTTTTTGGTTTCATCTTTGAAAAACTTTTACTACTCTCATAAAGGAATTTGTCAACTTCTGTCCATACAAACAAAGGAACTTCAGTCACATAGCAACCAGCTTTTGACTATCACTTTAACCTGTGGTACTCACTTATTTCGCTTCTACTTACAAGGAAGCAAGTAATAAGACTATTTCTGCTATTTTTTTCTGATTCGCATGTAGTATATAGAAGCATTAGCTTTTTAACAATAATTTGTTTCAGAGATGTAGTGAAAGTCATGTGAATGGAACACATCAGATTTTTTCATTTCTACTTACTAGGAACCAAGTACTAAGGACAATTTCTGCTAATATATATCACGATTATAATGAAGTAGAAGAATAAGCTTTTTAAGAATAATTTATCAGAGAGGTGTAGAGAAAGTCATGTGAATGGAACAAGTCAGATTTTAACCACTTGTGTAATAACTAATTTAATCACTATGGCTATACCACGCTGGAATTGCAATTTCACGTCTCGTCTCTGTTAGTGAAGATTACTTAACCAGAGTTTACTTTGTAATTTTATTTGGATTTTAAATGCTTTTTACCTCTTTTAGATCCCGCGTTCTCGTAAAATGTCATTTACTCTATCATCACTTTCCCTCGTGTGAAGTAAGCTGGAAGAGAGGCCCTCTTTGAACCAGGAATTCATTTACCACAAAGTAAATGTCTTCCCGGTACGATGACGTAATCTGCGTTTCCTTTGTTCCTCAAATCATAATACGTCTTACTTACAGCATTACGTGGCTTTGAAACAAAAGAGTCAAAGCGTCCGACATTAATGCATTGGAGAGAACGTCATGCATGCACTCGAAACGAGAGGTAAGGCAGGCAGCCATCTTCTCATTTAGGGTGCTTTATAGCACTTCTCGTTTCACAAGTGGACAAACCACTTTCAATCGAGTGCAGATTCATTGCGAGCCATTTGCACAGAGTATTTAATGAAGTCATGTCGATAGAGAAGCAGGTTGACTGGTCCATCTACAAAGTGAGTCGGTAATATCCCTTCTTCCTTTGTTCGACCATTCTTACCCTCTCTGTTTCGTCTCCCTCTCCATGAAGTTTCCTATCGCAGATTATTGGATGTGTTCCATTCACATAACTTTCTCTACAAACGAGTATTTCTTTACCTATATCACGCTAATCGAGATAAACATTAACAGAAATGATCGTACTAGTTCCTTCCAAGTTAAAAGGATATAAGGTACGAGCCATTTGCACAGAGTATTTAATGAAGTCATATCCATAGAGAAGCAGGTTGACTGGTCGATCTACAAAGTGAATCGGTAATATACACTACATGATCAAAAGTATCCGGACACCCCCACAAACATATGTTTTTCATCTTTGGTGCATTGTGCTGCCACCTACTGCCTGGTACTTATTATCCGCGACCTCAGTAGTCATTAGACATCGGGAAACAGCAGAATGGGACGCTCCGTGGAACTTGCGAACTTGAAACGTGCTCAGGTGATTGGGTGTCACTTGTGTCAGAAGTTTGTACGCGAGATTTCCACACTCCTAAACATCTCCAGGTCCACTATTTCGGATGTGATAGTGAAGTGGAAACATGTACAGCACAAAGCGTACAGGCCGACCTCGTCTGTTGACTGACAGAGACCGCCGACTTTTGAAGACGGTTGTAAAGAGTAATATGCAGACATCTATCCAGACCTTCACAAACTGCATCAGGATCCACTCCAAGTACTATGGCAGTCAGGTGTGAGGTGAGAAACCTTGGATTCCATGGTTGAGCTGCTGCTCTTAAGCCACACATCAGCAGGAAAATGCCAAACGACGCCTCGCTTGGTGTAAGGAGGGTCAACATTACACGATTGAACAGTGGCAAAACGTTGTGTGAGGTGACGATTCACGGTACACAATGTGGCGATCTGATGGCAGGGTGTGGGTAGGGCCTTTGTTTATTTTTACTCAATTCATCCCTTATCTACTGATCCAATTCATCCCTTACCTACTGATTCAATTCATCCCTTATGGCGAATGCCTGGTGAACATCATCTGCCAGCGTGTGTAGTGCCAACAGAGAAATTCGGAGGTGGTGGTTTTATGGTGTGGTCGTGTTTTTCCTGGAGTGGGCTTGCCCCCCTTGTTGTTTTGCCTGGCACGATCACAGCGCAGACCTATATTGATATTTTAAGCACCTTCGTGGCTTCCCACTGTTGAGCAATTTGAGGATGGCGATTGCATCTTTCAACACGATCGAGCACCTGTTCATACTGCACGGGCTGTGGCGGAGTGGTTACACGACAATAACATCCCTGTAATGGACTGGCCTGCACAGATCCTGACTTGAATCCTATAGAACACCTTTGGGATGTTTTGGAATGCCAGGCCTACATCGATACCTCTCCTCAGTGAAGAATGGGCTACCATTCCCCAAGAAACCTTCCAGCACCTCATTGAAAGTATGCCTGCGAGAGTGACACTGTCATCAAGACTAAGGGTGGGCCAACACCATACTGACTTCCAGTATTACCGATGGAGGGCACCACAAACTTGTACGTCATTTTCAGCCAGGTGTCCGAATGCTTTTGATCACACAGTGCACCTTCTTCCTTTGTTCGACCATTCTTATTCTCTTTGTTTCATCTTCCTGTCGCTGTGGTTTCCTATCGCAAATTAGTGGATTATTGGTATATCTAGAAAAATCAGATGTTTTCCATTCACATGACTTTCTCTACATCTCAGCAACAAATTATTGTTAAAAAGCTTATGCTTCTATTTACTTCATTTTAATCGAGAAAACAATAGCAGAAATATTCTTATTCCTTGATTCCTTGTAAGTAGAAGGGAAATAAGGGAGTACTATAGGCTAAACTGATAATGAAAAGCTGGTTGCTATGTGACTTTGTTTGTATGGACAGGAGTTGAAAAATTCCCGCATGAGAAAAGTATGTTTTTCTATGCTGGAATCAAAAACAAGGAATAATGTTAGACGACCAACTCCAAAGAAAAAAAAAAAAAAAACCAACATATATGATATAAAATATGTGTTTTAATGTGTTCTACATTTTTTGTGTTTAAGTTTATGTACATCGCTTACGGTTTAGCAGTTATGCAAAATTCCGTAAAGTTCATCCAGAATAAAGTAGTCTTCAGAGGCTACTCCCAGAAAATTCTAGATACAGATTTTATTTGTCAGGTATATCTTTAATATTTGAGATTTTAACCAAAATCGTTAGAGCCATTTTTGAGAAAATAAAAAAAATTCGAAAAAAGTTCCATGTAAAGAATAGTTGGGGGTTGGGGGATTTTCTTGAAAATCTTCGTGTCGCATCCTTGGAAGATACCAAACTTAAATACCAAGTATTCAGGGGGAACCAAAACATGTATTTCAGGTGAAATCTCGGTATCGAAGTTTTGGGTGGAATGCAATACCTTCTCTATACACTATGTACAGGGTACGTGTAGAGAAAGTAAAAATCTAATGTGTTCCATGCACATAACTTTCTCTGAAAACGATTATTTCTTTATCTACATCATGCTAATCGAGACAAACATTAACAGAAATTGTTGTATTAGTTCCTTCTAAGTAGATAGAGTATAAGGTACGAGCCATTTGCACAGAGTATTTAATGAAGTCGTGTCGACAGAGAAGCAGGTTGACTGGTCCATGTACAAAGTGAGTCAGTAAATCCCCCCTTTTTTTACCCATTTATATAGCCTCCTTTAACATGTAAGCTCATATCGGGTGCCTTGCACTTGAAACAATTCATTGTCTGCAGGTTCTTTAACGTTTGGTTTAAATCATTATTTTCCTCAAACACTTCACACATACATACTTTCAGACTCTGTGGGGGATAGGGAATAAATCTGGCTGAAGAAAAATGTCCCGCCCCAGCCGGGAATCGAACCCAGGACCTCGCTGATCACTCGACCACGACCATTTTTATTTTCTCTATACGTACTATGTGCATTGTACCGAGATTTCACCGGAAATACATGTTTTGAGACTACCTGAATCCAAAAAAAGCATTTTTAGAAAAATTTCCTTGTGTGTGTCTGTCTGTGTGTATGTGTGTATGTGTGTCTGTGTGTCTGTGTCTGTATCTGTGAGCAGCATAGCTCAAAAACGAAAAGACCGTTAAATACCAAACTTGGTATTTAAGTTCAGTATCTTCCAAGGATACGACACGAAGATTTTCAAGAAAATCCCCCCACCCCCAACTACCCTTCACATGGAAACATTTTCGAAAATTTTGTTTTTCTAAAAAATGGCTCTAACGATTTTGATTTAAATATCATATATTAAAGATATATATTTGACAAATAATATGTATATCTTGAAAATTCTGGGATTAGCCTCTGAAGACTACTTTATTCTGGATGAATTTTACGGAATATTGTGTAACTGGTAAACCGTAAGAGAAAGACAAAAACTTACCACTCAAAAAATGTAGAGCACATTGAAACACACAATTAATGTTATATACATTCTTTTCGTGGAGTTGATCTTTTTTTAGATATTCCTTGTTTTTTGTTTCAGCCTTAAAAAACTTATACTTTTCTCGTACAGGAATTTGTCAACTCCTGTACATAGAAACAAAGGAAATTCAGTCACATAGCAACCAGCTTTTGCTATCACTTTAACCTATATTACTCCCTTATTTCGCTTCTACTTACAGGGAAGCCAGTAATAAGACTATTTCTGCTAATTTTTTTCTCACTTAGCATGAAGTAAATAGAAGCATAAACTTTTTAACAACAATTTGTTGCAGAGATATAGAGAAAGTCATGTAAATGGAACACATTAGATTTTTATTCTCTTTGTTTCATCTCCGTTTCTCTGTAGTTTCCTATCGCAAATTGTTGGATTATTGATATATCTAGAAAAAAAATCAAATGTGTTCCATTCACATGATTTTCTCTACAAGCTATTCTTACAAAATATTGTGACTTTATCTAGCAGAATTCTGAAAAAAAAAAAAAAAAAATAACATGTCTTGTTACACGAAAATAATGAAACGTGGAAACTCAATAATGACAAATTTGGTTATATAGATCCAAAAATTAAAAACATGAAAATAAACGTTAGCTAAAGCCTCGCCACATATTAAAAACTGAAAATGATCTGTTTTATATTGCCAACATTAAGTTAATTAACATATCTTTCTTTCTACGAATAAAAACCACAAATATGATTCCATCCTAAAACGGTTTATAAAGTATCAGGCAAATATTAACAGAAATGATTCTACTAGTTCCTTCTAAGTAGGAAGGATATAAGGTACGAGCCATTTGCACAGAGTATTTAATGAAGTCATATCCATAGAGAAGCAGGTTGACTGGTCCATCTACAAAGTGAGTCGGTAATATCCCTTCTTCCTTTGTTCGACCATTCTTACCCTCTCTGTTTCGTCTCCCTCTCCGTGTAGTTTCCTATCGGAAATTATTGGATTATTGGTGTATCTAGAAAAAACCTAATGTGTTCCATTCACATGTCTTTCTCTACATCTCTGCAACAAATTATTGTTGAAAAGCTAATGCTTCTTTTTACTTCATGCTAAACTAGACACAATTAGCAGAAATAGCTTCATCAATTGCTTCTATGCAAGTAGAGCTGAAGTAAGGGAGTACCATAGGTTAAAGTGATAGTCAAAAGCTGGTTGCTATGTGATTGAAGTTCCATTGCTTCTCTGGGCAGGGGTTGACAAATTCCCGCATGAGAAAGGTGCAAGTTTTTTAAAGCTGAGACCAATAACAAAGGATATTTAAAAACGATCCATTTCACGAAAAAAAAAAATGATATAACATAAATTGTGTGTTTTAACTAACGAGCTCTGCATTTTCTGTTAACCAAGTTTTTATCTATCTCTTACGGTTTACCAGTTATATAAACTTCCGTAAAATTTATCCAGAATAAAGTAGTCTTCAGACGCTATTCCCAGAAAATTCAAGATATACATTTTATTTTTCAGGTTAGTATCTTTAATATACGATATTTTAATCAAAATCGTTAGAGCCATTTTTGACAAAATCACAAATGTTTAATATTTTTCCATGTATAGGTAGTTGAGGGAGGGCGGTGGAGGATGTTAAACTTAAATATGAAGTTTGGTATTTTACCGACTTTTCATTTTTTAGTTATCGTGTTCACACATACACGGACCTTTTTCTGAAATGACTTATTTTGGATACAGAAGACCCTAAAACATCTATTTCCGGTGAAATCTCGGTGTCGGCATTACAATACCTTCTCTATATACTATGTACATAGTAGTATAGAGAAAGTAAAAAATCGAATGTGTTCCATGCACGTTATTTTCTCTACAGACTATTCTTACAAAAGGTTGTTTCTTTATCTACATCAGGCCTGGCAAGGAAAGCGCAAGAGGTGTGAATTTACCCTCTCGTCGTCCCCACTACTCTCTTTTAGCAGTCGCTTAGAGAGAGAGAGAAAACAAACAAACAAAGAAAAAAAAAACTGTTCATTCAGTGCAGTGGTGGCTTATATGTGTAATGTGAGTGAACGGCGAATGTTTACTTGGGACTGAGAGAACAAGTATTTTGTTCTCCAAGAGCAACCGCCACTGTTACACACGTAACCTCTCCGCTTCTCTGTCAGGTGGAAGGAAAAAGGAAGAGGTGATATTAGGAGAAGAGCATTTCAGACTGTGGGTGCTCATCTTACCGGACCTGGTCCACATCATGGTAATCGAGATAAATATTAAATAGCTTAAATCTGACACTCTACAACAAAAAAGTGTATTCGACAAAACGTATGTTTTCATGAGATATACATTTTGTGTGTAGTAAGATTTTGTCTTGCCTCTTGATTACATCTTATCCAAAATCCATCTAGAATGAAGAAGTCTTTAGAGGCTATTCCCAGGAAGTTCAAGATATACATTTTATTTGTTATCTAAATATCTTTAATATACGGTATGTTAATCAAAATAGTTGAGCCACTTTGAATAAAATAAAAATTTGCGAAATGTTTTCCATGTGAACGGTAGTTTGGGAGCGGGGATATTCCTCAAAATCTTGGTGTCGCATCCTTGGAAGATACTGAGCTTTTCTTTGGCATTTTACCGAATTTTTGTTTTGAGACACACAAATACACACATACGGACCTTTTTCTAATTTTTTTATACAGGGGGCCAGTAAAGTGTGTATTTATGGGAAAATCTCGGTATCGAATTTTTAGTGCAATACAATACATTCTCTATGTACTAAGTATTAAGCAGATGAAGCAAAACTTGTGAATTGAGACCCCCTGAAAAAAAAACAGGATTTTTAGAAAATTACCGCGTGTGTCTCTGGACAACATACTTCTAAAACGAAAAGATAGTTAAATGGCAAACTTTGTATTTAGGCTCAGCATATTTCAAGGATGCGACGCAAAGAGTAAAAGAAAATGCTTATACTACAAACTACCCTTTTACATGGGAGTAGGATTTCTTTTTATTTTCCCCAAAATGGCTAATGATTTTGATTAAAATATCGCAAATTACTGATATTTACACGACAGATAAACTGTATCTATATGTTGAATTTTTTGGGAATAGCCTCTGAAGACCTCTTTATTTTGTATGACGTTTGTAAACCGTAAGATATAGATAAAAACTTACAACACAAAAATGTAGATCTCGTTAAAACACACAGTTTATATTTGTAGAGTTAGCTGTTTCCAAGATATTCCTTGTTATTAGTTTCAACTGCAAAATATTAACGTAAACTTTTCTCAGACGGAAATATGTCATTCCTTTTTCTTATGTTTTATTCCAGGCTATACAAAGAAAACCGAGTTAAATATTTGCCTATCACTTTAGTCTATTCTTTTTACTTTCTCTTTATACGAACTATATACATAGTGTATTGTATTGTACCTAAAAATTCGATACCGAGTTTTCACCGGAAATACATGTTTTGAGACTCCCTGAATCCAAAAAAAAAAAAAAAAAAGCATTTTTAGAAAAATGTCTGTGTGTGTGTGTGTGTGTGTGTGTCTGTGGGCAGCATAGCGCAAAACCGAAAGGTCCATTAAAGCGCAAATTTGGTATTTAAGTTTGGTATCATCCAAGGGTACGACACGAAGATTTTCAAGAAAATCCATCCACCCCCAGCTACCCTTTACATGAAACTTTTTTCGAAAATTTTGATTTTCTTAAAAATGGCTGCAACGATTTTGATTAAAATATGGCATATTAAAGATATTTACCTGACAAATAAAATGAATAACTTGAATTTTCTGGGCATAGCCTCTGAAGACTACTTTATTCTGGATGAATTTTACGGAATTTTGCATAACTGCTAAACCGTAAGAGATGGACAAAAACTTTTCTCACAAAAAAATAGAACACCTTAAAACATACAATTTATGTTGTATACATTTTTTCGTGAAATTGAGTGTTTTTTAGATATTCCTTGTTTTTGGTTTCAGCTTGGAAAAAGTTGTACTTTTCTCATACAAGAATTTGTCAACTCCTGTCCATACAAGCAAAGGAGCTTCAGTCACATAGCAACCAGCTTTTGACTATCATTTTAACCAATGGTACTCCCTTATTTCGCTTCTGCTTACAAGGAAACAAGTAATAAGACTATTTCTTGAAATTTGTAGGCTTTCACGGCCGGTGTCAGTATAAGAAAAATTATTATCCGGGCTTGTAGGCCGTGGTCTACTGGGCTCCTCCTTCTTTATCTTCCCTATTTCTGTTAATTTTTTCTCGAATAGCATGAAGTAAATAGAAATAAGAGCTTTTTAACAATAATTTGTTTCAGAGATCTAGAGAAAGTCATGTGAATGGAACAAATCACATTTTATTTATTTATTTATTTTTTAACTTAACGGCCTTTAACCTGGTTGATCATATCGGACGATGCAATGAAATGATGCTCAAATGAATTCGGGGTCCATGGAGCTTAAAGTTACTCGACATTCGTCTTCTCAGGATAAGGGAAAACTCCGAAAAAAACCGCATCCGGTTAACTCACCTTAACCGAGGTTTGAACTCGCGACCTGTTGAATGTGAGGCAGACACGCTACTACCACACTACCCAGGCGGGCAAAAATAATCTTTTGTAAGAGCTGTTTGTATAGAATAGGTTTAGAAGGTCATATAGATCTTTCTGTTTAGCTACTTTGTATTTGGTAGCGGGCGACATAAAACAAACAGTGATACAAAACAATCACGAAGCGCTTCTGAGCGCAGTGAATGGAGTAAGTAACAAATGATGTCACGCCTAGGTTTGCGGATCCCAGGTGATCGTGATCAACAAAAAAATACGTGAAAGCGCTCGTGAATGAAATGGTATCGAAGAGGAAATAAAAAGGATAGAAACAGCAAATAAACGTGCCTGGGGCGCGTGGCTCGCTGTCCTCATCAGTGCGAGCGTGACGTATTAGAACAGGTGCCTCCTTTATCGCCTTATACGGTTACCGTGATTTCCCCACACGTCAGCGCGACACGGTGACCTACAGTCGCCGCTATTACGTCACTTACCTGCGGGAGGGGAATCGCACAGTAGCCGAATACATGAGTAAGGTGTGAAGTGCGGTCATTACTTATAGGGAAAATGATGAAATCTCATTTCCGTTTGAACATCTTCAACAGCCACTTCCGTTTCTAAACAGGATTCTTACACTCTGACTACTTCAATATACGTACTTAGAAAAAGAAAGAAAAGCAAATATTTTGGTAGATTTTTTTATCTATTATTTCTCTACATAGTGTACAGAGAAGGCATTTAATACACGTTTTGAGACCCCTGAATAAAAAAAATTAAAAAATCTGGGTGTGTGTGTCTGTGGGCAGCATAGCTCAAAATGAAATATTTAAGTTAAGTACCTTCCAAGGATGCGACAAGAAGATTTTCAAGAAAATCCCCTCACCCACAACTACCCTTTACATGGAAAAATTTTCAAAATGTTTTATTTTTTCAAAAATGGCTCTAACGATTTTGATTAAAATATTGTATACTAAAGATATTCACCTGACAAATAGAATGAACATTTGAGATAGACAAAAAGTTACTTCATACAAAATGTAGATCTCGTTAAAATACACAATTTATGTTATATACATTTTTTTCGTAGAGTTGATCATTTTTGAGTTAGTCCTTGTTATTAATTTCAGCTTTAAAAAAGTTAGGAATTTGTCAACTCCTGTCCATACAAGCAAAGAAACTTCAGTTACAACCAGCTTTTGACTGTCAACTTAACCTATGGTACTCCCTTATTTCGCTTCTACTTACAAGGAAGCAAATAATAAGACTATATCTGCTAATTTTTTCTCGATTAGTATGAAGTTAAAAGAAGCATAAGCTTTTTAACAATAATTTGTAGCAGAGATGTAGAGAAAGTCATGTGAATACAGGGTTACTACAAAAGAAATAGACAACTTCAACTGCCTGTAAAACAAAAACTATTAGAGATAGCAACCTAATTATTTTAGAGGTATGTTGAGAAACTCTCAAAGTTTCGTTTGTTACTATTGGTAACGCTGTAGTGTTTTGTTTGTTGTTGCAGAAGCTGAAATGGCGGAAAATCCTGTGGAAAAGGCATATTGCGTGTTGGACTTTGCTAGAACGCAATCAGCAACTGTTGTCCAACGACATTTTAGAACACGTTACCACAAAAATGAAATGATGCGCTCACAAAAACCAGCATCGTCTTCATCATGTCGCAACATGTCGATGCAAAAGTCACGCCGTATGACCTTATCTTCTTCACTCAGAAACTGCAACATCTGTAATCTGTAAGGCATCATGTGCAGTCGCTTCCGCCAGATTTTCCATGCAGTTTGCTGTGGAATTTGTAATTGCATGCTTGCCCTAGATGTCGATTTCTGTGGGCTTCTTATGTAGGCAGAACGAACACGTTCAACGTTTTCTTCCGAAAATCTTGGTCTTCCCGAGCTCTTCCCTTTGCACAAACATCCCGTTGTCTCGAATTTTCTATACCAGTCGTAGATTGACTGTCTAGTCGGTGGCGTTTTGTGGTAACGTGTTCTAAAATGTCGTTGGACACATTTGCTGATTGCGTTCTAGCAAATTCCAACACGCAACATGCCTTTTCCACAGGATTTTCCGCCATTTCAGCGTCTGCAACAACAAACAAAACACTACAGCGTTACCAATAGTAACAAAGGAAACTTTGAGAGTTTCTCAACATACCTCCAAAATAATTAGGTTGCTATGTCTAATAGTTTTTGTTTTACAGACAGTTGAAGTCTATTTCTTTTGTAGTAACCCTGTATAGCATTTGTTTTATTTTATTATGGAGACCCCTAGCATGCGTGATGGCCAAATAGCTGTATTGAGAATCTAGGGTGCTGCAATATTCGAGCTAGAAGCTAGGGGGCGTCCAGCGAAAGAATTTAGCTATTTAATAAGCGCACAAGGTAACGAACCAGGAGCGCCAAACTTCCCAATAATTCGTTATTACTTACCGCGTGGCATGTTCGGGTCCCAAGTTCGCATACGAGCGCCCTCTGGTTATTAGAGTAGATAACTAACATGCCAGTCATTTCATCACGAAGTGATTCCAATACCGACGGCAGAAATATGTTAAAATCACCAACAAGACTACCCATCAAAGATGTGTTCCATTCATATTATTTTCTTTTCATCCTCGTAACAAATTATTCCTAAAAAGCTTATGCTTCTATTTACTTCATTCTAATTAAGAACAAATTAGCAGAAATAGTCTTATTACTTGCTTCCTTGTAAGTAGAAGCGAAATAAGGGAGTACCTTAGGTTAAAGTGATAGTCAAAAGCTGGTTGCTATGTGACTAAAGTTCCTTTGTTTGTGTGGACAGGAGTTGAAAAATTCCCGTATGAGAAAAGTGTTTTCAAAGCTGAAACCAAAAACAAGGAATACCTGAAAAACGACAAACTCCACGAAAAAAAGTAACATAAATTGCGTGTTTTAACGTGTTCTACATTTTTTGTCCAAATCTTACAGTTTAGCGGTTACGAAAAATTCTGTAAAATTCATCCAGAATAAAGCTCTTCAGAAACTATTCCCAGAAAATTTCACGATGTACATATTTTAATCAACATCGTTAGAGTCATATTTGAGAAAATCAAAATTTTCGAAATATTGTCCATGTAAAGTATAGTTTGCGGTGTGGGGGATTTTCTTGAAAATCTTCGTGTCCCAACCTTGGAAGATACTTAACTTAAATACCAAGTTTGGTTTTTAGCGGTCTTTTCATTTTTAGACACACAAACACACACGGACCTTTTTCTAAAAATTCTTTTCTCGGTCTCAGGTGACCTGTAAACATATATTGCCAGTGAAATCTGGACATCGAATTTTTACGTTAAATACATTACCTTCTCGAGCTACTTTGTACATTGTAATTACATACGTGTTAGAGAAAGATTTTTTTTTAGGATTCAGTGGATTTCAAAACATAAATTTCTGGTAAAATTTCGTCATCAAATTTTTGGGTGGAATACAATATCTTCTGTAGCTACTATGTGTACTGTAAGTACATTCGTGCTAGAGAAAATAAACATTTTTTGGTCTCAGGGCACCTCAAAACATAATTTCAGTGAAATCTCGACATCGAATTTTTGTGTGGAATACAACTCTTTCTCAATTATGTGCATTATATGTACATGCCTGCTAGATAAAGCAATATATTTTTTTTTCGGACTCAGGCGACATCAAAACATATTTTCGGTGAAATCTCGACATCTAATTTTTTGGTGGAATACAATACATTCTCTAGCTACTATATACATGCGTGCTAGGGAAAGCAATAGACTTTTTTTGGACTCAGAGGACCCCTAAACATATCTCAATATAAAATTTTTGGTTGCAATACAATAGTCATCTACTCTATCGCGGGACCGCGCCGTGGCCGAGTGGTTAGACCACTCGCCTCTCACCTAGACGGCCGGGGTGTGAGATTTGTGGTGGACAAAGCAGCGCTGGGGCGGGTTTTCTCCGGGTACTCCGGTTTCCTCCACCATCGCATTCCACCGGCGCTCCATCATCATTCATGTATCATCAGTGTCACCGCCTGCGGTGCCATAAGTAGTTAAAGCGGGCGTTAAACACTGACACCATTGTGTAATGGTTACCACGCTGACTTCATATACCCAAGGTCGGCACCCTTAGCATCCTTCGGAAGAGAAGTAAAGCCGTTGGCGTACATTTACGGCACGTAAAAGAACCTCAAACCTGATAGAGAGGCCTCTGAGCAAAATTAAGCGGTTCTTTCACGCCCAGTATAGAATGGGACGCTGAGAACCGCAGCAGTTAAAGAGTGTCCATAAATAACACGCCATTTTGCCCACCTATTCTAGCTACTATACGCATCGTATGTACATACGTAAGTAAAAAGTTTACATGAGAGTGGGCGGTCGTCGGGATCGAACCCGGGACCCGCCGAATGCGTTAGCGTGCCTCGTTTGTCATTGTAGGACTTCGTATATCAAATTGCAGGAATTACACAGAAGCCGTATTTGCATACGTATTGCCGAAGCTGTTGTAGAGAGTTTTGGGAATCAGTGTTCGCAACGGTAATGCGTCATTGGTGTGTTCGATGAATTCTTGACGGAAATTCGTTGACAGGAGATTTATGGCCCGGATGTAATGAGACACCTTGTCTCAAATATGCAACAGGATATTAATAACAAGTGGCCAGTTGCCTGAACGACACGCGTGTGTGTTACACAGACTGCAAATCACATGTTTGGCACACACACACAGTTCCGTCGCATTATAGCACAGATGGGAACATGTATTCGATTCTTGTATATTCTGGAGATATTTTGAAACCTGATATTTTTTTATATTCTCTATACTTACTATTACATAGTGTATAGAGAAAGTACTGCACTCCTCCCAAAAATTCGATACCGAGATTTCACCGGAAATATATATTTTAGGGTCCCCAATATCCAAAAAAAAAAAAAAAGTTTCACAAAAAGGTCCGTGTGTGTCCGTGTGTCAGTGTGTCCGTGTGTCTGTCAACACGATAATTCAAAAACGAAAAGTCGGTAATCTACCAAACTTGGTATTTAAATTTAGTATCTTCCAAGGATGCGACACGAAGATTTTCAAGAAAATCCCCCCACCCCAAAATACCCTTTACATGGAACTTTTTTCGAAAATTTTGATTTTCTAATAAATGGCTCTAACGATTTTGATTAAAATTTCGTATATTAAAGATATTTACCTGACAAATAAAACTGCATATCTTGAATTTTCTGGGAATAGTCTCTGAAGACCTCTTTATTCTGGATGAATTTTGTCGAATTCTGCTTACTGCTAAACGGTAAGAGATAGACAAAAGCTTATAAAACAGAAAATGTAGAGCACGTTAAAACACACAATTTATGTTATACAAATTTTGTTCGTGTATTTGTTCGTTTTTTAGTTATTCATTGTTTTTGATTTCACCTTTCAAAAACATATTTTCTCATACAGGAACTTGTCAACTCCTGTCCATGCAAACAAAGGAACTTCTGTCACATAGCAACCAGCCTTTGACTATCACTTTAAGCTATGGAAGATATTGTAATGCATCCAAAATTCGATACCGAGAATTCACCGGAAATACATGTTTTGGGTCCCTCTGAATTCAAAAAAGCATTTTTAGAAAAAGGTGCGTGTTAGCCTGTGTGTGTGTGTCTGTGGACAGCATTGCTCAAAAACGAAAACTCCATTAAATACCAAACTTGGTACTTAGTTTGCTATCTTCCAAGGATGCGACACGAAGGTTTTCAAGAAAATCCCCCCACACCCAGCTACCCTTTACAGGGAACTTTTTTCGAAAATTTTGATTTTCTCAAAAATGGCTTTTACGATTTTGTATAAAATATGGTACATTAAAAATATTTACGTCTCAAATAAAATGTATATCTTGAATATTCTGCGAATAGTCTCTGAACACAACTTTATTCTGGATGAATTTTACTGAATTTTGTGTAACTCCTAAACCGTAAGAGATGGACAAAACTTTACCACACAAAAAATGTAGAGCACGTTAAAACACACAACTTTTGTATAATTTGTGTAAAAAGTATTAGTGATAGGTAAGTGGGGAAAATGTGATAAACCTTTAACAAGAGTTTCCTTCCTGCTTTGCGAAGGGTCCCGGGTTCTATTCCCGACTGGGAGTGGGAATTTTTCTCTAGCCGATATTCTTCCCTCCCAAAAGTCTGGAAATGTTGATGAGAGTGTGTGTAACGTAATGAATAAAATCCAAAGAGAAAAGAAGCCAACTTTAATACTACACGAGTTAACTCCACTGCCGATGGGCAATTATTTCAAAGAGAAATCTTGCAGATATGACTTTACGGTTGTAAAACAAATTATTAAATAAATGGGTTTAGTGGGTTTCTAGTGATATAATTTTTGTTTTTTTATTGTTAAGTTCGCAACCAAGCTCCCAATGGTCTGGCCGTAAGAAACATGATGTAAACATGTGATGTATTACACTCACATGACTTTCTCTATCCGTTCTACAAACTTCTTATATAAGATTATTCTTCTTTCTGCACCTTGTTAATCGAGGTATTCAGCACAATGTTCTTATTACTTAGTTCCTTATAAGTAGGAAGAAAATAAGTGAATACACTAGGCTAAATCGATAGTCATATGTTTCAAAAGCTGTCGTTATTCGATTATCATTACAAACCCTTACTTTTCTTGGCCAGGAGTAGAACAAAAGAAAAACGGACACTCCCGTCTGAGAAAAGTATAAGTACTTCACAACTGAAACTAATAACAATAAATTCCTCGAAAACGGTAAGCTCCACGAAAAAAATGTATATGACGTAAATTGTGTATTTTAACTAGGCCTACATTGTTTCTATAGTAAGTTTTTGTCTGTCTCTTACGGTTTATTAGTTATGCCAAATTAAGCAAAATTCATCCAGAATAAACAGGTCTTTAGAAGCTATTCCCAGAAAGTTCAAGATATACATTTTATTTGTCAGGTAAATATCTTTAATATACGATATTTTAATCAAAATCGTTTGAGCCACTTTTAAGAAAATCAAAATTTTCAAGAAAGTTCCATTTAAAGGGTAGTTTGGGGTGGGGGGATTTTTCTCAAAATCTTCGTGTCGCACCCCTGGAAGATACTGAACTTAAATACCAACTGAACTTAAATACACACACACACACACACACACACACACTGGCCTTTTTCTGGAAATGCCTTTTTTGGATTCAGGGGGTCCTAAAATTTTTATTTCCGGTTAAATCTCAACATCGAATTTTTGGGTGGAATGCAATACTTCTCTATCCCTATGTACATTGTACATACGGGGAAGAGAAAGTAAAAAACACCAACAAAATTGTAAACCAAATCCTAAAGATATTTTTAAACCCTCCCTAAGAACATTAGAATGTGAAATTGGGCGATTTCAATATGAATTTTGCGGTCTTTAAAATAATTCTGGCGATATTTTGTGAGATGAATGTGGCAACCCTGTTTCGGTGCACCTGCACCTATCCGAGTGCATCGGGACATTCTCTAACGAGAACCGTGCATTTGAACCCCTGCGAATGGAGCTTTCGATTACTGACTGCGAGCTGACTTTTCTGGGTTCGATTCCCGGCTGGGGCGGTGAATTTTTCCTTAGTTGGAATTATTCCCTATGCCCCACAGAGTCTGGAAGTATATATGTGAGAGTGTTTACTCAACATACACGTTTCTGTTTCCGCAACAGTGTAACAAATTCTGTCAAGACAAATTACTAGTCAAGGCGTCTCGCTTTGGTGCTTCGTAGCGCAGAGGATCGTGGGTTCGAGTCCCGCCTTGGGCATGGGTGTTATTTGTTTCTGTATATGTATATGTGTGAAACCAGAAATTCAATAATCATACAGCAAACAAAGTAAAACAATTAGGTAAATAAAACCAGAATCCGGAATTTAAGAAAATCTTATGTGTACCATTCACATGACTTTCTCTACATCTCTGCAACAAAGTATTGTTAAAAAGCTTATGCTTCTATTTACTTCATGCTAATCGAGAAAAATATGTCAGAAATAGTCTTATTACTTGCTTCCTTTTAAGTAGAAGCGAAATAAGGGAGTATCATAGGTTAAAGTGATAGTCAAAAGCTGGTTGCTATGTTACCGAAGTTCCTTTGTTTGTATGGACAGGAGTTAACAAATTCCTGTATGACAAAAGTATGCTTTTTAAAGGTGAAACAAAAAACAAGGAATATCACAAAAACGACCATCTCCACGAAAAAACTATATATAACAAAAATTGTGTTTTTTTTGACGTGCTCTACATTTTCTGTGTTGTTAGTATTTGTCCATTTCTTACAGTTTAGCAGTTAGGCAAAATTCCTTAAAATTCATCCATAATAAAGTACACTTCAGAGGTTATTCCCAGAAAATTCAATATATACATTTTATTTGTCAGGTAAATATCTTTAATATGTGATATTTTAATCAAAATCATTACAGCCATTTTTAAGAAAATCAAAATTTTCGAAAAAAGTTCCATGTAAAGGGTAATTTAGGGTGGGGATATTTTTCTCAAAATCTTTGTGTCGTATCCCTGGAAGATACCAAACTTAAATACCAAGTTTGGTATTTACTAAATTATTTTTGTTTTTGAGTTATCGTGTTCACGGACACACACATTGCACGGTGCATTACAATATCTTCTACATAGTACGTATAGAGAAAGTAATAAAAGCTTCTTTGATACTGCAGTAATGAGTATCCAAGCACTGCCTAAGGTGTACATCCAGCGCCATAAAGGTGTATAAGAGCACTTTTATGGACAAGATAATGTTCACCTTGCAGGTCACGCTAATCGAGTTACAGTTCACGTGGGTCTTCCTAATGCAATTTTGTCTTCTATGCTATTTATGCGTTAATTAATCTTGTAGAACAGAATTTGCCATCAGCGTTAAGGAACTTGAGCTTGTCTTAAACTTGTTTTACCAGCATTACCAACTTATTAATCACTGGTCTAGACCTCACCAATATCGTTACCAGGTTGCGGCTCAAAACAGCATTTTAAGAGGGCATTTTGTTTTTACTTTCTCTATACGTACCATGTACATGGTGTATAGATAAGGTATTGTATCGCAACAAAAAATTCGATACCGAGATTTCACCGGAAATATCTCTTTTGAGATACCCTGAATAAAAAAAAAACACTTTTAGAAAAATGTCTGTGTATGTGTCTGTCCGTGTGTATGTGTGTGTCTGTGGACAGCATAGCCCCAAAACGAAAAGACCATTAGATACCAAATTTGGTATTTACGTTTGTTATCGTCCAAGGATGCGACACGAAGATTTTCATAAAAATTCCCCAGCCCCAGACTACTATTTACATGGAAAAAATTTCGAAAATTTAGATTTTCTTAAAAATGGCTCTAACTGTATTGATTAAAATATCATATGTTAAAGATATTTACCTGACAAACAAAATGTATATCTTGAATTTTCTGGGAATAGCCTCTTAAGACTACTTTATTCTGGATGAATTTTACGGAATTTTGCATACCTGCTAAACCGTAAGAGATGGACGAAAACTTAGAATACAAAAAAATGTAGAGCACGTTAAAACAGACAATTTATGCTATATACATTTTTTCGCGGGTTGGTCGTTTTTGAGATATTCTTTGTTTTTTGGTTTCAGCTTTGAAAAAAATGTTTTTCTTATACAGGAATTTGTCAACTCCTGTCCATACAAACAAGGGAACTTGAGTCACACAGCAGCCAACTTTTGACTTTCGTTTTAACCTATGGTACTTACTTATTTCGGTTCTACTAACAAGGAAGCAAGTAATAAGACTTTACCTGCTTATTTTTTCTCGATTAGATGAAGTAAATAGAATAATTTGGTGCAAAGATGTAAAGAAAGTCGTATGATTGGATCACATTAGGTTTTATTTCAGCCTCCGATAGGCTATAAATAAAGACAAGTTCATAGAAAACAATTATTTTATTACTAAAAGTTTTGTACACTTATGGTTACTTTTCAACATAATCACCGAAAAGATTGAGACATTTATCATACCTGTGCACAAGCTTTGCAATACCCGCTTCAAAAAATGTTGCCGCCAATAATGCAGCCCGGAACCACTATCAATGCAGCTGTTTATTGTGAAACTTTACTACGTTTGCGGAGAGGCATTCAAAACAAACGAAGAAAAATGCTGACTTCAGGAATTGTGTTGATCCATTACAACGCTCATCCACACACTGCTGGCACAACCCATCGGCTCCTTGAACAATTTCAATGGGGCATTTTCGATCATTCGCCGTACAGTCCTGACATGGCACCCAGCGACTTTCACCTTTTCCCTGATCTAAAGATGTGACTAGGAGGGCAGCACTTTCAAACCAACGGCGATCTTCAAAACATCGTCAATGCTCATTTGAAATCATTGGCGACAACATTTTTGAAGCGGATATTGCAAATCTTGTGCACAGGAGCGGTAAATCTCTCAATCTTTTCGGTGATTATGTTGAAAAAAGGAACCATAAGTGTACAAAACGTTTAGTAATAAAATAATTGTTTTTTATGAACTTGTCTTTAATTTGTGGCCTATCGGATGTTGAAAAAAAAAAGACCCTCGTATTACAAATTTATATAGACTATTTTACAAGGATATTCTTCCAAGTCATTCGATGAGAAACAAGAGCTTTGATAGACAAAAACTTCTAAATTATATAGTAGAATATAGAGGTAAAAATTTTGGGCTTACGAAAGGGGAAGGGAATAAATGGGAGCCGCTATGAATGAATGAATAAGTATAATTATTGACATAATATCTTACATTGACCGTACGTGCTTTTGTAATACATAAAATAAAAAGCAATACTAAAACAACAAAGCATTACAAGTGTAAACACGAAAATAAAAACATAAAGATACTCAAATACAGCAATTTAAATTTGCAGCACAGAGTACACCTTATGCAGAAGCATAAATTTACCCTCTTATAATAGATAAATGTACTTAAAAGAAATATATACACATAATATCTACACAATATATAAAACCATAACACAGCAACGACATAAGTATAACATAAAAATATATGTATGTAAAACATTGTAGTCACTTTTGGTTAGTTCTCTATTGGCAGCCTTCTCAGATCTCAGCTGTCTTGCCTTAAGTATAAATTCACCTAGCCCATCCACGTATTCCGTGCCTGATAGTAGCGTCCAACATGCTTCTAGCTCTACATTCGCGGTGGTAATCAATCGAGGTAAATATTTTTCCCTCCATTCCTCCGTATCCCTACATCTTGCCAAGATATGGGTCCACGACTCTTCCTCTTCGCAAATGGGACAGATTCTCATTCCATTCTCGTCAGCAGTTTTTGTGCTCCTCCAAAGCAGGAGGAGCACAAAATGAGTTTGGTACCTGTCCGATTTTAGCCCAGACTGTACTCCTAATGAAACCTTCTCCGTGCATTGCGCAATTATTTGCTGTCTGCTAATATCACAGAGGCTGTTTTTATTTTTCTCCAAATACTCCGTTTGTTTGCCTGCCCCACCATCCAAATGTATCCCATCCCAATGGTTTCCAACCCTTTCTTTAATTTTGATAAACACGTCGAATTATCTTGCACTCGCAACTGTTCACGGTAGCAGATTGGCCTAATTAGAGAAAAAATAATAGGTTAGTCGCACTATTTAAAGCTTATACTGGTTTAAATGAATGGGTGGACGTTAGAAAGAGGTTAGAAAACCCGGCATACTAGGGACGAAATGGTCATGTGTATAAAATTAAGGGTAGCCGGTACATAGCTGACGTAGGACAATTTTCTTTTGTTAGTAGAACCATAGAGGAATGAATTGCCTGTAGCAACCTTTCAGGGTTGCCCTCTGGTAGCGTGTCTGCGCTGTATTCAAAACTAGGTCTGTTCGACCTTTAAAATCTTACATGATCTGAGTTTAAACCGGCGTGTCGTGAGTTCGAATCTCACTTAGGGTGAGTTACCCGCATAAGGTTTTTTGGGGGTTTTCCCCTTATCCTGAGAAGAGGAATGTCAAGTAACTTTAAGCTCCATGGATCCGGATATCATTTGAGAATCATTTCACCAATTTTATTCATCGTCCGATATGACCAACCAGGTTTAAGGACGTTAAGCTATTAAAAAAAAAAAAAAAAGAGCCGAAATTTTTTAGATATAATGGGTAGTTTGGGGTGGAGGATTTTGTTGAAAACGTTCGTATCGCAGTCTTATTTATTGAGATCTTGTCTTGAAAATCCGGCGGAGGACGATGGATTATTTCTGGCGTAAATCTCTTTAACTTGGCTTCCTTCGGAAGGGGAGTAAAGCCGTTGGTCCCGTGTCGTATATTTACGGCATGTAAAAGAACTTCAAGACTGATAAGGATACCTCTGAGCAAGATTAAGATATTTGTACTTTACGGCGTTTGCGGAGAGCCATTCAAAACGAAGAGGAATGCTGACTTCAGGAATTGTGTTGATCCACGACAACGCTCGTCCACACACTGCTGGCACAGCCCTTGAACAATTTCAGTGGGACATTTTCGATCATCCACCGTACAGTCTTGACCTGGCACCCAGCGACTTTCACCTTTTCCCTGAACTGAAGACGTGGCTAGAAGGGCAGCACTTTCAAACCAACGAAGATCTTCAAAACAACGTCAATGCTCATTTGATATCATTGGCGGCAACATTTTTTAAGCGGGTATTGCAAAGCTTGTGCACAGGTATGATAAATGTCTCAATGTTTTCGATGATTATGTTGAAAAGTAACTATAAGTGTACAAAATTTTTAGTAATATAATAATTGTTTTCTATGAACTTGTCTTTTATTTATAGCCTATCGGAGGTTGAAAAAATCTGATGTGTTCCATTCACATGACTTTCTCTACATCTCTGCAACAAGTTATTGACATAAAATCTTATTCGCTTATTTAATGATAATTGAGACAAACATTAGCAGAAATAATCTTATTACCTGCGTCCTTGTAAGTAGGAACGAAATAAGGGAGTAACATAGGTTAAAGTCGTAGTCAAAAGGCGGTTGCTATGTGACTGATGTTCCTTTGTATGGACAGGAGTTGATAAATTCCTGTATGAGAAAAGTATATTTCTAAAAGCTGAAACTAAAAGCAAGGAATATCTTAAAAACGACCAACTCCACGAAAAAAAAAATGTATATAATATAAATTGCATATTTTAATGTGCTCTACATTTTCTGTGGTAAGTTTTTGTCCATCTCTTACCGTTCAGCAGTTATGCAAAAATCCATATATTCATCTAGAATAAAGTTGTCTTCAGGTGCCATTTCCAGAACATTCAAGATATACATTTTATTTGCGAAATAAATATCTTAAATATACGAGATTTTAATCAAATTCGTTAGAGCCATTTTTAAGAAAATCAAAATTTTCGAAATTTTTTCCATGTAAAGGGTAGTTTAGGGTGGGGGGATTTTCTTGAAAATCTTCGTGTCGCATCTTTAAAAGATACCAAACTTAAATACCAAGTATGGTTTTTAACGGTATTTTCATTTTTGAGCTATGCTGCCCACAGACAGACACACACAGGAACATTTTTCTAAAAGTGCTTTTTTTGGATTCAGGGGGTCTCAAAACATATATTTTCGGTGAAATCTCTATATCAAAATTTTGGGTGCATTACAATTCCTTTACTATATAAATAGTACGTATAGAGAAAGTAAAAAAACGGCCCTCGTAAAACTCCATTTCTAATTTTGTCTTGAAAATTAAAGAATGTAAACTGTGCCAGCGGCACAAGATGGAAAAATCTGATGTGTTACACTCACATGACTTTCTCTATATCTCTGTAAATTATTATTGTTAATAAGCTTATCTTTTATTTGTTTCATGCTAATCAAGAAAAATTAGCAGAAATAATCTTATTTCTTGCTTTATAGTAAGTAGAACCGAAATAAGGGAGTACCATAGGTTAAAGTTAAAGCCAAAAGCTGGTTGCTATGTGACTGATGTTCCTTTGTTTGTACGACAGGAGTTGACAAATTCCTGTAAGAGAAAAGTGTAAGTTTTTCAAAGCTGAAACCAATAAAAAGGAATATCTCAAAAACGATCAACTCCACGAAAAAAATTTATATAACATAAATTGTGTGTTTTAACGTGCTCTACATTTTTTCTGGGTTAAGTTTTTGTCCATCTCTTACGGTTTAGTAGTTATGCAAAATTCATCCAGAATAAAGTAGTCTTCAGAGGCTATTCCCAGAAATTTCAGAATATATATTTTATTTGTCAGGTAAATAACTTTAATATGCGTTATTTTAATCAAAATCGTTAGAGCCATTTTTTAGAAAATCAAAATTTTCGAAAAAAGTTCCATGTAAAGGGTAGTTTGGGGTGGGGGGATTTTTCTCAATATCTTCGTGTCGCATCCCTGGCAGATACTAAACTTACATACCAAGTTTGGTATTTTACCGACTTTTCGTTTTTGAGTTATCGTGTTCACAGACACACGGACACACGGACACACACACACACACACACACACACACACACACACACACACACACTCATGGACCTTTTTTTGAAAATACTTTTTTTTTGGATACAGGGCACCCTAAAACATACATTTCCGGTGAAATCTCGGTATCGAATTTTTTGGTGGAGTGCAATACATTCTCTATTCACTGTGTACATAGTGAGTATAGAGAAAGTAAAAAGATGCAGAAGAAATAAGGAAGGAATAAGAAGGAAGGTGGACTTGGTTGTAGGCAATCGTCGCCTCTGGTGGTTTAAAAGTCGAGAGCTGCTGTACTCGTGTATTTGTTAATTAGTACAGTAGCCGGGGTGCGCAATAACTGTAAGTTCCGCCGAACGACAACCACTTAACTAGAAATTCTGGAGAGACGATTCGTGCACGTCCAAAATATTCGCGCGCGCGCTCTCCTAACGAGGCATTTCGTGACTCTCCATATTTGTACAGCGTTATTACGCGGCGACGGGCGTCAGCAAAACTTGACGCATCGATCCCATTCTCCTCTCGCATTATGCTAAGAGCGAGTGTGGTGCACATGGTGCTCTCGTCAACCCCATTACCGGCTACCTGTAAGCAGTGGCGTGCGTTAGGATCCTTTTAACAAATTACGTATTTCCTGCTAAGGACAAAACTATCTTAAGGTGATGCATCTCTAAAATTTGCAAAATCTACAATATTTATTTATTGAATGTACAAATACATAAAATCCTATTTTACCCGAAAATATATTAGGGTTATAATTATTATACAAATGGTTTTACAATAACATTAAGTAAATTAGCCATATCTACGAGAGCTGACCCAGAAGTAGCCGACCTAACAAGAAAATACAAAAAATCTGATGTGTTCCATTCACATGACTTTCTCTATATCTCTGTAACAAATTACTGTCAATAAGCTTATCTTTTATTTGTTTCATGCTAATCGAGAAAAATTAGCAGAAATAGTCTTATTTTTTGCTTTATTGTAAGAAGAAGCGAAATAAGGGAGTAGCATAGGTTAAAGTGGTAGTCAAAAGCTGGTTGCTATGTGACTGATGTTCCGTTGTTTGTATGGACAGGAGTTGAAAAATTCCTGTATGAGAAAAGTATCAGTTTTTCAAAGCTGAAACCAAGAAAAATGAATATCTCAAAAACGATCAACTCCACGAAAAAATGTATGTAACATAAATTGTGTGTTTTAACGTGATCTACAGTTTTTGTGTGTTAAGTTTTTGTCCATCTCTTACGGTTTAGTAGTTATGCAAAATTCATCCAGAATAAAGTAGTCTTCAGAGGCTATTCCCAGAAAATTCAAAATATACATTTTATTTGTAAGATAAATATCTTTAATATACGATATTTTAATCAAAGTCGTTAGAGCCATTTTTTAGAAAATCAAAGTTTTCGAAAAAAGTTCCATGTAAAGGGTAGTTTCGGGTGGGGGGATTTTTCTCAAAATCTTAGGGTCGCATCCCTGGAAGATACTAAACCTAAATACCAAGTTTGGTATTTTACCGACTTTTCGTTTTTGAGTCATCGTGTTCACAGACACACGGACACACACACACCCGGATCTTCTTCTGAAAATACTTTTTTTGGATATAGGGAACCCTTTTGGATATAGGGAACCAGTTCACACATCCAGTATCGCCGTGGCCAAAATCAGTGAGTTAAAGTTCGCATTGCCTCCTCATGCACCCTATTTGCCAGATTTAGCTCCCTCAGATTATTTTTTGTTTCTAAACAAAAACTTGGTGGTAGAAGATTTGCCAACAATGAAGAGGTGGAGTCTGCAGTTGATGCCTATTTTGCAGACCTTGATAATTCTCACTATAAAGGGGGCATCGAAGCTACTGAACATTGTTGGGAAAAGTGTATCGAGCTGAAACGAGACTATGTAGAGAAATAAAGATGTATTTCCCCAATTTTTACTTTCTCCATACGTATTGTGTACATAGTGTATAGAGAACATATTGCACTCCATCAAAAAATTCGATACCGAGATTTCACCGGAAATATATGTTTTACGGTATCCAAAAAAAATCTGATGTGTTACACTCACATGACTTTCTCTAGCTATACTACAAAAGTCTTACATAAAATTATTTTTCTTTCTACGCCGTGCTAATCGAGGTACTCATTAGCACAATGCTCTTATTACTTAGTTCCTTATAAGTAGGAAAAAATAAGGGAATACACTAGGTTAAACCGATAGTCAAATGCTTTAAAACCTGTCGTTATGCGATTGTCATTACAAATCACTTCTTTTCTCGGCCAGGAGTAGAACAAAAGAAAAACGGACACTCCCGTCTGAAAAAAAGTATAAGTGCTTCACAACTGAAACTAATAACAAGGAATACCTCGAAAACGGTGAGCTCCACGAAAAAAATGTAATTGGCATAACTTGTGTATGTTAACAAGACCTGCATTTTTGTATAGTAAGTTTTTAACCATCTCTTACGGTTTACTGGTTATGCTAAATTAAGCAAAGAATGAAGAGATCTTTAGAAGCTATTCCCAGAAAATTCAAGACTTACATTTTATTTGTCAGGTAAATATCTTAAATATACAATATTTCAATCAAAATCGTTAGCGCCATTTTCAAGAAAATCAAAAATTTCGAAAAATGTACCATGTAAAGGGTAGTTTGGGGTTGGGGGATATTTCTCAAAATCTTCGTGTCGCATCCCTGGAAGATACTAAACTTAAATACCAAGTTTGGTATTTTAGCTACTTTTCGTTTTTGAATTATCGTGTTCACAGACACACGGAAACACGGACTCACACACGGACCTTTTTCTGAAAATGCTTTTTTTTGGTTACAGGGGGTCCTAAAACATGTATTTCCGGTAAAATCTCGGTATCGAATTTTTGGGTGGAATACAATCCTACTTCTCTATCCCTATGTACATTGTACGTACGGGGCTAGAGAAAGTAAAAAGCATTTTCACAAAAAGGTCCGTGTGTATGTGTGTCCGTGTGTCTGTGAACTCAAAAACGAAAAGTCGGTAAAATACCAAACTTGTAATAAGACTATTTCTGGTATTTTTTTCTCGATTAGCATGAAGTAAATAGAAACATAAGCCATTTAACAATAATTTGTTGCAAAGATGTAGAGAAAGTCATGTGAATGGAACACATCAGATTTCTACTAAAAGGCTCGTGTGTGAATCTATGGACAACATAGCTTAAAAACGAAAAGACCGTGAATACCAAACTTGGGGTATTTAAGTTTGGTATCCTCCAAGGATGCAACAGGAATATATATATATATATAAAAATCCCCCCACTTCCAACTACCCTTTACTTGGAACTTTTTCGACAATTTTGATTTTTTAAAAATGCCTCCAACAATTTTGACTAAAATATCGTATATTAAATGTTAATCTGACAAATAAAATGTATATCTTGAATTTTCTAGGAATAGCCTCTGAAGACTACTTTAATCTGGATGCATTTTACGGAATTTTGCATAACTACTAAACCGTAAGAAATGAACAAAAACTTACCACACAAAAAATATAAAGCACGTTAAAACACAATTTATGTTGTATACATTTTTTCGTGGAGTTGTCCGTTTATGAGAATTTCTTTGCTTTTGGCTTCAGCTTTGAAAAAAAGAAATGTAGAGCACATTAAAACACACAATTTATGTTATATAATTTTTTTTCGTGGAGTTCATCGTTTTTGAGATACTCCCATGTTTTTTGGTTTCAGCTTTAAAAACATATTTGTCTCATACAGGAATTTAACAATTTCTGTCCATACAAACAAAAGAACATCAGTCGCATAGCAATCAGCGTTTGACTATCACTTCAACCTATGTTACTCCCTTATTTCACTTCTACTTACAAGGAAGCAAGTAATAAGGCTATTTCTGCTAATTTTTTCTCGATTAGTACCAAGTAAATAGAAGCATAAGCGTTTTAACAATAATTTGTTGCAGCGATGTAGAGAAGGTCATGTGAATTGAACACATTAGATTTTTTGTTATTGGTTTCAATTTTAAACTACCTAAAACTTTTCTCAAGCGTAAAATAAGCTTTGCCTTTTAGAACATAACTTTGTCCCATCTTTGATTTAGCAATCCCGTTGTTTTCAACTTATTGATTAAACATCTCACTGCGTCTCTAGCCGGAACTGGATAACCAGGAAATTGCTGCTAAACCTTTCTACATGATTCAGTTTTCAGGTATTTATCGTCCATAAAATACGCTGTTCAAGCATGAATTTATTGGGAGGCATTTCCGTGGACTATTAAGAAAATACCATGACTAAGAAAATCACACACAATACACGAATAGTCAAAACACTTCACAAAACGGATTGAGATAGTTCATAAACGTACCCTTGACACGTCCCGCCTGGTATAAATGTGCACTTGGTATTAAACGAAGGCACGGTAGAAGTACGCCACTGTCGAAATCTGCCAGTGATCTTAATGTATAACTTCGGAGGTCATTAACTGAAGTCCCTCTTGCGTTCTGACGGTACCTGGAAGAGGGCGGAAGGTATTTGGGTTGAAGCTTTCTCTTACATTAACTGAATGAACACAGTGTATATACTTGTAACAGTTTTCCTCAAATTCCAGCACCTTCATGAGCATATCTGATGCCCTTTTTACTTTCTCTAGCCCCGTATGTACAATGTACATAGGGATAGAGAAGTATTGTATTCCACCCAAAAATTCGATACCGAGATTTCACAGGAAATATATGTTTTAGGGTCCCCTATATAAAAAAAAAACATTTTCACAAAAAGGTCCGTGTGTCAGTGTGTCCGTGTGTCTGTGAACATGATAACTCAAAAACGAAAAGTCGGTAACATACCAAACTTGGTATTTAAGTTTAGCATCTTCCAGGGATGCGACACGAAGATTTTGAGAAAAATTCCCCCACCCCAAACTACCCTTTACATGGAACTTTTTCGAAAATTTTGATTTTCTCAAAAATGATTAACGATTTTGATGAAAATTTCGTATATTAAAGATATTTACTTCACAAATAAAATGTATATCTTGAATTTTCTGGGAATAGGCTCTGAAGACTACTTTAATGTGGATGAATTTTACGGAATTTTGCATAACTGCTGAACCGTAGGAGATGGACAAAAACTTACAACACAAAAAGTGTAGAGCACCTTAAAACACACAGTTTATCTTATACACATTTTTTTGGTGGAGTTGATCGTTTTTGAGGTACTCCATGTTTTTTGGTTTCAGCTTTAAAAAACATATTTGTCTCATACAGGAGTTTAACAATTTCAGTCCATACAAAAAAAGGAACTTCAGTGACATATCAACCAGCTTTTGATTATCAGTTTAACCAATAGTACTCCCTCATTTAGCTTCTACTTACAAGAAAGCGAGTAATAAGACTATTTCTGCTCATTTTTTCTTGATTAGTTTGAAGTAAAAAGAAGCATAAGCTTTTTAACAATAATTTGTTGCAGAGAAAGTCATGTGAATGGAACATATCAGATTTCTTTTGTGTAGTTGACTGTTTTTGAGATATTTCTTGTTATTGGTTTCAGTTTTAAAATAGGTATATACTTTTCTTATACAGAGAACTTGTCAACTCCTAGTCACGCGAATAATAAATTTAAAACCCATAGCAACCTCATTTTAAAACATTTGACAGTCGGTTTAGCCTAGTGTATTCCCTTATTTTCCTTCTACTTATAAGGAACTAAGTAATAAAACCGTTTCTGCTAATGTTTATCTCGATTAGCATGGAGTGGATAGAAGAATAAGCTTATTAACAATTATTTGTTCAGAGATGTGAATGGAACACATCAAATTTTTTGGATACAGGTGACCCTAAAACGTGTATTTCCAGTGAAATATTGGTAGCAATTTTTTTAGTGCAATACAATACATTCTCTACACACTATATACATATTACATGTAGAGAAAGTAAAAATGATTACATAGTAGACAAAATAATTATGTTGAACAAGATATTGGTTATATCGAACGAAATTTAAATTCCAGAAGGAAAGCGACAAAAATAAACTTTTACAAAGCGATGGCTGTTGAGACGGTTTATCGCCCAGGTGAATATGCGCATAACCAATATTTGTAACTGATTAAATTGTTTAAGTTAATTAGTAAGTAAGATATCATGTATTATTGTATATTGGATGTTCAGAGAGATTGTTCTTGGAAAGCGTTTCTAACTTCAACCCCAGAGTTCTCAAGCGACGAATTCAGTTGTTTACGCTATTTCTTTGTCTATTGCAAGAGGTAAAAGACGCTATTGTGTGGTCACGTCTCAGTAAGAGAAAGCAAATGCGACATAAACCGGGGAACCACGAGGAAATTTAGGCCAAGAATCACGTGAAAGACGCATTGACCAATTACAATTAATCACGTCATGGCAGAAGCGCTCCCAAGCCACTTTCGGCGCCAAAAATAGGCCAATGAGATTACGAGTTGATTGTTTTGCGCGTGGGTAGAATTTGCTATAAGTATAGAGTATTCGCCGCAATTTTCACGCAGTTGAGATGAAACTCCAAGGGGAAACCTGCGACGCAAGGGTTTGGATTCATATTATTTAATGCAAACATTCACATAGAAACACCCAAGACGCAACGCAACGCAACGCAACGCAACGCAACGCAACGCAACGCAACGCAACGCAACGCAACGCAACGCAAGAGTTTTCAAACTCCAAACTTTATCATTGCGTTGCATGCGAAGAGGAAGAATTCTTCTTCTTTTCTCTATGCATTGACTATGAATTCAATAAGAAACGATCGCAGTGCAAGATTTTACAGGCCTGCTGTACATGCATGCTCTTCTATTTGGCCTTGCAGTGCAGCGCCATCTCTAATCTCCCTCAAGAGGTTATGAGTCTCCTTGCGAATCCTTCTTTGATTTAATTAATGTAACTATCATCTGCGTCTATATTTCTTGGTTCTGATAAATCGAAGACGTTGAAAGATAATTCTTAATTCATTAAATATGTAGCTTTATCACTTTCTGCAGTCTCTATGCTTGTACTATTTTCAATAATTTTGAATGAGCAATTATTGTGCCGTCACTGCCGCGAGCGTCAGTTTTTAGTATGTAATTTTTATAACACATTTATTTGTAAAATATTGAGTGGATTTTCTTATGTGGTATTGTTGGTTTTGTTATTCAGTTTGTAGCTTGCGAAGCGCTTGGAAGATATTCGCATGTAACTTACATATCTAGATACCCGTACCAACTTCTTGCGTTTCGCTTGCGATTGCATTGTGAATGGCGTTCCTTGCGTCTGCGCTTATGCTACGTTACGTCTGCGCTTGCATCTCATTGGGAATGTACGAGGGGCATACTGAAAGTCATGAGCAACACTGTTTTACAATCTTAATATTTATTTTTAAGCCAAACCAAATACATCATCATAATCTATAGACTTTCTTTCACTTTTCGACATAGTCTCCATTGTTTTGCACACATTTTTCCCATCGTTCTACAAGTTTGAAAATGCCCTTGTGATAGAACTCCGTTCCAGCTGCCCGCAGACCCTGACGCACTGCTTTCCGAATATCCTCCAGCGTCTCGTAGCGTTGGCCACGCATCTGCTCCTTCACAGAACCGAAAAGATGGTAGTCGGAGGGTGCCAAGTCGTAGCATAACAGTGTTAACGAATAGATTTGATTGTTGAAGTGTAATTACTTGGATTCTTCAAGGATTTATTGTACGCCCAAGTATTAGGTATCGAGTTGGGTAATTGCTTTGGTGGCTGAGAGAGAGAGAGAGAGAGAGAGAGGGAGAGACAGCTAAATTCCCACGATTAGTAGGCCCATGGTTATCATGTATTTAAATCTTTAGAGCCGTTTTTTTAACAAATCTGATGTGTACAATTCACATGACTTTATCTACATCTTTGCAACAAATTATTCTTAAAAAGCTTATACTTCTTTTTACTTTATGCTAATCAGAAAAAATTAGCATAAATAGTCTTATTACTTGCTTCCTTGAAAGTAGCAGCGAAATAATAGAGTACTATAGGTTAAAGTGACAGTCAAAAGCTGGTTGCTATGTGACTGATGTTCCTTTGTTTGTATGGACACGAGTTGACAAATTCCTGTATGAGGAAGGTAGGTTTTTCAAAGCAGAAACCAAAAACAAGGAATATCTGAAAAACGATGAACCCCACGAAAATAATATATGTAACATAAATTGTGTGTTTTAACGTGTTATACTTTTTTCGTGCAATAAGCTTTTGTCCATTTCTTACGGTTTAGCAGTTATTCAAAATTCCGTAAAATTCATCCAGAATAAAGTACTCTTCAGAGACTATTTAAAAAATTCAAGATATACATTTTACTAGTCAGGTAAATATCTTTAATCAAAATCGTTAGAGTCATTTTTTAGAAAAATCAAACATTTCGAAAAAAGTTCCATGTACAGGGTAGTTAAGGGTGAGGGGATTTTTCTCAAAACCTTCATGTTGCATCCCTGGAAGATATTAAACTTAAATACCAAGTTTGGTATTTTACCGACTTTTCGTTTTTGAGTTATCGTATTCACAGTCCATGAACACACACACTTGTTTCTGAAAATGCTCTTTTTGGATTCAGGGGACCCTAAAACATATATTTCGGTGAAATCTCGGTATTGAATTTTTCTGTGGAGTGCAATACTTTCTCAATACACTATATACATAGTACATGTATAGAAACTAAATATAGTAAGTTTCGAAAAATGTTCCTTTTAGAGGGTAGTTTCTGATGGGGGCATTTTCCTGAGAATATTCTTATCTCATCCTTCGAGCACGCGTCGATGATTGTTATTGCTAATAAATTTAATGGTTGTCTGGATTCATTAATGCATGTGTCTCTGATCTATACTTTTCGTAAAGTTTCCCCCAATGTTGCCCATATTGCATGCACAACATTTAAATTGAATTTACGCTAAGGTATAGATTTTATATGCACGAACACCATCCAGAAAGAGACAGAGCATAACGAAAGACATCAACATAGAACTTTATTTACAAAGTTATAGTACTTTACTCTATTTGTCAACGCAATCTCCATTCTGTCGAGACATTTATTGTCACGTGGTACCAGTTTTTCAATGCCGATGTTATACTTTTCTACCGTCAAAGAACTTATTCGCTTTTTTGAATGCACAAAATGTGTAGCCAATCGAATATTATAGGCAAATAACGCAGTGTATAGTGATAATGCAATGAACAGGTCTTCAGTGAGGAAATGGAGCTTAATTTATAAATAATCAAGGAAGAACCAGTGTGTGGAAGTTCATTAATCGTTATGGAGGAGTTGAAAGAATGTTGATAAAGAATTAAGAAAAACAGGTGTTTCACTTAGCACCTGTATGTGACTTTTAGATGGAAACAAATTTCCCAGCCATGAAGACATCAAAGTGGCAGTGACATCTTGGCTCGGATCTTTAGCGTGTACATCTGCATTTAAAAATCGGTACCACGTGACAGTAAATACCTTGATAGCAATGACAATTACGTTGAGAAATGGAGGTAGTGTAACTTTGTAAATAAGGTTTTATGTTGATAACTTTCGTTATTATTCAGTTATGCCAATTCGTTCGTTACTTTCTGGATGAGCCTCATATTTAGAAGTGCCTTTTGCAATCCCAAACGAAATTAAATTATCACTGAAATCCAGGACATTGTAAAAAAATCTGGTGTGTTCCATTCACATGACTTTCTCTATATCTCTGTAACAAATTATTCTATTTACATCATCTAATCGAGAAAAAATTAGCAGCAATAGTCTTATTACTTGATTCCTTGTTAGTAGAAGCGAAATAAGGGGGTATTATAGGTTAAAATGATAGCTGAAAGCTGGTTGCTATGTGACTGAAGTTCCTTCGTTTATATGGACACGAGTTCACAAAGTCCTGTATGAGAAAAGTTAAATTTTTCGAACCTGAAAACAAAAACAAGGAATATCTCAAAAACGATCAACTCCACGAAAAAATATGTATATAACATAAATTGTGTGTTTTAAAGTGCTCTACATTTGTTGTGAGGTAAGTCTTTGTCGATCTCTTACGGTTTAGCAGCTATACAAAATTCCGTAAAATTCGTCTGAAATAAAGTAGCCTTCAGAGACTATTCCCAAAAATTTCAAGATATCCATTTTATTTGTCAGGTAAACACTTTTAATATATGCTATTTTAATCAAAATCGTTAGAACCATTTTAGAGAAAATAAAAAATTTCGAAAAATGTTCCATGTAAAGGGTAGTTGGGGATGGGGGGTGTTTCTTGAAAATCTTCATGTCACATCCCTTGAAGATACCAAACGTAAATACCAAGTTTGGTATTTAACAGTCTTTTCGTTTTGTGAGTTATGCTGCCTACACGCACACAGACACACACACGGACATTTTTAAACATGTTTTTTTTTTTTTTTTTTTTATTCAGGGTGTCTCAAAACATGTGTTTCTGGTGAAATCTCGGTATTGTGTTTTGGGTGTATTACAATACTTTCTAAATGCTATGTACATTGTACGTGTAGAGAAAGTAAAAGCTGGTGTTGCACTTTGGACACCGTGCAAGATTGTTTGGATGAAAAGATTTCCCAGCCAAAGTCACATCTTGGATCGGATCTTTAGCGATGAGTTGAAGAACCGATACCACGTGGCAATAAATATCTCGATAGCAATGACGATTACATTGAGAAATTGAGTAAGGTAAATAAAGTTTTGTGTTGATAACTTTCGTTATTGTTTAGTAAATGTCGTTTTTCACTTTCTAGGTGGCCCTCATATTTGGAAGCGCCTTTTGCAATCCCAAACGAAATAAAATTATCACTGAAATGCAGGACATTGTAAAAAAACGCTGGTCGACCGTGACCGACCCTATCGAATTGGTGCAGCTGTGGATGAAATCCGGGGATTTGCCATGACTTTGTTCGGCGACGAAAGCATTGAAAACATTGTTTGAACCCGTGGGGATTGGAATGAAATCACTTTCTGTCAGAGCTGAGGGGACCGGATGAAAGAGCAGACCGGCAAAGAGATCACAAAGCATTAGCATGTAATGAAACCAAGAGTCAACCAACCCTGCTCACCTTTGTAGCAGATGAAATACTCGTGTTGACAGGAACTGGCTTCCTGGTTAATGATTGTCGACACTCCAACCTTCAACTTCATACCCAAATATTGACCTATTTATTGATTAATAATTACTTTCTTTGGAAAAACTCATGTTCCGTTCATTATTTTATTTACAAATAGCTGTTACCAAAGATTATTTCTCTATGTACATCATGGCAGTCGAGATAAATACAGTAACACCCAAAAACTTCCGAACCGCTGCGGTGTGTTTTTCCACGGAAACATAACACTCAGCTGCTCTACACAAGGTCACGGTGCTGACTTGTTTTTCTCTGTTCTGAAAGTGTAGTATTGAGCTGGCGGTTCGGACGTTTCAGAATCAACCGGTGTTAGCAGAAATGGTCTTAATACTTCTTGAAAGGAAGTATTAAGACAGTCAAATCCTTTAAAAGTTATGTGAACAATTGAATGCTGGTTTGCTTTGCACTGCAGCAGTAAAACAAAAGAGAATCCAAACAAAAGGTGAGTTACTGTTTTAGAAAAGTTATGTATTTATTTACATTTGAAACCAATAACAAGGAATGTTTAGGAAATCGTTAACTCCACAAAAAATGTATTCATAGATTGTGTGCTTTAACTCGTACAAAAAAAATTCGTTTATACAGGTTTTCGAGTCCTATATATCCATAAAGAATCTGTGCGCGAGTGTGTGTATCTGTGTGTGCATGTGAACACAATGAGTCAAAAAGTCGTAAAATACCAACCTTTATATTTAAGTTTCCATTTTCCAAGGATATGACAAAGATTTTCAAGAAAATCCCCCATCCAAGCTACCCTTTCCATGGAACATTTATCGAAACTTTCGATTTTATAAACATTGGCCTTTAAAATTCTGATGAAAATGCTGTATGTTAAAGATATTTAGATGAAAAATAAAAATGTATATCCTTAATTTCTGAATGAATTTTGCGTAATTAGTAAACCGTAAAAGATAGACAAAAACTAGTATACATAAAATGTAGAGCTTGCTAAAACACACAATTTATGTTATATACATTTTTTCGTGAAGCTGACCGTTTTTGAGATATTCCTTTCAGCTTTAAAATACTTAAGCTTTTCTCATACGGGAATTTGTCATCTCCTGTCCATACAAACAAAGGAATTTCAACCACATGGCAAGCAGCTTTTAAAAGATTTGACTGTCGATTTAACCTAGTGTATACCCTTATTTTCCTTCTACTTACAAGGAAGCAGGTAATGAGAATGTTACTGCCAATTTTTTCTCGATTAGCATTAATTAAATTGATGAATAAGCTTTTTAATAATAATTTGTTGCAAAGATGTAGAAAAAGTCATATGAATAGAACATATAAGATTTTTCTAAGGCGCTAATAGTGTTAAGAGTTACGGCGCCCTACAATCTCGCTCCCCATACACTCTCTCTCTCTCTCTCTCTCTCTGTCTACTCTCTCTCTCTCTCTCTCTGCCGGACTGTGTAGTAAACAACTGGAATTTCACATAAGAAAGATCTCGAGAACGATGGGAGGGTTTTTATCCCAACCCATGTAAACGATTGTAGGGGAGATCTGCGGTCTCTATTTCTCCGGCTTCCTCTGCTCAGCAGGTGATATTTCCTAACTAATTTTATCTCAGGGTGCTTGTGGGTGAGGCATATATTAAACAACACTGCGTATCGTCTTTATGCTTGAATTTATTATTTAAAGGTTTAACGGACTGCTAGCTTGTTTCCTTACAAAATATATGTCCATTCATAACCTTCCAACCACATAAATAAATTTATCAGGAGCCTAATCTGACTATCTGCACATCGTTCCTCTCCACTTAAGCACATGGACGTGAACACAGCACAATCATAGTACCTAAGAGTAACTTAAGAGAGTAAGAGTCAGAGTAACATAAGAGTAAGAGATAAGAGGTACGCTCTCTCTTTTATACTGCCACTGGCTGACGCCAACCTTCGCGCCATAAAATGTAACAATATCTTTGAATTGTTTTGGTTGTGTTTAACGCCCGCTTTAACTACTTATGGCACCGCAGGCGGTGACACTGATGATACATGAATGAAGATGGAGCACCGGTGGAATGCGATGGCGGGGGAAACCGGAGAAAACCCGCCCCAGCGCCGCTTTGTCCACCAAAAATCTCACATGTGGTCGCTTGGGATTGAGAGACGAATGGTCTAACCACTCGGCTACGGCGCGTCCCCAATATCTTTGGTTGGTCCCTTGGTAGCATCACTTTACATGCTATGAGAATAAACTGTGTCAGGTTTTGCTGGCATCGCGTCCGCATGACGCGTTTGGGAAAACGCAATGCTCCCCTCTCACTTTAACTTCCTTCTTACCTCGTTTATTTCTCCAATGCCCTATGTTTCCTGGAGGACATGTCAGTCCGCTTGTTTCACTCATTTCTATCTCTTTTCTTGTCTTTCTATTTTCTATTTTCTTTATATTATTTAGCCTAAACCTGTGCTGGTTGGTGGACTGTTTCCTGGAATTAAGTTAGCTCACCTTTGCCTTAATTACCAAAGTTATAACTCGCTTTTATACATGTTTCTACTACTAAATATTTAAAGCCATTTTACATTGCTTTCTATACAAATATAGTATTATGTACAATTCCATTTTTATATAGCTTTGTGAGCATCTGGTATGTCCTCCTACACGATACATCACGAATAGAAGAACATAACGTCTATGAAGACGAAGATGATAAATATGGAAGTTAAAAATGCATCCAAAGCCAATTAGTAATCTTTTAGAGAGGTCAAAGAATAATGAATTTAGATACTGACACAAAACAAGTGACGTAGGCAGAAAACTTACATTACCTACTTCATTAACCAGCATTTCAACTTCAGTAGGAAGTAAAACTGAAACATAGGGTTCAGCTGATCAAAAGCGCGCCCTCAAAGGCTAAGAAGCCCTTACTACAGTAAAGGCTAATGAACTCATTGTTCAGCTGTCAGTCTCGACCTCCAGAGGCAGCTGTGAAGCAGGTCTTTGTGCGCCACTTGACTGACCATATCCCTTTACTGCTCTAGGGGGATTCTGAGCTTACATTCTCTCTTCAGTGCCATAGATCCTTAAACATATTTAAGGTTGTATATTTGTGAAATTTGGAAAATCCACACTATATAAGACATTTTATTGAAATTTATACCAATTATTATACACAATAATAGTGATATTTCTGTCAAGTATCAACATTCTTGTTTGCTTGGTTATTTAAATAATAATTTTACTGCCTAACCTCATTGTTCTAATAAAAATAACCCACCTACGCATTTTACTTTCTCTACACGTACTATGTACATGGTGTATAGAGAACTGTTGTAATGCATCAAAAAATTCGATAACGAGATTTCACCGGAAATACATGTTTTCAGACACCCTGAATCCAAAAAAAAAAAAGCATTTTTAGAAAAATATTCGTGTGTGTGTCTGTCTGTCTGTATGTATGTGTGTCTGTCTGTGGGCAGCATAGCTCAAAAACGAAAAGTCCGTTAAAAACCAAACTTGAAGATTTTCAAGAAAATCCCCCACCCCCAAAAATCTCAAAATCTTCGTGTCGCATCCCTGGAAGATACTGAACTTAAATACGAAGGATGGTATTTTACCGACTTTTCGTTTTTGAGTTATCGTGTTCACAGACACACGGACACACTGACACACACATGGACCTTTTTCTGAAAATACTTTTTTTGGATTCAGGGGACCCTAAAATATATATTTCCGGTGAAATCTCGATATAGAATTTTTGGGTGGAGTGAAATATCGTATATTAAAGATATTTACCTGAAAAATAAAATGTATATTCTGAATTTTCTGAGAATAGCCTCTGAAGACTACTTTATTCTCGGAGGATATTACGGAAATTTGCATAACTGCTAAACCGTAAGAGATGGACAAAAACTTACCACACAAAAAATGTAGAGAACGTTAAAACACACAATTTATGTAATATACTTTTTTCGTGGAGATAATCGTTTTTTAGATATTCATGTTTCTGGTTTCAGCTTTGAAAAACATACTTTTCTCACTCAGGAATTTGTCAACTCCTGTCCATACAAACAAAGGAACGTCAGTCACATAGCAACCAGCTTTTAACTATCACTTTAACCTATGGTACTCCCATATTTCGCTTCTACTTATAAGGAAGCATGAATTAAGACTATTTCTATTAATTTTTTCTCGATTAGCATGAAGTAAATAGAAGCATAAACTTTTAATAATAATTTGTAGCAGAGATGTAGAGAAAGTCATATGAATGGGTCACATCAGATTTTTTCTTTATAATAAATAAATGAATTTATGAACGTTTAGATACAAGAATAATTTTGGATTTTTTAGTTAAAATACCAAAATAACACCTCAGATTTTACATATTCATAACTATCATGGAACAGACGCCATTTCAGATTTCCAGCGTTATGCAAGTCTCTAACTTTTGAGTAATCCACGCAAGCTTCATTAAAACATTTTTTAATTCAAGCCATCGCATCCTCATCTTTATTATTCTTGATTCTTTTAAAAACTAATCTTTATGAAATATTTTACTTCATAAAAAATAGAACATGAAATAATCTTATTATAATTCCTCTTTTAATAAAAATTGCTTGTGCAGTCTTACACGCTAGTAAAACGCCTGCCATTTGCAATGCCAATAACCTCTTGTGTTTTCTTTATTTCATTCTTTCTTTCTTATCTGAAATGCACTCACCAATCACGCACATTTCCATTAACAAGCAAGAATTAAAACTTGCATGTGATGTAAATTTAAGCACCACACGAAGCCGCTTTTTTGTAGGTAAAGTCGCTATTTACACCGGAGTTTTATCGAATTTGTCGGAAGCTCGCGTGATGTCATTGGCTGACTTTGCTGTTTCTTCGAAAGAACACCTCACGCAAGTTATAGTGCTGATCAATGACTTCAGATTCTTGGAAAATACGGCTTCGTTAAGTTTTAAAGCTAATCTCTCGCTTGACGCTGATATTTTACTGGACGCTAAAATCCGCAAATGCTGTTTTTACTTTTCCTAGACGTACATAGAGAAGGTATTGTATTGCACTCAACATTTCGATACCGAGATTTCACCGGAAATTTATTATTTGAGACCCCCAAAATCCAAGAAAAGCGTTTTTGAAAAATGTCCGTGTATCTGAGAGTAAGATAGATAATTATCCTTATTTAGTTGAATTAAATAAGAAGCAAATTAATTTTAATCAGTTTCGAACTGGTGCACACACATTTTTAATAAATTTTAAGATTTCAGTTTAATTCTGTTAAATGTAGTAAATGAAGTACAAGATCAGCAATTTTTGTGTGTGCGTGTGTGTGGGGGGCAGCATAGCTCAAAAACGAAATTTGGTATTTAAGTTTAGTATCTTCCAAGGATGCGGCACGACGGTTTTCAAGAAAATCCCCCCACACAAGGAAAAAATTTTGAAATGTTTGATTTTCTCCAAAATGGCTCTAATGATTTTAATTAAAATATTGTATACATATTAAAGATATTTACATGTAAAATTCTGGTTGAATTTTGTGGAATTAAACCGTAAGATATATACAAAAACGTACCTGACAAAAAATGCAGAGTTCGTTAAAACACACAATTTTTATTCTATACACTTTTTCGTGGAGTTGGCCATTTTTAAGATATTCGTGTTATTGGTTTCAGTTTGAAAATACTTTATTTTCACATACGGGAATTTTTCGGCTCCTGACAATGCAAAAAACGGATTTCTTCCAAACCGCAAACAGACTTTGAAGGATTTGAGTATCGTTTTAGGCTAGTGTGTTTTATTATTTCTCTTCACTTACAACAAAGCATTTCTGCTAATGTTTATCTCAATTAGCATGAAGTAGTCAGAAGAATGAGCTTTTTAACAGTAATTTGTTATAGAGATGCAGAGAAAGTCATGTGAATGGAATACATCAGATTTTTAGAGAAAGGTGTGTGTGTGTGTCTGTCTGTGTCTGACTATGACCAGCATAGCTCAAAATCGAAAACACCGTCCAAGAATGCGACACGAAGATTTTCAAGAAAATCTCCCCACCCCCAAACTACCCTTTACATGGAACATTTTTCGAAAGTGTTGATTTTTTCAAAAATGCTGTAACGATTTTGATTAAAATACCTTGTGTGTAAGATATTTTTATGACAAATGAAATGTGTTTCTTGAATTCTCTGGTAATAGCTTCTGAAGACCTTTTCATTCTGGATGACTTAAATAACTGTCAAAACTAAAAAATACACAAAAACTTACTACACAAAAAATGTAGATCTCATTACAACACACAATTTAGGTCATATACATTCTTTTTAGGGTTAACCTTTTTCGAGATATTTCGGATTATTGGCTTCAATTTTAGCCACGAAGTTTTCTCAAACAGGAAGACATCTTCCTTGTCATTTCTCGTTTGTTTATTCCTGGCAAGCAAAGGTGTTCGAATTTCAATTGCTATACATAGCGACCGGCTTTTATAGGACGAGACAATCGCTTTAGTCTGTGCATTTTCTTATTTTCCTTCTACTTACAAGGAAGCTAATAATAAGACTAATTCTGCTTATGTTTATCTTGATTAGCATGTTGTATATAACAGATTAATGTTTTCACATTATGTGAATGGAACACAGGTTTTTTCCCCTTCTGCTTACAAGGAAGCAAGTTATAAGGACAAGCTCTGCTAATGTTTATGTCGTTTTTCATGAAATATATAGAAAAATAAGCTTTGTAACAATAATTTGGTTCAGAGCTGTAGAGAAAGTCATGTGAACGGAACAAATATGATTTTTGTCATAGAGTTGACCGTTTCTAAGACATTCCTTGTTATTTGTTTCAGTTTTAATATAATTATATTTTTCTCAGACAGGAAGTGTCCGTTTTTCTTGTGTTCCACTCCTGGCCAACCATAGGAGCCAATTCAGCTCCACTATTAAAGCGCCATTGCAAAGGCTGAGATTAGGCAATTTCAACCAATCGTGGTCATCTGACTGGAAGGATTTTGTCGAAACATCTTATCGCAGCTGATGTTCATTCCTTTGAAATCTTGACGCACCTGGTTCATTTGTTTAATCTCCTGTCTTGGTTATTTGTGACAAAGTGACAATCCAGGCAGCCAACTTTCACTTTTAATAACCGTCAGTTCCACAATTGTACTTTCAATTAATTCAGTTACACTATAATCTATTTAGTTAAAAAAAGAGTGAAAATAATAATTAATTGTGTTTCTTATGTATGAGATGAATGCAATAATCTCAAATAAAATATCGTGCTTCCATTTCATGCATTGCTTATTAATGGCAGAAATAGAATAATTGTTCCCTATTTCTATTGTTGCAATCGATATTTGTACATTGGGTGTAGGCCCAGTCGGTCATATCATAATTCAGGAGGCAGTGATGAAAGAAAAAAAAATCTGATGTGTTCTATTCACATGACTTGCTCTACATCTCTGCAACAAATTATTGTTAAAAAGCTTATGCTTGTATTTACTTCATGGTAATCGTGAAAATATTGTAGAATTAGTCTTATTACTTATTTTCTTGTAAATAGAAGCGAAATAAGGGAATACCATAGGTTAAAGTAATAGTCAAAAGTTGGTTGCTATTAACTAAAGATCCTTTGTTTGTATGCACAGGAGTTGACAAACTCCTGTATGAGAAAAGTATAGTTTTTTACAGCTGAAACCAAAAACAAGAAATATCTAAAAAACGATCAACTCCACGAAAAAAATGTATGCCACATAAATTGTGTGTTTTAAGGTGCTCTACATTTTTTGTATTGTAAGTTTTTCTCCATTTCTTATAGTTTAGCAGTTATGCAAAATTTCGTAAAATTCATCCAGATTAAGTAGTCTTCAGAGGCTATTCCCAGAAAGTTCAAGATATATATTTTATTTGTCAGGTAAATATCTTTAATATACGAAATTTTAATCAAAATCTTTTGAGCCATTTTTAAGAAAATCAAAATTTTCGAAAAAAGTTCCATGTAAAGGGTAATTTGGAGTGGGGGGATTTTTCTCAAAATCTTCGTGTCGCATCCCTGGAAGATACTAAACTTAAATGCCCAGTTTGGTATTTTAGCGACTTTTCGTTTTTGTATTGTCGTTTTCACAGACACACGGGCACACACACATGGACCTTTTTTGTGTAAATTCTTTTTTTGGATACAGGGGACCCTAAAACATATATTTCCGGTGAAATCTCGGTATCGAATTTTTGGGTGGAGTGCAATATCTTCTCTGTAAACTATGTGCATAGTAAGTATAGAGAAAGTAAAAACACATTCGGTAAATAAACATGGTCGAATGCCTTATCTACCATTTGAGAACTAATGTAATACAACCATAACCTGATAAAATCTTCCTTCCTATATATTATTACTTATTAAGTCTACTTCACTGGATTGTGTTATCAGATACATCTCTGCGTTCATCTCTTAGGGCAATTCACTCCCGTCGTTTCGCTCCGGTTGTGAATTATCGACTAGATAAAATACTTTACTCTATTACTTATATGATTATGATAATCGCATAACAATAGTTTTTAAAACATTTGACTATCGTCTTAGCTTAGTTCATTCTTTTAGTTTCCTTCTACTTATAAGGAACTAATTACAATCTACTGATGTTTATCTCGATTAGCATGGTGTAGAAAGAAGAAGAATCTATTATAACAAGTCTGTTTGTAGAACAGTTAGTCATGTTGAATGTAACACATCAGATTTTTAATTTCTCTATACGCACTATGTACATAGTGTATAGAGAAGGTATTGCACTCCACCCAAAAATTTGATACCGAGATTTCACCGGAAATATATGTTTTAGGGTCCCCGGTATCCAAAAAAAAAAAAAAAAACATTTTCACAAAAAGGTCCGTGTGTGTGTGTGTGTGTCGTGTGTCTGTGAACACGATAACTCAAAAACGAAAAGTCGGTAAAATACCAAACTCGGTATTTAAGTTTAGTATCTTCAAGAGATGCGACACGAAGATTTTGAAAAAAAAAAATCCCCCCACCCCAAACTACCCTTTACATGGAACTTTTTTCGAAATTGTTGATTTTTTTAAAAATGGCTCAAACGATTTTGATTAAAATCTCGTATATTAAAGATATTTACCTGGCAAATAAAATGTATATCTTGAATTTTCTGGGAATAGCCTCTGAAGACTATTTTATTCTGGAGGAATTTTACTGAATTTTGAATAACTGCTAAACCGCAAGAGATGGAGAAAAACTTGCTCTACGAAAAATGTAGAGCACGTTAAAACACACAGTTTATGTTATATACATTTTTTTCGTGGAGTCATCTTTTTTTAGTCATTCCTTGTTTTTGGTTTCTGCTATGAAAACTTATGCTGTTCTCATATAGGAATTTGTCAACAGCTTCCATACAAACAAAGGAACTTCAGTGACATAGCAACCAGCAAGGAACAAAGCAAACATAGCAACAACGTCCCAAGTATTAAGACTATTTCTGCTATTTTAGTCTGATTAACATGAAGTAAATACAAGTATAAGCTTTTTAAGAGTAATTTGTTGCAGAGATGTAGAGAAAGTCATGTCAGATTTTTCTTTACACTTTTCAGTCACTGGAGTTCTGTAGACCTATGTACGAGCAAAGACATCTTGTAATCTCATATTCTGCAGCTATTCATTTGTTCGTGACGGCCGGAGGGGTGGCTTGTGTGGTGTGAAATCTTCGCCAGTAACCTGTGATTTTTGTCGTCGCAGGCAGAATAGGCTCGTTTTCTCGCGCGCGTTTCTTATTAGCTCCTGTATTCAAGCGTACACCAGCGCTCTGGCCGTGTAATTTTGTGCTGCAATGTTTACATTACAATGTAGTGGAAGCTGGTTGAGATATCTTACTGCCTTCAGGCTTTTACCAGCAGAGCCAGCAAAAAAAAAAATCTCATGAGCCAAGAGTGCTGATAATGCTTTCTTTTCAGCTGCTTGCGCGAAATTTGTGTGTCTTCTATGCGTTTGAGTCGATTTTGTATCACAAATAAAAATCTGACTTGTTCCAATCACATGACTTTCTCTACATCTAGATAAACTTTTTGTTTTCGAGGTATGCAGTCCACACACACACACACAAGTCGCCCTCCGTGGTGTAATGTTTACCATGCTAACTTCATATACCCAAGGTCGCGGGTTCAAACCCAGCGGAGGACGGTGGATTTTTTTCGGGTGTAAAAATTCTTAGCATGGCTTCCTTCGGAAGGAAAGTAGAGCCGTTGGTCCCGTTTCGTAGATTTACGGCACGTAAAAGAACCTCAAGCCTGATAGAGAGGTCTCTGAGCAAAATTAAACGGTCTTTCATGCCCAACTTAGAATGGGATGCTGAGAACCACAGTAGTTTAAGAGCATCCATAAATAACACGCCATTTACATTTTTTTACACATATTTTCTAAAAATGGTTTTTTCGGACTCAGGGGATCTTAAAACAGAGGCATCGAATTTTGGGTGGAATACAATACCTTCTCTATTTACTTGTACATACGGTCTAGAGAAAGTAAAAATACTCCTGAATCATTAATAAAATTCCTTTAGTTTCTTAATTTACATTTAAAACATTTTAAGGTTCATTATAACCTATCTTTCGTCTCTAGAAGAAAGAATGAAATGGATCGCTTTTAATATAAATCTTAAAATAAAGTAGAGAAGAATAGCTTATATAAATATATGTTAATGAAGAATGGGTGTGGAAAGTTATGACATATATCAGATATATATCTCTACACTGAAAATATTCCAAGCCAATCAGCAATTTAGTCCTAAATATTTGCTTTTATATCTGTATTATTAAAATTTTTTGAGCGCAATTCCAACTGTTTCGCTTTGTAACCTGAAATTATCTGAAAGTGCATGAAAGTTAATGAGGAAGATTTGAATAAAGAACTTTCTTTAGAAGCATTATCAAGATCTCTCTCAGCGCAGATGATTTTTGTGATGAATTACCTCACTTTGGACTTCACTCCTCCAGTGTTAATGGATCTTACCATGGACAAAGCCCTTCCATATTTATGTCCCTTTAGGAGAGTACTGCAGATCCTCATAGTCTCTTGGGAGTATTGGCCTGAAGATTATATAATTTCGTTTCCTGTGACAAGAGAACATTCTGTTCACTATCTCAATGTAGCCAATTTAAATTGCACAAGTGAAAACTTAAAGGTGTTAGAGGTTTTCCTTACCAAGTGTTTTAACCTGAAATGCCCTATTTTCAATTTCTGTACTCCTTGTATAACAGAGAAAATGTTGCATTCCATCAAAAATTCAAATCGAGAATTCACCGGAAATAAAACTTTTGAGATTACCTGATTCCATAAACATTATTTTACTGTCTATGTACAAAGATGATGTAGTAGGTAAAAAATCTGATGTGTTCTATTCACATGGCTTTCTCTATATCTCTGTAACAAATTATTGTTAAAAACTTGTGCTGCTATCTACTTCATGCTATTCGAGATAAACATAAGCAGAAATGCTTTTTTATAAGTAGGAGAAAAATAGGGAATACACTCGGTTAAAACAATAGTCAAATATTTTAAAAGCTAGCTGCCTTGTGGATGAAGTGTTTTAAAGCTGAAACCAATAACAACGAATATCTAAAAATGGTCAACTCCACGAAAAAAAAACAACCAAAAAAACAAAAACAAATATATATGAAATAAATTGTGTTTCAACGAGATCTTATTTTTTTTTTTTTTTTTTTTTTTGCTGTTGTTGATCGATCGCTTACGGTTTATTAACTATGCAAAATCCAGCAAAATTCATCCAGAATAAAGAGGTCTTTAGGGACTATTCCCAGAAAATTCAAGATATACATGTTATTTGTCAGGTAAATATCTTTAATATACGGTATTTTAATCAAAATCGTTAAGGCAATTTTAAGAAGATCAAAAATTTCGAAAAAAGGTTCTTGTAAAGAGTAGTTTGGGGTGGGGGATTTTTCTCAAAATCTTCGTGTCGCATCCCTGGAGGATATCTACTAAACTTGAATACCAAGTTTGGTATTTTACCAAATTTTCGTTCACAGACACACGGACACACACACACGTGGACCTTTTTCCGAAAATGCTTTTTTTAGTTAAAGGGGACCCTAAAACATATATTTCCGATAAAATCTCGGTATCAAATTTTTGGGTGGAGAGCAATACCTTCTCCATACACTATGTACATAGTGCGTATAGAGAAAGTAACAAGGAAACACCCAACGGGTATCGAACCCCGACTTCCCGAATGCCGGTCCTACACGAAACATCTGAGCCACCTGGCTCGATGTAAAATTGAAGAAAAAACAATTTCAAAACTGGAAATGTGACACGTGCTGTGCGGCCGTTAAAGGGGAAACCAGATAAAGCAGGAGAGGGGACAACTGTGTCAGGCTTCCTAAAGAAGGCAAGATATTTGAAATGCAGATTCTAAGGAAAAAGTTACATATACAAAGATGATTGCTCAACAAATGCAGAAACATAAATAAGCAGCCACTTTCTTCCGTGTAACTGCTGTTTGAAAGAAAATTCTGGAGAATTCCCATTAAAGCTGACTGCATAAGGCTGGAACGACTTTTAACGGAACTCTGGAAGAAAAAAAGTCTGTTAAAAGGTTTTACAGCCATTTTTATTCTTTATATCTCCACAATTTATGTTTTTAGGCACTTTTTTTGAAGGACGCTATACATTTAGAGAGAGTCATTAAGGGTTTTATATATTGCTAATTCGAATTTTTTACGTAATTGTAGATTTCCAAGGAATATTTACTATGTTGGCATAATAATATTTTTAAATCATTACTCTTTGCTAATAGTTTATGTACATACCCGGAAATATCAGAGCAGCTATGGCATATAAGGTGTTTATATTTTCTCTACATAGTAAATGCCACGTAGGTAGGTAGAGAAGGTATTGCACTCCACCCAAAAATTACATTACGAGATTTAATTTCTCTACACGTACTATGTACGTAGTGTTTAGAGAAGGTATTGTATTGCACCCAACATTTCGAAACCGAGATTTCACCGGAAATACATGTTTTGGGTTCCCCTGAATCCAAAAAAAGCATTTTTAGAAAAAGATTTGCGTGTGTCTTTTTTTTTTTTTTTTTTTTTGGTAGTGTTTAATGCCCGCTTTTACTACTCTGGCACCCAGGCGATGACACTGCTGATAGATGAAGATGGAGCTCCGGTGGAATGTGATGGTGGGGGAAACCAGAGTACCCGGAGAAAACACGCCCCTGCGCCGCTTTGTCCACCACAAATCTCACATGCGGTCGCTTGGGTTCGAACCAGGGCCGTCTAGGTGAGAGGCGAATAGTCTGACCACTCGTGTGTGTGTCTGTGACAGCATAGCTCAAAAACATAGTACCAAACTTGGTCTTCAAGTTTAATATCTTCCAAGGATGCAACATGAAGTTTGTAACAAAAATCCCCCCCCCTCTCCACCGCAAACTTCCCTTTACATGGAAAAATTTTCGAACATTTTTATTTTCTCAAAAATGGCTGTTAACGATTTTGATGAAAACATCCTATATTAAAGATATTTACCTGACAAATAAAATGTATACTTTGAATTTTCTGGGAACAGCCTCTGAAGACAACTTTATTCTGGATGAATTTGACGGAATTTTGCATAACTGCTAAACCGTAAGAGATGGACAAAAACTTACCGCACAAAAAATGTAAAACACCCATTAAAACAAACAATTTATGATATATACATCTTTTTTTTTGTAGAGTTGATCGTTTTGAGATATTTCTTGTTTTTGGTTTCAGCTTTGAAAAACTTATATTTTTCTCATACAGGAATTTGTCAACTGCTGTCCATACAAACAAAGGAACTTCAGTCACATAGCAACCAGCTTTTGACTAACACCTTAACCTATGGTGCTCCCTTATTTCGCTTCTACTTACAAGGAAGCAAGTAATAAGACTATTTCTGCTAATAATAGAAGCATAAGCTTTTTAACAATAATTTGTTACAGAGATGTAGAGAAAGTCATGTGAATGGAACACATCAGATTTTTTTTAAATGTTACTGTTTGCTGATATTTTATGTGCATGCCCAGAAATATCATTGTAGCTATGGCGTATAAAAGGTGTTGTATTCCACCCAAAAAATCGATACCGAGATTTCACCGGAAATACATGTTTTAGGTCCCTTGAATCCAAAAAAAGCTTTTTTAGAAAAAGGTCCACGTGTGTATGTGTGTGTGTGTGTGTGTGTGTGTGTGGATAGCATAGGTCAAAAACGAAAAGGGCATTAAACACAAAACTTGGATTTAAGTTTAGTATCTTCCAAGGGTGCGACATGAAGATTTCGAGGAAAATCCCCTCACCCCAAACTACCCTTTACATGGAAAACATTTTGAATTTACTTATTTTTCTCAAAAATGACCAACAATTTTGATTAAAATACTGTATATTAAATATATTTATATAAAATAAGTAAATAAATAATTATTTATGAAAAATAAAATGCATATGTGTAGTTTTCTGGCAATATCCTCTGAAGATATCTTTATTCTGGATGCATTTTGTTGAGTTTTGCACAATTCGTAAACCATAAGAGATAGATAAAAATTTACAACATACAAAATGTAGATTTCGTTAAATGCACACCTAATGTCATACACATTTTTTCCGAGGAATTCATCATTTTTGAGATATTCATTGTCATTGTTTTTAGTTTTAAAAACGTTTCCTATACGGGATCTTGTCAATTCCTGTCCATGCAAAGAAACGCATTTCTATCCCAGCAACATTTTAAAACATTTGACTGTCGGTTTATCCTAGTGCATTCCCTTATTTCTCTTCTTCTTATAAGGAACTAAGGAATATCTGGATTAGCATGAGGTAGAAGAATGAGCTTTTAACAATAATTTGTTACAGAGATGTGAATGGAACACATCAGATTTTCACCACTTGCATCACTTTCTGTGTCTTCTGTTGTTCCTCAAATTATGGTTCTCGGTTTGAGGCACTGGAGAGAGATAGTGATTATGGCTTCTCAGAAACCTCGGCGCTCTTTTCATAATGGAGCCTCCCAAAGCATTGTCTGTTGAGAGCGATATCGAGATGAAACAAATGCCTGGGTGTGCCTTCATCATCATTGTGTTATTCCGTCGAGGGCTGTCATTTTATTTGCGCCCTCATATCAAGCTCTTTAGAAATAATTATATTCTTATTTAGTTTCACCTAGATAGTCATCTTGGGCTGCTGCGACAGATGTTGCCAACCTCTGTATGGATCAACTGCACACCTTATTCATGAGAGTATCATTTCTACGTTCTCTACGCGTACTATGTACATAATGTATAGAGAAGCTATTGTATTGCACCATAAAATTCAAAACCAAGATTTCTCCGGAAATATGTGTCCCGTATGTTCGGAGAAAACATTTTTAGAAAAAGATCCGCGTGTGTATGTAGGCAGCATAGCTCAATAAAAACGAAAAATCAGTTAAATAACAAACTTTGCATGCAGGTTTGGTAACTTCCAAGTATGCGACACGAATATGCTCAAGAAACCCCTCCCCCACCACAAACTGCCCTTTACATGGAAAATGTTTCGAAAATGTTGATTTTCTCAAAAATGGCTCTAACATTTTTATTAAAATACCTAATGTTTAAGATATTTTGATAAATGAAATGCATGTTTTTAAGTTTTTAGGAATAGTTTCTGAAGGCCGTTTTATTCCAGAAGAATTTTGAGGAAGTTGCATAATTGTAAACCGCAAGAGAGAGACAAAAACGTACTTAACAAAAACTGGAGTTGGTTAAGACACACTATTTATGTGTGGAGGGAGTTGGACATTTTTAAGATATTCATTATTATTGGTTTCAGCTTAAAAATACTTATACTTTTCTCAAGCGGGAATTTGTCAACTCCGGTCCATAAAAACAAAGGTACTTCATACACATAGAAACCAGCTTTTAAAGGATTTGACTATCGATTTAGCCTCCCTTCTACTTACAAGGAAGCAGGTAATAAGATCCTTTCTGCCAATTTTTTCTTGATTAGCATTAAGTCAATAGATGAATAAACTTTTTAACAATAACTTATTACAGGGATGTAGAAAAAAACATGTGAATGGAACACATCAGATTTTTATAAAAACGTACGCGCGCGCGCGTGTGTATGTGTGTGGACAGCAAAGCTCAAAAACGTAAAGACCATTAATTACAAAATTTGCTATTTAAGTTTGGAATCTTCCAAGGATACGACATGAAGATTTTCAAGCAATCATGGAAAAGTTTTCGAAAATTTTATTTTTCTCAAAAATGACCCTTAACTATTTTGATTGAAATGATACACATTAAATTCATTTTCATCACAAATAAAATGTATATCTTGAAGCTTCTGAAGACCTGTTCATTCGGATGAATTTTGCATAAGTGGTGAGGGATGAATTGGATTGGTTAGTGAGGGATGAATTGGATTGGTTAGTGAGGGATGAATTGGATTGGTAAGTGAGGGATGAATTGGATTGGTAAGTGGTGAGGGATAAATTGGATTGGTTAGTGAGGGATGAATTGGATTGGTAAGTGAGTGATGGATTGGATTGGTTAGTGAGGGATGAATTGGATTGGTAAGTGAGGGATGAATTGGATTGGTAAGTGAGGGATGAATTGGATTGGTTAGTGAGGGATGAATTGGATTGGTTAGTGAGGGATGAATTGGATTGGTTAGTGAGGGATGAATTGGATTGGTAAGTGGTGAGGGATGAATTGGATTGGTTAGTGAGGGATGAATTGGATTGGTTAGTGAGGGATGAATTGGATTGGTAAGTGGTGAGGGATGAATTGGATTGGTAAGTGGTGAGGGATGAATTGGATTGGTAAGTAAGGGATGAATTGGACTGGTTAGTGAGGGATGAATTGGATTGGTAAGTGAGGGATGAATGGGATTGGTAAGTGGTGAGGGATGAATTGGATTGGTAAGTGATGAGGGATGAATTGGATTGGTAAGTGAGGGATGAATTGGATTGGTAAGTGGTGAGGGATGATTTGGATTGGTAAGTGAGGGATGAATTGGATTGGTAAGTGAGGGATGAATTGGATTGGTTAGTATGGGATGAATTGGATTGGTAAGTGGTGAGGGATGAATTGTGTAAAATTAAACAAAGGCCCTTCTTGCCAAAAAAAAAAAAATTGCCCGAAATTCAAACGTTTAAGAACAATTGAAAATATTGAATCGTAAGAGATAGACAAAAATGCACTACACAAAAATGTACATCTCGTTAAAACACACACTTTATGTCATACACACTTTTTTCGCGAGTTGACCGTTTTGGAGATGTTCCTTGTTATTGATTTCAATTTTAAAGTATTTATACTTTTCCTAAGATAGGAAGTGTCCTTTTTAAATTTGTTTATATAGCCCCCTCTAAGGTCATATCTCAGGCTTTGCATTAGAAACAACTCTTTGTCAACAGGTTCTTTTCGTTGGATTTTTAAATCGTTTTAGTTTCCCCAAACACACACACATACACACACACACACACATTCACACAGGCTCTCTAGGGCATAGTGAATAATTCTGGTTAAAGAAAACTTCGCCACCCCAGCCGGGAATCGAACCTGCGATCTCCGGGTGAGTAGTCTGGTCGCTGATCACTCGACCACGGAAGCAGTCTCCTTTGCTTTTCTTCTCCTGGCCAAGCAAAGAAGCGATTTGCACTGACAATCGCATAACGACATCTTTTAAAACATTTAAGTATCACTTTAGCCTTAATTCCCTCCTACTTATAAAGAACTAAGTAATAAGACCATATTGCTAATGCCTATCTCGATTAGCATTGTGTAGAAAGAAGAATAATCTTTTATAAGAAGTTTGTAGAGCAGCTAGAGAAAGTCATGTGAGTGTAACATATAAGATTTTTCATTGTATACTGGATTTACATAAGTGTATAAACCTTTTAATGTGGCCGCTATAAGACCTAGGAGTTCTGTGACCTAAAATAAAGAATACAAAAAAAAATCTGATTTGTTCCATTCACATGACTTTCTCTACATCTCTGCAACAAATTATTGTTAAAAAGTTTATGCTTCTATTTACTTCATGCTAATCAAGAAAAAAATTAGCAAAATGGACTTATTACTTGCTTCCTTGTAAGTAGAAGCGGAATAAGGGAGTACCATAGGTTAAAGTGATAAGTCAAAAGTGATAGTTCCTTTGTTTGTATGGACAGGAGTTGGCAAATTCCTATATGAGAAAAGTAAGTTTTTCAAAGCTGAAACCAAAAACAAGGAATATCTCAAAAACGATCAACTCCACGAAAAAAATGTATATAACATAAATTGTGTGTTTTAATGTGCTCTACATTTTTATGTGGTAAGTTTTTGTCTATTTCTTACGGTTTACCAGTTACACAAAATTCCGTAAAATTCATCCAGAATAAAGTAGTCTTCGGAGGTTATTCCCATAAAATTCAAGATATAAATATTATTTGTCAGGTAAACTATCTTTAACGGTCGTCTCCTTAGCGCGGTGGTAGCGCAGCTGCTTACCAAGCGGGAGACCTGGGTTCGATCCCCAGTACCGGCGTGGGGATTTTTCCCCCGCTGGGAGACCTGGCCCGGGGTGCACTCAGCCTCGTAAGGTCCCTGGGGGACCAATTGAGGAGCTACTTGATGGAGAAGTAGCGGCTCCAGGTCATGAGGACCGCATTAACCGGGCGGGAGGGACTCGAGGCGCTGACCACGTCTCACCCTCCAATACTGCACCCCATCCATGACGTCTGTAGTGGACCGAGATGGGGGACGCAGCGGCCGGGCGGTAGGCCAAGGTTCCCCGTGAGCTGTCGTGCCATGGAGTAAACTATCTTTAATATACGATATTTTAATCAGAATCATTACAGCCATTTTTAAAAAAATAAATATTTGGTACATTTTTCCATGTAAAGCGTAGTTGGGGTGGGGGGATTTTCTTGAAAATCTTCGTGTCGCATCCTTGGAAGATACTGAACTTAAATACCAAGTTTGGTATGGAATTTTTGGATACGTTACAATAGCTTCTCTATACACTATGTACATAGTACGTGTAGAGAAAGTAAAAACGTTGAGACTTTGGGTGGTCAGTTTTATTGAGGCTGAAGACGGCAACGCTGGTTCTTGACGTAACCGTGCCAAGTTCGAGGTGTTGGGTTACATCGCTAACCTTGCTGCCACGACCGCCAGTCTGGAAGTCGTCTGGTCTGTTCCTTCCAATGCTTCTACAACACAAAAAGTTTTCTCTCCGACCGAGCGTAATTGAGTAGTTTACGAGCTCACTTGATTTTTACGGAATCCACGCGCAAAGAAGTGCAGCAAGCGTAAGGTAATTTTTGTTCCAACTTTATGCTCGCCAAAATAATTCGCGATATTAGTGTGTATACACAACATGATCGACAGACAGACAATTAAAATTAGACGTGCACGATATAATGTTATGTTCAACGTCAATAAGTGACGAGCATTCCTTCCCGCCTTCGGTGGTGTGATGGTAGCAAGTCTGACTCACGTTCAACAGGTCGCGAGTTCGAATCTCGCTTAGGGTGTGTTTCCCGGGTAAGATTTTTTTTCAGGGTGTTCTCTTATATTAAGAAGATAAATGGCGAGTAACCTTAAGCTCCATGATCCCCGAGATCATTTGAGTATCATTTCACCAGTTTTATTCATCATCGTGTTATGACCAACCAGGTTAAACGACGTTAAGCCACATAAATAAATAAATAAATAAATATATCTTTAACACTGGCCACACGTAAATTAGATGATTTATAGTTTGGTCTCCTTAGATGCATAGGCAGTTTGGATTATGTAGAATCTTAAATCTGTGAAAGTAAGCCCTTTTTACTTTCTCTATACGTACTATGTACTCCAAGCAAAATTCGATACACAGATTTCACCGGAAATATATATTTTAGGGTCCCCTTTATCTAAAAAAAAAGCATTTTCAGAAAAAGGTCCGAGTGTGTGGTGTGTGTTTTTGTGTGTGTCTGTGAACACGATAACTCAAAAACGAGAAGCCGGTAAAATACCAAACTTGGTATTTAAGTTTAGTATCTTCCAGGGGTGCGACACGAAGATTTTGAGAAAAATTCCTCACCCGCAACTACTCTTTACATGGAACCTTTTTTCGAAAATTTTGATTTTCTCAAACATGGCTGTAACGATTTTGATTAAAATATCGTATATTAAAGATATTTACCTGATAAATAAAGTGTATGTCTTTGATTTTGTGGGAATAGCCTCTGAAGCTCATTTTGTTCTAGGTGAAAGTTAAGAAATTTTGCATAACATTAAACCGTGAGAGAGAGATAAAAACTTACCGCACAAAAAATGTATAGCATATTAAAACACACAATTTATGTTATATATATTTTTTTCGTGGAGTTGATCGTTTTTTAGATATTCCTTGGTTTTGGTTTCAGCTTTGAAAAATGTATACTTATAAAAGGAATTTGTCAACTCCTGTCCACACAAACAAAGGAACTTCAGTCACATAGCGACCAGCTTTTGTCTTTCACTTTAACCTACAGTAATCCCTTTTTTCGCCTCTACTTACAAGGAAACAAGTAATAAGACTATTTCTCCTATTTTTTTCTCGATTAGCATGAAGTAGCTAGAAGCATAAGCTTTCTAACAGTAATTTGTTGCAGAGATGTAGAGAAAGTCATATGAATGAAATATAGAGATTAAGGGGGTCGCAATACAGGCATCTCAAGTTAAAAATTTAATCGGATACTATTTAGTACAACATTTTAGTGAAAAAGTAAAAACATAACAGTTATATGGAAATTAATACAAAAATAGCAAATCTGTATATGAACAGCATTTCAAATATATATTTCCTCAGTGCGTCTTTCAGCTGGTTTATTTTGGAAGTTTGTCGTCATTAACTCAATTTTCATCACACAGCAAAAATAATGTACCTTTGGAGCATAGAATCAGTTGATGTTTTTCAACCCAGTACGAAGTACTTGCAAAGGTTAAAAGGACAAAAGTTTGTTACCGTGTAAGTTGTTCTTTGCTTTTACTGATCTTTAGATTGATGACTCACTCTTCCATATAATAAAGTCTAAATTATAATGTTCATAAGCCAGGATCATAATAATTAGTCAGTTCTGATTTTATAAATGGTCAAGAGTCGAAAATAAAAAGAGTGAATCATGGTGTTCCACATGGGTTTGTCCTTGGACAATTATTTTTACTTTCTCAAACATGCATGTACAAGCTATATATAAGTAGAGTAAATACCAAACTTGGTATTTAAATTCATTATCTTCTAACAATGCGACACAAGATTTTCAAGAAAATCCCCCACCCCAAACTAGCCTTTACATGGAAAAAAATAGAAAATTTTGATTTTCTGAAAACTGACTTTAACGATTTTGATTAAAATATATTAAAGATATTTATATGGCAAATAAAATGTAGATATATCTTGAATATTCTGGGAATAGCCCTTAAAGACCTCTTTACTCTGAATGAATTTTACTGGATTTTGCATAACTGGTAAACCGTAAGAGATAGACAAAAACTTACTACCAAAAAATTTAGATCACGTTAAAACACACAAGTTATATTCATATGCATTTTTTTTTCGTTGAATTGGCCATTTCTGAGATATTCCTTGTTATTTGCTTCAGAATCAAAATATTTCAACTTTTCTCACACGGAAAGTTGTAAACTCCTGGCCCTGCATAGAAACGGATTTCAACCACATGGCAACCAGCTAATAAAAGATTTGACTATCGTTTTAGCCTAGTGTATTCCATTATTTTCCTTCTACTTACAAGAAAGCAAGCAATTAAGAACATCTGTTAATTAGCATGGGTTAGATAGAAGAATATGCTATTTAGCAGTAACATGTTACATCGATGTAGAGAAAGTCATGTGAAGAAAACACATCAGACTTTTACAATATAAGAGAACTATGTCTGGACTAATTGTATTGTTGAAGTTTAGTGTAATATGAAATTATAAAAAAGTGCACTGAAAATCCTAAAAACTTTGATTAATCATATTTGTTGCATAAATGATGTTGCAGTAAAAGGTTAAGGAAACCGGAAGTCGCTTTAACCATCCGTCCTACAGTCCTAACACTGTGCTGTACGACTTCTAGGTGTTTCCTCGAGTAAAATCTTGCATTGCTGGAAAGTCTTTTAAATTACTATAAATTTAGCTCTATTGACAATAGCTCAGTCTGAGTACTGCATTGTTGTCAAAAGCGGTTCCCCGTCTTGTGGAGGGTGGTGGAGACTGCTTTGAAGAATTGTGAGGATAAGTTTTTGAATTCCATTCTTAGTTGGGACTTGCAAAACTTTTTGAATGCCCCGTGCACTGCATTTTCTTATTCAGCACTTTGCGTGTGTTATTATTCACTTGTATTATATATGTTTATCACTTCGCCTGTACAGTTTAGTTGCATTACAGATTTTCTTGTTTAATCTTATTTTATTTTATGTCTCTTTATTTTGTTAGTCAAATGGCGACGGTTCTCTTCGATAAGATGTCTCCTTAATTTTTACTTTCTATAGATAGGTAGGGGTACGGAGGAATCGCGAGAAAAATACCTCGATTCTTTACCACCGCGACTGTAGGACTAGAAGCATGTTGGAAGCTACTGGCGGGCACGGAAGACGTGGACGGGCTAGGTAAATTTATACTTAAGGCAAGACAGCTGAGATCTGATGAGGCTGTCAATAGAGAAGAGGGGGGGAGGGATAAGAACAACTACACAAAAGTGACTATATATATATATATATATATATATATATATTGTGTATATATTATGTGTATATATTTCTTTAAGTGTAATTATCTATTATAAGAGGATGCATTTATGAAGGTGGACTCTGAGCTGTATATTTGAATATCTCTGTATTTTTATTTTCGGGTTTGCTCTTTTAATTTTTTGTTGTTGTTGTTGTTTTAATATTGAATTTTAGTGTGTATTACAAAAGTCTGTGGACCCGTGCGATTGTTGAAATTCTATGATTGATATTGTTATGTCAATAAATACACTTATTCATTCATTCATACTTTCTATAGCCCGCATTACAATGTACATAGTGTATAGAGAAGGCATTGTATTGCAGCCAAAAATTCGATATCGAGATTTCACCGGAAACATGTTTCGAGGTAACCTGAGTCCGAAAAAAAGTATTTCTATTCTCTCTACACGTAGGTACTATATGCACAGTTTATAGAGAAGGTATTGTATTGCACCCACAATTTTATACCGAGGTTTCATCGGAAATACATGTTTTGGGTCCCCCTGAATGAAAAAAAAAAAGCATTTTTGTGTGTGTGTGTGTGTGTGTGTGTGTGTGTGTGTGTGTGTGTGTCTGTCTGTGGAGAGCATAGCTCATAAACGAAAAGACCGTTAAATACCAAACTTGGTATTTAAGTTTGGTATCTTCAAAGGATGTGACACCAGGATTTTCAAGAAAATTTCCCCACCCCCAAGTATCCTTTACATGGAAAATTTTTGAAAGTCTTTATTTTCTTAAAAATGGCTGTTATGATTTTAATTAAAATATCGTATATTAAGGATATTTGTCTGACAAATAAAATGTATGTCTTGAATTTTCTGGGAATAGCCTCTGAAGAGCTCTTTATTCTGAACGAATCTTACTGAATTTTACATAAACTGTAAAAGAGAGAGAGAAAAGCATACTTGCTAAAAAGAATAAAAAAAAAGTAGATCTCGTCAAAACACACAATTTATGTCATACACACTTTTTTCGTGGAGTTGGCCGTTTTCGAGATATTCCTTGTTATTGATTTCAGTTTTAAAATGCTTAAACTTTTCTAATACGGGAACTGATCAACTCTTGGCCACGCAAACAAACGATTTCAATCCCATAGCAACCACATTTTAAAACATTTGACTGTTGGTTTATCCTAGTGTATTCCCTGATTTCCTTCCTACTTATAAGGAGTTACAGAGTCCGACATAACACACAGACCTCTGAAGTTACATTTGCCACATTCTTTTTCTTCTCTTTCCCTCTCTCTCTCTCTCTCTCTCTCTCTCTCTCTCTCAATTCTTTCTTTACTTAACGTAGTGTTTCCCAAAGCATTGAAGCAGTAATTAAATACTTGAATTGCCTTTTATGTTAAGGGCCAGCTTTTGCAGAACAAACCGGTACCTGTTCTCACCGCAAATTTGACATCTGAAGTGCATTTAAGGTCGAAGTCAAACACCGTAGGCAATGTTAGTCATTAATGAGTTATGTATATAAAAAAATCTGATGTGTTCCATTCACATGACTTTCTCTACATCCCTGTACTGTAACAAATTATTGTTAAAAAACCTTTGATTCTATTTACTTCATGTTAATCGAGAAAAAAATTGCAAAAATACTCTTAATACTTGCTTCCTTGTAAGAAGAAGCGCAATAAACTGAAGTTCCTTTTTTGTATGGACAGAAGTTGATACATTCCTGTATGAGAAAAGTATAAGTTTTTCCAAGCTGAAACCCAAAAACAAGGAATATCTCAAAAACGATCAACTCCACGAAAAAAATGTATATAGCATAAATTGTGTGTTTTAAAGTGCTCTACATTTTTTGTGTGGTAAGTATTTGTCGATCTCTTACGGTTAAGCAGTTATGCAAAATTCCGTAAAACTCCTCCAGAATAAAGTAGTCTTCAGAGGCTATTCCCAGAAAATTCAAGATATACATTTTATTTGTCAGGTAAATATCTTTAATATACGATATTATAATGAAAATCGTTAGTCATTTTTAAGAAAATCAAACATTTCGAAAAAAGTTCCAAGTAAAGGTTAGTTGGGGTGGGGGGATTTTCTTGAAATTCTTCGTGTCGCATCCTTGGAATATACCAAACTTAAATTCCAAGTTTGGTATTTAACGGTCTTTTCGTTTTCGAGCTATGCTGTCCGCAGACACACATGGACCTTTATCTGAAAATACTTCTTTTGGATTTAGGGGGATCCAAAACATGTATTTCCGGTGAAATCTCGGTATCGAATTTTTGGGTGCATTACAATACATTCTCTATGCACTATGTACATAGCACGTATAGAGAAAGTAAAAATGATTAACTTCACAAAATATGCTTATAGCATAAATTGTGTGTTTTAATTTGTTGCGTAGTAGTTTTTTTCTGTCACTTACGGATTACCAGTTATGCAAAATTCAGCAAAACACATCCAGAATAAAGAGGTCTTCAGAGTCCGTTCCCAAAAATTTAAGATATATATATTATTTGTCATGTAAATATCTTTAATACGTGGTAATCAAAATTGTTAGCGCCATTTTTAAGAAAATCAAAGTTTTGAAAAATTGTTACATGTAGAGGATAGTTTATCCTGTTCCTGTCGTATCCTTGGAAGATACTAAACTTAAATACTTAGTTGGGTATTTTACCGATTTTTCGTTTTTGAGTAAACGTGTTCACCGACACACGGTCACACACACACGCGCGGAACTTATTCTAAAATTGCTTTTTTTACTTTCTCTACACGTACTATGTACATAGTGTCTAGAGCTGTATTCAAATGCATCCAAAAATTCGATACCTAGATTTCCCCGGAAATATTTGTTTTGAGAGCATCCGAATCAAAAAAATCATTTTAAGAAAAATGTCCGCGTGCGCGTGTGTGTGTCTGTGTTTGTGTCCAAAAACAAAAAGTCTGTTAAATACCAAACCTGGTATTTAATTTTAGTATCTTCGTAGAATGCGACACGAAGATTTTTCACGTGTATCTCCCCCCCCCCTCCCCAACTACGCTTTACAAGGAAAATGTTTCGAAAATGTTGATTTGCACAAAAATGGCTGTAACGCTTTTGATTAAAATGTACATTAAAGGTATTTGCATGATAAATAGAATGTATATCTTGAATTATTCAATCACATAACACTTTTCGTTTTTGAGTTATCGTGTCCATAGGCAGACAGACGTGCACACGGGCCTATTTCTACTATTTTATACAGGGACCCTAAAATGTGTATTTTGGATGAAAACTCGGTATTGAATTTTTAAGAGGAATGCAATATTTTCTCTATAAATATGTACATAGTACGTGCAGAGAAAGTAAAAACGAACCGAATACAGAGGTATTTTATATGAACTATTACAAACATAGGGATACAAGCGTCTTCATAAAATAAATATTAGTTAAAAACGGTTAGACGCAATCGAGTGTTTCACGTCAAACATTTTTGTTTGTTTTTCTGTGGCGAAAAAGGTCGGTGGAGTAGAACACACCGAAGTGACGTCGAACACACGTGCTGAATATGTTACAACGCCCCTTGAAGCCTCCCCCCCCCCACTTGCACCCCGAGATCATTTACCGTTCAGTGGTTCTCTCGACGTCGCCCCTGGCGGTTACAACAGATGGATTAATAAAACCGAGAGGAAAGTGTGGAGTCTAATTAGATGCTGGTTGTTGTTGTTGTTATCATACTTGTCAGCCTGGTGCTCACCACCCACTGCGTCACGGCCCGAGGGTGAAGTCAGTTCCCACACAGACAGACAGACAGCTATTTACTTGCCTGTCACATTCACCACGTCCTTCAGTTGTTTATTTTAATAACGGTGTGGCTTAACCATTATGCAAAAACAGTCAACGCTCTAACTTGAATGTCAAAACAAAGTTTCGTCTCTTTTAATCCCATGAAAATGTCAACAAACATTATTTTCTGTGTACTTACCTCTAGCAAATAGTGGATTTATTGCATTCCACCCAAAAATTCATTACTGTGATTTCACCACCAATACATTAGTACGCTATGTATCTTGTTGGTTTTGTATAGTTTTAATATAAGAAAGATCTGCTTCAGTAGAACGCAGAACGTTAGGTGTAGAAGCCTCTATAATGCTCACCAAGGTTACTGGCTTTGTTAAGGCTAAGAATACAATGTATTGTAGAGCATCAGAGACACAAGTAACATGCCAAAGGTTAAAAGAAGGTTTATCCCATAAAAGTCTAGAAAGTGGTACTTTCTCACTGTAAAGAATAATCACGTGGGTGGAATACAAAGAAATTGCCCAGTTAGTCACGTGACAACGCTATTTTTCGCGCTTCTTTTTAATCAATCAGAAAAGAGGGCAATGTTAGTGGTTTTTGATATTGTGAATTCGCAGGGTAAATGTTACTCTGACGGGCAAGTCTTACCGTAAAGTTACGCGAACGGAGAAGATTACTGTTACTGCAGTAAGATAACAAGAACTCAGCAAGAACGGAAACTAACACTTAAAATGATTTTCACGAATTTTTACTTTCTGTACACGTACTATGTACATAGTGTGTTATTCCACCCAAAAATTCGATACCGAGATTTCACCGGAAATACACGTTTTGGGTCCAATGAATCCAAAAAAAGCATTTTTGGAAAAAGGTCCGTGTGTGTCTGTGTGTGTGTGTTTGTGTGTCTGTGGACAGCATAGCTCAAAAACGAAAATTTTTACCTGACAAATAATATGTATATCTTGAATTTTCTGGGAATAGGCACTGAAGACTACTTTATTCTGGAGGAATTTTGCATAACTGCTAAACCGTAAGAAATGGACAAAAACTTAGCACACAAAAAATGTAGAGCACATTAAAACACACAATTTATGTTATGATTTTTTTTTTCGAGGAATTGATCGTTTTTGAGATATTCCTTGTTTTTAGTTTCAGCTTTGAAAAACTTATACAGGAGTTTGTCAATTCGTGTCCATACAAACAAAGGAACTTCAGTCACCTAGGAACCAGCTTTTGACTGCACTTTAACCTATGATACTCCCTTATTTCACTTCTACTTACAAGGAAGCAAGTAATAAGACTATTTTTGCTATTTTTTTCTCGATTAGCATGAAGCAAACTGAAGCATAAGCTTTTTAACAATACTTTGTTGGAGAGATGTAGAGAAAGTCATGTGAATGGAACACATCAGATTTTTTAACTTGTGGAGTACTCGATAACAAAGGGCTGTTAAGCAATATTAAAGTTTTCATTCTGGGGTTTCTGCGTTTCTCCCTATACATAAAACACTTGACTGTTGAAATGACATTAAACAAAGAAAGGCAAATTGTTGGGAGCGCGACTCACACCTCCAGCAGCGCCATCAATGGTAACGAGGGAACAATCACGTGACGTCATGGGCGTCCTTGAGAATGAGGGAGACGTCTTGGTGTTTACCCGGAAGTGTGGGTCATCAGTATGCAGCAAGACCCTCTCCGACATCTGGCGGTGAATATTAAGGGCTCAGGTCTGTAGAAAAGACGATAGGGCACCCAAAGGAAAAACAGAAAACAACAGCGCTGGGAATAGACATCGCTAGTCAGAACTCGTGCCGAGATCATGGCGAGGAAACGGCTCAGGAATTTGATTTTTCTGCCCGTGTGCTGGGCTGAATTCTCAAAATGAAAACTGTTGCCTGGAGGAGATTGTTAAAAATCGAATTATTAGTTTAATACGCGACGAATGCAGCGCCTGTGCGCTTTTGCCGCATATGTTAGCGACTTGTTTTCGATCGTTTATAGCTGAGAGTTACAGTGGTGGAATTATAGCAGGTGAGGGACCAGCGCTGCTTGTTTTGGTTCTTATTTGCGCAGTGACGTCACATTGATTGCAACTATGGGAACAAGGCTATTGTCTATCCAGCCTTAATTCACCGGTAATGTAAATAGCACTAACAGGTAGCAACGGATCTGATTGGTTGCTGAAAGATTGACCACCTTTCTCTATAAAAAAAAAAAAAAAATCTGTTGTGTTCCATTCACATGACTTTCTCTACATCTCTGCAACCATTTATTGTTCATATGGACACGAGTTGACAAATTCCTGTATGAGAAAAGTATACGTTTTTTAAAGCTGAAACCAAAAACAAGGAATATCTCAAACACGATCAATTCCACGAAAAAATTATATAACATAAATTGTGTTTTAATGACTTGTACATTTTTGGTGTGGTTAGTTTTTGTCCATATCTTAGGGTTTAGCAGTTATGCAAAATTCTGTAAAATTCATCCAGAATAAAGTAGTCTTCAGAGGCTATTCTCAGAAAATTCAAGAAATACATATTATTTGCCAGGTAAATATCCTTAATATACGATATTTTAATCAAAATCGTTAGAGCTATTTTTGAGAAAATAAAAATGTTCGAAAAAAGTTCCATGTAAAGGGTAGTTGGGGGTGGGGGATTTTCTAGAAAGTCTTTGTGTTGCATCCTTGCAATATACCAAACTTAATACCAAATTTGGTATTTAACGGTCTTTTCGTTTTTGAGCTATGCTCTCTATAAACACACATATCCTTTTTCCAGAAATGCGTTTTTTGGATTCAGGGGGACCCAAAACATATATTTCCGGTGAAATCTCGGTATCGAATTATTGGGTGCAATGCAATACCCTCTCTATGCACTATGTACACAGTACGTGTAGAGAAAGTAAACATGGTTCCTCTTAATTTGCTGAAAGAAGTACCTAACAAATATCATATAAAACTATACAATGTTATTGCATTAACATAGTAAGAGCTATTAATAAACGGAAATTGGTTGATTTTACTCATTATTCCCTTACGCAAACATTGCAATGGACAATTTTCAGTTACCACGTAAGTATGTAAGCAATGGCGGAGGCTTGTAATACTAGTATAGAGAAACATAAGCGAGAAAGACCTCTAAAAAGGGGCGAGAAAAGTATTATTCCTAATGTACATAATACCTTTTGTAAAAAGCACCTTACTTTTGTATTAAACAATCTTCTCAGCTGAACGTTAGAATTTACTGGTGTTTCCCAAAACAGCGTGCAAAACTTTTTAAATTATCCGAGGTGCAACATGTGCAAGCAGCTTTTCAACAAGTGACAGCCGAAAATGAAATAAATATATATCACACCGGCGGCTTTAGGTAGGGTAGTGTAGTTTAAAATTAACTTATAAAAATTATCGGATTTCAGTAACTTAAAATTATTAGATTTCATTTTAAATATTTAATTATACCCTAAATTTGAATTAAATTTAAAACTTTTAAAAGGTTTTAATCAAATTATAAATTATAAGTTAGTCTTATAATTTTGCATCTTAGATTTAATGTAGATTTAAATTTAATATAAATTTACATTTAATATGGCTGGATTTGAAATTTTTAAATAGTGTATTTATTTAATTTTAAAATTTTGGGGATATTATCTAAGTGGAGAATTTTTAATAAAAATAAATATACAGTTTAAAAAAAATCGTAATTAGGTATTGTAAATTTTTGATAAATAAAATAGTATTATATATATAATTTCAAGTATAAATATAATAATAGTAAGAATAATATAATTAAATTAGTTAATAAAATATTTATTTAAAATATAATGGTTTTTAAAATAAAATATGTTGTAATATAAATAAATAATATAAAACAAATTTTAATAAATAATAATAATAAAACTATATACTAAATTTAAATAATAAATTATTATTAGTAGTATATATTGAAATACAAAATTATAATAATATTAATATTAATTAAATTTCAATTATATTAAATTAATATATTAACACACAGTTTAATTGATAATAATTATGATTTTAATTGGTACTTATAAAATGTTGGCTAAGTTAGGTTAAGTTTGTATCTGTAAATTTAAATTGTATGATTAAATTTATAATTGGTATAAGTAGTAATAAATGTATAAAGACTGGGATATTTTACCCTGGTTTAAGTAATTAGTTACTAGGATTTAATACACAGCTATCCATTTGTGAGTGCTAAAAAACAAAAAAAACAAAAAAACAAAAAAAAAAAACTGTTTGAATGATGCACGTATGCATTACATTAGCGAACTTTCAAAACAACGTTTCTGCATTTTGAAAGTTTACGTTAGAAGTTTGCATTTCATACTGAATAACGACTTCTACCTGTTTTATTGTATTTTATTTATTATATATTTCAAAGAGATAATCATTATCTATGAACAGTGAAAGCAGGTAGCTATTTCTTACATACCAAACTTAGGTATACGGTTTTGCAATGTACAACAGACAAACCAGCTTAGCACCACGTGGTGTGTACACGTGCATTCGCGGAAGAATATATTCTAGTTTGTTTACATCACCGGAGAAGTAAAGATGGACAGATTATAGAAGATTGCTGACGATAGCGAGGACAATAATAACTCAGTAGTAAAACGAAGTCTGAATATTTTATCTTCAAAAGGGTTATTATTACAGACATAGGAAGCTTAAACAATAATATTTAGCTTGTACAAATAAATCACTAATTTTGTACTGTAAACAGATCTACAGTGACTTTCAATTGCGTTGAGGTTTGTCCTTGAGTGCCACCAGGCCGGCAGCCAATCGGAGTGCTGCTGTGTTAACATATAGCATTCGCGCTTAACTGGGGAGTAACGCCCTAAGTCCTTCCGTCTTTCATAAATACTACTTGCGCTAAGGCAAAATATTCAAAATTTTGTAAAAGATAATTCATGAGAAAGAATAGAGAGTAATGTTCGTAGCAGAACAGTAAAAACCACAGATTTTTAGCTCAAATAGTTTTCATAATAAACATTAATAAACGTGCCAGGCAGATTTGCATGCTCAGTGTGCGAGTGAGTGGGAAATATGAAAAGAGCGATCTGGCAACGCAGAGCACGGTAACGCATCTAATTCGCTGCATAGTAGAACTCTTCCCATTATAGTCTCTTACTCTAGGATGCTTGTACTTTGATATGATACAGACAGTTATTATAGACAGCAGCTTAATTATAATCAACAGGGATATTTATAAACTACAAAAACATTACAAATAATCTGAATACAGTAAATTAATTACATTTTTGTTATTATTTTAATAATAATAGCTTCCTACATGATAAATGATACCTTTGCATTGCAATTACCTCATTTACCATTGTCCTTGTTACTTTCAAGCTATACTTACAGTTACGATAAGGCCAAAAAATACTAAACATCCTAGTATTTTTATTTATTGAGTACTTGTATACCTTTTACTTCAGTTCTATGTAGTGAGATATGTGATCGTTTAACCCAAGGGACATTTCCATTTAAAGCCTATGAACCTAAATTCCTTTAGAATAATATAATTAAAAGGCAAACTTTTGCGTGAATTAATGTGAACAAACCATTCAAAAAAGACAGAAGACAAAATGTAGACTCGTGCATTAAGTGCTTTTAGCGTCGTAATTTTAAAATCTCCACCCCCGCCCACCCGAGTTTTGCGTGTCGGAATTTTCTTATTTTCAGATTATTCCAGGCAATGCAGTTTACTATAACTATACATGTGTAAACACTTTTTGTATTTTCATAAAAATAACATCATTAAAATTATCAGATCATGCTTTATTAATAAATTTAGTTATGAAATAATTATGTAATATGCATGCAACGTGTTTAAACTGAAAATTTAAGTCTAAATTTAAGATTTTCTCCCTAGGATAATTAAATATTCATCCGAATTATTTGTTCCCACACTAATCAAGAGTGAAATTGTGACGAATTATTTTTTTAAAAATATAATTGAATGTTTGGGTAATTTTTAAAGCAGTAAAGATATTAAAGGAGTAAATATACCCGAAATCAATTTAACCAGATGTACGATATTTGACATGCATTAAAATCCTAAATGCTTTATTAAAGGAAATCATTAAGTACTAATAAATACAATTTTATTTTTACTTTCTCTACACATACCTACGATGTATATAGTGTGTAGAGAAGGTATTGTAATGCACCCAAAAATTCTATACCTAGATTTCCCCGGAAATACATGTTTGGAACCCCCTGAATGCAAAAAGAAAAAAAAATAAATAAAACATTAAAAAATGCCTACGTGTGTGGGCAGCATGACTCAAAAACGAAAAGCCCGTTAGATAATAAAACTGGATATTTAAGTTTTTTTTTTTTTTTTTTTTTTTTTTAAACAGTAACGGAGTCTGATCAGGACTCCGGTACTGTATCCCTATTTACATTTCCCCCCGTAGGTTTTACTGATTACTGGTTTACTGGTTTTACTGTTTCTTTTACAAACATATACACATTGCACAAACATATAACATCCATGCCCAAGGCGGGACTCGAACCCACGATCCCCTGCCCACGAAGCACCAAAGCGAGACGCTTTAGCGAGCGTGGCCATGGGGACCGGCTAAGTTCAGTATCTCCCAAGGATGCGACACCAAACTTTTCAAGAAAATTCCCCCGCCCCGAACTAGTCTTTACATGGAAAAATTTTCGAAAATTGTTATTTTCTCCAAAAGAGCTCTAACTATTTTGATTAAAATCTCTTATATTTAAGATATTTACATGACAAATAAAACGTATATCTTCAACTTTTTGGAAATAGCCTCTGATGACATGTGTATTCTTGATGAGCTTTGCGGAATTTTGCGTAAGAGATAGACAAAAAATTGCCACATAAAATACGTAGAGCCCGCCTGGGTATTGTGGTGGTAACGTGTCTGCTTCACATTCAACAGGTCGTGAGTTCGAATCTCGCTTAGAAAAAGTTACTTGGATAAGGTTATTTTCGGGGTTTTCCCTTATCATGAGAAGACGAATGCTGAGTAACTTTAAGCTCCATGGATCCCGAGATCATTTGAGCATCATTTCACCAATTTCATTCATCGTCCGATATGACCAACCAGGTTAAAGGACATTAAACTACCCCAAAAAAATGTAGAGGTCGTTAAAACACACAATTTATGTTGTATACACCAACTTTTAAAAGATTTGATTATCGATTTAGCCTATGTATTCTCTTATTTCTCTTCTACTTACAAGGAAGCAAGTAATAAGTCCTTTTCTGCTGATACTTTTCTTGATTAGCATTAAGTAAAAAGAAGTATACATTTTTCACAATAACTTATTGCAGATATGTAGAGAAATTCATGTAAATGGAACGCATCAGATTTTTTTTTTTTGGGCTGAATTTTCTGACGCTTATTTTAATGAAGTTCTTCTTTAGGTATAAGGCGTGCATAAGGTCAAGGTATTACCTCGATGGACTCCGAGGAACCCAATGATTATAACAGGACGGCAGTTCGAGTCCCGCCTCTCTTACTTTTAAGGAAATTGGGGATTGAGGTCACAACTTTCACACAGGTTTCTGTTATTAACGTACAAGGCTTTGAATTGCAATAGAAAGGACCTCAAAAGGATTCTTGCAGCTTCTCTGCAACTAATTATTATTAAAAAGCTTATGCTTCTATTTTCTTCACGCTAATCGAGAAAACATTAACAGAAATAGTCTTATTACTTGCTTCCTTGTAAATAGAAGCGAAATAGTACGATAGGTTAAAGTGATAGTCAAAAGCTGGCTGCTATGTGACTGATATTCCTTTGTTTGTATGGATAGGAGTTGACAAATTCCTGTATGAGAAAAGCGTAAGTTTTACAAAGGTGAAACTAAAAAATATGAATATCTCGAAAACGATCAAACTGCACGAAAAAAAATGTATACACCATACATTTCGTACTTTAAAGTGCATTTTTTGTGTTATAAGTTTTTGTCCAACTCTTACGGTTTAGCAGTTACAAAAATTCCGTAAAATTCATCCATAAAGTAGTCTTCAGAAGCTACTCCCAGAAAATTCAAGATATACGCTTTATTTGTCAGGTAAATGTATTTAATATACGACATTTTAATCGAAATCGATACAGCCATTTTTGAGAAAATCAACATTTTCGTAAACAGTTCCATGTAAAGGGTAGTTTGGGGGGATTTTTCTCAAAATATTCTTGTCGCATCCCTGGAAGATACTAAACTTAAATACCAAGTTTGGTATTCACACACACGGACCTTACTCTGAAAAGGTTTTTTTTTTTGATACAGGGGACCTTAAAACATATATTTCCGGTGAAGTCTCGGTATCGAATTTTTGGGTGCATTACAATATCTTCGCTATGTATATAGTACGTGTAGAGAATGTAAAACCAGATAGCGTTATGTGTGGTTTGTAATACACATAATCCAGGAATTCGAAAATTCCTAGTGGGTATAGTTGCTTTATTAAACTAAACTTCTGGAATACGAATCCATATGAGGGCCGATTTTATGTAATTTGATTTTAATAATAGGTTTAAATCTGCTGTTTAATAATGATAATAATAATATGAATGCGCAGAAGCACTGAAAAAGGTAAAAAAAAAAAAAAAAAAAAAAAAAAATTAACACAAAAAGCTGATGTGTTCTATTCATATAATTTTCGTGTCCCTTCTGCAAACAAAATATTACTCTTCTATCTACTTAATGCTAATCAATATAAACATTACAGACATGGTCTTATTACTTGTTGCTTGTAAGTAGGAGAGAAATAAGGGAATATCTTAGGATTAAATGCAAGTCAAATCTTTTTTATTTAAATTCCAAGACCAGTGGTAAAACATACCAGATGTGAAACTAAGATAATTTCCCGTATGAAAAATATTTTAATAACAAGAAATATATAGGAAACGGTTAAACCTATAAAAAAACAAAAAACAACAAAAAACAACAACAACAAAACTGTGTTCCATTCACATGACTTTCTCTACATCTCTGCAACAAATTATTGTTAAAAAGTTTATGCTTCTATTTACTTCATTCTAATTTAGAAAAATTAGCAGAAATAAACACTTCCTTGAAAGTAGAAGCGAAATATGGGAGTACCATAGGTTAAAGTGATAGTCAAAAGCTGGTTGCTATGTGACTGAAGTTCCTTTGTTTGTATGGCGTTGACAAATTCCTGTATGAGAAAAGTATGTTTTTCAAAGCTGAAACCAAAAACAAGGAATATCTAAAAAAGAAATCAACTCCACGAAAAAATGTCTATAATATATGTTGTGTGTTTTAACGAGCTCTACAGTTTCTATTAAGTAAGTTTTTGTTTAGGTCTTACGATTTGCCAGTTATGCAAAATTCTGTAAAATCCATCCAGGATAGCCATCAGAGGCTTTTGCCAGAAAATTCAAGATATATATTTTATCAGGTAAGTATCTTTAATATACGATATTTTAATAAAAATCGTTAGGGCAATTTTTGACAAAATCAAACATTTCGAAAAAATGTCAATGTAAAGGGTAGTTTGGGGTGGGGGAATTTTCTTGAAAGTCTTCGTGTCGCACCCTTGGAAGATACCAAACTCAAATACGAACTTTGGTATTTAACGGTCTTTTCCTCTTTGAGCTATGCTGTCCACAGACACACACACGGACACATGCTTTGACATACAAGTTGTTCTGATTATAACTGCAAAGAGGCATCTATTCCATTGAATACACGTGTTGTAAAATAGTTGTGTATTTTCCCACACTGATAATCTCTGATTAGCTGCTGTTTGTTGTTATTCGTCATGTCCATGGCTAAGCAGGCACAGTGGAGTGAGTAAGGAAGGGGTGACAAGTTTGCGCAACTTGTGCTCAAGCTCTCCAGGTCTGGCCAAGTAGAAATCTGCCACTTTAAGGATTAGGTTGCTGCGTGTTCCGCCTTCACAGTGTGCCATTCCATTTCCTTCTGTGCCTTGCCATGTCTCTCTTTCCTTATGGGCTACATATTGTTGTTTTTTTGTAGCTTAACGTCATTTACTTGGTTAGTCGTATCAGACGATGAATGAAATCGGTGAAACGATGCTCAAATGATATCGGGGTCCATAGATCTTAAAATCTTCTCAAGATAAGCGAAAAGCCCGAAAAAAAAAAACAACCTTATACGCGTAACGCAACCTGGGCGAGATTCGAACTCGTTACCTGTTGAATGTGAGGCAGACACGCTACCACTACACAACCCAGGCTGACTATTTATCTCTTTTTACTTTCTCTATACGTACTATGTACTAGTGTATAGAGAAGTTATTGCATTCCACCCCAAAATTCGATACCGATATTTCACCGGAAATACATGTTTTCGGTACCCCTGAATCCAAAAAAAGACAAAACATTTTTACAAAAAGGTCCGTGTGTGTATGTGTGTGTGTGTGTGCCTGTGTGCAGCATAGCTAAAAAACGAAAAGACCGTTGAATACCAAACGTATTATTTAAGTTTGGTCACTTACAAGGATGCGACACGGAGATGTTCAAGAAAATCCCCCCTCACCCAACTACCCTTTACATGGAACTTTTTCCGAAAATTTTGATTTTCTCAAAAATGGCTCTAACGATTTTGATTAGAATATGGTATATTAAAGATATTTACCTAACAAATAAAATGTGTATCTTCAATTTTCTGGGCGTAGCCTCTGAAGACTACTTTATTCTGGATGAATTTTACGGAATTTTGCATAACTGCTAAACCGTAAGAGATGGACAAAGGTTTAACACAAAAAATGTAGAGCACATTAAAAACATAAATTATGTTAAATATTTTTCTTCTGGAATTTATCGTTTTTGGGATATTCCTTGTTTTTGGTTTCAGATTTTAAAAACTTATACTTTTCTCAAACAGGAATTGTCAACTCCTGTCCAAGCAACCAAAGGAATTTCAGTCACACATCAACCAGCTTTTAACTATCACTTTATCCTATGGTACTCCCTTATTTCGCTTCTATTAACAAGGAAGCTACTAACAGGACTATTTCTGCTAATTTGTTCTCGATTAGTAGAAGCATTAGCTTTTTAATAATAATTTGTTGCAGAAATGTAGGGAAAGTCACGTGAATGGAACACATCAGATTTTTACTTTCTCCATACGCACTATGTACATAGTGTATAGAGAAAGTATTGCACTCCACCAAAAATTCGATACCGAGATTTCATCGGAAATATATGTTTTAGGGCCCCCAATATCGAAAAAAAGCATTTCCACAAAAAGGTCCGTGTGTGTGTGTCTGTGTGTGTGTGTGTGTGTGTGTGTGTGTGTGTGTGTGTGTGTGTGTATCCGTGTGTCTCTGAACACGATAACTCAAAAACGAAAAGTCGGTAAACTACCAAACTTGATATTTAAGTTTAGTATCTTCCAGGGATGCGACACGAAGATTTTGAGAAAAATCCCCCCACCCCCAACTACCCTTTACATGGAGCTTTTTTCGAAAATTTTGATTTTCTCAAAAATGACTCTAACGATTTTGATTAAAATTTCGGATATTAAACACATTTACCTGCCAAATGAAATGTATATCTTGAATTTTCTGGGTATAGCCTCTGAAAAGTAGTTTATTCTGGATGAATTTTACTAAATTTTGAGTGACTGCTAAACTGTAAAAGATGGACAAAAACTTACTACACAAAAAATGTAGACTTTAAAACACACAATCTGTTATATACATTTTTTTCGTGGAGTTCGTCGTTTTTGTGACATTCCTTATTTTTGGTTTCTGCTATGAAAACGTATACTTTTCTCATACAGGAACTTTCAACTCCTATCCATATAAACAAAGGAACTTCATTGACATAGCAACCAGCTTTTGACTATCACTTTAACCTACGGTTGTCCCTTATTTCGCTTCTACTTACAAGGAAGCGAGTAATAAGACTATTTCTGCTAATTTTTTCTGATTAGCATAAAGTAAATAGAAGTGTAAGCTTTTTAAGAATTATTTGTTGCAGGGATATGGAGAAAGTCATGTGAATGGAGCACATCAGATTTTTATCTCTTGTGTTCTGTTAATGGAGCTGCAATTTTGCCATATTTATCTTCCCCTTTTCGCTCCGTTTTTTTTTTTTTTTTTCATAGCTTTATCGCAACCAACAGTTTCTAGCAATGGATACATTTTGTATCTCTTTTTACTTTCTCTACATTTACTATGTACATATTGTATAGAGAAGGTATTGCACTCCACCAAAAAATTCGATACCGATATTTCACCGGAAATATATGTTTTAGGGTCCCCTGTATCCAAAAAAAAAAAAAAAAAAAAAAAAAAAAGCATTTTCACAAAAACGTCCGTGTGTGTGTGTGTGTGTGTGTGTGTGTGTGTGTGTGTGTGTGTGTGTCTGTGTATCAGTGTGTCCGTGTGTGATAACTCAAAAACGAAAAGTCGGTAAAATACCAAAGTTGGTATGTAAGTTTGGTTTCTTCCAAAGATGGAACACGAAGATTTTCAAGAAAATCCCCCCATACCCAACTACCCTTTACATGAAACTTTTTTTCGAAATTTTTTATTTTCTCAAAAATGGCTCTAAAGATTTTGATTAAAATGTCGTATATTAAAACTATTTACCTGACATAATATGTGTATCTGGTCGTCTCCTTAGCGCGGTGGTAGCGCAGCTGCTTACCAAGCGGGAGACCTGGGTTCGATCCCCAGTACCGGCGTGGGGATTTTTCCCCCGCTGGGAGACCTGGCCCGGGGTGCACTCAACCTCGTAAGGTCCCTGGGGGGCCAATTGAGGAGCTACTTGATTGAGAAGTAGCGGCTCCAGGTCATGAGGACCGCATTAACCGGCCGGGAGGGGCTCGAGGCGCTGACCACGTCTCACCCTCCAATACTGCCCCCCATCCATGACGTCTGTAGTGGACCGAGATGGGGGACGCAGCGGCCGGGCGGTAGGCCAAGGTTCCCCGTGAGCTGTCGTGCCATGGAGTTAATATGTGTATCTTGATTTCTCTGGGCGTAGCCCCTGAAGACTACTTTATTCTGGATGAATGTAGAGCACATTAAAACACACAGTGTATGTTAAATATTTTTTTTCGTGGAGTTGATCGTTGATATTCCTTTTTTTTTTTTTTTTTGGTTTCAGCTATAAAGAACTTTTACTTTTCTGATACAGGAATTTGTCAAATCGTGTGCATAGAAACAAAGGAACTTCAGTCACATAGCAACCAGCTTTTGACTATCACTTTAACCTATGGTACTCCCTTATTTAGCTTCTATTTACAAGGAAGCAAGTAATAAGACTATTTCTGGTAATTTTTTCTGGATTAGCATGAGGTAAATAGAAGTCTAAGCTGTTTAACAACAATTTGTTGCAGAGATGTAGAGAAAGTCATGTGAATGGAACACATCCAATTGTTATCTCTTGTGATCTTTTAATGGAATTTCTTTCTTCCCTTTTCGCTCCTTTTTTTTTTTTTTTTTTTTCATAATTTTATCGCAAACCATGGTTTTTGCAATGGATGGATTTTGTATCTCTCTCTTTAGGTCTATTTTTATTGTTGAGTTACTATTGTATTTATCTCTGTGTATCTTCACGATTTGTTTAATAAGAGCGCAAATGTCCTTAGAAGTTGAGTGCCCTTAAACCCCAACCATCAATTGCATCAGGCTGTTCCGTCTTTTTAAATTTTTTTTTGTAGCTTAACGTCATTTAACCTGGTTAGTCATATCGGCCGATGAATGAAATTGGTGAAATAATGCTCAATTGATATCGGGCTCCATGGAGCTTAAATTTACTCGAAATTCGTCTTTTCATGATAAGAGAAAACCCCGAAATAAACCTTATCCGGGTAAGTGACCCTAAGCGATATTCTAACCCTTGGTCTGTTGAATGTGCAGCTATCACAATACCACCATACTACTCAGGCTAGCTACTACACTTTTTTCTAGTAACCAAAGCCAACTTATACCTAATGGACTATAATGGTATACATATATACAATATTGCGGGACTAGACCAAGTTTTATAGCTTTTTTTTTACTTTCTCTACACGTACTGTGTACATAGTGTTAGAGAAGGTATTGCACTCCACCCAAAAATTCCATACCGAGATTTCACCGGAAATATATGTTTTAGGGTCCTCTGTATAAAAAAAAAAACATTTTCACTAAAAGGTCCGTGTGTCTGTGAACACGATAACACAAAAACGAAAAGACCGTTAAAGCCCAAACTTGGTATTTAAGTTTGGTATCTTCCAAGGATGCGACACGAAGATTTTCAAGAAAATCCCCCCCACCCAAACTATCCTTTACATGGAAAAATTTTCGAAAATTTTTACTTTCTTAAAAATGGCTCTAACGATTCTGATTAAAATATCGTATATTAAAGGTACTAATCTGACAAATAAAATGTATATCTTGAATTTTCTGGGAATAGCCCCTGAAGATTATTTTATTCTGGATGAATTTTACGGAATTTTGCATAACTACTAAACCGTAAGAGATAGACAAAAACTTACACCACAAAAAATGTAAAGCACGTTAAAATACACAATTTATGATGTATACATTTTTTCCATGCAGTTGGTCGTTTTTGAGATATTCCTTGTTTTTGGTTTCAGTTTTGAAAAACTTATACTTTTCTCATACAGGAATTTGTTAACTCCTGTCCATACAAACAAAGGAACTTCAGTCATATAGCAACCAGCTTTTGACTTCACTTTAACCTATGGTACTCCCTTACTTTGCATCTACTCGCAAGGAATCAAGTAATAAGATTACTTCTGCTAATTTTTTCTCAATTAGCATGAAGCAAATAGAAGCATTAGCTGTTAATAATAATTTGTGCAGAGCTGTAGAGAATTTTTTTTTTTCGTAGTGTTTAACGCCCGCTTTAACTACTAATGGCATCGCAGGCGGTGACACTGATGATACATGAATGATGATGGAGCACCGGTGGAATGCGATGGCGGGGGAAACCGGAGTACCCGGAGAAAACCCGCCCCAGCGCCGCTTTGTCCACCACAAATCTCACATGCGGTCGCAGCTGTAGAGAAAGTCATGTGAATGGAACACATCAGATTGTTTTAGTATAACGTCAATTAACCTGGTTGTTGTTGTTATTATTATTTATTAAATATAAACACGTTCAAAAATTGCCAATTTATGTGATCTCAGATGCCGCTCCTTTTTCACGAATCCCTCAATAATGACCCCATGAAAAGCTGAAGGTGAATTTTTACTTTCTCTAGCACGTGTGCTCAATGCACATAGTGGATAGAGAGGGAATACCCTTATCCGGGTTACGCATCCTAAGCAAGTTACGAACTCGCGGCCTGTTGAATGTGAGGCAGAGTATTTTTTTTTTTCATTTTTTTTTTTGTTTTTTTGGTAGTTTAACGTCCTTTAACCTGATTGGTCATATCGGACGAAACAGAGTAGATAACCAAGGCCAACTTACACCTCATGGACTATAGAATTAAACATATTCAATAATTCGGGACCAGACCAAGTTTTATAGGTTTTTTTTTGTTTTGTTTCTTTTTTTAACTTAACCTCAATATATATCAGATAGAAACAGGGAAAAAATAGCATACTGTAGAATGTATCGAACATGATCACCGGCGGTTGTTACTTTGGCTCATTGAATGAGTGGTCCGAAACCTGTAGTATCATATATTTCTGTATTCGATGGCGCGCTAGAGGAAATGTATTTTGGCCGCGTACATAAAATTAATGCACGACATTATTATATACAGAACAGAATTTCACCACTCTATGGGGAAATCTACCCGAGTATGCTTAGTGGAGTTAATACTGGAGCCTTTTAATGTAGCATGCCCTCCCCCCTTTTCTCTCTCTCTCTCTCAAGAGAGCTTGAGGGAGCTCAGCTTGGAATTATTATTGAAACCCAAAGCAGAATAAATTATATCTTGCTTGTTTGTTGAAATAAATACCAGGTTTGAGGTTCATAACGAGAACACTCTTGGAGATTTTGTATCGTGTACATTGCACGTTCTCGTCGTATTTTTGGAAAGGTAAGTAATGAATTTCAGTTATTTAACTCTTAGGTTTTCTTCGTTTGTGCTTCCGAAATTTAAGTAATTAAGATAAATCCGAGCCTCGTGAATCCCGACAGCGGAGTACTTACCAACCCTGCTGAAATTAAGGAATACACTTATTTTTACTTTCTCTCTATGTACTTAGTGCATAGAGAAGGTATTGCACTCCATCCAAAAATTCGATACTGAGATTTCACCGGAAATATATGTTTTAGGGTCCCATGTATCCAAAAAAAAAAAAAACACACATTTTCAGAAAATGGTCCGTGTGTCCGTGAACACGAGATCTCAAAAACGAAAAGTCGGTAAAATACCACACACACATACGGACCTTTTTCTGAAAATGCTTTTTTTGGATTCAGGGAATCCTAAAACATGTATTTCCTTTGAAATCTCGGTATCGAATTTTTGGGTGGAATACAATACTTCATCTATATACTATGTACATAATACGTATAGAGAAAGTAAATGATTCTGATGGATTTCATTCGCATGACTATATCTACCTTTTGTGCAAACATACTACTCCTCCAAAAATATTATTTTATTTACATCATGCTAATCGAGTTTACATTAGCAAAGACTGTCATATTTATTGCTTCTTTCTAAGCAGAAGGGCTAGACTAAAATGGCAGTCAAATCTTTTAAAAGTTGGTCGTTTTGCGAACAATTAAAGCTCGGTACACACAGCCAGATGAAAAAAATCTGAGGTGTACCATTCACATGACTTTCTCCATATCCCTGCAACAAATAATTCTTAAAAAGCTTATACTTCTATTTACTTTATGCTAATCAGAAGAAATTAGCAGAAATAGTCTTATTACCCGCTTCCTTGTAAGTAGAAGCGAAATAAGGGACAACCGTAGGTTAAAATGATAGTCAAAAGCTGGTTGCTATGTCAATGAAGTTCCTTTGTTTATATGGATAGCAGTTGACAAGTTCCTGTATGAGAAAAGTATACGATTTTCATAGCAGAAACCAAAAATACGGAATGTCACAAAAACGACGAACTCCACGAAAAAAATGTATATAACATAAATTGTGTGTTTTAATATGCCCTACATTTTTTGTGTAGTAAGTTTTTGTCCATCTCTTATGGTTTAGCAGTTATTCAAAATTTCGTAAAATTCATCCAGAATAAACTACGCTTCAGAGGCTATTCCCAGAAAATTCAAGATATACATTTCATTTGTCAGGTAAATATGTTTAATATCCGAAATTTTAATCAAAATCGTTAGAGCCATTTTTGAGAAAATCAAAATTTTCGAAAAAAGTTCCATGTAAAGGGTAGTTGGGGGTGGGGGTATTTTTCTCAAAATCTTCGTGTCGCATCCCTGGAAGATACTAAACTTAAATACCAAATTTGGTATTTTACCGACTTTTCGTTTTTGAGTTATCGTGTTCACAGACACACACACACACACACACACACACACACACACACACACACACACGGACCTTTTTGTGAAAATACTTTTTTTGGATATTGGTGACCCTAAAACATATATTTCCGGTGAAATCTCGGTATCGAATTTTTGGGTGGAGTGCAATACTTTTTCTATACACTACGTACATAGTGCGTATGGAGAAAGTAAAAAGAAATGAAAAGGTGACTTCATGTTTGAAAAACATACGTAGTCTAACATTTAAATTAATAACCAGAAATATTCCATTCACATGACATTCTCTACATCTCTACAACACATTATTATTAAAAAGCTTATACTTCTATTTACTTCATTCTAATCAGAAAAAAAATAGCAGAATTAGTCTTATTACTTGCTTCCTTTAAGTAGAAGCGAAATAAGAGTTGACAAATTCCGTATGAGAAAAGTATAAGTTTTTCATAGCAGAAACCAAAAACAAGTAATGTCTCAAAAACGACGAACTCCACGAAAAAAATGTACATAACATGAATTGTGTGTTTTAAAGTGCTCTACATTTGATGTGTTGTAAGTTTTTGTCCATCTCTTACGTTTAGCAGTTATGTAAAATTCCGTTAAAATGACTCAGAATAAAGTAGTCTTCAAAGGGTTTTCCCAAAAAATTCAAAATATACATTTTATTTGTCATGTAAATATTTTTAATATACGACATTTTAATAAAAATCGTTATAGCCATTTTTTAGAAAATCACAATTTTCGATAAAAGTTCTATGTAAAGGGTAGTTTGGGGTGGGGGGATTTTCTTGAAAATCTTCGTGTCGCATCCTTGGAAGATACTCAACTTAAATACCAATTTTGGTATTTTAGCTACTATTCGTTTTTGAGTTATCGTGTTCACAGACACACGGACACACACACACACACAAACGGACCTTTTTCTGAAAATACTTTTTTTGGATACAGGGGAGCCTAGAACATATTTTTCCGGTGAAATCTCGGTATCAACTTTTTTGGTGGAGTGTAATATTTCTCTATACACTATTCACATAGTACATGTAGAGGAAGTAACAATAGATATGGCAAATTTTCTGTTTTAAAGAGAGCTACATTTGTGTGTAGTAAGTTTGTATCAATTAGTTATGCAAAATTCATAAAGAATAAACACATCTTCAGTCTATCCTCAGAGAATTCAAGATTTATATTTTATTTGTCATGTAAACAACTTAAATATACGGTATTTTAATTGAAATCGTCGGAGGAATTTTGAGAAAAACAAACTTTTCAAAAACATTTCCACATAAAAGATAGTTTGAGGTGGGGAAATGTGCTTGAACATTTTTTGCGCCGTAACCTTGGATGAGAATATTCCCAGCAAATTAAATATGTATTTTAATATACGGTATATTGTTACATATAGACTGTTGTGCAGGACGATAATCTGTACAAGAATTATGATTAATATTACTTGAACAATAATTTCACATAAATGCATTAAGAAAAATCTGATGTGTTACACTCACATGACTTTCTCTAGCCGTTCTACAATCTTCTTACGTAAGATTATTCTTCTTTCTGCACCTTGTTAATCGAGGTATTCAGCACAATGTTCTTTTTACTTAGTTCCTTATAAGTAGGAAGAAAATAAGGGAATACACTAGGCTAAATCGACAGACAAATGTTTTAAAAGCTGTCGTTATGCGATTGTCATTACAAATCGCTTCTTTTCTTTGCCAGGAGTAGAACAAAAGAAAAACGGACACTCCCGTTGAGAAAAGTATAAGTACTTCACAACTGAAACTAATAACAATGAATACCTCGAAAACGGTAAGCTCCAGGAAAAAAATATATATATGACGTAAATTGTGTATTTTAACAAGGCCTACATTTTTTGTATAGCAAGTTTTTGTCTATCTCTTACGGTGTATTAGTTATGCCAAATTAAGCAAAATTCATTCTGAATAAACAGGTCTTTAGGAGCTATTCCCAGAAAATTCAAGATATACATTTTGTTTGTCAGGTAAATATCTTTAATATACGACATTTTAATCAAAATCGTTAGAGCCATTTTCAAGAAAATCAAAAATTTCGTAAAAAGTTCCATGTAAAGGGTATTTTGGGGTGGGGGGATTTTTCTCAAAATCTTCGTGTCGCATCCCTGGAAGATGCTGAACTTAAATACCAATTTTGGTATTTTAGCTACTTTTCGTTTTTGAGTTATCGTGTTCACAGACACACGGACACACACACACGGACCTTTTTCTGGAAATGCTTTTTTTGGATTCAGGGAGTCCTAAAACATGTATTTCCGGTGAAATCTCGACATCGAATTTTTGGGTGGAATGCAATACTTCTCTATCCCTATGTACATTGTACATACGGAGCTAGAGAAAGTAAAAATCGTACATGATTTTGATCCCCGAATATGCAATCGAGCCAGTTAATCAACAAAATGTGCTGATCAAATCTGATCGGAAATAAGCTGCAATCAAACATTGATTGTTATGTTCTTGCAGTTCGTTTTCTTCTCAGGAAATGCTAAGCCTGCACGCATCCAGCTAATTTACTGATTCAGAAATGTCAGCAGACAATAATAATTCAAATGGCAACCCTGAGACTAAAGCTGGTGAAGCTGTTTGTGTTGATGAACCCGAGAGTGTTTAGTTAGAGTGGCACCTTAGCATTATTTGATTAATTTGTCTAGGTGAGATTAAGTGAGATTGCGTATACTGTGTGCTTAGTTTGCCACAAATCACATGTTCTGACGGCACTTTCGTGTCGTGTGTACACTTGTTACACGCTTACATTAATTCCTCATAGACCTCCACGCCTACCAACCACACCAGCGTAAAGCTAGTGGTGTACAAAATGTTGCTTTTACGAAGGAATTTCTGTGAACTCCAGAATTCAAAAATGCTATCAAAATGGTTGAGCAAAAACCAATAGAATGAGTCGCTTGAATGCAAAAATCTGATGTGTTTCATTCATATGATTTTCTCTACACCTCTGTAACAAATTATTTTAAACTTTCTCTACACATGTATATGGCGTATAGAGAAGGTATTGTAATGCACCCAAAAATTGACCACTTTTCCGATTAGACCGGAAATACATGTTTTGGGTCCCCTTGAATCCATAAAAAGCATTTTTGGAAAAACGTCCCTGTGTGTGCGTGTGTTTTTTGGTAGTGTTTAGCGCCCGCTTTAACTACTTATGGCACCGCATGCGGTGACACTGATTATACGTGAATGGAGATGGAGCACCTGTGGAATGCGATGGCGGGGGAAACCGGGAACCAGGAGAAAACCGCCTAGCGCCGCTTTGTCCACCACAAATCTCACCCGGGCCGTCTAGGTCCCAGTTTTGTATGTGTATGTGTGTGTGTCGACACCATAGCTCAAAACGAAGAGACCGTTAAATACTAAACTTGATACTTAAGTTTGGTATCCTCCAAGGATGAAAGTCGAAGACTTTTAAGAAAAATCTCCCCACCTTCAACTACCCTTTATATGGAAAAATGTTCGAACATTTTGAAATAAAATAGATGGCATATTATTTATGAACGTTCTTTAACTTCTATGGTTCTCAGCGTCCCATTCAAAATTGGGCGTGAAAGACCGCTTAATTTTGCTCAGAGGCCTCTCTATCGGGCTTGGGGTTCTTTTACGTGTCGTAAATCTACGACACGGGAGCAGGCCTTGCTAAGGATTTTCACACCTGAAAAAATCCATCCTCCGCCGGGTTTGAACCCGCGATCTTGAGTAAATAAGTTTGCATGGTAACCACTACACCACTGAGGGTGACTCGAACATTTTGATTTTCTCAAAAATGGCTCTAACGATTTTCATGAAAATATTTTACATCTAAGGTATATACATGGCAAATAAAATGTATATCTTGAAATTTCTGGGAATAGCCTCTGAAGACCTCCTTACTCTGAATGATTTTTATTGAATTTTGCATGACTGCTATACCGTTAGAGATAGACAAAAACTTACTACACAAAAAATGTAGATCACCATAAAACACAAAATTTATGTCATACATATTACTTTCTCTACACGTACTATGTACATAGGTATAGAGAAGGTATTGTCTTGCACCCAAAATTCGATACCGAGATTTCACCGGAAATACATGTTTTGGGTCCCCCTGAATCCAAAAAAAGCATTTTTGGAAAAAGGTCCGTGTGTGTGTCTGTGGACAGCATAGCTCAAAAGCGAAAATACCGTTAAATAGCAAACATGGTGTTTAAGTTTGGTATCTTCCAAGGATGTGACACCCCTAACAACCCCTTACATGGAACTTTTTTTTGAAAATTTTGATTTTCTCAAAAATTGCTCTAATGATTTTGATTAAAATATCGTATATTAAAGATATTTACCTAAAAAAGCAATATGTATATCTTGAATTTCCTGGGAATAGCCTCTAAAGACTACTTTATTCTGGATGAATTTTGCGAAATTTTGTATAACTGCCAAACCGTAAGAAATGCACAAAATCTTACCACACAAAAAATGTAGAGCACATTAAAACACACAATTTATACTATATACATTTTTTTTATAGGAGTTGATCGTTTTTGAGACATTCCTTTTTGTTTTGTTTCAGCTTTGAAAACTTGTACTTTTCTCATACAGGAATTTGTCAACTCGTGTCCATACAAACTTCAGTTACCAGTAACCAGCTTTTGACTTCACTTTAACCTATGATACTCCCATATGTCGCTTCTACTTACAAGGAAGCAAGTAATAGGACTATTTCTGCGAATTTGTTCTCGATTAGCATGAAGTAAAACGAAGCATAAGCTTGTTAACATAATTTGTTGCAGAGATGTGGAGAAATTCATGTGAATAGAACACATCAGATTCTTTTATTAGCTTAACGTCCTATGAACTCAAGGTCCATGGAGCTTAAAGTAACTCGACATTCGTCTTCACAATATATAAGAAAACCCTGAACCGAAAAAAACCGATAATTTACCCTAAGCGAAATTCCAATTGGCGACCTGTTGAATGTGACGCAGACCCGCAATATTTCCCAGGCGGGCAACAGACTATTATTAAAAAGGTTATGCTTCTATCTACTTCATGTTAATCGCAAAAAACATTAGCACAACTGCTCTATTACTTGCTTTCTTGAAAGTTAAAAAGGAAATAAGCAAATACAAGAAATGGATATGGAGTTTTATTTATGGACGCTCTTGATCTGCTGTGATTCTCAGAGTCCCGTTCTACAGGATGTTTCAAAAATACGAGGCATAATTTCAGGTGTGTATTTCCCACATGAAGACAATCAAAATAGTTCATAATAACATGTGTCCGGAAATGCTTCATTTCCGAGTTATGGCCTTCACAACATTGGAATTCACTGGAACGTTTTTCTTTCCGCAGGTCTTTGCCGTCAAAGGAGACATTAGGAAGGCGCTCTGATAGTTCATTCTGAGGAAGGTTACATTCAGTGTTCTTTAGGCGTTGAGACTGTGCGACATGTATTCAAATCAAGAGCTGGCAGAGATACACTTCATGTACGGTAAGGCGGACGCAATGCTGCGCTGGCTCGTCGTTTGTACCAGGAGAGGTACCCACAGCGACAATGTCCAGATCGGAAGACATTTGTACGTCTCCATTCCCGTCTGTGCGAGTATGGAACATTCACCTCTCCTGGTTTGGGAAGGGGACGACCAAGATCTACAACTCCAGAAGTGCAGGAGGAGATTCTGGAGGCTGTGGACAGGACTCCTTCTATCAGCACACGACGGTTAGCGTTGCAAGTCAATGTTCCTCATACGACTGTCTGGAGACTGTTGAACGAGTATCAATTGTATCCTTATCATTTGCAACGTGTACAGGCCCTGCCACCAGCAGATTACCCTGCACGAGTTAGGTTCTGTCAGTGGTTCTTGCACGAGTGTGGTGTAAATCCGAACTTTTCTGCCGTCGTATTATTTACAGATGAAGCACAGTTCACAAGAGATGGCATAACAAATTTCCACAATCAGCATGTATGGTCGCATGAAAACCCACGTGCAACTGTTGTATCTCATCACCAGGTGCGGTTCTCCCTCAACATGTGGGCCGGTATCATTGGTGATCGATTAGTTGGACTCCATGTACTTGTAAACAGACTTACGGGGCAGGCGTACATAAACTTCCTGGAAAACACCATACCTGACGTTTTCGAAGACACTCCACTGATCAATCATCAACACATTCACTTCTTGCATGATGGTGCTCCTGCACACTTCAGTCTTACGGCTCGCCGGTACTTGGATCGAAGGTTTCCTGATCGATGGATAGGTAGAGGTGGCCCAATTGTTTGGCCTCCACGCTCACCTGATCTGAACCCTCTCGATTTCTGCTTGTGGGGCCGTTTAAAATCATTGGTTTATTCGTCTCCGGTGCCGGATTTGGAATCCCTTCGGAATCGAATTGTGGCAAGTTGTGAGGACATACGCAATACTCCTGGAGTTTGGGATCGTGTTCGCAGGTCAATGAGACATCGATGTGAGGTCTGTATTCAAGTAGGAGGTGGACATTTTGAACATCTTCTGTAATGACAACAACCTGCGGAAAGAAAAACGTTCCAGTGAGTTTCAATGTTGTGAAGGCCAAAACTCGGAAATGAAGCATTTCCGGACACATGTTATAATGAACTAATTTGATTGTCTACATGTGGGAAATACATACCTGAAATTATGCCCCGTATTTTTGAAACAGCCTGTATTCTGGGCGTGAAAGACCGCTAAATCTGCCACACGGGACCAACGGCTTTACATTTCCGAAGGAAGTCGTACTAAGGATCTTTACGCCCGAAAAAATCCAATGTCCAACCCGCGAACTTAGGTATATGAACGGCAACATTACCCACGGAGGGCGACTAAGCGAATACGCTAGCCTAAAGCGACAATCAAATATTTTCAAAGCTGGTTACCATGTGACTGAAATCGTTGCTTTGCATTGCCAGAAGTTGACAAAATTCCCGAATGAAAAAAGTATGTTTTAAATCTGAAACCAATAAGGACTCAAAAATGGTCAACTCTCGAAAAAAAATGTTGACATAAATTATGAGATTTAACGAGATATATGCCGTGCCTTTCGCCTTTCACCTAGGTGGCCCCAGTTCGATCTCAGGTGGCCGCATGTGGGATTTGTGGTGGACAAAGCGAGGCAAGGGCGGCCTTTCTACGGTTTCCCCCCCATCGCATTTCACCGATACTCCATTTTCATTCCTTGTAATATCAGTGTCATGGCATGCGGTGTCATATGTAGTAAAAGGGGCGTTAAACACTATAAATAAACAAAAGAAATACATTTTTTGTGTAGTAAATTTTTGTCTATCTCTTACGGTTTACCAGTTAGGCAAAATTCATTCAAAACAAAGAGGTCATCAGAGGCTCTCCGAAGAGAATTCAACACAAACATTTTATTTGTCATGTAAATATGTTTAATATACGGTATTTTAATCAATACCATTAGAGCCATTTTTGAGAAAGTTAAAATGTTCGAATTTTTCTACGTAAAAGGTATTTTGGAGTGAAGATTTTCCTCAATCTTCGTGTGGCATCCATGGAAGATACTAAACATAAACACTAAGTTTGGTACTTGCCTGACTTTTAATTTTTACTTTCTCTATACGTAATATGTACATAGTGTATAACGAAGGTATTGCACTCTACCCAAAAATTCGATACCGAGATTTCATCGGAAATATATGTTTTAGGGTCCCCTGTATAAAAAAAAAGCATTTTCAAAAAAGCGTTCGTGTGTGAGTGTGTGTGTGTGTATGTGTGTCCGTGTGTCTGTGAACACGATAACTCAAAAACGAAAATTCAGTAAAATACCAAACTTGGTATTTAAGTTTAATATCTTCCAGGGATGCGACACGAAAATTTTGAGAAAAATCCCCCACTGCAAACTACCCTTTACATGGAACCTTGTGATTTTCTTAAAAATGGTTCTAAAGATTTTGATTAAAATATTGTATAATAACGATATTTACTGGACAAATAAAAAGTTTATCTTCAATTTTCTGGGAATAGACTCGGAAGCTTACTTTATTCTGGATGAAATTTACGGAATTTTGTATAGCTCTTAAACCGTAAGAGATAGATAAAAACTTACCACACAAAGACTGTAGAGCACGTTAAAACACACAATTTATGTTACGTACATTTTTTTCATGGAGTTGATCGTTTTTTTAGATATTCCTTGTTTTTGGTTTCAGCTTTAAAACACAAACTTTTCTTATACAGGAATTTGTCAACTCCTGTCCATACAAACAAAGGAAATTCAGTCACATAGCAACCAGCTTTTGACTATCTCTTTAATCTATGGTAATCCCATATTTCGCTTCTACTTTTAAGGAAGCAAGTTATAAGACTATTTCTGCTAATTTTTTCTCAATTTAGGGTCCCCTGTATCCAAAAAAAGTATTTTCAGAAAAAGGTCCGTGTGTGTGTGTGTGTGTGTGTGTGTGTGTGTGTGTCAGTGTGCCCGTGTGTCTTTGAACACGATAACTCAAAAACGAAAAGTCGGTAAAATACCAAACTTGGTATTTAAGTTTAGTATCTTCAAGGGATGCGACACGAAGATTTTGAGAAAAATCCCCCTACCCCAAACTACCCTTCACATGGAACTTTTTTTCGAAAATTTTCATTTACTAAAAAATGGCTCTAACGATTTTGATTAAAATGTCGTATATTAAAGATATTTACCTGACAAATAAAATGTATATTTTGAATTTTCTGGGAATAGCCTCTGAAGACTACTTTATTCTGGGTTAATTTTACGGAATTTTGCATAATTACTAAACCGCAAGAGATGGACAAAAACTTACCACACAACGAATGTAGAGCACCTTAAAACACACAATATATGTTATATGCATTTTTTTCGTGGAGTTGGTTGTTTTTGAAATATTCATTGTTTTTGGTTTCAGCTATAAAATACTTATACTTTTCTCAGACAGCAATTTGTCAACTCATGTCCATACAAACAAAGGAACTTCAGTTACTAGCAACTTTAACCTATGCTACCCCCTATTTCGCTCCTACTAACAAGGAAGCAAGTAATAAGACCAATTCTGCTAATGTTTATCTCTATTAGCATGAAGTAGATAGAAGAATAATCTTTTGTAGGAATATAAATAAATTGTAAATGAGACCAATTTAAACTTGAGTTGCTCTACTAGTAACAAATTACCTGCAGAACAGGTAGAGAACGTCATGTGAATAGAAAACATGACATCTTTTGTATTCAAAGTATTTCAAAACATATATTTTCAGTGAATCATCGACATCGAATTTTGAGTGGAATGCAATACTTCCCTGAATGGAACATTATACGCAATAAACAAAAGCAGCTCGCGGCGGTCTCTGGGCCTAATTTGGCTAGTTAGGGAACTTACTTTTTGACTTAGCTTGTTAAGTCCTGTAGCCTAGCACTGAAGGAGCATTGTTTTGCCGACTGGAATTACACCCTTCGGCCTTTAGGGGTAATGTAACTCTAATCGCACGTTCGTATCTCCCCCACCAGGTGTTTATATGAAATGTAATAATCAGATTTGTAGGTTATTTATTTCGTGTGCGCCTTTCTTTTGTAATAATTATCAGATGGTAGAAATCTGATATACACGAAATGTATGAAACTTTTAATTACTGAGAGTCTATCTTCAGGAAACCTCCCCTTCAAAATGGTTGCTGCCACACCTATAGCTTCCGGTTGTTAGCTGTTAACATTAAATCTGCAGCAACCAATATCCAAGTATCTCTTGGGTTTAATTAGTGTTAGATTTTTGCTCTTAATTAGCACTAAACATGCTAAGGATCTTTTTAGTTACTTAACCTGTTAGATATAAAACTTTGGACAAACGGAAAGGCCTTCGCAGCGGTGCAGAAAAAGAAATAGTTATTTATGATACAAATGGTAAAAATCTGATGTGTTCCACTCACATGACTTTCTCTACATCTCTGTAACACATTATTGTTAAAAAGCTTATGGTTTTATTTACTTAATGCTAATCCAGAAAAAAAATTTAGCAGAAATAGTCTTACTTGCTTCCTTGTAACTACAAGCGAAATAAAGGAATAGCATAGGTTAAAGTGATAGTCAAAAGCTGGTTGCTATGTCACTGAAGTTCCTTTGTATGGACAGTTGACACATTCCTGTATGAGAAAAGTATAAGTTTTTTTAAAGCTGAAACCAAAAACAAGGAATATCTAAAAAAAAAAAAAAATCAACTCCACGAAAAAATGTATATAGTATGAATTGTGTGTTTTAGCGTGCTCTACATTCTTTGTGTGGTAAGTTTCTGTCCATCTCTTACGCTTTAGCAGTTATGCAAAAGTCTGTAAAATTGATCCAAGTAAAGCAGTCTTCAGAGGCTATTCCCAGAAAATTCAAGATATACATTTTATTTGTCAGGTAAATATCTTTAATATACGATATTTTAATCAGAATCGTTAGAGCCATTTTTAAGAAAACCAAATTTTTCGAAAAAAGCTCCATGTAAAGAGTAGTTTGCGGTGGGGCAATTTTCTTGAAAATCTTCGTGTCGCACTCTTAGAAGATACCAAGCTTAAATACCAAGTTTGGTAGTCAACGGTCTTTTCGTTTTTGAGCTATGTTGTCCACAGAGACACGGACACACAGACACACACGCACACACACGGACCTTTTTCTGAAAATGCTTTTTACTTTCTCCATACGCACTGTGTACATAGTGTATAGAGAAAGCATTGCACTCCACCAAAAATTCGATACCGAGATTTCACCGGAAATATATGTTTTAGGGTCCCCAATATCCAAAAAAAAAAAAACATTTTCACAAAAAGGTCCGTGTGTGTGTGTGCGTGTGTGCGTGTGTGCGTGTGTGTGTGTGTGTGTGTGTGTCCGTGTGTCTGTGAACACGATAACTCAAAAACGAAAAGTCGGTAAAATACCAAACTTGGTATTTAAGTTTAATATCTTCCAGAGATGCGACACGAAGATTTTGAGAAAAAGCCCCACCCCAACTACCCTTTACATGGAACTTTTTTCGAAAATTTTGATTTTCTCAAAAATGGCTCTAACGATTTTGATTAAAATGTCGTATATTAAACATATTTACCTGAAAAATAAAATGTATAACTTGAATTTTCTGGGAATAGCCTCTGAAGAGTAGTTTATTCTGGATGAATTTTACTAAATTTTGAATAACTGCTAAACCGTAAGAGATGGAGAAAAACTTACTACACAAAAAATGTAGAGCACATTAAAACACACAATTTATGTTATATACATTTTTTTCGTGGAGTTCGTCGTTTTTGTGACATTCCTTTTTTTTTTTTTTTTTTTTTTGTTTCTGCTATGAAAAACGTATACTTTTCTCATACAGGAACTTGTCAACTCCTATCCATATAGACAAAGGAACTTCGTTGACATAGCAACCAGCTTTTGACTATCACTTTAACCCTTATTTCGCTTCTACTTATAAGACTATTTCTGCTAATTTTTTCTGATTAGCCGCAGGCCGAGTACAGTAATCCTACGAACAATCTAAATCTATTTTAAACACGTGTGCCACACATAATTTTTATACAGCTGCCAATATTTTTAGACATATTATAATTATGTAGGTTGTTTTAATTCATGCTTAATGGTCTGCGATATTCAGTTGTTGCCTTGCTCAGCATCAGGGCTGCCAACATGATGACTTACTCGTACAATACGAAAATATTCTATACAACGGAGGCAGTATAGCAGTTGTAATTTAGTTCTCTCCGCTGCTTGAATAATTTCGTCTGGTTCAGCAGATTCCATGTTGATGACATTGAAATCATCCGCCATTTTATGGATCGATACGAGTTTTCAGAGCCATAGCTTACTTGAATGAGGCCGTGGACGCAAAAACCAAAGTTGGCTGCATTGGAGTGTTGATTTTATAACACTGAGTGACAGAATTTTCTACTGACATCTGGTAAAAGACCTACTTTTAACATCAACTGTCTAAAAATGTATTTATCAATTGCCTAGTCAATGGCCATGCCTTACGACAGTCACACCTACCCCTCATTATCTCTGATTATTTTTAGTTTTTATTATGTTTTTAATATATTATTCTATGGAATAGATCCATTTTAACTTGTATTACTGCAACGGAATGACTCTTCTTTCCATTATTTTGCATAAGGTGAATAGCATATGCATAAATTAAACATTATCGGAAGAATTTATAATTAATAAATGTGCCAGACAAGGATATAGTTTAACGCCAAGTGTTATATATAACGTTCTTAAAGAATGAAAGAAGTTTATTACCGATGGGACCTTATTAAATCGAAAAATCTGACGTGTTCCATTCACATGACTTTCTCTACATCTCTGCAACAAATTATTGTTCAAAAGCCTATGCTCCTATTTACTTCATACTAGGTCAGAAAAAATTAGCAGAAATAGACTTATTACTTGCTTCCTTGTATATAGAAGCGAAGTAAGGGAGTACCGTATGTTAAAGTGATAGTCAAAAGCTGGTTACTATGTGACTGAAGTTCATTTGTTTGTATGGACAGGAGTTGACAAATTCCTGTATGATTTTCAAAGCTAAAACTAAAAACAAGGAATATCGCAAAAACGATCAACTCCACGAAAAAATGTATATAACATAAATTGTGTGTTCTAACGTGCTCTACATTTCTTGTGCAGTAAGTTTTTATCTAAGTCTTACGGTTTAGCAGTTATGCAAAATTCCGTAAAATTCATCCCGAATAAAGTAGTCTCCAGGGGGTATTCCCAGAAAATTCAAGATATACATTCTGTTTGTTAGGTAAATATCTTTAATATTTGATATTTGAATCTAAGTCGTTAGTCATTTTTGCGAAAATCAGAATTTTCGAAAAAAGTTCCATGTAAAGGGTAGTTTGGGGCGGGGGGATGTTTCTCAAAATCTTCGTGTCGCATCCCTGGAAGATACTAAACTTAAATACCAGGTTTGGTATTTCACCGAATTTTCGTATTTGAATTATCGTGTTTACGGACACACGGACACACACACACGGACCTTTTTCAGAAAATACTTTTTTTGCGGATACAGGGGACCCTAAAACATATATTTCCGATGAAATCTCGGTATCGAATTTTTGGTGGAGTACAATACCTTCTTTATACACTATGTACATAGTACGTATAGAGAAAATAAAAATGCTTTAAATTCTCTTTTATTCATACATGACCAGATAATTATCCAGGATAGTGAAAATACCGAAATTTCCCCTGAAATGTATACTTAGTGGTCCCCTGAGACCAAAAATAGCATTTTTATAAAACATGTCCGTGTGTGTGTGTGACTCTGGACAGCATAAATAAAAATCTAGAAGACGGCTAAATACCAAACTTGGTATTTAAGTTCGATATCTTCCAAGGTGGAACATTTTTTGAAAATTTTGATTTTCTCAAAAACAGCTCAAACGATTTTTATTAAAATGCCGTATGTTAAATATATTCATATCACAAATGAAATGGATATTTTGAATTTTGTGCGAATAGCCTCTGAAGAATTCTTCATTATGGTTGAGTTTTCAGAATTTTGCATAACGCTTAAACCATAAGAGATAGACAAAAACTTACTACACAAAAATGTAGATCTCGTTAAAACACACAATTTGTGTAATATACGCTTTTTTCTAAAACTGACTAAAATGTATTATTTATATTGGTTTCAGTTTTAAAATGGTTATACTATTCTCAAACGGGAGACTGTTTGTTTGACCATTGTTTTGGGGTAAACATTACCTTATTTCCCTTCTGCTTAAAAGAAAGCAAGTCGTAAGAGCATTTATCCTAATATGTATGTCGATTAGCATAATGTAAATAAAAATAATCTTTTGTGAGAATAGTTTGTATTTGGAACGGCTAGAGAAAGTTATGTGAATGTAGCACATCAGATCAAGTCTGCTTTTTATTGGATGTTTCTTTGTAGGTTATACTATTTTCTCTCACACACACACACACTCACACACATACACACAAAGGACTTTTTTTCTAAAAATGTTTTCTAAGAGTTTTCAAAAGTTGTACCTATTTTTTTAAATACAGTTTCGGAGTGTGGTCGGGACTCCGGCGCTGTATACCTTACTTTTATTTACTTTGGTTACTGTATGACTACTGAATTTCTTTTTTTCTTTCTTTTACACACACCCTGCCCTACGAAGCACCAAAGCGAGACGCCATAGAGAGCGCGGCCCATTTGATTTTTATTAACAAGAAGGGATAGAAGAATGGGCTTTTATAAAAATAGTGTGCATGAAAGTGAGTAGAGAAACTGTTATGATGCAACAAATCAAATATACAAATTCACTTTACGCAGCTTCATAATGTATATCTTGAGTGACGTCAGATGTAAGGAGGGAACGAAATTAATTCTGAAATTATTTCATCACAAACACGCCCTGTTGTCTGGAAGATAAAGTGCTTATGAACAAGCACATCCGGCTCAGTTTGCAAGAACAAGAAATCGGATTTTCCGCAGAGAGCCCCGGAGTAGGATGCGACCCCATGCCCCGGGGACTACGGGGATCGATTCCCCGATAGTGCAGCTAAGCCTGTAGCACAAGGAGCTGCCATCTGTCGACGTTCAATTTTAATTTCACTTCCAGCGAATTACTTTTGGGACTCGAGTGCAGCAACTCGAACGTTTGTCTTCAAGCGAACTCTGGGGCAATGCAAATGTTCCTCTAGGTTGAGAAATTGGGGCCAAGCACCTCCCGCTAGTCTTATTGCATTCGTGTCTTTCAGATGGTTGTACAAACTTTACTTCTCGAGTCTCTGTTTCGTTTCTTGCTACTGTTCATCAGGTGAAGGAACAAATCACCAAGTGTTTACTTAAAAACAATCTGAAGTGTATCATCACAAGACTTTCTCTACCGATTCTGCAAAGAAACTGTTCTTACAAAACGTTCTTCTATTTACTTCATGCTAATCGAGATAAACACTAGCAGAAACGGTCTTATTACTTAGTTCCTTATAAGTAGAAGGGAATACACTAGGCTAAATGAAATGGAGCGAAATTAAGTTTGATTTATGCACGCTCTTTAGCTACTGTGGTTCTATAGGCGTGAAAAACCGATTAATTTTGCTCAGGTGCCTCTTTATCAGGCTTGAGGTTCTTTTACATGTCGTAAATCTACAACACGTGACCAACGGCTTTACTTCCCCTCCGAGGGAAGCCATGCTAAGGATTTTTACGCCCGAAAAAAATTATTCTCCTCCGCCGGGTTTGAATCCGCGACCTTGGTAACCATTACACCACGGAGGGCAAAAAGGCACAGGATATAAATTCTGTTTTAACAACATTTACAATTTGTATTATTAAGTTTCCGCCTGTCTCTTGAATTGTACAAGTTATACAAAAGTTACACATATTGTCATGCAACTATTTATAAACAAAATCGTTAGTCTTTTTTTAAAATTCCAAAACTTCGAAGAATGTTCCATGTAAAAGTTAGTTTAAGTGAGGGACTTTTATAAAAATGTTCATGTAGTGTCCTTGGAATATATTAAATAAATACCAAGTTTGGTATTTAAGCAATTTTAAGCATAATAGACAGTTACGGCAACTATAATTGGTGAGAAATGGGGGAGAGCACCTCCCGCTAATTTATTTTGCAGTCCATGTCTTTTCAGATAGTTATACAAATTTTCCTCCTTTAGTCTCTGTTTCGTTTCTCGCTACTATTCAGCGAAGAAGAGACGTTTCAGCTGAAGAAACAAATCACCAAGTGTTTACTCAGAAATAATCTGAAGTGTTTCATTCACAAGACTTTCTCTACCTATTCTGCAAGCAAACTGTTCTTACAAAACGTTGTCCTATTTACTTTATGTAATCGAGATAAACATTAGCAGAAACGATCTTATATCTTAGTTCCTTATAAGTAGAAGGGAAATAAGAAAGCACACGAGGCTAAATGAAATGAAACGAAATGGAGTTTTATTTATGGACGCTCAGCTCCCATTCTATATTGGGCGTTAAATACCGTATATCTACGACACGGAACCAACGTCTTTACTTTCCTTCCGAGGGAAGCCATGCTAAGGGGAAAAAAACATCGTCCACCACCGGGTAACCATTACACCACGGAGGGCTACACTACACCAAAGCAGTAGTCAAATTTTTTTAAAAACTGTTGCTATATGATTGAAACAAATTGGGTTCTCTTTCCCTGGCCAGGAGTAAATAAAAGAAACACGGTATACTTCCTGCTTGAGATAAGTATAAGTATTTTAAAATTGAAACCAACAACAAGGCATATCTCGGAAATGATTAATTCCACCAAAAAAAAAAAAAAAAAAAAAAAAAAACTGATATGTTCCATTCACATGACTCTCTCTACATCTCTGCAATAAATTATTGTTAAAAAGCTTATGCTTCTATTTACTTCATACTAATCCATAAAAAATTAGCAGAAATAGTCTTATTACTTGCTTCCTTGTAAGTAGGAGTGAAATATGGGAGTACCATAGGTTAAAGTGATGGTCAAAAGCTGGTTGCTATGTGACTGATGTTCCTTTGTTTGTATGGACACGAGTTCACAAAGTCCTGTATGAGAAAAGTGTTTTTTATAGCTGAAACCAAAAACAAGGAATATCTAAAAAACAATCAACTCACGAAAAAAATGTATATATCATAAATTGTGTGTTTTAAAGTGCTCTACATTTGTTGTGTGGTAAGTTTTTGTCCATCTTTTACGGTTTAGCAGTTATGCAAAATTCCGTAAAATTGACCCAGAATAAAGTAGTCTTCAGAAGCTGTTCCCTGAAAATTCAAAGTATACATTTTATTTGTCAGGTAAATATCTTTAATATACGATATTTTAATCAAAATCGTTGGAGCCATTTTTTAGAAAAATCAACATTTTCGAAAAAAGTTCCATGTAAAGGGTACTTTGGGATGGGGGGATTTTTCTTAAAATCTTCGTGTCGCATCCCTGGAAGATATTAAACTTAAATACCGACTTTTCGTTTTTGAGTTATCGTATTCACGGACACACACACACACGGAATTTTTCTGAAAATACTTTTTTTGGATACAGGGGACCCTAAAACATATATTTCCGGTGAAATTTCGGTACGAATTTTTGGTGGAGTGCAATACCTTCTCTATACACTATGTACATAGTGCGTATAGAGAATGTAAAAAAAAAAAAAAAGTACATGATATAAATTGTGTTTTAATGACATCTACAATTTGTATGTATTAAGTTTTCGTCTGTCTCTTAAACTTTACAAGTTATACAAAAGTTACACATATTGTCATGTAAATATTTATAATATATGGCAGTTTAAACAAAATCGTTAGTCTTGTTTGAAAATTCCAAAACTTCGAATAATGTTCCGTGTTAAAGGTAGTTTGGCTGGGGGATTTTTCTGAAATTCTTCGTGTAGCATCTTTGGAGGAATTTAACTAAATAACAAGTTCGGTATATAAGCAACTTGTAAGTATAATAGACAGTTACGACATCTTTTATTGGTGCGAAATTGAGGCCAGCACCTTCCGCTAGTTTTATTGCGTTCATGTCTTTCAGATACTTGTACAAACTTTCCTCCTTGAGTCTCTCTTTCGTTTCTTGCAACTATTCAGCGCGAAAGAGACGTTTCAGCTGAAGAAACAAATCACCAAGTGTTTACTCCGAAACAATCTGAAGTGTTTCATTCACAAGACTTTCTCTACCTATTCTGCAAGCAAACTGTTCTTACAAAACTTCATGCTAATCGAGATAAACATTAGCAGAAACGGTTTTATTACTTAGTTCCTTATAAGTAGAAGGGAAATAAGAAAGCACACGAGGCTAAATGGAATGAAACGAAACGAAATAGTTTTATTTATGGACGCTCTTTAACTACTATGGTTCTCTGCGTCCCATTCTATATTGGGTGTTAAATACCGTAAATCTACGACACGGAACCAATGGCTTTACTTTCCTTCCAAGGGAACCCTGCTAAGGATTTTTACGTCCGAAAAAAAAAGGATCGTCCTCCGGGTTTGAACCCGCGACCTTGGTAACCACTACACCACGGAGGGCGACACTAGGCTAAAACAATAGTAAAAACTTTTAAAAGCTGGTTTCATTATTTAAAAGTTACTGTATTGTATGGCTTCAATTCACAATTCACAATTGGCCCCCATTGCTTCGAAGAAGATAAAAATGGAATAAGTCACACTGTTGTTATTGTAAATGGTGAGTATTACTATGGCATGCTACAAAATTCGTCATCACTAAATTGAAGAATCAAGATATAGAGAAATTATCTTCATCCCTGTATTACAATTAAATTACCCAGATCTTTGGCGATCGTGTCATCAAAAGATACTTCTAACAGAGTGGCCGCCACGATCTCCAGATCTGAATCCGACCGACTTTTGGTTGTGGGTTCCCTTAAGGACAGTGTGCTTAACTACGTACTTTTGAAAAATCAAAATTTATGGGTTCGCTTTGTTACAGGACAATGAAATTCATACCAATTAACAAGCAACTATTTCTTAACATGTTGATAATGTAAAGTATGTAATATAAATTCATACTTTTTCTCAGAAGGTTTCTAAAATGACGTCAACAACCAAGATTTTCAAAGCACATATGTTTATTTAGGTACACATAACGGGTACAATTTTTTTTTCACAGAAAATCCAAAGAGGTGAAACATAGAAGAGATAAAACACTTAGTGGTGCATAAAATGAGCGGAAAGATATTTTGAAATACAACATTCCGAATTTTTAAAAATTTAAAAACTCTAAATCTTAAGGAAAAGAATATTTTTATCAAATTCATCAATTATTTTTGTCTATATATTCCCATATATAAAAATGTTAATCTGCTCATTTTATGCACCACTAAGTGTTTTATCTCTCCTAAAAATTGGATTTTCTGTGAAAAAAATTGTGCCCGTTATGTGTACTTAAATAATATGTGCTTTGAAAATCTTGTTTGTTGACGTCACTTTAGAAACCTTCTGAGAAAAAGTATGCATTTATATTACATACTTTACATTATCAACATGTTAAGAAATAGTTGCCTGTTACATGGTATGAATTTCATTGTCCTGTGACACAGCAAACCCATGAATTTTGGTTTTTCAAAAGTGCGTAGTTAAACACTGTCCTTAAAGAAGGATTTTTCCTGACAACCGATAACAACTGAAAGATGCAAGAAATTACTAATACTGCAAGACATCAATGCAAAAAGCTGGGCATGGAGTTGCAAAAAAAAAAAAAAAAAAAAAAAAAAAATGGTGTGCGTTGAACAAGAGAATGGAGGGCATCTACTTAATGTTGTATAAGACCCAATAGCTTTCCCAGGATATGACTTATTTTGTTTTTACTTTCTCTATACGCCCTATGTACATAGTGTATAGAGAAGGTATTGCACTCCACCAAAAAATTCGATACCGAGATTTCAACGGAAATATATGTTTTAGGGTCCCCTGTATCCAAAAAAAGCATTTTCACAAAAAGGTCCATGTGTGTGTCCGTGTGTCAGTGTGTCCGTATGTCTGTGAACACGATAACTCAAAAACGACAAGTCGGTAAAATACCAAACTTGGTATTTATGTTTAGTATCTTCCGGGGATGCGACACAAAGATTTTGAGAAAATTCCCCCACTCCAAACTACCCTTTCCATGGAACTTTTTTTCGAAAATTTTGATTTTCTAAAAAATGGCTCTAACGATTTTGATTAAAATATCGTATATTAAAGATATTTACCTGACAAATAAAATGTATATTTTGAATTTTCTGGGAATAGCCACTGAAGACTACTTTATTCTGGGTCAATTTTACGGACTTTTGCATAACTGCTAAACCGTAAGCGATGGACAAAAACTTACCACACAACAAATGTAGAGCACATTAAAACACACAATTTATATTGTATACATTTTTTTCGTGGAGTTGATTGTTTTTGAGATATTCCTTGTTTTTGGTTTAAGCTATAAAAACTTACATTTTTCTCATAGAGGACTTTGTGTGCTCGTGTCCATACAAAGGAACTTCAGTCACATAACACCCAGCTTTTGACTCACTTTAACCTGTGGTACTCCCTTATTTCGCTTCTACTTACAAGGAAGCAAGACATAAGACTATTTCTGCTAATTTTTTCTGGATTAGCAGGAAGTAAATAGAAGCATAAGCTTTATAAAAATAATTTATTACAGAGATAGAGAAAGTCATGTGAATGGAACACATCAGATTTTTTATATTGATAGCTGCTTCCGGTATTGGCCACGTTGTCTTTTGGATCATGTTTTCGCCGACGTTTCGCGCAACTTTTGTTGAGCTTCTTCTCTGGACATTAGCAAATTTCTCTTGCTATGCGGCCCGCTTATTTTTGCCTATCTCAAATACTATACTATTTATAACGCCTTAAAGTTTGAAATGAATTTTGAAAAATTCTAATTTTGTTCATCCCTATTTATTTACACTATAGCTTCCTCCGGATATTATAGCACTATGGTTATAACGTTTAAGAAAATAAACATTTTCTTTTTACATGAGATTACATTCCGAAGTAGGGTGTACACAAATACAGAAAATAACAGCAATGCTGAATTCCTATTTAAGATACATGACAGTTGAGCGAAGCTCTTTATTGTCAAAACCATACAAACGATGTTGTTTTGATTTTATTTTCGCAAGTTTATTGTTGGAAATAATAGCTTTATGGTTCTCACGCCGACATCGCGTTTATTGACCTTGTTACGCGAGAAATCCAGCAACGTTTTCTAACAGCAAAGCTAAGGTTCTGAATACCATGAACTACACTACGTGAACGAGTGCCTTGCTTTGGAAGTAACAGCTGATCGTTACTGTGCATTGTTACACCTGCGTGACTGAACAAAAAACAAAAATATCCACCTAATTTCTTGAACCAGAATATATATTCCAAAATTTTATCATTAATTATATCTACATTTAAAATACTTTTACATCTTTTATTTTGCAGATAAACTTGTCTAATACTACTAAATACTGTTCCCTAAAACATTCTTAAAATACCATGATAACCTTAAATAAAATAGTTATATGCATACAATTCATATGACTGGATACGTGTGTCGTCGTAAGTTATCTGATGTCTAAGCTGCCATTGTTGCACCTGCGTAACTTTGTGACACTTACATTGGATGTTTGGTTCTGGAAGTTCCTTATCGCTCCTTTGATCGAGAGGTATAAAAGGAGAGAACCAGCCTCGAAGGGGGTTCTGTCCCACATTCACATACCATCAGAAGGAGTAAGTGGACAAACTTGATTACCTACTTGGGAGTGAAGCTTGATAAGGACTTAACTTTTGAAGAGCACGCGAAAATTCTTTTTTTAGGGAGGAAGGGCAAGCAAGCAACAACAAGGGGATTTAGGGGTTTATTTCACCCCATGGCTGTTATAGGGCGTAATTTACCCTCTTCAGCCATTGGACTTTGTTTTTATTAGCTATTTTTACTTTCTCTATACGTACTATGTACATAGTGTATAGATAAGGTATTGCACTCCACCCAAAAATTCGATACCGAGATTTCACCGGAAATATATGTTTTAGGGTTCCCTGTATCCAAAAAAGGTATTATCAGAAAGTGTGTCCGTGTGTCTGTGAACACGATAACTCAAAAACGAAAAGTCGCTAAAATACCAAACTTGGTATTTAAGTATCTTCCAGGGACGCGAAACGAAGATTTTGAGTAAAATCCCCCCACCCCAAACTACCCTTTACATGAACTTTTTCCGAAAATTTTGATTTTCTAAAAAATGGCTTTAACGATTTTGATTAAAATATCGTATATTAAAGATATTTACTTGACAAATAAAACGTATATTTTGAATTTTCTGGGAATAGCCTCTGAAGACTACTTTATTCTGGATGAACTTTACTGAATTTTAAATAACTGCTAAATCGTAAGAGATGGACAAAAGCTTACTACACAAAACATGTAGAGCACGTTAAAACACTCAATTTATGTTATATACTCTTTTCGTGGAGTACATCATTTTTGAGACATTCCTTGTTTTTCGTTTCTGCTATGAAAAACTTATACATTTCTCATACAGGAATTTGTCAGCTCCTGTCCGTACAAACAAAGGAACTTCAGTCACATAGCAACCAGCTTTTGACTATCGCTTTAACTTATGCTACTCCCTTGTTTCCCTTCTACTTACAAGGAAGCAAGTAATAAGACTATTTCTGCTAATTTTTTGTCCATTAGCATGAAGTAAATAGAAGTATAAGTTTTTTTTAAATCTAATTTGTTGCAGAGTTGTAGAGAAAGCTGTGTGAATGGAACACATAAGATTTTTTGGGTTAGGGTTTTCTTTATTGAAAAAAATTGGATACAATACTTATGTTCGTTTTTTAGTGTGTAGAAATTCTCTTAGTATTTTGGTGGTCTACTTTTGTGTTTTCTCGTTGTTGAGAGATGTTCAGGTTGATGTTTATGTGCGAGTCCTTGAAATTTCCCAGGACTTCACTGATATGGTTTAGTGTTGGTGATAGATTGATGACTTTAGAGGTGATATCAGAAAGTCGATTTCTCAGGTCCTCTTCTCTTTCCTCGTTGGCTTTTTGAATTTCTAGGATGCAGTCGGCAATTTGATTGGTGGTTGAGGTGTTGAGTTCTGAGAAGCTTTTGGTGTCTGTCATGAGTTGTTTAAGGGCGTTGTTCTGTTGTTCGGCGTGAGTTTCCATGTTCTTGCTGAGTTTGTTTATAATTGTTGTGAGATCTTGTAGTTTGGACTGGAATTCGTTGATGCTCGAATGTATTCCGTATAACTCAATTAGTAGTTCTCTATTAGGGTCTTCCTTTTTATTGTAGCCTTCTTCTCCTTTGGCGTGCCATCTTTGTGTGTTTTGTGATGTGGTGATTGGTTCGGCTGTGGTGGTCCTCCTGTAGTTGTGTCTCGAGTTTCATGTAGGTATCTTCTGGTCCCTTCTTTACAGTATTACCCGCCAAGTTAAGCAACATTGGGCCCGGTCACAACTCGGATGGGTGACCGTCCAGTTGCTCTCCGACCAGATTCTGCAACACTGGCTTTCCCCCACCCCGTACCTACATCCTTTCAGTTCTCCCGCTAGCTGGCACTGCTTTCTTTGACAGCCCACAAGCGGCTGGCCAAGTTAAGCATCACCGGGCCTGGTACCTCTCCCGGTAGGTAAGCCAGCCCGCGCCGGCTGCACAAAGGGAAACACCCTGCCCACATTACTTTGACACAGACATAAAGCACACAGCTTGCACAAGACTATATCTTTTATATCATACGGGTAAATCCGCGAGAAAAGCGGATAGGTACTGTGGTGATTTGCCCCCGCCCGAGTATACTCGGGCGACTAGTTCCTGCTCCTTCTGGCTCTGGTTGGTTGCGTTGCTTGTAAAGTCTGCTGTGTTTGGTTGAGATGTGGAGTTTGTTTTCTGTATTCCGTTGAGTTGTTTGTACTTCTTGAGTTGTGGATGTTCTTCGGTGAGTTCGTTGTGTTGGAGGAAGGGCCTTTTATGAATTTTACTTAATTCATCCCTCATCAACTAATCCAATTCATCCCTCATCAACCAATCCAATTCATCCCTCATTAACCAATGGACGGACTTGTGGTGTTGGGGCACTGGGGCAATGAGATCCATGATGCCGGTTCCCTTGAAGTTGCGCCTTTTGAGGGCTCTCAGAGTTGCCATCTTAGTTTGCGCCTGCGAGATCTGGGACATGGCAGCTGACTTCAATCTGCTATTAATTCAACGTGTGCAGAATAAATGTTTTAGGATAATTTATTCTTTGCCCCTCTCTTATCCACGAAGGTTCACGACTACCATGCATAGAGGACCAGTTAGGTGCCGCACTATTTAATTCTACAACAGTTTGCCCTTCCACTGAAACGCCCTCGTTAGGTCTGTTAGGGATTATGACCCCAGAACATTGTATCGGCGGTAACAACGAAGCAATTCCACTGGTAGTTAAATCTGAGCTGCTATAAATCCTTCTAGGAGTTGCTTGGACGTCAACGTTTAGATAACAACCCCAAAATAAAATATAAATAAAGTTTGAAACTAATTTACACTAGCGATGCAAAAGGTCGTTGCGTCATAGCTGGCAACCATTAAGGAACAATTTTGCTGCCTCCTTTCCCTCCTCGACCTGATTCACCACGACGTCCTGCAAACCTTATATTCCCGTCAGGACATGGTTAACCCTAGTAAGGGTGGGTACACGTCTAACACACCTTCGGGCTGCCCTCGGCCCGACAATTGCTCCTCGTTATTGAGAGCTTCTCACCTGATGCACTGCTGTTCGCGTCTACCTGATGACCTAATGTCCTTTGTCAAGGGACTGAAAGAATGGGTTTCGAGATGCAAAAGAAGATTCATTTTCCACGAAGTTGACATTCGAATTGAGCTTAATTCTTTTTGCTTTCTCTACGCGAGCTATGTACACAGTGTATAGAGAAGGTATTGCACCCAAAATTAGATACCTAGTTATCACAGGAAATACATGTTTTGAGACCCCTGAATCCAATAAAAGCATTTTTAGAAAACGCTCAGTGTGTGTATGTTTGTGCGCGCGCGTGCGTATCTGGACAGCATAGCTCAAGAACTAAAAGTGCGTTAAATACTCAGGAGCAACATGAATATTTTCAAGAAAATCCCTATTTCCACTAAACTTTACAGGGCAAAATATTCAAAAAGTTTTATTTTATGAAAAATGGCTCTAACGAATTTCATTAAAATATCGTATATTAAAGATATTTACATAACAAATAAAATGTATATCTTGAATGTTCAGGGAATAGCCTCTGGATGAATTTTGCATTAGCTGGTAAACCGTAAGATATACCGCACAAAAATTTAGTTTTCGTTAAAATACATAATTTATGTTGTACGTTTTTTGTAGAGCTGATCGTTTCTGAGATATTCTTTCTTATTGGATTCAACTTTAAAATGCTTACACTTCTCTCATACAGGAATTTGTGAACTACTGGTTGTACATGATTCCACACTGCTGCTGTAAACAAGGTCACTCTTCTGAGACAGTTTTGTTCTGCTCTGGGAGTGCAGTATTGAGTTGACAGTGATATGGTTATTACGAGTAATTTCTTATTTTGTCCGGTACTTAGTCACAAAGTGCATTAAGGCACAGCGTGTGTTTAAATCAGTCAACTCGCCAAATGTAAGTACGATCTGCAGAAAGATTTCCATGTTTAAAAGTTCCGCTGCGTACAACAGTCCATGAACTTTACAATAAGTTCCAGGCCACGGGAAGTATTCAGGCTAAGAAATCTAAAACACGGCACACGGTTCTAACCGAAGAAACATTAGACAACATCAGAAGAATTAAAAAAATCTGATGTGTACCATTCACATGACTTTCCCTATATCCCTGCAACAAAGTATTCTTAAAAAGCTTATACTTCTATTAACGTCATGCTAATCAGCAAAACGTTAGCAGAAATAGCCATATTACTTGCTTCCTTGTAAGTAGAGGTGAAATAAGGGAGTACCATAGGTTAAAGTGATAATCAAAAGCTGGTTGCTATGTCACTGGAGTTCCTTTGTTTGTATGGACAACAGTTGACAAATTCCTGTATGAGAAGTGTATAAGTTTTTCATAGCACAAAAACGACGAACTCCACGAAAAAAATGTATATAACATAAATTTTGTGTTTTAACGTGCTCTTCGTTTTTTGTGTACTAAGTTTTTGTCCATCTCTTACGGTTTAGCAGTTATTCAAAATTTAGTAAAATTCATCCAGAATAAACTACGGTTCAGAGGCTATTCCTAGAAAATTCAAGATATACATTTTATTTGTCAGGTAAATATCTTTAATGTACGAAATTTTAATCAAAATCGTAAGCCATTTTTGAGAAAATCAAAATTTTCGAAAAAAGTTCCATGTAAAGGGTAATTGTGGGTGGGGGGATTTTTCTCAAAATCTTCGTGTCGCATCCCTGGAAGATACTAAACTTAAATACCAAGTTTGGTATTTTACCTACTTTTCGTTTTTGAATTATCGTGTTCACAGACAGACACACACACACACACACACACACACGGACCTTTCTCCGAAAATGCTTTTTTTTTTTTTAGATAAAGGGGACCCTAAAACATGTATTTCCGGTGAAATCTCGGTATCGAATTTTTTGGTGGAGTGCAACACATTCTCTATACACTATGTACATAGTGCCTATAGAGAAAGTAAAAAGATGTTCGCCAGGAAATTGCCAGTATTTGTCAAGCTGAACTACGGCGAATGATGGATAGTTTCCTGAGGAGGTGCCAAAAATGTATGGACAACGACGTTGCTTTCATAGATTTGGTAAGTAAAGTCTTTAAAAGTGGTTTTCAAAATCGTGTATGGTTTCATCCGCGCCTCTCTATGACAACGACAACGAGCACCGAGGATGCGGACAGGCAAAACACTGCGCAGTCAGTTCGTATTTTTTTTGCTCATTCGTTACTGTGTACGAGGACAGTCCATAAAGTAACTAACGATTTGTCATAACTAAATAATAATGAAAGATATAAACACAAAACATTATGTGCAAATAAGAACTGAAGCTTTACTGGCGACGTATTAATTCAAAATCTTCTCGGGCTTCTAACCAGGTAAAAACTTGGCTTGATACCAACGTTTCGAAGAAGTGCATCTTCCTCGTCTTCAGAGTTCACCCTGAACTTTGGTATCAAACCAAGATTTTACCTGGTTAGAAGCCCGAGAAGATTTTGAATTATTTACAAAGTTTCAGTACCTCACTCTATTTCCCAACGTAATCTCTATTCTGTCAAGACGTTTATTATCACATGGTAGCAGTTTTTCAATGCCGATTTTATACTTTTCTACCGCCAAAGAACTTATTCCATTTTTAATGTACAATATGTCCAGCCAATCGAATTTTATAGGAAAGTACATGAAGTGTATGGTGACAATACAATGAGCGAGTCTTCAGTAAGGAAATGCCCCTTGACTAATGAATAATCAAGGCTGAATCACTATGCAAGACAAAGACCGGAGTGGAAGTTCACCAATCGTTAAGGAGGAGTTGAAAGCAATTTCTTTTAATTAATGACAGCTTTATTGTATACAATAAGATTCAGTTGTGAGCAATTAAAAACAAGCAAATAAAGAAACATTTGTCCGGGTTCTGCCCAGAGGAAGTCCCGAACGCATAGTTACGAGTAAGATCTAATTAATGCAGTGCAAGTCTTAAATCCGAGTACCGTTTTCGTTTTAACCTGCTAACTTCATATACCCAAAGTCGCGGGTTCAAACCCGGCGGAGAACGATGGATTTTTTCGGGCGTAAACATTCTACCATGGCTTCCTTCGGAGGGGAAGTAAAGCCGTGATTCCCGTGTCGTAGATTTATGGCACGTAAAAGAACCTCAAGCCTGATAGCGAGGCCTCTGAGCAAAACTAAGCGGCCCTTCACGCCCAGTATAGAATGGGACGCTGAGAACCACAGCAGTTAAAGAGCGCCCACAAATGAAACGTCATTTCATTTTTTTCTGTTTTCTGGATCTGGTGTGTAGTTTAGAGGAATTTGTTGAACTAGAGGGTTGCTGTGATGGTCGAAACAGTTGTGAAAGCTCTGCTGAGGACAACTGTTCCTTCTGGAACTTTGAGATCTGAATGAACAGTGGAATTACTGATACACCATGGTGCATTGGTGATTACGCAGACATCTGTTCTGAATAGATTACACTCTTCGGGTTTGAGAAGGTGAAGCTGAAACCCAGATTGAGCAACTGTAAATCCACAAAGGTCTGATCAGTGAAGAGTATTTAGCCTTTTGTACTGTATAGACAGTGATGATTTGCTTTGATAAAAGAATTGAGAAAAACCTGGACACTGTGCAGGACTTTTTACGTGGAAAAGACTCCCCAACCGATGAAAACCTGGAAGTGGCAGTGATATCTTGGCTTAGATCTTTAGCGGTGGAACAGCACAACATCTGCATTGAAAAACCGGTACCACGTGACAGTAAATACCTTAATAGCAATGACGATTACGTTGAAAAGTAGAGTAAGGTAGTATAACTTTGTAAATAAAGTTTTGTGCTGATATCTTTCGTTATTATTTAGTTATTCCAAATCGTTCGTTACTTTCTGGGTTGACCCACATTGTACATAGGTGCTTGGAAAGTATAAATGCTTTTGGGGGAAGCATTTGAGAGTCCTCAAAGCATGTGTTTCTGCTAAAATCTTGTTATTGGATTTTTGGGGAGAAATGCTATCTACTCTGCTCATTGTACTGGTTTGAGAAAGTAATATGCACAAAGCTCCGTTAGCCTGCTACAAACTTTCACATAAAACTTTCAGGAATCCCAGTGTGAGGAAAGGAAGAGTCGATACACAATACACAGGCTGTGTGATGAATGTTTTAGCGAGAATCAAGAGTTAAATGAAAATTCACTTAGCAGCAGGATGGCAATTTGGTGGCTGCGTTTGATACTAACCAAATGAGGGATCCAGCTTCGCTGCGCACAGAACCAAATCTGATTAGCTTGATGCGAACGTTCTCCAAAAGTGAACTTCCCAGGACACCAAACAGTTCTGTCAACCGAGCTGTTTTGGGTGGTCTGCAAAATAAAATAGCTGTTTCCGAAACGTTTTATTGACATATCTAAACTGACCTTAATTTATAAAATTCTAAGAAATTGACTGCATGATTTTGATTCAAATACAGCAGTGGTATTAATTCTGGAGACTTTTTACTTTCTCTACATACGAGGACAGTCCTAGAAGTACCCGACCTAACAAAGAAAGCACAAATATTTTGGGGAAAAACATCTTTATTTCTCTATGTAGTCTCGTTTCAGCTCGAGACACTTTCCCAGTAATGTTCAATAGCTTCGATACCCTATTTATAGTGAGAACTATCGAGATCTGCAAAATAGGCATCAACTGCAAACCCTACCTCTTCATTGTTGGCAAATTTTTTACCACCAAGCCATTTCTTCAAGTTTGGAAACAGAAAATAATCAGAGGGAGCTAACTCTGGTACATGAGGAAGCAATTTGAACTTTAACTCATTGAGTTTAGCCATGGCGATCATGGACATGTGAAGTGGTGCATTGTATTGACGAAACGAAATTTTCTTTTTCGCTAAATGTGGCCATTTTTGTTCGATTTTATCAGCCAAACGCTGTAACAAGTTCGCATAATATTCGCCATTGATTATTTTTCCTTTTTTGAGATAATGAAGATTATCCCGCGTGCGTCCCATAAAACTGACGCCATGACCTTGCCTGTAGATGGACTGTCTTCGCCTTCTTTGTAGCCGATTCTCTCCTCCCAATCCACTGTTTTGAGTGTTCCTTCGTCACAGGTGTGAAGTGATGGACCCAGGTTTTATCCATTGTTTTGAATCGACGCAAAAACTCAACTTTATTGCAGCGAAATATTGCCAAATATTCAACCGAAACATCCTCATACCACTGTTTTCGTTCAATTGTGAGCAAACACGGCACCCTCCTTGCACACTACTTTCTCATATCCAAATTTTCAGTCAGTATGCGATGTACAGAACTTTTTGAAATGCCTGCAATTTCTGCTAGCTCGCATACTTTCAGTCGACGTCATCCAATACCATTTTGTGGATTTTCTTCACGATTTCCGGACTGTTAACCTCATTTGGTCGGCCACTGCGATGTTCGCCTTGGCAACTCGTACGGCCGCGCTTAAACTCTGCCACAATATTTGTAAAGGAAGGAGCAGACTCCCCCAAAGTAGAATCTAGCTCAGCTTTAATATTAGTTGGACTAAGACCTTTCAAATGAAGGTATTGTATCACATAACGATGACCAGTTTTATCCATGTTTACAAATTCGCTGAGAGCATTCACTAATGATGACTGCTGAACTTCAGCTTTCTAAGGTTGGTATTCTTTACCATTGTTGTTTGAAACACCCGCTATCTATACGTCAGGTCTGGTACTCCTGGGACAGCCCTCGTAGTACCCAAAAATTCGATACCAAGATTTCACCGAAAATACACGTTTTATGGTCTGCTGAATCAAAAACAAAAAATTAGAAAAAAGTTCTTTGTGTTTGTGTGTGTGTGTGTGTGTATGTGTGTGTGTGTGTGTGTGTGTCTATGGACAGCATAGCTCAAAAACGAACAGTCGTTACATACCAAACTCAGTATTTAAGTTTAGTCTCTCCCGAAGACGTGACACAAAGATTTTCAAGAAATACCCCAAACTATCCTTTACGTGAAAATTTTTTCAAAATTTTTGATTTTCTCAAAAAGAGATATTTTACATGACAAATAAAATACATATCTTGAATTTTTTGGGTATAGCCTCTGAAGACATCTTTATTCTGGATGACATTTACTGAATTTTGCATAATTGATAAACCGTAAGCGATAGACAAAAATGTACTGCACAAATAATGTACATTTGTAGAGTTGACTGTTTTCGATATTCCTTGTTATTGGTTTTAACTTTAAACTACTTCTCATGCGGTTTTTTTTTTCAACTCCTGGCCATACAAACAAAGGAATTTCAATCAAACCGCAACCGGCGATATTTAACTATCGCTTTAACCTATGGTACTCTCTTATTTCACTTCTACTTACAAAGAAGCATGTATATAGAGCATTTCTGCTAATTTTATCTCGATTATCATGAAGTAGATAGAGAAAAAGTTTTATGTGCACCATTCACATGACTTTCTCTGCGTTTCTAAAATAAATTATTGTTGAAAAGGTTAATCTATTTACTTAATGCTAATCGAGAAAAAATTAGCAGAAATAGTCTTATTACCTTCTTCCTTGTAAGCAGAAGAGAATAAGAGAGTACCATAGGTTAAAGTGATATTCAAAAGCTGTTTGCTATGTGATTGAAGCTCCTTTGTTTCTATGGGCAGGAGTTGTCAAATTCCTATATGATAAAAGTATGCTTTTCAAAGCTGAAACAAAAAATAAGTAATGTCTCAAGAACGATATACTCCTCGAAAAAAATGTATATAACATAAATTGTGTGTTTTAATGTGTTCTACATTTTTTGTGTGGTAAGTTTTTGTCCATCTCTTACGGTTTAGCAGTTATGCAAAATTCCGTAAAATTCATCCAGAATAAAATAGTCTTTTGAGGCTATTCCTAGAAAATTCAGGATGTACATTTTATTTGCCAAGTAAATATCTTTAGGTAATATTTTAATCAAAATCGTTAGAGCTAATTTTTAGAAAATCAAAATTTTCATGTAAAGGGTAGTTGAGGGTGGGGGAATTTTCTTGGAAATCTTCGTGTCACATCCTTGGAGGATACCAAACTTAAATACCAAGTTTGGTATTTAACGGTCTTTTCGTTTTTGAGCTATGCTGCCCACAGACACACACTCTCTCTCTCTCTCTCTCTCTCTTTCTCTCTCTCTCACACACACACAGACACACACGGACATTTTTCTAAAAACTTTTTTTTTGGATTCAGGGGGACACAAAACATGTATTTCCGGTGAAATCTCGGTATCGAATTTTTGGGTGCATTACAATACCTTCTCTACACACTGTACATAGTACATGTAGAGAAAGTAATAATCTATTTAACAATCATTTATTTCAGAGATGTATAGAAAGTCACGTGGATAGGACACATCAGATTTTTATTGCTTTATTGTTTTCCTCTCTCATCTATCAGTTATCTCTATCACCAAGTCTATTTCGCCGGAATTATATAGTTTCTTCTTTGTTTCTTGTCAGCGACCAACCGCACCTATTCCCGGGTACCTTCCTTGCATTTCAATTGTTCTTCCAAGAGAAATATGACGACGACGACAACCTAATGACAACGTTGGCAATGGCGCCTGTCGGTGGAACAGAGTATTCTTGTGAAACAATAGAGGGTGCTGGAGCGCGCTGTTCGCTTGTTTTCCAGATCCATCACGATGTTTTTCCCCTCCTTCATCCTCTTTTCTTTTTTGTTCCTTTACAAAAAAACATCGATCTTTAGCTGTTTTTTGTTGCTACGAATCTTTTGTTGACGAGCATTGCAGATTAAAAGGCAAGACGTTAAACAATGTGTATAGAACATTACTTCACGCATAATATACCTCTACATAATAAACTGAAATATAATATTCTTGATGTCGAGTTTCTGAAGAAATAATTAAATACTTTTCCTTTGTTTCCGGGAAGTTACTCTATCCTACATCAAAAGCTAATTTGACATCTGGCCTTTTTGGTATTCTTTGTTCTTCCCATTCACAGCACATAAAAGAGTGCGGAAGTGGAAAATCTACTTTATACACCACGTGACTGAAAATTGAATTCTGAATATACCAGCATGATTAAAAGGTAAAACTATTCATTTTCCACTAATAATAATAATAATAATAATAATAATAATAATAATAATAATAATTATCTTATATTCTCCATTCACATGAGTTTTTCCGCGTATTCTGCAAACAAACTTCTTACAAAAGATTACTCTTCTGTCTAGTTTGCGACAGCCACACCTCTCCTTATTGTCTCCGATAATTTTTACTTTCTCTAGCCCCGTATGTACAATGTACATAGGGATAGAGAAGTACTATATTCCACCCAAAAATTCGATACCGAGATTTCACCGGAAATACATGTTGTAGGACCTCCTGTATCCATAAAAAGTATTTTCCGAAAAAGGTCCGTGTGTGTGTGTGTGTGTGTGTGTGTGTGTGTGTGTGTGTCCGTGTGTCTGTGAACACGATAAAACGAATAGTAGCTAAAATACTAAACTTGGTATTTAAGTTTAGTATCTTCCAAGGATGCGACACGAAGATTTTGAGAAAAATCCCCCCACCCCAAACTACCCTTTACATGGAACATTTTTCCAAAATTTTGATTTTCTTAAAAATGGCTCTAACTATTTTGATTAAAATATCGTATATTAAAGGTATTTACCTGACAAATAAAATATATATATTCAATTCTCTGGCAATAGCTTCTGAAGGCCTGTTTATTCTGGATGAATTTTGCTTAATTTGGCATAACTAGTAAACCGTAAGAGATGGACAAAAACTTGCTATACAAAAAATGTAGGTTGTTTTAAAATACACAAGTTATGTCATATACATTTTTCTCGTGGAGCTTACCGTTTTCGAGGTACCCATTGTTATTAGTTTCAGTTGTGAAGTACTTATACTTTTCTCAGACGGGAGTGCCCGTTTTTCTTTTGTTCTACTCCTGGCTAAGAAAAGAAGCGATTTGTAATGACAATCGCCTAACGACAGCTTTTAAAACATTTGACTATTAGTTTAGCCTAGTGTATTCCCTTATTTTCTTCCTACTTATAACGAACTAAGTAATAAGAACATTGTGCTAATGAGTACCTCGATTAGCAAGATGCAGAAAGAAGAGGAATCTTATGTAAGAAGTTTGTAGAACAGCTAGAGAAAGTCATGTGAGTGTAACAAATCAGATTTTTATTATTAGTTATAAACATGTTTGTTACTTTTAGTGTAAGTATTTTATTTAAATTATTATCAATAATATTCACAACTTACATACATTTTATAATTGTCTGAAATCCTAGCTGAAACTGTATTATACGCTTTCACTGATAAATGAAACTTATATGTCGCGTATCCCATTCTTACCTAAGTAATATGTAGGTGCGAAATACTATGGAGAACAAATGAATGCAGTTTATCTAAAGACGAACTGATTTGTACAGTATATCGAACACCCTTGTTCATCTTAGCATAAAACTGTTCTGTAATGGCTTGTTTTCCCCGCTTCCAATAGCGCCTCTTTTCATGAGCTAATAAAATCTATCTTACTATTTACTAAGGCTGCTAACTCGCTATAATTTTCCAGTAACTTTCACAATCTCACCACCCTCTCAAGCTTACGTTGTCTTTTCTTTATCTCAAGGATATTTTTACTTTCTCTACACGTAGTATGTGCATGGCGTATAGACAATTTATTATATTGCACCTAAAATTCAATATCGAGATTTCACCGGAAATATTTTTTACTTTCTCTAGCCCTATATGTACAATGTACATAGGGATACAGAAGTATTGTATTTTACCCAAAAATATGATATCGAAATTTCACCGGAAATACATATTTTAGGACCCCCTGTATAAAAAAAAAAAAAGCATTTTCAGAAAAAGGTCCGTGTGTCTGTGAATACGATAACTCAAAAACAAAAGTCGGTAAAATACCAAACTTGGTATGTAAGTTAAGTATCTTCCAGGGATGCGACACGAAGATTTTGAGAAAAATCCCCCCACCCCAAACTACCCTTTACATGGAACGTTTTTCGAAAATTTTGATTTTCTAAAATTGGCTCTAACGATTTTGATTAAAATATCGTATATTAAAGATATTTACCTGTCAAATAAAAGGTATATTTTGAATTTTCTGGGAATAGCCTCTGAAGACTATTTTATTCTGGATTAATTTTTCATAACTACTAAACCGTATGAGATGGACAAAAAACTTAATCCACAAAAAATGTAGAGCACGTTAAAACACACAATTTATGTTATATACATTTTTTTCGTGGAGTTGGATCGTTTTTGAGATATTCCTTTTTCTTGGTTTCAGCTTTGAAAAACTTATACTTTTCTCATACAGGAATTTGTCAACTCCTGTCCATACAAACAAAGGAACATCAATCACATAGCAACCAGCTTTTGGCTTTCACTTAAAGTATGGTACTCCCTTATTTCGCTTCTACTTACAATAAAGCAAGAAATAAGACTATTTCTGCTAATGTTTCTTGATTAGCATGAAATAAATAAAAGTTAAGCTTATTAACAATAATAATTTACAGAGATATAGAGAAAGTCATGTGAATGGAACACATCAGATTTTTACAAAAGTATACGTATGTGTAGTGTGTCTGTGAACAGCGTATTCCAAAAACGAAAAGACTGTTAAATAGCAAACTTGGTATTTAAGTTTGGTATCTTCCAAACATACGACACGAAGATTTTCAAGAAAATCTCCCCACCTCCAACTGCCCTTTACATGGAACTTTTTTCTAAAATGTTGATTTTCGCAAAAATGGCTCTAATGATTTTGATTAAAATTTCGTTTATTAAAGATATTTACCTGACAAATAAAATGTATATCTTGTATTTTCTGGGAATAGCCTCTGAAGACTACTTATTCTGGATGAATTTTACGGAATTTTGAATAACTGCTAAGCCGTAAGAGATGGACAAAAACTTACAACACAAAAAATGTAGAGCACCTTTAAACACACAATTTATCTTATATACATTTTTTTCGTGGATTTAATCATTTTTTAAATACTCCTTGTTTTTGATTTCAGCTGTACCTGTTCATACAAACAAAGGAGCTTGTCACATAGCAACCAGCATATGACTATCACTTTAACCAATAGTACTCCCTTATTTCGCTTCTACTTACAAGGAAGTAAGTAAGACTATTTCTGCTGATTTTTTTTCTCGATTATTATGAAGTAAATAGAGGCATAAGCTTTTTAACAATAATTTGTTGGAGAGATATAAAGAAAGTCATGTGAATGGAACACATCAGATTTTTTGATTACTGACTTCACAAGCAAGAAAATCAACACATAATTGTGATACTTATTGTTGGAAAACAAAATCGCATAGAGAAAATCAAAACACTTATATGCGACGAAAGCTCAAGGAATAATAAACATTTGCATCCAGCGATTTCAGCCTCGGAATGCAACAGAACAAAAACATTTGAACATCAAATATTTCAATAATGACATGAAACTCACAAAATGTCGGTAGATTTTGTGGTTAGGATATAAATATTGCCTCAACTGACAAATGAAACTTATATATCGTGTATCGCATTTCTTACCTGAGTAATATGTACGAGCGAAGTACTTGGAGAACAACTGACTGCAGTTTATCTAAACACGTACTTATTTGTACAGTAGAATATATATCGAACACCCTTGTTCTGCTTAAGCATAAAACTGTTCTGTAATTGGCTTGTTTTCCCCGCTTCCAATAGCGCCTCTTTTCACGAGCTAATAGAAACTATCTTACTATTTCACTTAGGCTGTTAACTCGCTGTAACTTTCACAATCTCTCCACCCCCTCAAGCTTACGTTGTCCTTTCTTTAACTCAAGGACATTTTTACTTTCTCTAAACGTACTATGTACATGATGTATAGACAATTTATTATATTACACCAAAATTCAATATTCAGATTTCACCGGAAATACATTTTTTTAAAAATTTTTTACAAAAATAGACGTGTGTGTATGTGTGTCTATGGACAGCATAGCTAAAAAATCTTTGAATACCAAACTTGGTATTTAAGTTTGGTATCTTCCAAGGATGCGACACAAAGATTTTCAAGAAAATCCCCCCACCCCAACTGCCCTTTACATGGAACTTTTTTCGAAAATTTTATTTTCTCAGAAGTAGCTCTAACGATTTTTATTAAAATACCGTATATGAAGGGCATTTATATGCCAAATGCATTATCTTGAATTTTCTGTGAATAGCTTTTGAAGTCGTCCTCATTCTGGATGACTGGTAAATCATAAGACATAGACAAAAACCTTTGTACACCAAAATATAGATATAAATCACACAATTTATATCTTAAACATATTTGATGTGGAGCTTGCGCAAATGACTTAATCTTTGAGAGCAAGAAATCAAAGACGCAAAGCAATAAGCAAAAGTGTACTAATCAAATCAAATAAGGTTATTAATACACACTGTATATAAAAGGAACTGAAAAAACATGCAGTGGAGCATGTAGAAACTTTACGAAATAATAATAATAATAATAATAATAATATTAATAATCTGATGTCTTCCGTTCACATATTAATAAGTTTATTCTTCTATTTCATGATATCAAGATAAACATTACCACAAATTGCCCTTATACTTGGTACCTTATAAATAGAAGGCCAAAATTTAATGTGTTCCATTCACATGATGTCCTCAAGCTGTTCGACAAACGTTTTATTCAAAACATCAATCTGTTATCTACATAATGCTAAACAACTTAATATAAGGAGAATTGGTCTTATTATTAGTTTCCTTGTAAGTAGAAGGGAAATAAGCAAATGCACAGACTAAAGCTTTAAAAGCCGGTAGCTATGTGAAACAATTGAAATTCCAAATCTCTTTGCTAGCCAGAAACGAAAAGAAAGATGTCCTCCGTTCGAGAAAAGTTTTAAATGGCTTAAACTTGAAACCAATAATCCAAAATATATCGAAAACTGATATCTCTACAAAAACTACACGACATAAATTGTGTGCTTTAAAAAGATATACAGCTTTTGTATATATCTTACAGTTTGCCAGTTATATAAAAGTCATCCAGGATGAAGAGGTCTTCAGAGGCTATTCCCAGAAAATTCAAGATATACATTTCGTTTGTTATAAACAATATGTTATACATGAGACACTTTAATCAAAATCGTTAGAGCCATTTTTGAAAAGAAATAATATTTTTCGAAAAATGTTGCAAGTAAAGGTTAGTTTGGAGTGGGGGGGGGATTTTCTTGAAAATCTCCGTGTCGTATCCTTGGAAGATACATCCTTTTCGTTTTTGAGCTACTGTACACACAGACCTTTTTCTATTTTTTTTTCATTTAGGATGTCCCAAAACGTGATGAAATTTCGGTATTGAATTTTTGGGTGTATTACAGTAGCTTCTCTGTACATTATGTACATAGTACGTGTAGAGAAAGTAAAAATGTCCTAGTGAAAAACAGTTTAACAACGTCCAGTACATCAACAAGTTTCAATTCCATACTTCCCCTTTGAGAGAATGGGCTCAATTGTGCTAAGAATGACGTCATGCTTTTAAATCCAGTGGCACTAAATACCGTGTAAATCTGAATACCCGGAACATTATGCACTCAGTATGTGACAGAGAAAGTAAAAATCGACAGTTTTGTCAGTTTCAACCAAAAACCTCAACCCCAGTGTCGTTTAAGCAATTCTAAACAGAATACTTCGTTGTGGGCTTTCAATTTGGTAACTGTGATGGAGAAATGAAACGTTGGACAGCTGATTCAGTCCCAATTTGGCACAATGGCTGTTCATTTCTACGGGAGATACGGGCGCACTGTCTGCTAAGCGATTCTCAAAAGTGGAACAATGGAGACAAAAGCCGGCGAGAGAGCTTCCGGTTATCTCAACAAAACGCGTGCGGCTTGCACGTGCAGCAACATGTGTCAGTCCGGAGAATGCCCTGTTGGGGCGCTAGTATCTGTTACGGAAATCGTGCGGTGGCCGTCCATCCGTTCTACCTCGTTTTACCTCCCACTTTGGCACAGTAGCGCTCCTGGCCGCTTAATGAAGACATGTTGTGGGAATAGAGCATAGTGGCGGCTCTTCAGGTGAAGCTAGTGAAGTGATGTGCGAAGTGAAGCACTTCACTCATGTCGCCCTCCGTGGTGTAATGCTTAATTTGCTAGCTTCATATACCCAAGGTCGCAGGTTCAAACCTGGCTGCTTAATGAAGACATGTGGGAATAGGGATGTAGAGCACAGTGGAGGCTCTTAGGATGAAGCTAGTGAAGTGAACTGCGAAGTGAAGCGCTTCACTTCAGTCGCCCTTCGTGGTATAAGGGCTACCATGCTAGCTTCATATACCCTAGGTCGCGGGTTCAAACCTGGCTGCTTAATGAAGACATGTGGGGGTAGGGCTGTAAAGCACAGTGGCGGCTCTTCAGGTGAAGCTAGTGAAGCGAAGTGCGAAGTGAAGCATTTCACTCAAGTCACCCTCCGTGGTGTAATGGTTACCAAGCTAGCTTCATATACCCAAGGTCGCGGGTTCAAACCTGGCTGCTTAATGAAGACATGTGGGAAGAGGGATGTAGAGCACAGGTGAAGCAGTCGCCCTCTGTGGTGTAATGGTTGCCATGCTAGCTTCATATACACAAGGTAGCAGGTTCAAAACCAGCGGAGGACGATGGATTTTTTTCGGACGTAAAAATCCTTAGCATGCTTCCTTCGGAAGGGAAGTAAATTCGTTGGTCCCGTGCCGTAGATTTACGGACGTAAAAGAACCTCAAACCTGATAGAGAGGCCTCTGAGAAAAATTATGCGGTCTTTCACGCCCAGTATAGAATGGGACGCTGAGAACCCAGTAGTTAGCTTCATATACCCAAGACCGCGGGTTCAAACCTGGCTGCTTAATGAAGACATGGGAATAAGAGCTGTAGAGCACAGCGACGGCTCTTCAGGTGAAGCTAGTGAACTTCGCTCAAGTCACCTTCCGTAGGTAACGGTTACCATGCTACCTAGCTTCATATACCATTGGTCGCGGGTTCAAATCCGGCAGAGCACGATGGATTTTTTCGGGCGTAAAAATCCTTAGCATCGCTTCCTTCGGATGGGAAATAAAGCCGCGGGTGCCTTGTAGATTTACGGCACATAAAAGAACCTCAAGCCTGATAAAGAGACCTCTGAGCATTATTAAGCGGTCTTTCACTACAATCTACATAGTAGATATAGATTTCACCGGAAATATATGTTTCGATAACCCATAAATCCAAGAAACATGCATTATGTCTGTGTGTGTGTGTGTCTGTCGGCAGCATAGCTTAGAAACGAAATGTCAAATACCAAACTTGGTATTTAAGTTCAGAATTTTCAAAACACGAACATTTTAAAGAAAATCCCACCCCAACTACCCTTTGCATGGAATATATTTTTGAAAATGTCGATTTTCTTAAAAAAGGCTTTGATTGAACATATAATTAAGATATTTTTATGACATACGAAATGTATATCTTGAATTTTCTCGGAATAGTCTCTGACTACGTGTTCATTCTGGAAGTCTTGTTTATAACTCGCAAACCGTAGGAGTTGGATTATTTATTACTCAAAAATGTGGATCTCAATAAAACATAGTAAGTATACCTTTTATATGTAGAGTTACGCGTTTCCCATATATTCCTTAGTATTGGTTTCAATTTTAAACTTTTCATCTCTTTTGTTTTCACTCGAAAATGCAAAAGAGAACCGAATTTCAATTGTTTCACATTGCAGTAGCTTTTAAAATATTTGACTATGGCTTTAGCCTAATGTATTCCCTTATTTCTCTTCTAGTTACAAGGAAGCAAATATTAAGATCATTTTAATAATGATTATCTTGATTAGCATGACTTAGATAAAAAAAAAGTTATCTGTTGTAAGGAAAGCTAGTGGAACAGCCTGAGAAGGTCATGTGAATGGAACACATCAGATTTTATATGTAAACAATTGTTTATATGCTCTAAACAAACTGTCGGGTACATCTAGGCGTTATAACTGGCGCAACAGATCTGACATATGAAAATCTTAATGAGAGCTAGTTTGTATTCACTCTTAGGTTGATCCCCGCCAAAACCGATCCACGTGATCAGTGGACCGCGGTGCAACACAGTATCAATGCGCGCAGTAATGTAACACCATGTTAATAATCTAAATGTCAGAATAAATTTATTCTTAAATGGTATACTATTGTATACAAATACCTACGAGTTTAACAAACGCCGATTTATTCCGTTAAACAGAGCTGTAAGACCCAACATGAGTCACCTGATTATTTCCACAAATTGTTTACACAGTAACGGTTGCTTGCAGTTCGAACATGTAAGGAAAGAAGAAGCGTTGTTTCGGAAGATGGATAGTTTAAAGAGACACTGTTGTTGATAACCTGGTTATCAAACTTGGATTAGAAAGCAGCAGCTCAGACATGATTCCCATCTGGAGGGAATAGAGCCGCTTCCAGAGAGCAATAAATGTAAATTATTGCATGCGGGTTACTTATTTTTTCGCACGTGTTTTTGGATGTAATTATTACATGTACACGCATTTATTTTGATACGACTATCAATTTTATCACCATTATATTTGATAGAATAATTTAGTTTAATTTGTCGGAATAGGGGCTCTGTTCGTTTTACATTACAATATGCCGCGTGTTCTCTCCACGTGGTCGAGAAAGTATGACTATTTCTGGCGCGAATGGCGGAAGGTTACATTGCAACGGTGCACTGGTCGCCTGGGGTTGTTTTCAACTTAAGGCTGAACTGGGTATAGGAAGCGAGTAAGCAGTTCACCAGTCGATTCATGCATGCTGGAAGAGAGCCTATCACAGTCAATGTCAAATATGTGTCACCTCTTATGCACTATACGGCGCTGCACTGATAAACATGTGTTTTCATATGTATATTCATACCTACAACAAATGGCCTACTACATAAACAATGTCAATCGTCTGCCTCCAATTCTTCCACACCTGATAGTCCTTCGTCTTCGCTCACGTCATTGTCATCATCAACACTATTGTTACTTTCTGCACCAATTATCCTGGATTAGAATTCTTTCTATTTGATTTTCTGCAGTTCTTTCTAATGATTTTCCATGTTCTCAACATGTCGACATACTTTTCCCATTCTGGCCTGCCAATTTCTGCAATTCGCTGGCATACAGCTGTTCCACATCTTTTAATTTAAAAGTGATATATTAAGCTTTACTTTTCTTTCTTTCTTATCTTTGAGAACCCTGGAAACGAAACTCAGTGAAATATCAGTTGCCTTGGCTACTCTTTCATTCACTTTCTACAGGCTTTTGAAGTACTCGGGGAACATACATTTTCTTTCCTTCATCTCTGCCTCTTGTTTCATGAACTCAAGGACATTTGCAATTATTTCTCTGCTCTAAGTAATACCTTGCCTCTTAACTTTAAAAACGTAGGAGGCATGGTTAAACAAATAAAATAAATAAAACGAACACTGTTTGCTACCCTCTTTGAATACAAACATGCGGAACACTTTCGATATAGACTGTACAAAGTTTGCTCGCTGTGGCTTTAAGTAAGCAAAGTATCATAGCACAAACTCCGATAAGCCTGGCTCGGTGGCTGGGTTGAAGTTTTGTGCCGGCAATACTTGCCTTCTGGCTTTGAAGCAACACTAGTGTTGCGAGGCTATCGCAACGCAGAGGAGTGATCTGGGATGGAACTACGCAATGATAAATCGCGCGTCCGAACGCTTACGTCACTGATAGTTACTACAGCTGTATTTTTCATACCTGCCTAGCTGCCTGGCTCAGCTGATTGTATGCCCTAATTCTGTATCGCTACTGATGATACAAAAGTTAATTACGTGAGCTTCGGTGGTCATGATTGCATTTGAGCTATTCAAATTGCTTCGCAAGGTACTGATTAAAGTTCGCCTAAATTAACTTTACATTGTCGTGTATAGCAACACAGCATTGTCAAAGCTATCTCCAAAACCCATGTCTAAAGTAAATTAAGATAATCTGATGTGCTCCATTCACATGCCTTTCTCTACATCCTATAGCAAATTATTAACAACCTTATTCTTCGATCTATTTAATTTAGCAGAAACGCTTTATTACTTAATTCCTCTATAAGTAGAAGAGAAATAAGAGAATACACTAGACAAAATTGACAAACAAATATTTTAAAATGTGGTTGCTATGGGATTGAAATCCGTTTCTTTGCGTGGATAGCAGTTGACAAGTATGAAAAAGCTAAATCAATAACAAGGAATATCTCTAAAATGGCCGACTCCACGAAAAAAGATATGTAACATAAATTGTGTGTTTTGTCGTGATCTATATTTTTTATGTAATAAGTTTTTGTCTATCTCGTACGGTTTACCAGTTATGCAAAATTTCGCAAAATGCACCCAGAATAAACATATCTTCAGAGGCTATTCCCAGAAAATTAAAGATATACATTTAAATGTCATGTAAATGTCTTAAATGTAAGAGATTTTAATCAAAATCGTTAGAGCCATTTTTGAGAAAATCAAAATTTTCGAAAAAAAGTTCCATGTAAAGGGTAGTTGGGGTGGGGGGGGAGGATTTTCTTTAAAATCTTCGTGTCGCATCATTAGAAGATACCAAACTTAAATACCAAGTTTGGTATTTAACGGTCTTTTCGTTTTTGAGCTATGCTGTCCACAGACACACACACACACAGACCTTTTCTTGAAAATTATTATTATTATTATTTGGGGGGGGGGGATTCAGGGGGACCCAAAACATGTACTTCCGGTGAAATACAGTCGATAAATTATAACGTAACCCCTGTCGTGGCATCTCTCCAGTGTGCAAGAGATTCGAGAGTCGCCGGGAAAGTGGTGCCGGCAAAGACGGACTAAAATACATATCTATCCTAAGATAAACTACGGAAATGTTGACCTTCTGCTCACATACGAGCAGCACAATTTGCGAAAATATTCTCTCTCGCTCGTCTAAGCTTAGCAGCAGGAATCCTGGTGATTTCTTGCATGATGTTATCACTAAGTTTCTGTAGATTACACTGGGATTTCTGCTGCTGAGCTTAAGTGACTGACTGAGAACATATTTAACTTGTTATAGAGCCTGTTTTGGAGCAGATGCTCAATATTTTCAGCATTTATTTAAGGTAAGGTCTCAGCGCGCTTTTCCCGGTGACTCTCGGATCTCTCGCGCAGTGGAAAGAGGCCGGTTAGTTTCTCTCATAGAAAATTAGCGCGTTTAGGGTGGACTATGTGTCGTTCTCTATACTATCGAACCGAGGAGAGATAACAGCTTCGGAGCCGCAGTGTGATATTTTCAAAGAGGGGTTCGGGAGGAAGAATGTAGGAATCAGCAAGCGAAGGATTCGGAAAACGAAATCGCCACACCACACACGAACGTCCCCGAATAATATCGTATGGACACAACTGACCTGTTCTTGTGTAGAATTCTATATAGCACGTACAGTTAAAACCTTGGAAGAGCGTGTATTTACTTTCTGTATACGTATAGAGAAGGTATTGCATTGTACCCAAAAATTCGATACCGAGATTTCACCGGATATATATGTTTTCAGACCCCCTGAATCCAAAAAAAGGATGTTTTAGAAACATGTCCGTGTGTGTATCTGTCTGTGTGTATGTGTGTGTCTGTGGGCAGCATAGCTCAAAAACGAAAAGACCGTTAAATACCAAACTTGCTATTTAAGTTTGGTATCATCCAACAAAGATTTTCAAAAAAAAAAAAAAAAAACTCACCGTTGAACGGAGAAATCAAGAAAAAAGAATCACATCCGCCAAAGAAAAAGATTCTTTTCCATCAAAACAAAGCAAGGGTGCACACCTGCAGTTTCGATGGCGAAAGTTGTTGAACTAGGTTTCTAATTACAACATCCATAGTATTCACTAGATATGGCTCCCAGACTCTTTTTTATTATTATTGTTATTATTATTTGCAAACTTGAAAAAAATGGCTCGTCGGAAAAGGATGAGGTCTACTCCCAAACAGACGCTATTTTGAGGACCTTCCGAAATCCTACTTTTTGGAAGGGTTAAAACAGTATGAGAAATGCTGGGAGAAGTGTATCGAGCTAAAAGGAGATTATGTTCAGAAATCTACCAAAAATAATTTGTGTTTCTATCTTTTTTAAGGACTTATTATAAGGCCCTCGTAGTTTATACGAATTTCAATGTAATTTATTTATAGAAAATATCATTATTACACACAAATATACAGATAAACTGATGGAACTGTCGACAAATTACTGACCCGGGAGTGAATGATGAGTAACAGAACCTCCATCTGGTTTTATTGTTTTACAGTAATTGGTCTAAATGACCATGAATGACTGGAGTTTAAACAGAAACTCTACTCGTGTCGGAAATGCGTTATCACAGCGGATGAAGAGCGTATTTCTTCTGATATGTTTCGAGTGTAGGGGACTCCAAGAAGTTTTCACAATGGCTTCGGTTCTGAAGGTTCAAAACTTCAACAAAAATCTGATGTGTACCATTCACATGACTTTCTCTATATCCCTGCAACAAATTATTCTTAAAAAACTTATACTTCTATTTACTTTATGCTAGTCAGAAAAAATGAGCAGAAATAGTCTTATTACTTGCTTCCTTGTAAGTAGAAGCGAAATAAGGGAGTACCATGGGTTAAAATGATAGTCAAAAGCTGGTTGCTATGTCAATGAAGTTCCTTTGTTTATATGGATAGAAGTTGACAAGTTCCTGTATGAGAAAAGTATACGTTTTTCATAGCAGAAACCAAAAATAAGGAATGTCTCAAAATCGACGAACTCACGAAAAAAATGTATATAACATAAATTGTGTGTATTAACGTATTCTACATTTTTTATGTAGTAAGTTTTTGCCCATCTCTTACGGTTTGGCAGTTATTCAAAATTCAGTAAAATTCATCCAGAATAAACTACTCTTCAGAGGCTATTCCCAGAAAATTCAAGATATACATTTTATTTGTCTGGTAAATTTCTTTAATATACGAAATTTTAATCAAAATCGTTAGTGCCATTTTTGAGAAAATCAAAATGTTCGAAAAAAGCTCCATGTAAAGGGCAGTTGGGGGTAGGTGAATTTTTCTCAAAATCTTCGTGTCGCATCCCTGGAACATACAAAACTTAAATACCAATACACGATAACTCAAAAACGAAAAGTCGGTAAAATACCAAACTTGGTGTTTAAGTTTAGTATCTTCAAGGGATGGGACACGAAGATTTTCAGAAAAATCCCCTCACCCCAAACTACCTTTTACATGGAAAAAATTCCGAAAATTTTGATTTTCTTAAAAATGGCTCTAACGATTTTGATTAAAATATCGTATATTAAAGATATTTACCTGACAAATAAAATGTATATCTTGAATTTTCTGGGAATGGCCTCTGAAGACTACTTTATTCTGCTGAACCGTAAGAGATGGACAAAAACTTACTGCATGAAAAATGTAGAGCACGTTAAAACACACAATTTATGTCATATACATTTTTTTCATGGAGTTGATCATTTTTAAGATATTTTTAGTTTTTCGTTTCTGCTTTGAAAAACATACTTTTCTCATACAGGAATTTGTTAACTCCTGCCCATACAAACAACGCAACTTCAGTTACATAGCAACAGCTTTTGGCTATCATTTTTACCTGTGGTACTCTCTCATTTCGCTTCTTCTTACAAGGAAGCAAATAATAAGACTATTTCTGCTCTTGTTTCTCAATTAACCTGAAGTAAATGGAAGCATAAGCTTTTTAAATACAATTTGTTGCAGGGATGTAGAGAAAGTTATGTGAAGTGTACACACCAGATTTTTCCATTTACAGTACAGGTTCTTAGATTTGCTAGCTTCTCTTGTTATCTGGAAATTTACGCAAATTGTATAACATGTATCAGTAATATGTACATATCTGAATAAATTACCAAATTAAATTAAAAGCGTGACTTCAAATATATATATATATATATATATATATATATATATATATATATATATATATATATATATATATATACACACACACACACATGCTCATTTGGAATGTAACACCGGAATATTCCGTGTAATTTGGTGCGGACGGTCCAAATTACAGGACACAACACAACTTTATAAGTATCACATTTCTTGTAACCCTAAACAGGATTAATGAAATACTTGCCTTAATATACTGAATGTTCCGTCGTTTTACTATGGTTTCCAAAGAAAGATCGTAGGTGGAAGAAAACGCGATACCAAAAGCGGAACAACAAAGATCACAACTTCTCGCCAAGGCTGTTGACAACAGAACGCTCTCAACAAGGATCACAACTTCCCGCCAAGGCTATTGACAATAGAGCGCGAAAAATTGGAGGGAACGCTTACAACAAATGCTGCTCAAGATACCCGTATTGTTGGTGCTCCCAGCGGTACCCATTTTCTTAAACTGACAATGGTCGAAAATACATGGTCTTCCCCTACGTGTAGAGAAAGTAAAAGTATTCACATTAAAATTCAATTTTTACAGTAATTGAGTTTAAAAATAGATCTATTATATCATTTTTACTTTCTCCATACGCACTATGTACATAATGTATAGAGAAAGTATTGCACTCCACCCAAAAATTCGATACCGAGATTTCACCGGAAATATATATTTTAGGGTCCCCAATATCCAAAAAAAGCATTTTCACAAAAAGGTCCGTGTGTGTGTGTGTGTATGTGTGTGTGTGTGTGTGTGTGTGTCCGTGTGTCTGTGAACACGATAACTCAAAAACGAAAAGTCGGTAAAATACCAAACTTGGTATTTAAGTTTAGTATCTTCCAGGGATGCGACACGAAGATTTTGAGAAAAATTCCCCCACCCCAAACTACCCTTTACATGGAACTTTTTGAGAATTTTGATTTTCTCAAAAATGGCTCTAACGATTTTGATTAAAATTTCGTATATTAAAGATATCTATCTACCTGATAAATAAAATGTATATCTTGAATTTTCTTGGAATAGCCTCTGAAGAGTAGTTTATTCTGGATGAATTTTACTGAATTTTGAATAACTGCTAAACCGTAAGAGATGGGCAAAAACTTACTACACAAAAATGTAGAGCACGTTAAAACACACAATTTATGTTATATATATTTTTTTCGTGAGTTCGTCTTTTTTGAGACATTCCTTATTTTTGGTTTCTGCTATGAAAAACTTATACAACTCCTATCTATATAAACAAAGAAACTTCATTGACATAGCAACCAGCTTTTGACTATCATTTTAACCTATGGTAGTTTCTTATTTCGCTTCTACTTACAAGGAAGCAAGTAATAAGACTAATTCTACTAATTTTTTCTCGATTAGCAAGAAGTAAATAGAAGCATAAGCTTTTTTGACAATAATTTATTGCAGAGTTGTAGAGAAAGTCATGTGAATGGAGTACATCAGATTTTTTTCTGAAAGGATGGTATGCGCTGTCCCAAATAGCGAAGGGTCCATAAAGAAAGAGCAAGCACAACTGCAATAGAAATGCAATAGCGGTTTGAGCCCAAGGTTATTTCTGTGCATTATGAACGAAAACCCTAAGTGGGATAGTTTTGCCTGTATTGTACACATTCGGAAGACCGTAAAATGTATAAAAACTGAATTTTACTGTAGTTTACGTAAAATTGTAACTTTCTTAAGACTACCTCGAGATACACAGAATCTCGAAATACCAGGGCTCCACTGTACTTATTTCCATGACTGTATGTGTTCTATTTCTTCTGTTCTGTTTCCTATCTTCTTGGTTTCAGAGAACATGTCAACATCAAATCTAAGATTCACTAACTCTTGAAATACTCATTTGTTTATTCTACAGACTTGAATGAACTTTGTCTTGTACAAAAACTGATGAAATTTCAGTCTCCTGAGTAAGGACACAAGTGGAGTCTGTACATCCCTGTTTCGCTGACCTCAGTCCCTTCCTGCCATTATCTGTTATCAGAGGAAGTAATACATGGACAGCGTCTCATCTGTTCCAGGAAAATACAATAATGCTCGCCAGCGCCTGTAATTATCCTATGCGCGGCTAGTTGCTGTTCGGTTATGACACACCCTTGCAGATTTTATTAGCATGTGTAAGTGTGTCGAGGGCTCTTCATAATTGTAATCAACCACGGGGATCTAATTAGAGATATTGATTTCTACGCTGATAATTTCATAAAACTCCTCCCCGTTTGTTCCACGCTAAATGCCTCTGTTTAAATATCAATTTTAATACGTGGCGTGAAATAGGAGTAATAGATGCTAACAGTTGCAGCCTCTAATACAGGAATCGCTTCTTAACAATGTCCAAAGTTGGTCTGTATAGTTGGTGCAAAGTGATAAGATATTATATTCTTTCCTAACCATATGGTTTTTACCTTCTCTAGCCTGTACGTACAATGAATGTACAGAGAATGTGTTGTATTCCATCCAAAAACTCCATTTCGAGATTTCACCGGAAATATATGTTTTGAGGTCCCCTGAATCCGAAAAAAAACATTAAAAAAGGCAGTGTATGTATCTGAAGACAGCATATCTCAAAAACGAAAAGACCGTTAAATACCAAACTTAGTATTTAAATTTGATATCTTCCAGGGATGCGACACGAAGATTTTCAACAAAATCCGCCACTCCAACTACCAAATACCCTTTATATGGATTTTTTTTTCAAAATTTTAATTTTCTCAAAAATGGGTCTAACGATTTTGATTGAAATATCGTACGTGACAAATAAAAAATGTATATCTGGAATTTTCTGGGAATAGTCTCTGAAGACTACTTTATTCTGGATGAATTTTACGGAATTTTGTATAACTGCTAAATCGTAAGAGATGGACAAAAACTTACCACATAGAAAATGTAAAGCACGTTTTTTTTTTAGATATTCCTTGTTATTGGTTTCAGCTTCAAAAACTTTTCTCATACAAAGGAACTTCAGTCAGATTGCAACCAGCTTTTGACTATCACTTTAACCTATGCTACTGCCTTATTTCGCTTCTACTTACATGGAAGCAAGTAATAAGACTATTTCTGCTAATTTTTTTCTCGATTAGCATGAATTAAATAGAAGTATAAGCTTTTATTAATAATTTATTGCAGAGAAAGTCATGCGAATGGAACACATCAGATTTTTTAACTGCAGATTCCATTTCATGCAACAGAAAGAATTTTGTATTTATAACCTTTTAACAAAGAAGTAACATGACACATTGGTTGTTGGAAGTTTTGAGTTACAAAGAAGTGACATATCGTTTCTAGCTTTTCTAAACTTTGCGAGAAGTATATAATTTGCAAGGCTTCTATATTTATCATGTATATTCATTACTACTCTATTAATAACTTACGGCAAGACCTTCTGTGTCAGTTATCTTGCGAGGGAGTGTTTCTTTTGGCCCGAATTATAGAACTGAAGAGATTTATTTATTTATTTAGATAGAGTTCAAACAATAAGACTTTTGCTTCCACCCTACCAAATAACTAATGCGTGTGTGTAATTTGATAAAAAAATCTATTGTGTTGCACTCACATGACTTTCTATAGCTGCTTTACAAACAAACTTCTTGCAAAATATTCTTCTTCTTTCTACACAATGCTATTCAAAATAAACGTTAGCAGAATGTTTATACTACTTAGTTCCTTATAGGTAGAAGGGAACTAAAGAAATGCACTATGCTAACGGAATAGTAAATGTTTTAAAAACTGTCGTTATGTGATTATCGCTTCTTTGCTTGGCCAGCAGTCAAACAAAAGAAAAACGACACTTCTGTCTGAGAAAATTATAACTAATAACAAGGAATATCTCAAAAACAGCAAACGACACGAAAAAATGTGGAGGACATAATTGTGTATTTTAACGAGATCTACATTTTTTGTGTAGTACGCTTTTGTCTATCTCTTACGATTTACTAGTTATGCAAAATTCAGCAAAATTCATCCAGAATAAAGAGGTCTTTAGAAAAATCAAGATATACATTTAATTTTGATGGAAATGGTTTTAATATATGGTATTTTAATCAAAATCGTAGAGCTATTTTTAAGAAAACCAAAATTTTCGAAATTTTTTCCATGTAAAGGGTAGTTTGGTATGGGGGGGGGGGGTTCCTTGAAAATCTTCGTGTCTTATCCTTGGGAAATACCAAACTTAAATACGAAGTTTGGTATTTAACCGTCTTTTCGTTTTTAACTATGCTGTCCACAGACACACAGAAAGTCAGACACAGAGAGAGAGAGAGACAGACAGACAGACACACACGGAACTTTTTCTGAAAATGCCTTTTGGGGGGGGAGGTTCAGAGGGCCTAAAACATTTATTTCCGGTGAAATCTCGGGATTGAATTGTTGGGTGGAATACAATACCTTTTCTATCCTCTATATACAGTACACAAGGAACTAGAGAAAGTAAAAATTGTGAAACATTCAAATTTTTTTCGTAATAAAAGAATATGAATTCCAAACATTTAAGAAAATAAAGAGCTTTTTTCTCACCTAGTTCAATTTAACCACCAATTAATTGAAATTTTAAATGTACAGGCGCACTTTCAATAGCAGGCAGTAACAAAGTTAAACCATGTTTGCTTTCCATACACAAAATGTAACATATGCTGCAATTTTTTGCTAATTTACTTAAACATTTCTATACTACGTCTCAAAAGCACAGTAAAGAAAACGGTCAAAAGCTATTTCGAAATAATGCTCCAACTTTGAGAAATAAATTACTTCATTTTGAAAAATCAAGTGTTTAGGAGAGTGCCGAAGTAATTATTTTCTACAGTATTAACGTTAATGTAAAAATATAATATTACAGAACTATTTGTAAACTCATTTTCTGTAAAACTGAATTTTTGTGTGTAAATATTTTTTAAAAAAATCTGATGTGTTCCATTCACATGACTTTCTCTACATCTCTGTAACAAATTATTGTTAAAAAGCTTATGCTTATATTTACTTCATGCACATCGAGAAAAAATTAGCAGAAATAGTCTTATTAGTTGCTTCCTTGTAAGTAGAAGCGAAATAAGGTAAGTTTTTGTCCATTTCTTACGGTTTAGCAGTTATGCAAAGTTTCGTAAAATTCATCCAGGATAAAATAGTCTTCAGAGGCTATTTCCAGAAAATTCGAGATATACATATTATTTGTCAGGTAAATATCTTTAATATACACTATTTTAATCAAAATCGTTAGAGGCATTTTTAAGAAAATCAAAATTTTCGAAAAAAGTTCCATGTAAAGGGTAGTTGTGGGTGGGGGGATTTTCTTGAAAATGTTCGTGTCGCATCCTTGGATGATACCAAACTTAAATACCAAGTTTGGTATTTAACGGTCTTTTCGTTTTTGAGCTATGCTGTCACAGACAGACACACACACACGCGCGGACCTTTTTCCAAAAATGCTTTTTTTGGATTCATAGGGACCCAAAACAAGTATTTCCGGTGAAATCTGGGGATAGAATTTTTGGGTGCAATACAATACCTTCTCTATACACTATGTACATAGTACGTGTAGGGAAAGTAAAAATCTGATGTGCTCCATTCACATGACTTTCTCTACATCTCTGTAACACACTATTAGTTCTATCCACTTCATGGTAATCGAGGTAAGCATTAACAGAAGCGGTCTTATTACTTAGTTCCTTGTAAGTAGGAGAGAAATAAGGAAATACTCTAGGCTAAACCGACAATAATTAGATGCTTTAAAATATGGTTGCTTTGTGATTGAAATCAGTGCCTTTGAATGACCAGGAGTTGACATCTCCCGTATGAAAGACGTTAAAAGTATTTTAAAACTAAAACCAATAATAAGGAATATTTCGAAAACGGTCAACTCCTACAAAAAAAAAAAAAATGTAACATAACTCCATGGCACGACAGCTCACGGGGAGCCTTGGCCTACCTACCGCCCGGCCGCTGCGTCTCCCATCTCGGTCCACTACAGGCGTCATGGATGGGGTGCAGTATTGGAGGGTGAGACTTGGTCAGCGCCTCGAGCCCCTCCCGGCCGGTTAATGCGGTCCTCACGACCTGGAGCCGCTACTTCTCAATCAAGTAGCTCCTCAATTGGCCCCCCAGGGACCTCACGAGGCTGAGTACACCCCGGTCCAGGTCTCCCAGCGGGGGAAAAATCCCCATGCCGGTACTGGGGATCGAACCCAGGTCTCCTGCTTGGTAGGCAGCTGCGCTACCACCGCGCTAAGGAGACGACCGAAAAAAAATGTATATAACTTAAATTGTGTATTTTTATGGGATCTTCATCTTTTGTGCAGTAAGTGTTTGTCTACCTCTTACAGTTAGGTAATTTTGTAAAATTCTACAAAATTCATGCAGTATAAAGAGGTCTTCAGAGGCTATTCTCAGAAAATTCCAGATATATATTTTATTTGGCATGTAAATATCTTAAATATAAGAGATTTTAATAAAGTCGTCAGACATTTTTAGAAAATAAAAATTATCAATATTTTTTCCATGTAATGGGTAGTTGGGGATGGGAATGTTCTTGATAATCTCTGTGTTGCATCTTTGGAAGATACTAACAAAAGTTGGGTATTTAACGGTTTATTTGTTTTTGAGTTATGTTGTCCAGAGGCACACACTTACTGACTGCTTTCTGAAAATGCTTTTTTTTTGGGGGGGGGTCTCGAGGAATCTCAAAGCATACATTTTCTTTGAAAACTGGACATACACTTTTTGGGTGGAATACAGTGCCTTCTCTAGTTATATACATTGTATGTTTATACGTGCTAGAGAAAGTAAAAGGAATATAATGCAAGGAAAGTTTATTTGCGTAACAACTAGAGAAAGTCATATGAATGGAATACATCAGATTTTTATGCAATAGCTTTTAAAATTTTATAACATTTTAAAACATGTTGTGATTATCAAAATTCAGGCCCTGGTTGCGGCATTACACATGTTTCCCAGAATATAAAGTGGGGAACAAGAACGTTACTGTAACAAAACAAAGTCGGAGTGCGCGTGGAAACCTGTTTTTATCTTGGTTAGCCCATTTCACGGAGAGTGGTTTCTGCTATCGCCTAATTGCTTGACTTTCACGCGATTGCAGCGACATTTCTAACCTATTTAGATACAACAATGACTCAAGGACAACGGAAATGTTCCTAGGACTTCCTTAATGATGTCGAAACATAAATGTCTTCACGGTTCACAAGCTTGACTGTTAGTGGCGCTCAAGTGCTTCTTCACCTGTTCTACGGGAACATCTGAAAACAGCGGCGTCTGCCTGTTGCTCATTAAATAAATGAATACACATATTATTTTTATACACATATTATGTACATAGTGTATAGAGAACTATTGTAATCCACCCAAAAATTCGATACCGAGATTTCACCGGAAATACATGTTTTAGAACCCCCTATATCCAAAACAAGCATTTTCAGAAAAAGGTCCGTGTGTGTCCATGTGTCTGTGAACACGATAACTCAAAAACGAAAATTAGCTAAAATACCAAACTTGGTATATAAGTTTAGTATCTTCCAGGGATGCGACACGAAGATTTGCAAGAAAATCCCCCTACCCTTTGCATGGAACTTTCTTCGAACATTTTGATTTTCTCAAAAATGGCTCTAACGATTTTGATTAAAATATCGTATATTAAAGAGATTTACCTGACAAATGCATTTTCTGGGAATAGCCTCTGAAGACTTCTTTATTCTGGAGGGATTTTGCATAACTGCTAAACCATAAGAAATGGACAAAAACTTACCACACAAAAAAATGTAGAGCACATTAAAACACACAATTTATGTTATATGATTTTTTTTTCGAGGAGTTGATCGTTTTTGAGATATTCCTTGCTTTTGGTTTCAGCTTTGAAAAACTTATACTTTTCTCATACAGGAATTTGTCAATTCGTGCCCATACAAACAAAGGAAATTCAGTCACCTAGTAACCAGCTTTTGACTTCACTTTAACCTATGATACTCCCATATTTCGCTTCTAGGAAGCAAGTAATGAGACTATTCCTGCCAATTTTTTCTCGATTAGCTTGACCATTCACAAAATACCTTTTGAAATTGTAACTAAATACTGTAAGATCACACTAAAATCTGATTTATGCTTCTGATCATCGTCGTGTTTGGTATTGTAACGCTTTATATTTGCAAATTGAAAATCCACATATTAACCAACAAACTGTCTGTTTTTTTAACTTACAAAAAATTCTCCCTGCCACTGTTCATGAAACAAACCTTCCGACGAAGCCACTGAATGAGGCGTGTAGGGAGCAGCAGTGTAGGGGTAGTGTGTGACAGGAACACTTTCAGTGGAGTGGCCCTTTTGAGCTGAGTCTAGATGTCTGCTCTCTATATGAATAGAACACTGCCCTAAATACATCTTTGTTACATACTGTATAAACTAATGCAATCCGATAGGAATAATTTAATTGTAGCTAAGATTACTGATAACTTAATTGCTGTCGTATAATTGGATTCGCAGTGGGTTGTATTGAAAGTAGTAATTGGAAAATGGGAGCTTTAACAATCTCGCCTGTTAAAATATGTATGAGGATTTGCGTATAATGACAGAGTAGAGGTGTACGACTTGGATATTAAACTTAACTTGATAGCTTACATTTAACGAACAGAAAAAAGAAATCGAATAAACGAATTTGTAAATCAAATGTATCGAACGTAGATTAAGTGATGAAGCAGATTAAAGGCGAACAGTAATTGATACAGTGAGAAAGTTGGAGAATATCAGACAGAAAGAGACAAAGAATGTGAAATAAGGCAAAATAATCAGTTTCTGCCGAAGGCTACGTAAAACAAGCCTTAAATACAGGAGGTTTTAAACTCCTCAGAAATAACTAGGGATGTGACAAACAGTTTTGAAATAACGGTTATAACTGTCACTGTTATGGTGCGCTAACAGTTGCTTTGTCGTTAACCTAAACAAATAACAAACAAAAAAAAACAAAAAAAAAACAAAAAAAAAAAAAAACAGAATGGATCGAAAAAAAAACCACTGACAGAGTTTCGCAATTTATTAATTTCAGACATTTTAGCTAGCAGCCAATAAAGGTATAACTGATTTTATTGTTAGTTCATTTTTCTTTAAATAAGTTTTACATTTGTAAGCTACAGGCCCTGAATTCACAATTTGAAGGCTAAATCTTTCGAAAAAAACAACAAAAAGCAAAAAATAGAGGTGTTCACTTCACATGACTTTCTCCACATCGCTGTAACAAATTATTGTTAAACAGAATACTCTTCTATCTACTTTATGATAATTTCTGTTAATGTTTATCTCGTTTATCTTAATTACTTGCTTCCTTGTAAGTAGAAGGAAAATAAGTGAATACACTAGGCTAAAACGACAGTCAAGTGTTATAAAAGCCGGTTGCCATGTGGTTGAAATCCATTTCTATACAGGGCCAGAAGTTGACAGCTTTCCATGTGAAAAAAAAATGTTGAGTATTTTAAATCTGTAACTTAATAACAAGGAATGTCTCAGAAATGGTCAGTTCAACGAGTAAAACGTATATAATATAAATTGTGTGTTTTAACGTGATCTACTTTTTTTTTTTTTTTTTTTTTTTTTTTTTTGAGGTTAGTATTTGTCTATCTTTTACGGTTTACCAACTACGCAAAATTCAACGAAATTCATTCAGAATAAAGAGGTCTTTAGAGGCTATTCCCAGAAAATTGAAGATACACATTTTATTTGCCATATAAATATATTTAATATAGGTATTTTATACAAAATCGTTAGAGCCATTTTTGAGAAAATCGAAATTTTCTAATTAAATTTTTTCCATGTAAAGAGTAGTTTGGGGTGAGGGGATTTTTTTCTCAAAATCTTTGTGTCGCATTCCTGGAAGATATTTTGGTGTGTTACCAACTTTTCGTTTTTGGGTTATCGTGTTCACAGACACACACACACACACACACACACACACACACACACACATTGTCGCCCTCCGTAGTGTAATGGTACCATGCTAGCTTCATATACTCAAGGTCGCGGGTTCAAACCCGTCGGAGGACAATGGATTTTTTCGGGCGTAAAAATGCTTAGCATGGCTTCATTTGGAAGGGAAGTAAAGCCGTTGGTCCCGTGTCGTATATTTACGGCGCGTAAAAGAACCTCAAGCCTGATAGAGAGGCCTCTGAGCAAAATTAAGCAGTGTTTCATGCCCAGTATAGAATGGGACGCTGAGAACCACGGCAGTTAAAGAGCGTCCATAAATAAAACGTCATTTTTTTCACACACACACGCACACATGGTGGCACCGTGACCGTGTGGTTAGACCACTCGCCTCTCACCTAGAGGGTGCGGGTTCGATCCCAAGTGACCGCATGTGAGATTTGTGGTGGACAAAGCGATGCAGGGGCGGGTTTTCTTCGGGTTCTCCGGTTTCCCCCACCATCGCATTCCACTGGTGCACCATCTTCGTTTCATGTATTATCAGTGTCATCGCCTGCGGTGCCACAAGAAGTAAAAGTGGGCGATAAGCACTATCAACACACATGAGTCTTTTTCTGATTTTTTTATACAGGGTACCCTAAAATGTGTATTTCTGGTGAAATCTCGGTATTGAATTTTTGGGTGGAGTGCAATACCTTCTCTATACACTAAGTACACAGTACGTGTAGAGAAAGTAAAAAAAGCCTGATTGTCCCGACTAGTAAAGTGGATTTTTCAAAATTATAAGAACTTAGATTTACCTGAAACATACTCATTTCGTTGTGTTCTTAAGGACGATCACTTTAGCCTGGTATATTCCCTTATATCCCTTCTGCTTATAAGGAACTAAGTAATAAACCAATTGTTAATGTTTATCTCGTTTAGCATGGTGTATATAGATAAATAATTTTTGGCATGAATTGTTTATTTGCAGAAGAGGTAAGAAAGTCCTGTGAATCCAACATAACAGATTTTTACTTTCCCTAGCCCCATATGTACAATGTACATAGTGGATAGGGAAGGTATTGTATTCCAGCCAAAAATTTGATACCCATGTTTCACATGTTTTAGAACCCCCCTGAATCCAAAAAAGCATTTTCAGAATAAGGTACGTGTGTATGTGTCTCTGGACAGTATAGCCCAAAAACGAAAAGACCTTTAAAAGCCAAAGCAGCTCTTTACTAACGTTCTTAAGATTTAATGTCGCAAAAATCTGTAAAATCTCGAACTAATCACTTGACAGTGCGACACTGAGCATCCATTAACTAAGTTCTTGAGTTATGTAGCCTACTCTGGAGGCGTTTTTTTCAACTGTTCTGGTGGTTTAATGCGTAACGCGGGAAGCTGCTATCCCAATGGTCATGAGTTCGATTCCTGTCATAGAGTAAATGTGTTTTATTATTATTATTATTATTATTATTATTATTATTATTATTATTATTATTATTATTATTATTATTATTATTATAGTTTTCATTCCAGACGAAGTGCCGCGATTCTAATTGGCCAGTGCAATAACACTGTTATCACTCCCTTATTGCTGCTCACTGAGGTTAGTATGCCGAAGATTGTCTGTAATACTTTTAACACGTATAAGGCACGAGCTCGGGGTACAAGATCCCGTTACCTGCCGTGCATTGAACCGAAGGGGTGAGTATGAATGGACCCTGCCCGAGGCGACTAGCGAGACACAAGACAACGATTCCCACTGGTCAGACGACAGTGTAAGGCACTTGAAGAACTCCCGCACGACCAAGATGTGGTATTTGAGCGCGTGGTGTAACCCTTAGTTGTGACGGAAGTAAGTGACTTTAAGACCGATAATAGTACGTAATAAATCACGGTCTCAACATTAATAAACAATAACATTAGCGGACGAGTAAAGTGTAACGTCACAGTAAAAAATCAAGAAGTATACGCGTGTGTTCTACGAAGGCCGGACTCACGTTAATAAAGCACTTGTGTTCACCACCACCTGAAAGAGTTTCCATGCTAATAAAAACCCTGAGCTAATCCAACCATAATTCCACACCATTCCAATATATATAACCCGCACCCTGACACGAACCCAGTACCGCTCCAGAGGCAACATGGAGAACATGTACACCTTCTCTGAACTTGCAGATATGCACCTCATTTACAGTGAATCAAACACTAAATAAGAATTTCTAATTTAAGACTGAAAGTGCATTAAAAACTGCAAAAACATAAAGAAAGAAAGAAAGAAAGAAAGAGATAAAAATAAACAGATAAAAAGAAACAGAAAAAAATCGAGGTGAACGAGACCCGAACTCGGAGACTATCTTTGACTTAAAAAGCCAGCAACATAACCACTACGCTAGAGAGGTACACTGTAACATGTCCCTTCGTTTTTCGTGTTAAGCTCTCGAATGGTTGATAAATTATCCAGTGGCGTACTGGCACTTCAGAAACTTCACTAGCCATTACTCTGAAATTTCAATAAACAGGCCATAAGTCTCCTATCTCAAATTGCTTATTTAAGTAATCCACATATTCTGTGAAAATATTTCGGTATAATTCATTAACACCCTGTGTGTGTTCTAAGCGATAAATGTGCTAGGTATTACGGGAATTACTTCTGAAATAAAGTTTATTCAGAGTTTCCATTTGATTAACCACAATATTTAAATGTGCATAAATACATTTAAGTAATATTATTTTTATTTTTTTTTCGAAGCAAAATAAAAGAATGCACACATTGTGAAGAAGGCAGAGTTTTAAGCTATCAGGAAAGTGAACTCAAGTTCCTTAGGCAGAAACGGAGAAAGTAGATGTAAGAGGTAGATTTAGCCGATGTAAGAACAAGACGGGATGAAGAAGGAAAGGGTAATTTTGCAAGTTGCCGTGTAATGCGCCTTAACCAGTACCTACCAAGTTTTTGTTTATTTTCCGTTATACGGTACAAATTCCGTGCGCACGTCTTTTGTTTCCAGTCCTTTTCACACGATGTTGATAAGACTCCAAGCTCCATTGTGAGGAGAACTCTGAATGCATCCCATTTACCTCTAGCTACCAAATACTTCCTCCGCAGGCTGCAGTTAGCTTCAGCGCATGTGTCGTTCTTCAGATTTTCCCTCTCGGTCCGGTGTACACTCTCGGAATTTAAAACCTACAAGCCGCATTCTTTGTTCCGCATTGTTCGTTATAGGAAACAGTTCGCCTCTGCGCGACTGAGCACAAAAGCAGCCGGTCCCCATGGCCGCGTTCGCTAAAGCGTCTCGCTTTGGTGCTTCATGGGCAGGGGATCGTGGGTTCGAGTCCCACCTTGGGCATGTTTGTTCAATGTGTATGTGTTTGTAAAGAAACAGTAAAACCAGTAATCAGTAAAATCTACGGGGGGAAATGTAAAATGGGGATACAGCGCCGGGGTCCTGATCAGACTCCGGTACTGTTTTTAAAAAAGAAAAAAAAAAAAATTAAAAAAAACACGCTTTCAAATAATAAACATAAACTTTCTTGAACATTATAATAAACGAAATAAAAATCTGATGGACACATTCACCATTTTACTTTCTCTTTATGTAAGGTATTGTACCCAAAAATTCGATACCGAGATTTCACCGGAAATACATGTTTTAGGGTCCCCTGTACAAAAATCTTATGTGTACCATTCACATGACTTTCTCTACATCGCTGCAACATTTTTTTTTTTAATTGTTTCATTTATATACCCCCCTTAACATCTAAGGTCATATCGGGGGCTTTGCACTTGAAACAACTCGTGTCTGTAGGTTTAAATCATTTTATTTTCCTGATACACACACTCACATATATACTTCCAGACTCATTGGGGGACAGGGAATAATTCTGGCTGAGGAAATATGTCCCGCCCCAGCCGGAAACCGAACCCGGGACTTCCAGGTGAGAAGTCGGCTTGCTGACCACTCGACCACGGAGGCAGTCTAACAAATTATTATTACTTTATGATAATCCAGACAAATATTAACAGACATGTTCTTAATTATCTACTTCCTTCTACGTAGAAGGAAAATAAGGGAAGGTATTGTATTGCACCCAAAAATTCGATACCGAGGTTTTACCGGAAACATATGTTTTGAGACCCCCTAAGTATAATAAAAACAATTTTAGAAAAATACCTATGTTGTCTGTCTGCCTGTGTGTGTGTGTCTTTGGGCAGCATTACTCAAAAATGAAAAGCCTGTTAAATACCAAACTTGGTATTTAAGTTCAGTATCTCCCAAGGATGCGACACGAAGCTTTTCAAGAAAATCCCCCCACCACAAACTACCCTTTACATTGAAAAAATTGCGAAAACTTTTATCTTCTCAAAAATGACTCTAAAGATTTTGATTACAATTTCTTCTATTTAAGATATTTACATGCCAAATAAAATGTATATCTTGAATTTTCTGGGAATAGCCTCCATAGTCCTCTTCATTCTGGATGATTTTTGTTTTTGTACGAGTATTATATAGTCTGTAATTAAACTGATGTGAACAAGAAAGATATAAGAAAAGTAAATCCTAACATAGTTTTGTTGTTTTCATGCTGCGGTGTTGCAGTATTTCTTCACGACCAGAGAACAGAGAGTGGAACGCATTAACGAACACCCTGTCCCACATTTTGCTGACGAATGAAGATGAATATCTGGCTTAAGCGTGTGAACTGGGTGAACTCAGGACCCAAATAAAAACACTATGGCTGTGAGAGACTAAAACATATCTGTTTCATTTGCACATAATTACACACGCTACGTAAAGCAAGACTCGGAACAAATATGTCTTTTTTACTTTGTGAGCGTCTGTGTTAACGATCTTTAGCATGGTTTTCTTAGGGTAAGCGAAACAGTTACTGGACCGCTGGCTCTTCACGGACTGCAAGTACATCCTTTAACCTAGTTGGTCATATCGGACGATGAATGAAATTGGTGAAATGGTGCTCAAATGTTCTCGGGGTCCACAGAGCTTTAAAGTTACTCAACATTTTTCTTCTCAGGATAAGGGAAAACCCCGAAAAAACCCTTATCCGGGTAACTCACCCTTAGCGAGAACCGAATTCATGACCTTTTGAATACGGGCTGGGTAATTTATGTACAACTGATATATTTCTTTCATTAATCATTCTGTTCGAAATTCTCTCAATGCCCCAATTTTAGCACCAAACTAAGGACAATATTCTGGAGTTTCGATTGTCTGTCACTCTGTTCATGCGTTATTCCTAACTGTTAATTTTATTGTCAGCAACTGTGCTTGGGATTTTGTCTAGTCAACGTGAAAATGGAGTACACATTAAATCGACGACTCTTCGTAGTGAATCAGTACTGATTTACAATTCGATTACAGCTACTCAAAGAGCACATCAGAGAGAATTTGGTGTTTAGAATCCTCCCAAAAGAAACACAATATTAGGTTTGGTAAGCAAATTGGAAACAACTGGATCTGGTGAGTGAAAAAGGTAAATATCGTTCATCTAGGTTCCCACGCTTGTTGCTGGCGTAAGAGTACGACTGGAGAATTCACTCAAAAAATCATTAAGGCGTGTGTCGCAGAAGACAGGGTACAGCTACTCAAAGTGTCAGAGAGTTGCGAAAAGTGCAGGCCTAAAGCTATATGACGGTTGTGCATCAACTACATGAAGCAGATAATGATAGACGACTGAACAATTGTCTTTGGTTTCAGGCGTTCATTGTGCAAAATTCTACCATATTGTCCATCACATTCACTGATGAAGATGGTCCCATTTATCCAGCTATGTGAATTCAAATAACTCAAGCTATTGGGCCAGCCAAAATCCACATGTTATTCATGCAGCACCCGGCTAACATCGGTGTTTGGTGCGCAATATCCGCACAGACAATAGTGGGACCAAGATTTTTTAAAATACTTTGAACCTGCACAGTACCGACAGTTTTCATGGAATTTACTGAGCAACTAGGCGATACCAAGAATATTTTCAGCTGGACGGCGCTAAATGCCATAAATTAAATGAATCCATCTCACTAATTGCAAGTTTCTTTGACGACCGGATAATTTCCAGAAACCTGTGGTCACCGAGATCTCCGTATTTGCCAATGCCGGACTTCTTTCTATGGGATTACTTAAAAGATAGAGTTTACGCCACACGTCCCTAGACATTGGACGATCTGAAGCACAACATTACAAAGGAGATTCAAGCTATTGACAACAGAATCCTCCAACGAGTGGCCAATAACATGGAACGACGTTTGAGTTATGCCTTATGCACGATGGAGGATATTTTTAACATTTGATATAGAGGTAAATTATCTCCCAATTTTCCTCTACATATCAGGTATAATACGTTGTCACCAGCAAAACTCGTTTTGAAACAATTAATGAAAGAAATGCGTCAGCTCTATATAAATACCCTATAAAAGAATGTATTGTACACTCGCCGGCATTAAAAGTGGCACATTCCCCCATATTGTATTAATGATTTTCTCTCTCCGTAAAGTTTGCACTAGTGTCTTGCAATGATCGAATTTGAGACGCCAAACCGAAAAGCGACATCTTAAGCCTTGGTGCATATGCAGCCATCAAAAGGTATGATCGGAGTGTGTAATCTATGAGGACTTTTTTTTTTTTTTAACCTCCGATGTGCTATAAATAAAAGAAAAGTTCATAGAAAACAATTATTGTATTACTAAAAGTTTTGTAAACTTATGGTTACTTTTCAACATAATCACCGAAAAGATTGAGACATTTATGTCCCTGTGCACAAGCTTTGCAATACCCGCTTCAAAAACTCAGGACTGCACGGTGGAAGATCGAAAATGTCCCATTGAAATTGTTCAAGGAGCCGATGGGTTGTGCCAGCAGTGTGTGGACGAGCGTTGTCATGGATCAACACAATTCCTGAAGTCAGCATTCCTCTTCGTTTGTTTTGAATGGCTCTCCGCAAACGTTGTAAAGTACGAAGATCTAACGTCAATGCTCATTTGAAATCATTGGCGGTAACATTTTTTGAAGCGGGTATTGCAAAATTTGTGCACAGGTACGATAAATGTCTCAATCTTTTCGGTGATTATGTTGAAAAGTAGCCATAAGTGTACAAAACGTTTAGTAATACAATAATTGTTTTCTGTGAACTTGTCTTTTATTTATAGCCTATCGGAGGTTGAAAAAAAAATGGCCCTCGTAAACTTGCCAGGTTCTGTCAAAAGTTTAAGGGCATGTCTGATATTTTAAAATTGTGTTCTAGGAACATGTATCATTTTATTACCTATACATTTAGAATCTGTTGCTTCAAACATACACCGCAGCTGAATTTAATAGGAGTACGTGTTTAGATTTCCTTAGGCTTTGAAACACAGGTTTACTTATCTCCAGGTGTATTCAAGCAATGATGAAACCGATTGCACGTGGCTTGACCACAGTATGACGTCACGGTCTTTGGGCAGTCACTTCACAGCATCACAGACCGTGACTTCAGTTCACGTAATGCAGGCGTCCCCAAAGTCTACATGTCCAGAGATGCTGTACTGCACTACAAAGGTATTGGGGGACAGAGTCACAGAGCTGCACTGTAAATACCTGCCACAGGTCACACTGAAGAATGAATTTAGTACAGGAATTATCACAAAAGAGTATTCTAAACTACATACGACTACTTCTAACTGCGCACTGCATCTCCTATTTGAGATCGTGAATGTGGTTTTACTTTTCTCTATACGTGCTATGTACATAGTGTATAAAGAAGGTATTGCACTCCACCAAAAAATTATATACCGAGATTTCACCGGAAATATATGTTTAGGGTCCCCTGTATCCAAAAAAAAGTGTTTTCAGAAAAAGGTCAGTGTGTCCGTGTGTCTGTGAACACGATAACTTAAAAACGAAAAGTCGGTAAAATACCAAACTTGGTATTTAAGTTTAGTATCTTCCAGGGATTATTCACGAAGATTTTGAGAAAAATCCCCCACCCCCAACTACCCTTTACATGGAACTTTTTTCGAAAATTTAGATTTTCTAAAAAATGGCTCTCACGATTTTGATTAAAATATCGTATATTAAAGATATTTACCTGACAAATAAAATGTATATATTGTATTTTCTGGGAATAGCCCCTGAAGACTACTTTAGTATGGGTCAATTTTACGGAATATTGAATAATTGCTAAATCGTAAGAGATGGACAAAAAATTACCACACAACAAATGTAGAGCACCTTAAAACACACAATTTATGTTATGTACATTTTTTTCGTGGAGTTGATTGTTTTTGAGATATTCTTTGTTTTGGGTTTCAGCTATAAAAACTTATACTTTTCTCATAGTGGACTTTGTGAACTCGTGGCCATACAAAGAAAGGAACTTCAGTCGCAGAGCAACCGCATTTTGACTATCACTTTTAACCTATGGTTATGGTATTTCGCTTCCACTAACAGGAAGCAAGTAATAAGACTATTTCTGCTAATTTTTGCTCCATTAGATGAAGTAAATAGAATAATTTGTTGTAGTGATATAGAGAAAGTCATGTGAATGGAGCACATCAGATTTTTCAATTCTGAAAAAGTTTTCAGCTGCTGGAGCTGTATTGCACGTTTCATCCCTATAGTACGATTTTGAATTATAGATGGTTCACCTGTCCCTTATTCTCTGGTTTTGTGCAACCCTCAGACTACATTCTAACCTGAAAATATCGTTCCGAGACTGGCCGGTCCCCATGGCCACGCTCGCTAAAGCGTCTCGCTTTGGTGCTTCGTGGGCAGGGGATCGTGGGTTCGAGTCCCGCCTTGGGCATGGATGTTATATGTTTGTGCAATGTGTATATGTTTGTAAAAGAAACAGTAAAACCAGTAAACCAGTAATCAGTAAAACCTACGGGGGGAAATGTAAATAGGGATACACTACCGGAGTCCTGATCAGACTCCGTTACTGTTTTAAAAAAAAAGAAAGAAAAAAAAAAAAAAAGACGCAGCTCCTGCATACTAACATTATAGACGCACTTGGTTAACGCGCGGTGTTGGCAAGAGTTCCAAAATGCTTGATTCAGCTTTGAATTTTACCAAAACGTGGACAATTTGTCCTCCCGTTTTCTTTCTTCCTGATTTGATAAAAGCTAGATGGAACAGCGGAACATTTTTCAACTCGCTTATTTGTTTCTTTTTATTGCTGTTCTCTTTATTTATGTTTATTCTAACTTTATCAGTCCAGTTATAGGAAATGTAAATGAAAATTAACATTCTTGGCCACACTCATTCAGTTTCTTCTAAATATGTAGGTATTCCTACAATGTTTTAAAACTAACATAGATATCTCAGATAATACTTCAGAACCACACCCATTTTCAGGGTCTCTCTAAAACGAAAAAAAAAATCTGATGTGTTCCATTCATATGACTTTGTCTACATCTCTGCAACAAATTATTGTTAAAAAGTTTATGCTTCTAATTTACTTCATGCTAATTGAGAAAAAAAATAGCTGAATTAGTCTTATTACTTGCTTCCTTGTAAGTAGAAGGGAAATAAGGGAGTACCATAGGTTAAAGCGATAATCAAAAGCTGGTTGCTATGTGACTGAAATTCTTTTGTTTGTATGGACAGGAGTTGGCAAATTCCTGTATGAGAAAAGTTTGTTTTTCACACCTGAAACCAAAAACAAGAAATGTCTAAAAAACGATCGACTCCACGAAAAAATGTATTCAACATAAATTGTGTGTTTTGAAGTGCTCTACATTTTTTGTATTGTAAGTTTTTGTCCATCTCTTATAGTTTACCAGTTATGCAAAATTCCGTAAAATTCATCCAGAATAAAGTAACCTTCAGAGGCTATTCACAGAAAATTCAAGATATACATTTTATTTGTCAAGTAAATATCTTAAATATACGATATTTTAATCAAAATAGAGAATTTTTGAGAAAATCTAAATTTTCCAAAAAAATTCCATGTAAAGGGTAGTTGGGGTGGGGGGATTTTTCTCAAAATCTTCGTGTAGCATCCCTGGAAGATAGTAAACCTAAATACCAAGTTTGGTATCTTACCGACTTTTCGTTTTTGAGTTATTGTGTTCAAGGAAACACACACACACACTCGCGCGCGCACACACACATACACACACAGACCTTTTTGTGAATATGTTTTGCTTTTTTGGATACAGGGGACCCTAAAACATATTTCCGGTGAAATCTCGTTATCAAACTTTTGGGTGGAGTACAATAGCTTCTCTATACACTATGTACATAGTACATGTAGAGAAAGTAATACACAAAGTACGTAGGTTGACAATCACAAACTGTGTGAAATACATAGGTATTCAGCAATACTTTCATTTGAAAAGAAAACTATATTTAATCCGCATAACTTGAAAAAATTCTCAATATTGTCTAGATAAAGCGTTTCCTACACGAAATTTAGTGATGAAACTTCATTTAGCGCATCAGCTGTTCAGAGTTCACGACCGACTGAATCTGCCTATCTAATGGGCTGTGAGGTTCATAGGAGATGACCTTAGCTGTAGGTATAGCACATATCTACAGGTTTATTTCGTGCATTTGTATCTAAAGGGGTATGTCTAGACCTAAAGTGTCTTCCGGTAGTATTCGTTAACCCACCGAGGGTTTTCCAGCTGCCCAAATTTTGTAGAGAACATTCTCTAACTACGAAGAACAATCGATAACATGTTAGTTGTTCTAATATTCTGCAATTAGCCTCTACTTTGATTCGTCAATTGCTCGAAAATATATCCCAGGTTTTATCAATCATTTCGGAGGTCACTTCTACTGGACGTCCGGAACGATGTTCATCATTTGTGGATGTACGGCCACGTTTAAATTAATTTATCGAACTGTAAATCGTAGCAAACGCAGGAGTAGATGAGCCATGAACTTCATCCAACTCGTTTTTTACTTTCTCTACACGTACCATGTACATAGTGCATAGAGAAGGTTTTATATTGCACCCAAAAATTCGATATCGAGATTTCATCGGAAATACATGTTTTGGGAACCCCTGAATACAAAAAAGTCATTTTTAGAAAATTGTCCGTGTGTATGTGTGTGTGTGCAGCATAGCTCTAAACCGAGAAATCCGTTAAATGCCAAACTGGATATTTAAATTTAGTATCTTTCAAGGATGTGAAACGAAGATTTTCAACAAAATCTCCCCATCCCCATCTATCCTTTACTTGGAAAAAAAATTGAACATTTTCGTTTTTTCAAAAAATGCTCTTAACGATTTTGATTAAATTATTTTATATTTAAGATATTTACATGACAAAGAAAATGAATATCTTGAATTTTCTTTAAATAGCCTCTGAAGACCACTTTATTATGGACGAATGTTTCTGAATTTTGCATACATAACTGCTAAACCGTAAGAGATAGACAAAAACTTACTACATAAAAGCTGTTTTAAAGCACACAAATTATATCATAGACATTTTTTCGTCGAATTGGTCGTTTTCGAGATATTCCTTGTCGTTGGCTTCAGTTTTAAAATATTTGAACTTGTCAACCCTTGGCCACGCAAAGAAAGAGGTTTCAAACCCATAGCAACCACATTTTAAAACACTTGACTGTGGGTTTAGCCAAGTGTATTCCCTTATTCCCCTTCTACTTATAAGGAACTAAGTAATAAGACCGTTTCTGCTAATGTTTATCTCGATTAGTATGAAGTAGATTAAAGAATAGGTTTATTAACAATAATTTGTTACTGAGATGTGAAGAGAACACATCAGACGTTTTCATCTTTCTAAAGAAGCACAAGATTGTTTATTAATATCCTGTGGCAACGACACCACGTGATGCATATACGAGGGCAGTTTTTTTTTCAACCTCCGATAGGCTATAAATAAAAGACAAGTTCATAGAAAACAATTTTTTTATTACAATGTTTTGTACACTTATGGCTACTTTTCAGCATAATCAACGACAAAATTGAGACATTTATCGTACCTGTGCACAAGATTTACAATACCCGCTTCAAAAAATATTGCCGCCAATTTCAACTGAGCATTGACGTTGTTTTCAAGATCTTCGTACTTTTCGACGTTTGCGGAGAGACATTAAAAACAAACGAAGACGAATGTTGACTTCCAGAATTGTGTTGATCCATGACAACGCTTGTCCACACACTGCTGGCACAACCTATCGGCTCCTTGAGCAATTTCAATGGGACATTTTCGATCAATCTTGACCTGGCAACCAGCGACTTTCACCTTTTCCCTGAACTGAAGACTTGTCTCCGAGGGCAGCACTTTCAAACCAACGAAGATCTTCAAAACAACGTCAATGCTCATTTGAAGTCATTGGCGGCAACATTGTTTGAAGCGGGTGTTGCAAAGCTTGTGCACAGGTACGATAAATGTCTCAATCTTTTCGGTGATTATGTTGAAAAGTAACCATAAGTGTACAAAAGTTTTAGTATGTTGTTTTCCATGAACTTTCTTTTATTTATAGCCTATCGGAGGTTGAAAAGAAAAAAAAAATCTGATGTGTTCCATTCACATGACTTTCGCTACATCTCTGCAACAAGCTGTAGTTAAAAAGCTTATGCTTCTATTTACTTCATGCTAATCGAGAAAAAATTAGCAGAAATAGTCTTATTACTTGCTTTCTTGTAAGTAGAAGCGAAATAAGGAAGTACCATAAGTTAAAGTGATAGCCAAAAACTGGTTGCTATGTGACTGAAGTTCCTTTATTTGTATGGACACGAGTTCACAAAGTCCTGTATGAGGAAAGTATGTTTTTATAGCTGAAACCAAAAACAAGGAATATCTCAAAAACAATCACCTCCACGAAAAAAAAATGTATATAACATAAATTGTGTGTTTTAAAGTGCTCTACATTTGCTGTGTGGTAAGTTTTGTCCATCTCTTCCGGTTTAGCAGTTATGCAAAATTTCGTAAAATTGACCCAGAATAGTCTTCAGAGGCTATTCCCAGAAAATTCAAAATACACATTTTATTTTTCAGGTAAATATTTTTAATATAATATATTTTAATCAAAATCGTTAAAGCCATTTTTTAGAAAATCTAAATGTTCTAAAAAAAGTTCTATGTATAGGGTAGTTTGGGGTGGGGGATATTTCTCAAAATCTTCGTGTCGCATCTCTGGGAGATACTAAACTTAAATACCAAGTTTGGTATTTTACTGACTTTTCGTTTTTGAGTTATCGTGTTCACAGACACACGGACACACGGACACACATGCACAGGGACCTTTTTCTGAAAATGTTTTTTTTGGATACAGGGGATCCTAAAACATATATTTCCGGTGAAATCTCGGTATCGAATCTTTGGGTGGAGTGCAATACCTTCTCTATCCCTATGTACATTGTATATACGGGGCTAGAGAAAGTAAAAACGGCCCTCGTAGCTGCAACTTTAACTGCCATCTAGTAAGAGACGACGGTTACTAAGTACAAACTTTTGTCGATGCTACGAGTGGATTTTATTGGATTTTCTATGCACTTTTTGAATGCCTTTGTTACTGATCTCAAATGAGCTGTAATGTTGGATCTGTGGGAGTATTGCATATACTGTAGTAGGTGGTTCCCTTTTTATTTCACAGCTTTGTTCGTAGAGAGTCTGTGGCGACCGAAAACTTGATGATAGACCCCCACGTGTCTGTGTCTGAAGCGGAGTGGGGTCAGAATTTAATGCTTCAGGAAGCTTTGTATGCTGTGGCTAAGTCCAAATCATGATTCAGTAGTGCAGAAGAGCTCGGGGGTAGATCAAAGAAAAAATGCTGTGCTGAACTTTACCATACAGTTACTTCAAAAGAAAAAGCTCATTTTAAATCGTTTGATATCATGCCACATGGAAGACATTTTCATTGGATAAAGAAGACTTTGAAAATCATGTCTGCTACAGAAAAAAGTATTATGGTTACATTCTCTACCCACTAGTCTTTAGCTGTCACAAACTATTCTTACCGAAGCTGATTACTACCTCTACTACGTGTAGCAAGTAGGGGAATTTTTGCATTCCACCCAAAATTTCAATACCGAGACTTGAGTGGCATCCCTAATCCAAAAATACCTAATGTGTTATATTCACATTACTTTCTCTACATCTCTGCAACAAATTATGCTTAAAAAGCTTATACTTCTATTTGCTTCATACTAATCAGAAAAAATTAGCAGAAATAGTCTTATACTTGCTTCCTTGTAAGTAGAAGCGAAATAAGGGAGTACCATAGGCTAAAGAGACAGTCAAAAGCTGGTTGCTAGGTCACTGAAGTTCCTTTGTTTGTATAGACACGAGTTGACAAATTCCTGTATGAGAAAAGCATATGTTTTTCATAGCAGAAACCAAAAATAAGGAATATCTAAAAAACCATGAACTCCACGAAAAAAATGTATATGCTAGAAATTGTATGTTTTAACGTGCTCTACATTTTTTGTGCAGTCAGGTTTTGTCAATATTTTACGGTTTATTATTTATGCGAAATTCCGTAAAATGTATCCAGAATAAAGTAGTCTTCAGAGGCTATTCCCAGAAAATTCAAGATATACATTTTAAAATGCAATTTTTTTGAAAAATGTTCCATGTAAACAGTAGTTTAGGGAGGGGAATATTTTTCTCAAAATGTTCGTGTCGCATTCATGGAAGATACTTAACCCAAATACCAAGTTTGGTATTTTAATGAATTTTTGTTTTTGAGTTATCGTGTTCACAGACACATGGACACACGCGGACCTTTTTCTGAAAATGCTTTTTTTTTGGATACAGGGGAACCTAAAATATATATTTCCGGTAAAATCTCGGTATCAAATTTTTGGGTGCAATACAACACCTTCTCTATACACTATGTACATAGATGTGTAGAGAAAGTAAAATGCAAGAAATTGAAGTGGTAACCTGTATACAACACGCAGCAGGGAGATATCTTGACATGGAAACCGTTTGGTAGCTCAACAGCTAGCGGTGGGCTCGCTCCCCTCGTGCAAGGTGATCCCCTGCTCCTCGTGTTCTGTTTACACCAACTTGCTGAAGGGTAGCGACTGAGTAAATGTAATGTGAAGGAGCTGGATCGATTACATTCAGGACCAATACACATATTTGCCTCTGCTCTTAGTAGACTACTGTATTATATCTTGACAATTGTATCCATCCGCCAAACATTGCAATATCAGCAGAACAGTGATTCAGGAATATTCCATGAGTCTATGGAGAACGGCAGATATCTGTCATGTCTTCCAATGTCTGCCTAAGGCTATGAATGAGGAGCGCTTCTTCCATTTGTGCAGAGCTGCACGTGAATCCCCTAGTAAAACTGCATTTCTGAAACAATACAATACTTTTGGGGACGATCATTTTTGATGTTACGGCTATATAATGATTATTGCTCTAATATCAAAGGTCTATAAACAATCCCAAATACTTGTATTATTCTAATTACATGTTTGTATAAGTGATTTATTTTATTTTCTTGTTTTATTTCATAAATTGCAACTTTAACAACAAAACACACCCTCTATTGTCTGCAAAAACCTTGGGAATTCCTAGGTTTTCTTTATTTCATGTGCGTGCATTAGAGTTACAAGTGCGAACTCGGTAAAAGTCCCTAATATTCACTCTTTGTATCCAAGAGTCACATGGTCTAAATACAATAAAACCACGTGGTATAGTGACGCCGTGCATACATTAGAGTTACAAGTGATTTCTCGGTACAGTCCCTAATATTCACCATAACATAACTCCATGGCACGACAGCTCACGGGGAACCTTGGCCTACCGCCCGGCCGCTGCGTCCCCCATCTCGGTCCACTACAGACGTCATGGATGGGGTGCAGTATTGGAGGGTGAGACGTGGTCAGCGCCTCGAACCCCTCCCGGCCGGTTAATGCGGTCCTCACGACCTGGAGCCGCTACTTCTCCATCAAGTAGCTCCTCAATTGGCCCCCCAGGGACCTCACGAGGCTGAGTGCACCCCAGTCCAGGTCTCCCAGCGGGGGAAAAATCCCCACGCCGGTACTGGGGATCGAACCCATGTCTCCCGCTTGGTAGGCAGCTGCGCTACCACCGCGCTAAGGAGACGACCTAATATTCACCAAGCAGGGCATTTCTCTTTGTATCCATGAGTCATATGACCTAATGCAATAAAACCACGTGGTATAGTGACGCCGTGCATACATTTTGGCGGCAAATTACAGCCAGTCAGCATTAAGGAAGCTTAAGTCAGACATCTTGCCTCCTGGGCTATTTAAAGACACACAATTCCAGAATTTGTACAGTTTGTCCTGTCATTCCGACGAGTAAACCATGCCGCTCAGCATAAGAATTTCGCGTTTAAATTTCAAAGTGCGAAACATGTGTTAACATGTTACGAGTATTATACTCAAGTGGAAGCAGTAACTGTTTATACATATAAGGCACGTGCAATCTTACTGTTTGTCAAGATGACTGTACCAATAGTATTTAATGCTTCATCGATGAATAAACAGCAGAGTGATCAAGGATCCAGCCTCTATTCTTAATTAATTCTTAACACAGTATCAGTACTTACATTCTTTCCTGTTTCCACCCTGAGAAAGATCAAAAGCTCTACCCACATCTGATATAGCGACGCCGAGAAAATGAGAGACATAAATACCAAGTTTGGTATTTAACGTCTTTTCGTTTTTGAGTTACACTGACCACAGACACTCCACACTCACGAACAAACAAGCTGCGAGCTTGTAAGTATGGTCACTAAGATGGACGTGGTGGGGGTATCTTACCCGTACACCCGCATCGCACAATGTAGCCATGTTCCAAACGAGCTCTCAGATACCAAGAAATTCCGATGCATTGCTGCACTTTTTACCTTCACTAGCACGTATGCACAATGCTACTAGACGGCAGAGAAGGTATTATACGAGGTACGTCCAGAAAGTAAGTTCCGTTTGGTAATAAAATTAAATTGTGTACAGATACAGAATAATTATTTATTGCATGAAATTCTACAACTCTTAAACTACTTTTCCACATAACTGCCGAAATTTTGCAGGCATTTGTCATAGCGTGGCACAAGTTTTTGTATACCTTCTTCATAGAAGTTTGCCGCCTGTGTCTTCAGAAAGTTGGAAACATTTTCTTTCAGCTCTTCGTCATTGTTGAAGTGTTGACCGCCAAGGAAAGACTTGAGATCTAAGAACAGATGAAACTCGCTAGGAGCGAGGTCAGGGCTGCCGCGAGAACCAGTTCTTCTGTAACCAAAGATGGACGCCCACTTCGTTCTTCATTGTGCACTTCACTACGTCCTTCATTGAACTGTTGGACCCATCTTCTTACCATTGAATCACTCATCCCATTTTGTCCGTAAACTTCGCAAATTTGCCGATAAATTTCAATTGGTTTCATTTTCCTAGCATTCAGAAAACGAATCACAGATCTGATTTCACAAGCGGTGGGATTTTCAATCAACACCGACATTGTAAACAAGCACAACAAAGCGTATGTGGCTCACAGCGATCTCAAAATGGCGCACTTTTCTTCTCCTTGATACAGTGCGTCTACCGCGCATGTGGGGAACTGCGATCGCAGCGCTGCAGCGGAGATAAATTGAAACGGAACTTACTTTCTGGACGTACCTCGTATTTCACCAAACAATTCGGCATTGATATCTCACCGTAACGTATCTTAGCAACGAAAATTCCGTTAAATAGGTCGCAACTTCGGCTTCTTTCAGGGATGCTACACGAGGATTTTCTGTGAGGGTAGCGTGTCTGCGTCACAGTCAAGGTGAGTTGGAATATCAATATTTTTTTTTTTTCTTTGTTCAGGGTTTTCCCTCAGGAGATGACGAACATCCAGTAGTTTGCAGTCCATGGACCACGAGAGCATTTGAGCATAATTTTATGAAGTTCATTCATCATTCGATACGACCAATTAGGTTAAAGAATGTTAAGCCAACAAAATAAAAAAACTAAAAATACTCTCGCTACCAACTTCTAAAAGATTATCACTTTAGCCGGCTACTCCACAATTTCCCTTCCACTTACAGACTAGGAGGTGAATAAGTGTAAATAATTTGATATATAGTGGAGAACAATGCATATAATACATAAGTATATCTCTTTTTTCCGCTTACTAATAGCTTTGTCATAAAACAAACACAAATTTCAGGATCTAATATGTTTCAAATAGCCGTGCGTTAAGTCTCACTTGTGTTTACATACATCAAGAAAAGGGCAGCTCCTGCGTTTAATACAACTCGCATACCACCGACCTGCTTTCACGTGACTCCTAGTGAGAAAACGAGGGACCAATTCAGCCGAAACTCCGCTTTACAATTACTGGTCTTAAATATGTATTATTGAGGTTTTTAAATCGTCATTTTCCCTAAAGATGAACGTTAATGCACGGGAGCTAAGGATCCGCGATAAAGGTTTTCTTTAATGCCTGATTTGAAGGTTGGTGTTGAAATTTAATTTTTTACTTTCTGCAGCACGTATGTACATTGAAAATAGTAGATAGACCAGATATTGTATTCTACTTAAACATTAGATACTGATATTTTACAGGAAATACATGTTTTGAAACCCCTGAATTAAAAAAAATAGAAAACTGTCCGTGTATGTGTGTGTCTATGAGCAGTAAATCTCAAAGAAAACTCTGTTGAATATCAAAATTGGTATTTAAGCTCAGTATCTTACAAGGATGGCAGCATCGTGGCAGAGTGGTTAAACTGCTCGCCTCCCACCTAGGTGGCCCAGGTTTGATCCCAAGCGCTCGCAAGTGGGACAGAAACGGTGTCTGGGCGGGTTTTCTCTGGATCGATTCCACCAATTGCTCCATCATCTACCTTTCCTATTGTTCATTTCGTTTTTATTTCATATCATCCACTTTCTCACCCTCATGCCTGGCTATGGGTCGACCACTCGTTCCAGGTTCTTCATTCTATGGTTACGTGCCGTTGGCTCTCCGAGAGGTGTCTGACCCCTACACATCCGCTTGTACGTCCTAGGGGGGTGTCAGCCCTACATGCAGATAGGTAAGCTGACTACAAAGAATGTTTCAAGGAAGCAACATGAAGATATTCAAGTAAAGACCCCCACCCCCAACTACCCTTTGCATGGAACATTTTTCGAATTTTTTTTTTCTCAAAAATAGGCTCTGAAAACCTCTTCATTCTGGGCGACTTTTATATAACTCGTAAACCGTATTCACATTCAAACACACGAGTTAGGTCATATGCTTTTTATGTAGAGTTAGCAGTTTCCGAGATATTCCTTGTTATTGGTTTCAATTTTAAACTATTTTAACATTTCTCAAGCGGTTTCATCTGTTTTGTTCTACTCCAGGGAATGCAAAACAGAATCAATATTCAATTGTTTCACATAGCGATAGCTTTTCAAAGATACGTACCGCTGCTGCTTTAGCCTTATTTTATTTTCACTTACAAGAAAGCAAGTAAGAAAATGGTTAATTCTGCTAACGTTTATCTCGATTAATATGTTGTAGATAAAAGAATAATCTTTTAAGGTGGTTTGTTACCATGTTGGTTTGAATTGTTTCTATTCAATAAAACCAAATCTATATAAAGCATAATGTAATTGTTTTCAATACTTTTACTTTGAACCATAAATACAAATGAATCTTAATCAGATTCATATACTTACCATACTTATATATGGTTACGTAAGTTGAAGTTTCAGAGTGGTCGATATTCTTCCCCTACATGACTCCATCTAAAGCCGGGTAGGTCAAACGATAGAAGAGGGTCAAACATGTAACCTGTTACGTAAGCAATCATCGGGCGTTTGGGTAGGAATTAATAGCTATCCTAAAAACGTGAAACTTTCCTCATGATATAACTAACTTTTTTTTACTTTCTCTATACGCACTATGTACATAGTGTATAGAGAAGGTATTGCACTCCACCAAAAATTTCGATAGCGAGATTTCACCGGAAATATATGTTTTAGGGTCCCCTGTATCCAAAAAATGTATTTATAGAAAAAGGTCCGTGTGTGTATGTGTGTGTGTGCTCGAGTGTCCGTGTGTCTGTGAACACGATAACCCAAAAACGAAAAGTCTGTAAAATACCAAACTTGGTATTTAAGTTTAGTATCTTCCAGGGATTCGACAAGAAGATTTTGAGAAAAATCCCCCACCCCAAACTACCCTTTACAAAGAACTTTTTTCGAAAATTTTGATTTTCTAAAAAATGGCTCTAACGATTTTGATTAAAATATCGTATATTAAAGATATTTACCTGACAAATAAAATGTATATTTTGAATTTTCTGGGAATAGCCTCTGAAGACTACTTTATTCTGGGTCAATTTTACGGAATTTTGCAAAACTGCTAAACTGTAAGAAATGGACAAAACCTTACCACACAATAAATGTAGATCACTTTAAAACACACACTTTATGTTATATACATTTTTTTCGTGGAGGTGATGGTTTTTTAGATATTACTTGTTTTTGGTTTTTCAGCTATAAGAAACATACTTTTCTCATACAGGACTTTGTGAACTCGTGTCCATACAATCAAAGGAACTTCAGTCACATAGCAACCAGCTTTTGACCATCACTTTAACCTATGGTACTCCCTTATTTCGCTTCTACTTACAAGGAAGGAAGTAATAAGACTATTTCTGCTAATTTTTTCTCGATTAGCAGGAAGTAAATAGAAGCAGAAGCTTTTTAACAATAATTTATAGCAGAGTTGTAGAAAAAGTCATGTGAATGAAACACATCAGATTTTTAATAAGCTTATTCTTCTATCCATTTCAGGCTAATCCAGATAAACATTAGCAGAAACGCTCTTATCACTTACTTCCTTATGTGTAGGAGGGAAATAAGGGAATAACTAGGCTAAACAGACAGTCAAGTGTTTTAAAATGTGGTTGCTATGGGATTGAACTCCGTTTCTTTGGGTGGCCAAGTGTTGACAAATTCCCGTAAGAGAAAGGTTAAGTATTGTAACCAATAACAAGGAACATCTCGAAAACTGTCAATTCATAGAAAATATGTATATGACATAAATTGTGTGTTTCAATGAAATATGCATTTTTTGTGTACTACGTTTCTGTCTATCTCTTACAGTTTCCCAGTTATGTAAAATTCAGAAAAACTCGCCCAGAATTAAGAGTCCTTTAGAGTCTATTTCCAGAAAATTCAAGTTACATATTTTGTTTGTCAGGTAAATAACTTTAATATATGATATTTTAATCAAAATCATTAGTCATTTTTGAGAAAATCAAAATTTTCGAAACGTTTTCCATATAAAGGTTAGTTGGGTGTGGGGGATTTACTCGAAAATCTTCTCGTGTCGCATTCTTGGAAAATACTGAAGTTAAATATTTTCATTCTTGAATAGGGCTGCCCCCCCCCCCCCCACACACTCACGTGCGAGCGCTTACACGGGCATTTTTCTAAAATTGCTTTTTTTTCTTTCAGGGGTCACGAAACACATACCTCCGGTGAAATCTCGGTATCGAATTTTTGGGTGGAATGCAATACTCTCTCTATACACTATGTACATAGTACGTGTAGAGAAATTAAAAAGAAACGCTTGGTTACGTAAGTTGAAGTTTCAGTGCGATCGATATTCTTCCCTTACATCACACCATCTATAACCGGGATGGCAAACGGCAGAGGAGGGTGAACCAGGTGACCTGTTACGTAAGCAATCATCGAGCGTTTGGGTAAGAGTTAATAGCCATCATAAAAGGTCGTGGAACTTTCCTCGTGAACATAATTTTAGAGAATAGCGAAAAAACTCTGCAAATATTGTTAACACATTGTCTTCGCATGCTGATACAGCCAAGTGCAGTTATTCACCACTTAGTATGTATATGGAACTAAGTATAAGACCATTTCGGCTAATGTTTATCCGATTAGCTGGAAGTAGATAGATGAAAAGATTTGTGTGTGAATCGTTCGTTTGCAGAAAGTCACAGGTTTTTACTTTCTCTACGGAGTACGTGGTACATAGGTAGAGAAGGTAGGTATTGCACCAACATTTCGATACCGAGATTTCTCTGGAAATACAGGTTTAAGGTCCTCTGAATCCAAACAAAGCATTTTAAAATATCTGGTGTGTACCATTCACATGGCTTTCTCTATATCCCTGCAACAAATTATTCTTAAAAAGCTTATACTTCTATTTACTTTATGCTAATCAGAAAAAATTAGCAGAAATAGTTTTATTACTTGGTTCCTTGTAAGTAGAAGCGAAATAAGGGACTACCATAGGTTAAAGTGATAGTCAAAAGCTGGTTGCTATGTCAATGAAGTTCCTTTGTTTATATGAATAGGAGTTGACGAGTTTCTGTATGAGAAAAGTATAAGTTTTTCATAGCACAAACCAAAAATAAGGAATGTCTCAAAAACGACGAACTCCACGAAAAAAATAAATATAACATAAATTGTGTGCTTTAACGGACTCTACATTTTTTTGTGCAGTAAGTTTTATCCATCTCTTACGGTTTAGCAGTTATTCAAAATTCAGTAAAATTCATCCAGAGTAAACTACTCTTCAGAGGCAATTCCCAGAAAATTCAAGATATACATTTTATTTGTCAGGTAAATATCTTTAATATACGAAATTATAATCAAAATCGTTAGAGCCATTTTTGAGAAAATCAAAATTTTTTAAAAAGTTCCATGTAAAGGGTAGTTTGGGGTGGGGGATTTTTCTCAAAATCTTCGTGTTGCATCTCTGTAAGATACTAAACTTAAATACCAAGTTTGGTGTTTTACCGACTTTTCGTTTTTGAGTTATCGTGTTCACAGACACACGGACAAACACACATACCCTAAAACATATATCTCCGATGAAATCTCCGTATCGAATTTTTGGGTGGAGTGCAATACCTTCTCTATACACTATGTACATAGTACGTATAGAGAAAGTAAAAATGTCTTATGTGCTCTATTCACGTGACTTTCTCTTCTTCTCCGCTATAAATTATTGTTAGAAAACCTTTCTTCTATTTACTTCATAATCGAGGAAAATTAACATCTTTTTCTTTTTTTTTTCTTAATTTAACGTCCTTTTACCTTGTTGGTCTATCGGACGATGAATGAAATTGTTGAAATGATGCTCAAATGATCTTGGGGTCCACGGAGCTTGAAGTGACATTTGTCTCCTCAGGATAAGGGAAAACCCCCCAAAAAACCTTATCCGGGTAACTCACCCTAAGCGAGATTCGAACGCACGACCTGTTGAGTATGAGGCAGACACGCTACCACCACACTACCCTGGCGGGCTAGAAATGGTGTTCTTACTTGTTTCCTTGCAAGTAGAAGGGAAATAAGGGAGTACACTATGCTAAAGCGATAGTCAAATCTTTTTTTTTTTGTGGTAGTATTTAACGCCCGCGCTAACTACTTATGGCACCGCAGGCGATGGCACTGATGTTACATGAAGATGGAGCACCGGTGGAATGCGATGGCGGGGGAAACCGGAGAACCCGGAGAAAACCCACCCCAGCGCCGCTTTTTCCACCACAAATCTCACGTACGGTCGCTTGGGATCGAACCCGGGCGCTATATGATTGAAATTCCTTTGTATTTCCAGGAATTGACAAATTCCTGTATGAGAAAAGTATAAATATTTCAGAACTGAAACCAGTAACAAGCAATATCTCAAAAACGGTTAACTCTACGGAATAAAAAGGAGATATAAATTTTTTGTGTAGTAAGTTTTTGGCTTATTTCTTACGGTTTAACAGTTACGCAAAAATCAGTAAAATTCACCGAGAATAAACATGCTTTCTTACACTCTTTATTTTTGATGAATTTTTCTGAAAATGGCATAACTGGTAAACCGTAAGACATAGAATAAACCATACTGCACAAAAAATGCAGATCTCGTTCAAACACATAATTTGGTCATGTAGGTACGTTTTTTGTGCAGAGTTGACCGTTTCTGAGGAATTCCTTGTTATTGGTTTCAATTTTAAACTGCGTATCTTTTAGTGTTGATTTTTTTTTTTTTTTTTTTTTTTTCGCACAAGCTGTATGCAGTTGAGGAGTTGAACAGGTGGGGTAAGACTGAAAATTTAATTCCCGGCTGTGGCATTGAATTTTTCAGTCTGACACTACCTACGTAACTTTTCTCAAATGGTGAGTCACCTTTCGTTTCATCTATGTTTTCTTACTGTCATACAAAGTGAACCGAAATTCAATTGTTTGACGTAGCGACCAGCTTTTAAAAGATTAAGCTATCGCTTTAGGCTAGTGTATTTGCCTTGTGCTTCTTCTACTTACAAAGAAGCACGTTTCTGCCTATCTTTATCTCCATTGCATTGTGTATATAAAAGAAAAATCTGATGTGTTCCATTCACATGACTTTCTCTAGCTGTTACACAAACAACTTTCCTTACAAAAGATTATTCTTTTATCTACAACATGCTAATCAAGCCAAACATTAGCAGAAATAATGTTATTACTTCCTTCCTAGTAAGTAGAAGGGACATAATATAGTACCTACACTAGGCTCAAACGATAGTCAAGCCTTTCAAAAGCTGGTGCTATGTGAAACAACTGAAGTTCGACTCGCTTTGCATGGCCTGCAATAAAACAACAGAGATGAAACAAAACGTCACTCCCCTTTTGAGAAAAGTTTAAGTAGTTTAACATTGAAACCAATAGCAAGAGATATCTCAAAAACATAAAAAACATATATGACATAAATTATGTTTTTTAACAAGATTTACATATTTTGTGTAGTAAGTTTTGTCTATCCCTTGAACCGCTATACAAAATTCTGCAAAAATACCCAGTATAAACAGATCTTCATAGTCTATTCCAGAAAAGTCACTTTATTTGTGATGTAAAGGTATTTTAATAAAATCTTTAGTCATGTTTGAGAAAAAAAAATCTGTTGTGTACCATTCACATGACTTTCTCCATACCCCTGCAACAAATTATTCCTAACAAGCTTATACTTCTATTTATTTTATGCTAATCAGAAAAAATTAGCAGAAATAGTCTTATTACTTGCTTCCTTGTAAGTAGAAGCGAAATAAGGGAGTACCATAGGTTAAAGTGAAAGCCAAAAGCTGGTTGCTATGTCAATGAAGTTCCTTTGTTTATATGGATCGGAGTTGACACGTTCCTGTATGAGAAAAATATAAGTTTTTCATAGCAGAAACTAAAAATAAGGAATGTCTCAAAAACAACGAACTCCACGAAAACAATGTATATAGCATAAATTGTGTGTTTTAACGTGCTCTACATATTTTTGTGTGGTAAGTTTTTGAATAAACTTTCCAAAATAAATACTCTTCAGAGGTTATTCCTAGAAAATTCAAGACATACATTTTATTTGTCAGGTAAATATGTTTAATGTACGAAATTTTAATCAAAATTGTTAGAGGCATTTTTGAGAAAATCAAAATTTTCGAAAAAAGTTCCATGTAAAGGGTAGTTGGGGGTGGGGGGATTTTTCTCAAAAGCTTCGTGTTGCATCCTTGGAAGATACTAAACTTAAATACCAAGTTTGGTATTTTACCGACTTTTCGTTTTTGAGTTATCGTCTTCACAGACACACGGACACACACACGGATCTTTTTGTGAAAATGTTTTTTTTTTGGATATTGGGGAGCCTAAAACATATATTTCCGGTGAAATCTCGGTTTCGAATTTTTGGGTGGAGTGCAATACCTTCTCTATACACTATGTAAATAGTGCGTATAGAGAAAGTAATAAAACTTTAAAAAATATTTCATGTAGAGGGTAGTTTGTGGTGGGGAATTTTCTTGAAAATCTTCGTGCCGCATCATTGGAAGATACTAATCTTAAATACCAAGTTTGGTTTTTAACGGCCTTTTCATTTTTGAGCTATGCTGTCCACAGAAAAACGGATTTTTTCTAAAATGTTTTGGGACTACAGGGACTTCAAAGTATGTATTTCCGGTGAAATCTCGACATCGAAATTTTAGATTGAATACACTACCTTCTCTATCCACTATGTACATTGTACATACGGGCTAGAGAAAGTAATAAGAATAGTTTACTTGTGGAATAGCAAGAGAAAGTTATAGAATGCATCAGATTTTTCAAGTAGTGTGTCTGCGAGCTATGCTTTAAAACACGTAACATACCAAGGTCGCTTCAAAGGTAAACAAAAGACGTCAGCTCGTTTCGGAACAGTTGCGTGCGAAAGGAGAAAACAAATTTCTTTTCTTTCGCGGAGTAATCTTGGTCGAGGCAGGTGATAGGAGGAAGAGAAGCAGAAAAAATTAATTACCGGATGTTCCTGTTTAAGGAAGGCTTTTAGCTTCTTGAGAAGACATTAATTATTGCATGTGGGTCGGATCCGTGGCTTTGTCCTTTGTCAGGACGAGAAAAAGTGAGACGGCACGCAAGACCCGCACCTCGTCTGTGTATAATTCATATCTCTCTTCATTCTTTGCCTCAGCCTGAAAAGTAGTTCGCTCAACAGCCGTGTAGAGAGGGAGTATTATTCCTTATGGTAGTTTCCTACTAAAAATATATGTTCCATTCACATAACTTTCTCTACATCTCTACGGCAAATTATTGTTAAAAAACTTATTCTTCTATTTACTTCATGCTAATTGACAAAAATCTGATGTGTTCCATTCACATGACTTTTTCTATATCTCTGTAAAAAAGTATTGTTAATAAGCTTATCTTTTATATATTTCAGGCTAATCGAGAAAAAATAGCAGAAATAGTCTGATGTTCCCACGTTTGTATGGACAGGAGTTGACAAATTCCTGTATGAGAAAAATATAAGTTTTTCAAAGCTGAAACCAAGAAAAGGAATATCTCAAAAACGATCAACTCCACGAAAAAATGTATATAACACAAATTGTGTGTTTTAACGTGCTCTACATTTTTTGTGTGTTAAGTTTTTGTCCATCTCTTACGGTTTAGTAGTTATGAAAAATTCATCCAGAATAAAGTAGTCTTCAGAGGCTATTCCCAGAAAATTCAAGATATACATATTATTTGTCAGGTAAATATCTTTAATATACGTGATTTTAATCAAAATTGTTAGAGCTAGTTTTAAAAAATCAACATTTTTGAAATTTTTTCTATGTAAAGGCAGTTTGTAGTGGGGGGATTTTCATGAAAATCTTTGTGTCGCATCCTTGGAAGATAATATACCTAAATACCAAATTTGGTATATAACGGTCTGTTCGTTTTTGAGCTGTTGTCCACAGACGCACACACACAGACAGAAACACACACACGGACCTTTCTCTAAAAATGCGTTTTTTTGGATTCAGGGGATCCTAAGACATGTATTCCCGGCGAAAAGTCGGTATCGACTTTTTGGGTGGAATACAATACTTCTTCTGTACACTATGTACATAGTACGTGTAGAGAAGTAAAAATAGTTGGTTTGCAGAACAGATAGAGGTTTTTAGCTCACGTGAAGATATAGCAGTGATTTGAAGAAATACGCCACGGTGAGGGCCTACGATAATGGCGTGATGACATCATCAGGCTCTCTTCCTCTGCATTCCCAAATTAACTGTGTGCGCTACCCTGAGGCAGGGAAGATGAATTGTCATAAAGTGAAGTCAGCACCACTGTAATCAAGGACATGGGGAACATTGAGCACTAAACAAATAACAATTTCAGACGAGAGGAGTAATTGAATAAGCTGTTCCCGAGTGAGCTGATTCTGTTTTTATGATTGACCCACTTCCTCGTCTCTAAAGCAAACGATATTAATCGATATGGCGTTTCTAATGCACATCAAGCTCTATAGAGTTTGGTTTGCACTCTCTAAGAGCCATTTGTGGTTGGTATCAAGAACTTAGCATGATCTAGGCACAAGAATATTCTTTTGTAAGGAAAGTTCTTTTGCGGAATAACTAGAGAAAGTCAGGTGAATGGAACACATCAGATTTTTACTTCCTCTAGAGTAAGTAGGAGGGTGATCCAAAAAGTGACAGACGATTTGGCATAACTAAATAATAACAAAAGTTATCAACCCAAAACTTTATTTACAAAGTTACAGTACCTTACTCTATTTCTCAACGTAATCTCCATTCTGTCAAGATATTGACAATTCGATACCGAGATTTCACCGGAAATATATGTTTTAGGGTCCCCAATATCCAAAAAAAGCATTTTCACAAAAAGGTCCGTGTGTGTGTGTGTGTGTCCGTGTGTCTGTGAACACGATAACTCAAAAACGAAAAGTCGGTAAAATACCAAACTTGTATCTTCCAGGGATACCACACGAAGATTTTGAGAAAAATCCCCCACCCCCAACTACCCTTTACATGGAACTTTTTTCGAAAATTTTGATTTTCTCAAAAATGGCTCTAACGATGTTGATTAAAATTTCGGATATTAAACATATTTACCTGAAAAATGAGATGTATATCTTGAATTTTCTGAGAATAGCCTCTGAAGAGTAGTTTATTCTGGATGAATTTTACTACATTTTGAATAACTGCTAAACCGTAAGAGACGGACAAAAACTTACTGCACAAAAAATGTAGAGCACATTAAAACACACAATTTATGTTATATACATTTTTTCGTGGAGTTCGTCGTTTTTGTGATTCTTTATTTTTGGTTTCTGCTATGAAAAACGTATACTTTTCTCATACTGGAACTTGTCAACTCCTATCCATATAAACAAAGGAACTTCATTGACATAGCAACCAGCTTTTGACTATCACTTTAACCTACGGTTGTCCCTTATTTCGCTCCTACTTACAAGGATGCGAGTAAGACTATTTCTGCTAATTTTTTCTGATTAGCATAAAGTAAATAGAAGTATAAGCTTTTTAAGAATTATTTGTTGCAGGGATATGGAGAAAGTCATGTGAATGGTACACATCAGATTTTTACTTTCTCTATAAGTACTATGTACATAGTGTATAGAGAAGGTATTGCAATGTACCCAAAAATTCGATACCTAGATTTCACCGGAAATATATGTTTTGTGACCCCTGAATCCAAAAAAAAAAGCATTTTTAGAAACATGTGCGTGTGTGTGTGTGTCTGTGGGCAGAATAGCTTAAAAATGAAAAGGCCGTTAAAAATCAAACTTGGTATTTAAGTTTGGTATCTTCCAAGGATGCGACACGAAGATTTTCAAGAAAATCCCCCCACCACAAACTACTACTATTCAAGGAAATTTTTTTGAAAATTTAGTTTTTCTCAATAATGGCCCTAACGATTTTGATTAAAATACCGTATGTTAAAGGTATTATCACTAATAAAGTGTAAATCTTGACTTTTCTGGGAATAGCCCCTGAAGACCTCTTTATTCTCGATGATTTTTGCTGAATTTTAAAAAATTGGTAAACTGTAAGAGATAGACAAAAACTTACAATATAAAAAATGTGGTACTCATTAGGACAAACATTTTTGATTGGTTCTGAGATTCGTAAGGTCCCTGGGGGCCAATTGAGGTGCTACTTGGTCGAGAAGACCGCATCAACCGCCCGGGAGCGACTCGAGGCGCTGATCACGTCTCACCCTCCAGCACTGCACCCCATTTATGACGCCTTCGGGCCGAGATGGGGGATGCAGCGACCGGGTGATAGGTCAAGGTCCCTTCTGGACTGTCTTGCCATGGAGTTACGTTTACAGTTTTTGACAGAGTTACTCGTTACTCGTTGCGCAAATAACTATCACTTTGATTTAAAGTACAAGTTTGCTTATGTCGTTTCTGTACAACAACGTTGTCTATTACAAGTATCTGTTGGATAAAGATTCTTATTTGACAAAAAATATGATGTGTTCTAGTCGCATGACTTTCTCTACATCTCTGCAACAAATTATTGTTAAAAAGCTTATGCCTTTATTTACTTCATTCTAACCGAGAAAAAATCAGCAGAAATAGTCTTATTATTTCTTTCCTTGTAAGTAGAAGCGAAATAAGGGAGTACCATAGGTTAAAGTGATAGTCAAACGCTGGTTGCTATGTGACTGAAGTTCCTTTGTTTGTATTTGACATGTTGACAAATTCCTGTATGAGAAACGTGTAAGTTTTTCAAAGCTGAAAATAGAAACAACGAATACCTTAAACGCTATCAACTCCACGAAAAAAATGTATACAATATATTTTTTGTGTGTTAAGTTTTTGTCCATTTCTTACGGTTTATGCGTTATGCAAAATGCCGTAAAATTCATCCAGAATTAAGTAGTCTTCAGAGGATATTCCCAGAAAATTCAAGAAATACATTTCATTTGTCATGTAGCTATATTTAATATATGATATTTTAATCAAAATCGTTAGAGATATGTTTAAGAAAATCAAAATTTTCGAAAAAAAGTTCCATGTAAAGGGTAGAAGGGAGTGGGTTGATTTTCTTGAAAATCTTCGTGTCGCATCCTTGGAAGATACCAAACTTAAATACCACGTTTGGTATTTAACGATATTATTGTTTTTGACCTATGCTGTCTGCAGACACACACGGAATTTTTTTTCTGAAAATGCTTTTTTTTTTTTTTTTTTAAAATATTCAAGGGGTCCTAAAACATGTATTTTAGGTTAAATCTTGTTATCGAATTTTTGGGAGGATTGCATTACCTTCTCTATACACTATGTACATAGTACGTGTAGAGAAAGTAAAAAGTGTATATCCTGAATTTTCTGAAAATAGCCTCTTTACAGACGAGAGAATTAACTGAATAAACTGTTCCCGAGTGATTTTTATGATTGACCCACTTCCTCGTTTCTAAAGCAAACGATATTAATCGATATGCCGTTTCAAATGCACATGAAGGCTTATAGGGTTTGGTTAGCACTCTCTAAGAGCCATCTGTGGTTGGAATCAAGAGCTAATTCAAGATGAGATTAGACAACTTGGTCATAGAGCACTTAGCTGAAGAGGAAATTAATACTGGGCGTTATTCAGCATGAGAGAGTGGTTACTCCGTAGACACGCACTGCATCAAACACTGCATTTCATCATAATAATTACGTAGAAGAGGAAGAACCGTATGTTACTACCTTTACTCCCATAAAAATCTGATGTGTTGCTTTCACATGACTTTCTCTACATCTCTGTAATAAATTATTGTTATAAAGCTTATAGGTACTTCTATTTACTTCATGCTAATCGAGAAAAAATTAGCAGAAATAGTCTTACTACTTGCTTCCTTGTAAGTAGGAGCAAAATAAGGGAATACCATAGGCTAAAGTGATAGTCAAAAGCTGGTTGCTATGTGACTGAAGTTCTTTTGTTTCTATGGACACGAGTTGACAAATTCCTGGGGGAGAAAAGTAAGTTTTTCATAACTGAAATCAAAAACAAGGAAAATCTCAAAAACGATCAACTCCACGTAAAAAAAATAACAAAGTATGTGTTTTAACGTGTTCTAAATGTTGTCCATCTCTTACGGTTTAACAGATGTGTAAAATTCCGTAAAATTCATCCCGAATAAACTAGTTTTCAGAGGCTATTCCTAGAAAATTCAAGATATATATTTTATTTGTCAGGTAAATAGCTTTAATATACGATATTTTAATCAAAATCGTTAGAGCCATTTTTTAGAAAATCAAAATTTTAAAAAAAAAATTCCATGTAAAGGGTAGTTGGGGGTGGGGGATTTTTCTCAAAATCTTCGAGTCGCATCCCTGGAAGATACTAAACTTAAATACCAAGTTTGGTATTTTACCGGCTTTTCGTTTTTGAGTTATCGTGTTCAACTTATACACGGACACACACACACACACACACACACACACACACACACAAACGGACCTTTTTCCGAAAATGCTTTTTTTTAGATAAAAGGGACCCTAAAACATATATTTCCGGAGAAATCTCGGCATCGAATTTTTGGGTGGAGTGCAATACTTTCTCTATACACTATGTACATACTAGGTATAGAGAAAGTAAAAACGTAGAACTTGTGAATATACACAGTTTACATCCTATACACTTTTTCGTGGAGTTGGCCGTTTTTGAGATATTCCTTGTTATTGGTTTCAGTTACACTTTTCTCACCCGAGAATTGTCAACTCCGACTAAGGACATTCAACCACATGGCAACCAGCTTTTATAAAATTTGATTATTGTTCTAGTATATTTCCCTCCTACTTACAAGAAGGCAAGCAAAATACCGTTTCTGCTATTCTTTTTTCTCCATTTTCTTAAAGTAGAAGAAGCTTTTTAAAAGAAATTATTGCAGAGAATGGAACACATCAGAATTTTAGAAAAGTGTTCGCTTCGACGTAACCTCAGCCCAATTTAGCTCAAATTTTGGTGCTCTACTGTATTAAAAAGGCTCGAGGCGCTGACCACGTCTCACCCTCCAATACTGCACCCCATCCATGACGTCTGTAGTGGACCGAGATGGGGGACGCAGCGGCCGGGCGGTAGGCCAAGGCTCCCCGTGAGCTGTCGTGCCATGGAGTTATTAACTGTATTAAAAATTTAAAATTAATTTAACAAAAGTATGTAGAAATAATGCCAGTATTGTAATTTACTATTTATTTTCGATTTTATTCAACAAACATCAGGGAAACGAGCATAGCTGCTTTAAACAGTTTGGTCCAAATGAACCCACTTGACCACACATATTTTCCCATGCTGTTCGTCAGCTATAATTATATGAAATGAGCCGGATGGAAGCATTTACTATCGCTCGCAGCAAACATGACTTCATTGCGCGCAATTACTCGGGCAATTACATGTTTGTTAATAACAAATGACTGATTAATCGATGGATTCAATTATGGCATGTTGACACATTCTTTCAAACCGATTTTTTTCGAAGTTTCAGTTTATTTTGCTACCCACACAAGTTTTAATGAACAGTCCTGTGACTAATAATTGCTGAATTAGCATCATTATATTGACCCTCTCCTCCGGGGCACATGGGCACACCTTTCACTTCATAAACTTAATCTACTATACCTGCTGAAATATGTTACAACCCTTTTCTCTCTCACTTCTTACGTGTTAGTTCCTCTAACAATTCATAGTGTAGATAGTAGGCAAGAAAGTATTGAATTTCACCCAGAAATTTGAGATTTGACAAGAAATACATGTTTCTAAATCCCTTGAATTCTCCCCCCCCCAAAAAAAATATAAAAATGTACTTGTGAATGTATGTAAACAGCATAGATAAAATTTGATGTGTTTTATTCACATGAATTTCTCTACATCTCTGCAACAAGTTATTGTTAAAAAGATTATGCTTCTATTTACGACATGCTATTCGAGAAAAAAAGTAGCCGAAACAGTCTTATAACATACTTCCTTCTAAGTAGGAGCGAAATAAGGGAGCACCATACGTTAAAGTGGTAGTCAAAAGCTGGTTGCTATGTCATTGAAGTTCCTTTGTTTGTATGGACAGGAGTTGACAGATTCATGTATGAGAAATGTAGAAGTTTTTCAAAGCTGAAACCAAAAAAAAGCAATATCTCAAAAACGATCAACTCCACGAAAAAAATGCATGTATCATAAATTGTGTGTTTTAACGTGCTCTACATTTCTTGTGTGGTAAGTTTTGGTCCATCTCCTTCGTTTTAGCAGTTATGCATAATGTATAGAGAAGGTATGGTATTCTACCCAAAAATCCGATACCGAGATTTCACCGGAAATATATGTTTTGGATCCCCCTGAATCCAAAAAAAATCATTTTTACAAAAAGGTGTGTGTGTGGACAGCATAGCTCAAAAACGAAAAGACTGATGAATACTAAACTTGGTATTTAAGTTTCGTATCTTCCAAGGATGCGACACGAAGATTTTCAAGAAAATCCCCCCATCCCTAACTACCCTTTACATGGAACTTTTTTTTGAAAATTTTGATTTTCTAAACACTGGCTCTAACGATTTTGATTAAAAACTCTTACATTTAAGATACTTATATGCCAAATAAAATGTATATTTTGAATTTTCTGGGAATAGCCTCTGAAGACTACTTTATTCTGGATGAAATTTTCGGAATTTATAATAACTGCTAAACCGTAAGACTCACATAAAAACTTACTGAACATAAAATGTAGAGCACTTTAAAACACAACATTTACATTATATACATTTTTTCATAGAGTTGATCGTTTTTGAGATATTCCTTATTTTTGGTTTTAGCTATGAAAACTTACTTTTCTCATACAGGAATATGTCAATTCCTGTCCATACAAACAAAGGAGCTTCAGTCACATAGCAACCAGCTTTTGACTATCACTTTAACCTATGGTACTTTCGCTTCTACGTACAAGGAAGCAAGTAATAAGACTATTTCTATTAATTTTTTCTCGATTAGCATAAAGTAAAAAGAGGCATAAGCTTTTTAACAATAATTTGTTGTAGAAATGTAGAGAAAGTCACGTGAATGGAACACATCAGATTTTATGTTTTTTTAAGTAGCCTAACATCCTTTAACCTGGTTGGTCATAATGGACGCTGAATGAAATTGGTGAAATGATGTTCAATTGATCATTTTGGGGTCCATGGAGCTTAAAGTTACTCGATATTCGTCTTCTCAGGATAAGGGAAAACCCCGAAAAAAATCTTATCCTGGAAAATCACCCTAAGTGAGATTCGAACCTACGGTCTTTTGAATGTGAAGTAGACACGCTACCACCACACCACCCAGGCGGGCAAGAATAGTTTGTAGAAGAGAGATTAATGAAAGCCATGTGAATACAACTCATTTGATTTTAATTTAGTTCTCATTTGACAATTATAAAGTAAATAATAATAGCCAGTATATTCAGTATGAAGTGACATTAAGTGATTTAATGGTTTTCTTGCCGTCTCCTGGAGGAACAATGGTGCTCCGGAGAAACGGTTGAGAACGTTTTGTATCACTCTCACCCTAAACGTTTTCCTATCGACTTCCTGCCTGCCCTCCCCCCTCTTCATAGTCTCTAGTCAATATATTTAAGTGAAGATAAAAAAACACTGTATCGGAAGGTGAAGAAACGGGTACTAAGAGAGAAGAGAAGAGAGACTGTTCGGCAGGAGGTTGTATTGATATCTGGGGGAAATGTTGTAGACGGAGTCCAAAGATTACTCGTACAAACCAGTGGCGTTCTTCCGGTATGTCGCACCCCTTGTCTCCGGGGACGTATTTTATGCGAGGGATGTTGGCGACGTGATAGAATTCTGTTGAATGGGATAAAATATAAGTCACAAAGAATAGTGGAGAATTACCTTGAGTCAGTAAATGCATGCGAAGTTAAAACTTTGAATGTCCGGTATAGGAGTCGTATAAACCATGTCAAATAAATCCATTGTATTCAAATCAGGAGATCGAGGAGGCCATATAATAAATTCTCCTTGACCAATCCATCTTTGCAGAAAGTTATCATTCAAAAAATCTGATGTTCAATTCACATAACTATCTCCAGTGTTCCAAACACAAACTATTCTTACAAAAGGTTTATCTTTTATTTACGTCATTTAATCTAGATAAACACTGGCATAATTGGTCTTATTATTTGCTTCATTGCAAGAAGAAGCTAAATAAGGGAGTACATTATGCTAAAGGGATTCTCAAATGTTTTAAAAGCTGGTCACTATGTGAAACAATTCAGGATCAGTTCGCTTTACATGTCCTGTTTGAAAAACGTTAGGTAGTTCAAAATTGAAACTAATAACAAGGAATATCTCAAAACCGTCCAATTCTACAAGAAAACGCATACATCATAAATTATGTGTTTTACCGAGTATTAATTTCTATGTATGATGATGCTGCCGTCTAGGTCACCCCGAGAAGTCCGCGGTCGATGAACATGCACTAGGGGCAGAAGAGGAACACATAATTTAATACCATGTAATAGCCGTTCTCTCATCTATGCCTTATTACCATGCTAGATTACAACGTGAAGCAATAGACATTTATAAGCATTTATAACTTTAATAGAAAAGAAGACACAAAAAAACTAAGCAAGAACTGACCAGACCAGAGCAGTTGGAAGGCTGAGGGCAGCCCGACGTGTGATAGACGTGTCCCTGTTCTGGGAGAGAACTTAACCACGTTCTGACGGGATTGTGGGGTTTGCAGGATGGCGGGTGAGAGTTGGGGTTGTGCAGTGACAGGAGGAGGCACCGTTGGTGTGATGTTTATTCAAACATGTTTATTTTGAGGTTTTAATTTTGATATCCCAGCAACTCTTGAAGGATTGTAAGGAGCTTAGCCGTAGCAGCTGTTGGAGGTGCTCCTTCGTTACCGGGGATGCTCGCAAGCCATGCGGGGAAGCTGGTATCGCCTGAAGCGGCGGTTTGTGGGATTGTAATCCCCAAGAGACCTAAAGAAGGTGCTCCGATGGAATGGCAACATTTCGTTGAATTTTGTTGCCCGACGCCTAATCTTGTCCTCCAGGTATGGTAGACCAGAGGCTTCTTGCAGGAGTCTCGTAGGAAAGCCAAGAGGCACAGAATAGATAGCCCGGAGACATCTATTCTGGACCCGCTGAAGCAACAGTAGGCTAGAGTCTGCCGCCATACCCCAGGCGTAGATTAACAAGGGGGCTATGAGAGCCATCAAAAGGCGCAACTTAAGGGGAAGCGGCATCGTGGACTTCAGAACTGGCATCCGCTGCTTGAGAACATCAAATAGGCATAAACCCAACGAGATCATCCGAACCAATCACCGGAGTGGCTAACCCCCTCATTACACCATCCCACACATGCAGCTCAATCGCGTTAGAGCACCCAAAGACCTCATCATGGGGAAATCCAGAAGAGGAAGAAGGAAAAGAAGAGAAAACAACACCAAAACAAATGAAGACACCGACAACGAATCACAACACTCCGCAGCAGGAAACTCAGCATCAGCATCAAACACCTCCTCAAGAGCACAATCACCGACACCCAGCGAAGAACAGACCACAACACCACCTTAAAGCCCAACACCACAAAAACCACTAGAACACTAGCGAGAGATCCCTGGCCGTTTCAGGTGCTTTAGCGCAGTCGCGGTTGACATGCATCCTCAGCTGCCAGCACGGTTCTTTTTGCAGCAGGCTCGGTACATCTGGTCTGCTCTCGTGAATGCTATCCGCATTCACAGTGTAAGAGGACCGACACCATTCATCCGCCTCATCTTCCACGACGCTGAACAATACGCCGCAGCACTCCAAATCAAGGTTTCTTTCCACGGAAAAGAAGTCCTGATCGAAGAAAGTCACACCACCTGGTCTCCACCTTACAGAAAATGCTGCAAGTACGGACACACCGCTGAAAACTACTCATCTACGCCACACCGTCACTACTGTAGAGCACCGAACACCACAACTAGCTGCAGACAACATGACCTAACCATACGCCGGTGATATTGCGCCACATTCGCCGAAATGACCACTACACCGGACAAACGTCCTGCCCGTGCTACCCTCGACAAGATACACGAACACAACAAACTTACCGAAGAACATCCACCACTCAAGAAGTACATACAACTCAACGTAATACAGAAAAACAAACTCCACGTCTCAACCAATCACAGCAGACTTCACAAGCAACGCAACCAACCAGAAGATAACTACATGGAACTCAAGACACAACCACAAGAGGACCACCACAGCCGAACCAATCACCGCAGCCCCCGCCGAAACCACAAAACAACACAAAAAGATGGCACGCCAAAGGAGAAGAAGGCCGCAACAAAAAAGAAGACCCTAATAAAGAACTACTAATTGCGTTACACGGAATACATTCGAGCATCAACGAATTCCAGTCCAAACTACAAGATATCACAACAATTATAAACAAACTCAGCAAGAACATGGAAGCACACGCCGAACAACAGAACAAACACCCTTGAACAACTCATGACAGACACCAAAAGCTTCACAGAACTCAACACCTCAACCACCAATCAAATTGCCGACTGCATCCTAGAAATTCAAACAGCCAATGAGGAAAGAGAAGATCACCTCTAAAGTCATCAATCCATCTCCAACACAACGATATCAGTAAAGACCCGGAAAAGTTCAAGGACTCGCACATAAACATCGATCTGAGCATCGCTCAACAACGAGAAAACACAAAAGAAGACATCACCAAAAAAACGAACATAATTATTGTATCCAATTTTTACTTTCTCTATACATACTATGTACACAGTGTATAGGGATGGTATTGCACTCCACCAAAATATCGATACCGAGATTTCACCGAAAATATATGATTTAGGGTCCCCTGAATCCAAAAAAACTGCTAAACTGTAAGAGATGGACAAAACCTTACCACACAACAAATGTAGAGCACTTTAAAACACACAATTTATGTTATAAACATTTTTTTCGTGGAGTTGATTTGTTTTTAGATATTCCTTGTTTTTGGTTTGAGCTATAAAAAACATACTATTCTCATGAAGGACTTTGTGAACTCGTGTCCATACAAACAAAGGAACTTCATTCAAGCAACCAGCTTTTGACCATCACTTTAACCTATGGTACTCCCTTATTTTGCTTCTACTTACAAGGAAGCAAGTAATAAGACTATTTCTGCTAAATTTTTTTTGGATTAGCAGGAAGTAAATAGAAAAATAAGCTTTTTAACAATAATTTGTTGAGGAGATGTAGAGAAAGTCACGTGAATGAAACACATCAGTTGTTTTTCTCTTATTGTATTGCCTGCTACTGTCTCTCTAAATGCTGGCATCTGTTTTTAGAACACTCTGTATATAGTCGAGTGTGTATTTTCTTTTGTATTTTCTTTCACCCATTCAAGAGAAGTATACAACTTGGTTCCTTGTTCCGAAAATACATAAAGCTAGCAAGTCGTAACGGTGTAGACAGGACATTAAATGAAATAATACACAAAGGGAACTGAGCAAAGCGCTGGAAACGTTCTTGTGAACTCGAGAGCACTGCAACTATTGTTTCGTATGACGTTATTGCACAAAGAGATTGTCTTGTCTGTTGAAGGGGATGTCTGATGTACAGCCTCCTGAAGAAGCGCTAAATTCCTGCAGGAACTCCACGTCCTCACTCTGCGAAATTTAATGTGCTTTTGGTCTTCTGAACCACACAACACCTTTGTTTACTAAGTGCTTCCTTAAGGCTTCGTCAACAGATGATTTCAGGGTTGTATAATGCTTTCCTATGTCAAGGACCAATGTCAAAAACTCTGATGTGTTCCATTCACATGAGTTTCTCTACATCTCTACAACAAGTTATTGTTAAAAAGGTTATGCTTCTATTTACTTCACGCTAATTAAGAAAAAAATACCAGAAACAGTCTTATTACTGGCTTCCTTGTAAGTAGAACCGAGATAAGGGAGTACCATAGGTTAAAGTGATAGTCAAAAGCTGGTTGCTATTTGACTAAAGGTCCTTTGTTTGTGTGGACAAGAGTTGACAAATTCCCGTATGAGAAATGCATGGTTTTCAAAGCTGAAACTAAAAACAAGGAATAGGTATCTTAAAAGCGATCAACTCCACGAAAAAATGTATATAACATAAATTGTGCGTTTTAATGTGCTCTACATTTTCTGTTTGGTAAGTTTTTGTCTATCTCTTACGGTTTACTAGTTATGCAAAATTCCGTAAAATTCATCCAGAGGCTATTCCGAGAAAATTCAAGATATACATTTTATTTGTCAGGTAAATATCTTTAACATACGATATTTTAATCAAAATCGTTAGAGCTATTTTTGAGAAAATCAACATTTTCGAAAAATGTTCCATGTAAAGGGTGGTGGGGGGAAGGGGATTTTCTTGAATATCTTCGTGTCGCATCCTTGGAAGATACCAAACCTAAATACCAAGTTTGGTTTTTAACGGACTTTTCGTTTTTGAGCTATGCTGCCCCCCCCCCACACACACACACTCCGAAAGACAGATACAGGAACGGATAAATTTCTAAAAAAATTTTTTTTTTTGATTCAGGGGTATACCCTTACTAATTTTATTACATGTGCTCTATATGATACAGGTTTACTTTCTCTAGCCCCGTAGGTACATTTGCATTCCACCCAAAAATTCGATGTCGAGATTTCACCGAAAATACATGTTTTAGGACCCCCTGAGTCCAAAAGAAGCATTTTCAGAAACAGGACCGTGTGTGTGTCTATCTGTCTGTCTGCCTGTGTGTGTGTGTGTCTGTGGGCAGCATAGCTCTAAAACGAAAAGACGGTTAAATACCAAACTTAGTATCTTCCAAGCATACTCCACGAAGATTTTCAAGAAATCACCCCACTCTTAACTGCTCTTTACATGGAAAAATTTCCGAAAATTTTGTTTTTCTTAAAAATGGCTTTGACTATTTTGATTAAAAGACCACATATTAAAGCCACATGTATCATAAATAAAATGCATATCCTGGAATTTTATTGGAATAGCTTCTAAATATCTTTATTCTGGGTGAATTTTGCTTAATTTGAAATAACTAGTGCATCGTAAGAGATAGACAAAAACTTCTTTACAAATAATGTAGATCTTGTTAAAATACATAAGCTACATCATATTAGTTCCCTTCTACTTATAAAAAACTAAGTAATAAGAGCATTCTATTAATGTTTATCTCGATTAGCGTTGTGTAGAAAGAAGAATAATCTTTTGTAAGAAGTTTGTAGAAAGTAATGTGAGTGTAACACATAAGATTTTTTTCACGCTACGCCACTGGTGCCTACCCATTGAAACAAGGAGATCTCTGAACAAGTAATAACGTAATGCAATTAAACCCACTGGCGCTAAAGGTCGAATTCATTTGAACACCCGGTATATATGATGGAAGTGTTTCCACTCCTTCAGGATTCAGGTAATTACTTCGGTCAACGACAATTTCCTTCAAAATTCCCTCCAAATCTCACTTTGTTTGTTCTTCCGGAACAATGTGTGACACGAATTTCCGGCTATCGCTTGTTGAAAAATCTGATGTGTTTCATTCACATGACTTTCTCTACATCTCTGCAACAAGTTATTGTTAAAAAACTTATGCTTCTATTTACTTCATGCTAATCGAGAAAAAATTAGCAGAATAGACTTATTACTTGCTTCCTTGTAAGTAGAAGGGAAATAAGGGAGTAGCATAGGCTAAGTTATTATTTAAAACTGGATGCTATGTAACTGAAGTTCCTTTGTTTGTATGGACAAATTCCTGTATAAGAAAAGATTAAGTCTTTTAAACCGGAAACAAATAACAATGAATATCTCTAAAACAATCAATTCCACGAAAAAAATGTATATGATATAAATTGTGTGTTTTATCGTGATCTACATTTTTTATGTAGTAAGTTTTTGTTTATCTCTTTCGGTTTACCAGTTTTACAAATTTCAATAAAAATCGTCCAGAATAAAGAGGTCTTTAGAAGCTATTCCCAGAAAATTCAAGATATACATTTTATTTGTCAGGTAAACGTCTTTAATATACGCTATTTTAATCAAAATCGTTAGAGCCATTTTTAAGCAAATTAAAATTTTCGAAAAAATGTCCATGTAAAGGGTAGTTTGGGTTGGTGGGATTTTTCTCAAAATCTTCGTGTCGCATCTCTGGAAGATACTGAACTTAAATACCAAGTTTGGTGTTTTAGCTACTTTTCGTTTTTGAGTTATCGTGTTCACAGACACAAGGACAAACGGACACACACACACACACACACATACACACACACACACACGAACCTTTTTCTGGAAATGCTTTTTTTGGATTCAGGGGGTCCTAAAACATGTATTTCTGGTGAAATCTCGACATCGCATTTTTTGGTGGAATGCTATACTTCTCTATCCCTATGTACATTGTACATACGGGGCTAGAGAAAGTAAAAATCTGATGTGTTCCACTCACATGACTTTCTCTACATCTCTGCAACAAATTATTGTTAAAAAGCTTATGCTTCTATTTACTTCATGCTAATCGAGAAAAAATTAGCTGAACATTCTTATTACTTGCTTCCTTGTAAGTAGAAGGGAAATAAGGGCGTACAATAGGCTAAGTTATTATTTAAAGCTGGATGCTATGTGACTGAAGCTCCTTTGTTTGTATGGACAAATTCCTGTATAAGAAAATATTGTTTTTTAAACCGGAAACAAATAACAATGAATATCTCTAAAACAATCAATTCCACGAAAAAAATGTATGTGATATAAATTGTGTGTTTTATCGTGATCTACATTTTTTGTGTAGTAAGTTTTTGTTTATCTCTTTCGGTTTACCAGTTATGCAAAATTCAATAAAAATCGTCCAGAATAAAGAAGTCTTTAGAGGATGTTCCCAGAAAACTCAAGATATATATTTTATTTGGCATGTAAATATCTTAAATATAAGGGATTTCAATCATAATCGTTGGAGCCATTTTTGATAAAATCAAAATTTTCGATTTTTTTTCCATGTAAAGGGTAGTTGTGGGTGGGGGGATTTTCTTGAAAATCTTTGTGTCACATCCCTGGAAGATGCCAAACTTAAATACCAAGTTTGGCATTTTACTGACTTTTCGTTTTTGAGTTATCGTGTTCACAGACACACACACACATACACGGACCTGTTTGTGAAAATGTTTTTATTGGATACAGGGGACCCTAAAACATATATTTCCGGTGAAATCTCGGTATCGTATTTTTGGGTGCAATACAATACCTTCTCTATACACTATGTACATAGCACGTGTAGAGAAAGTAAAAACTGTTTACGCAGATGTCGCACCTCGACTAATTTAGAAGCTTTGGACACTTATACCCCATTCACAATGGCAACGATACAGTCGACGCGACATGGGTCTCATTGCGATACCGCATTAGTCACGGAAACCAGTGGTGGAAAAAGTTGTTCTTTTTGCGAAACAGTATAATCTGTTTCTGTTGCAGCCACGAAACAGTTTCGAAATAACAGTTTCCTGCAACAGAAATTCCTTAAACTGTTTCGCCGCATTGATCAGCTGTCAAACTGTTGCACACATGTTGTTTGGTACCAGTGGCGGCTCGTAGCCAACTTATCTGGTTGGGCACAGTTTTAAGATTGAGTAAAATTAAAACTAAATTGAATATTATATTATACTGCTACGGTTCTAAGCGTCCCATTCTATTTTGGGCGCGAAAGACCGCTTAATATTGCTAAGAGGCTTCTTTATCAGGCTTGAGAGTTTTTCTTTTTACGTGCTGTAAATCTAGGGTATCAACGACTTTACTTCCCTTATGAAGGAAAGGATTTTTACGCCTGAAAAAAAATCAGCCGGGTTTGAACCCGCGATCTTGAGAACCAGAACCCCTAGATCACGGATGACTATAGACTAAATGTGTATACTCAAAGCTATCACTAGAAATGAAATGTTAATTTGTGTATTAGCACTAACCTTTCAGTTTGTAAACGAAGTCCATTCTTCGATCATCTGCTTGAAAAGATACTTCCATAACTCTTTGACTTAAGTCAGAAATTGAGCGCGACATGTTCCGAGAAATTTGAACACGAACCGTCACTTTCACTGCCTACCACACGCCAACAACAAAATCAGAGAGTTGATACTGCTGCAAATTAATGCACAGCTCGTCTTAAATGATGATGCATTTGACTTTAAGATTTCAGTCTTCAATACTACCTTACACATCTTTAATAGCGTATGTATGTCAATTACAACGTTCACGATGCTTCTTTTCACAAACCAAGCTCGCTTTTCTCTCAGAAAATTATGGAAACTACCCTTGTACCTTGTCCTCTGCTTGCTGCCAAGTACCAACATGTAAATGTTTACCACATACGCTTCTTTTTATATGTTTCGTTCTGGAGGTTTATAGAGCAACTTTGTTTTCAAATAAGAAGACATTCAAACTTAAGAAATGTTTCTTATTATTTACTCTTACACGTGAAGAGATCTTTGGCTAAATATTTTTTGTCACGGATTTGACTCAAACTTTAATTTTTGCTTATATTGTCGGTTCTGATTTTCTGTTTGCGCATGCGCAGCAAATGACCACAGAGGCTTTCGCGTCCTTCCCCTCTCGGTCCCTTGAACCCCGCACCAAAAACTAACTACATCTGAAAGCATTGAATTCTTCTGCGCGTGCGCATAGGATGACCACAAAATCGCTTGTTGTAGGGAGGGCACGTGCCACTGTGCCCCTAGTGAGTAGCACCAAATACTATTAAGATAAATACAGTCCATCGATAAACTCACAATGCGCCAAATGCAACCACTCAGTAGGTATACTGAGGAGGGAATCTTCAAATTGTGGAGGATTGTTGAACGTTAACGTGAGGGAAGGAGTTTGATTAGCATATTCGAATGTCTGGTAATATCAGACCGCGCGCTACGAGGTACAAAAGGCGCACCTTGCGGTACACTTTGGAAGCAATGACAAAATATTTACGTTATGGAGCACAACCACAGCGTAGTAATTGTTGCAATAAGTAAAACAACTATTCAGGCGCTCTGTTCTTGTTGCGTGGGTCTGTTGCGGGGAAGCGATACAAGAAAGCATAGCACACTTTCCAGAAGTGTTTTAAAAACAATTTTAGTGGTGAAACTTTCAAATAGTTGTTCTGTTGATGAAACTGTTTCAAAATAGCTGTCCTATCAGTAATAGAAACTAGTGTTCACAATAGGGTGGTACAATTTGGCATTACTGAGCCGGGCCGGTGCATAGCACGCTTGAAACAATGACTGCGGGTTTAAAACAAGTTATTGCTCTGTATCTTTTAAAAAGAAGAAACGACAGAAGATAGCAGAAGTTCCGTCGTTGGTGGGTTCGACCTATATTCAAGGAGCATAGCCAATTTGGGCATTTTCATACCCTAATCCCAAATATGATAATGACGGATCTCGATGTGAATGACACCACAATTTGATGATCTTTTGCAGATCATTGGTCCTCATATAGACAGTCAGTTCGAAAGCCAATATCTTCAGCAGAACGGCTTTCTATAACTTTGAGGTAAGGGGCATATTTAATATTCAGTCAACAGCATAGACATGGTTCTAATTAGATGGCAACATTATTCTGGAATGAGGGTACAATTTTCGTTGTCCAAGACAGTTTCCATTTTCTGTGGTGTTTGTATTACCATTATTACACAGTTAAAAAAACATAATATAAAACATTTAACGTGTTCTATTCACATGACCTTCTCTACATCTCTGCAAGAAATTATTGTTAAAAAGCTTATGCTTCTATTGAATTCTTACTAATTAGCAGAGATAATCTCATTACTGGTGGCTTTGTTTATATGAGCAGGAGTTGACAAATTCCTGTATGAGAAAAGTAAGTTTTTTAAAGCTGAAACCAAAATCAAGGAATATAAAAAAAAAAAACTATCAATTCCAAGCAAAAACTGTAGGTTTATAACATAAATTGTGTGTTTTACCGTGTTCCTATTGGCCAATCGTTTTGCCGCGTGACTAATTTCGCTCCATTGTGAATCCAGTATTATGTTGCTTTCGGAAACACCAGAAAATTTTGTCAATAAGCTGTTAATTTTGTCTAATGCAACAATAGAGTAAAACATGTATTATACACATGAAGAATAATTATTTTCTTGACACTTTTTAGGGTGTTCTTGCTGTTTCAGTACACTGGTGTTACACGCCTCCATATTAATTTCTCTAGCCCGTGTTAGCATACAATATACTGAGTATTCTACCCAAAAATTCGATGTCGAAATGTCACCGAAAAGATACGTTTTAGGATACCTTGAGTCCGAAAAAAGCATTTTAAAAGGACCGCGCGCGCGCGTGTGTGTACAGCATAGCTAAAACACAAAAGACCAGTAAATACCAAATTTGCTATTTAGTATCTTCCAAGGATGGAACACAAATACTCACTAACACCCTGTATAGCACAACTTATCGGCAATTCCCCTTGCGTAACGAACAAAGAGAAAATACAAATGATTAAAATGCTTATTTTGAATAGAAGTTCTGAAGCGGTACTCTTGAGAATGAAAATGTAATAAACAGGAAGGGAAATGAAAGACGTTTCTTGAAACATGTGCAGTTAATTAGCGATGGACGATCGTAACAGTCGGTAATTTGCAGTAGGCATGACCTGCTTGGGAAGAATAGCACGGCTAAGGTAACAAGGAACAATAAAATTGGTAGGCAAAACAGGTAGATAACGTGTTCAAACTCCATAACTCTCCTTTTATTTCTTCTTACGCAATTTTCTCGAAGAGCTCTCGGATCCTTTATTCCTCTTCTAAGCATTTTAAACAATTGAAAGGGGAGAGTATTGAAAGTAAAGTTCACATTTTGTAGCTGCAAAAGAGGCAAATTTCTTCTGGTTGAACCATTCTGGTACTATATAATGTGGCAACACTGTTCTTACGCTCCACACTACTTATAGAGGCACTTTTTATATAGTTTGGCCTTTTGCCACGTGATTTTCATTTTACTTTAGGCGGGGGGGGGGTGCTAAAGAGGGAAAGCTGTCTACCAGTCAGTAACAGGTCTTCTCAGAGTGGAGTGGTAAGTGTTTTCTGGCGTTCATTCTTTATTGGAAGGACTAAACTGATCTCCTGTGTACTACTTGGACATGATTGCTTGGTAAAACGAATATTTAAATTCATTTGGGTTTCGTGAAAAGATTAAAGTCATGATTGCTCATTTACGTGAAATAATATGCCACATTACGACGTTCTATATGTAGTGCATTTTCATCTATGTTAAAAGTTAAATTATGGGCAACTCTGTTTTGATTTGAATAGTAATGTAATTTATATCACGCACACAATTATTTTATTATGTATTGTTATTGTTAAAGTTTTCATTGCTTATTAAAAAAACTCCATGGTACAGCTCACAGAGAGCCTTGGCCTGCCGCCCGGCCGCTGCGTCCCCTGTCTCGGTCCACGACAGACGTCATGGATGGGGTGAGACGTGGTCAGCGCTTCGAACTCCCCCGGCCAGTTAATGCGGTCATCATGACCTGGAGCCGCTACTTCTCCAGCCCCTCAATGGGCCCCCCAGGGACTTCACGAGGCTGAGTGTACCCCGGGCCAGGTCTCCCAGTGGGGCAAAAATCTCCACTCCGGTACTGGGAATCGAACCTATCACCGCGCTAAGGAAACGACCCTTCATAGTTTATAAATGAAATACATTATTGTTATAAAAGTTATACTGGATCCCATTTTTGTTTATTATAGTTAGCGGCGCAACACTTATAATGTGTGACTGCAGTTACCGTGTTGATCCTTTATTGCAAAGTTGGCCTCTTAAACGTGAGTTGTTGGGTGAAATCGCCCAAGGCAAGGTAGAGGGATGCGTAACGTAAGCACTTATGTAAACACTTTTGCTGTCCGCATGATGTTTATGCTCGACATCTGGATATGACAAGGACGTTAGGTTCATCTAAAATACACAATGTTGTCACATAGCTAGAAGTCCAGTTGTCGTGCAAGATCCAAGTCGGAGAAGTCCTCATCTTCGCTGCCGTTCTCTGCATGTAAATATTAAACTAAGGATAAAAGTAACAAACTATTATATAACTGTAGTACTATATGCCGTTGCGTGTGTTAGCAGCGAGAGCCAAATAATGCATAATACATCACTGCAGTTACTGAAACGATCATTAGATCTGGCAGCAGTAGGTTGGTTCATATACACGCGTAGTAAACATAAACAGTCCACTAGTACGTGACCAGATAACAGTTCAAGCCCCCCCCCCTCGCTTGCTCGCCCCTCAGGCCCCAGAAAATAATATAAATTAGATAGGTTAGATACTGAAAAATTCTATGCCACAGCCGGAATTTGAACCACGGATCTCTCGGTCCACAACCGGTAGCTCTAACCACTACCATGGCAATATGTCGGAACGGATTTAAATTGGTCAGCTAACTCGCATGCTTCACGGTAAACCACAAGGTGATGCCAAATTATTTTGAGATGACATGAGGAATTTAATGCAAGTTGTCATGGTAACTCGCTGGTTAGAGCACCGGCTATGGCACTGAGCTTTTCAGTCTGACTCTACCTATCAAACCCCTGTCCGGATTGTGTAAAAAAAAAAAAATCTGATGTGTTCCATACACATGACTTTCTCTATATCTCAGTAACAGATTATTGATAGTAAGCTTATCTTTTATTTATTTCATAATAATCGAGAAAAATTAGCAGAAATAGTCTTCTTGCTTTATTGTAAGTAGGAGCGAAATAAGGGAGAACCATAGGTTAAAGTGAAAGCCAAAAGCTGGTTGCTACGTGACTGATGTTCCTTTGTTTGTATGGACAGGAGTTGACAAATTCCTGTATAAAAAAAGTAAAAGTTTTTCAAAGCTGAAACCAAGAAAAAGGAATATCTCAAAAACGATCAACTCCACGAAAAAAATTTATATAACATAAATTGTGTGTTTTAACATGCTCTACATTTTTTGTGTGTAAGTTTTTATCCATCTCTTACGGTTTAGCAGTTATGCTAAATTCATCCAGAATAAAGTAGTCTTCAGAGCCTATCCCAGAAAATTCAAGATATATATTTTATTTATCAGGTAAATATCTTTTATATACAAAATTTTAATCAAAATCGTTAGAGCCATTTTTGAGAAAATCAAAATTTTCGAAAACAGTTCCATGTGAAGGGTAGTTTGGGGTGGGGAGATTTTTCTTGAAAATCTTCGTGTCGCATCCCTGGAACATACTAAACTTAAATATCAAGTTTGGTATTTTACCGACTTTTCGTTTTTGAGTTATCGTGTCCACAGACACACGGACACACTGACACACTGACACACGGACACACGGACACACGGACACACACACACGGACCTTTTTGTGAAAATGCTTTTTTTGGATATTGGGGACCCTAAAACATATATTTCTGGTGAAATCCCGGTATCGAATTTTTTGGTGGAGTGCAATACCTTCTCTATACACTATGTACATAGTGCGTATAGAGAAAGTAATAATTAAATTAACATAATATAAATTACCTCTTACTTTTCAAAAATTACTGGTGGCGTTACTTTAACGCTTTCTATGTGATCAACGAACTTCGGGGAAATTCCTGGACAATTTGTTTACTTATTTAATGAAATGCTCAGGCTATTGGACAATTGTCATTAGCCTCCTGACTTCCCAATACAGTTGTCCATTTCACTTGTCCCAAAATTACTGAATGTAGTCTGTTCAGCGGTGTTATAGCTAGTGGGTTGGGGTAGCTTATCGCTCAAGTACACTTTAACCTGTGGAAGTTTACTCAGAGTCGGCTGAAGAATCTTCAAAATCTACAGGAATCAGACAGTACACAGTGAGCACATAAATGTTATCGGCAACAATGTTTCCTTCTTCCACTCTGTCACACGCCTTTATCCCTCGCTTACATCAGACTAAGAAAACATACCTCCTACCTGCTTTGAAGGGCGTCCCATCCCACTGGCTAAAACATCGCCGAACGGACAGTACTATTATATTCCCAGTTTTTAACGGCATCATCTTCTTGACTCAGTATGCAGTTCGGAGAGTAAGAATTTTCATCTGATGTAGATGGTATGCTAGACAATCATGTGTGTTATTTTTCGAAATGTTGCAACAGTTTCATTCGAGATAATTCTTGTCTAGAGTTTTTATTGGGGAGGATGCTGGTCCATTTCTTTTCTTTGCTTAGTCTGGTGATGAATTCAGTTCTTTTAATTCTGAAGGAGGATTTAATTTTTAGTTTTGACGAATGAAAGTATAAGATTTTTTTTATTTGATATGTTTGTTCCCGTTTTTGCCAAAGTATCAGCTTCTATCTCCTAAAATAGAAAGAACAGGGAAATATGCAACTCTAAACCATTTGGAATGATAATTTACTGAACCCATTTATCAATATGGATTTTTAATTTTGCTACTACATATATTAAGCAGGGGAAGTATTGTATTCCACCCAAAAATTGATATCGAGCTCTCACGAAAATATATTCCTGAATCCAAAAGAACGTATTTAGAATACGGTCCGCGCGCGCGAGTTTGTGTCAAGACAAACTCAGAAACGAGAATCCATCAAGTGTCAAGCTTGGTGTTAAAGTGGAATATCTTCCAAGGATACGACATAAGATTTTCAAGACAATACACGCATCACAAACCAAGTGGCCCAAGCGTTTTGTCTGGGATTGATGTTCAGGAGGTCGTAAGTTCGATTCTCGGGGCCAACCTTTTTGACCCGTGGATTTTTTCGGGAGTTTTCCCGAATCACCAGACGAACGTTAGGAGGTTTCTTCATTCCCCCGAACTTCTGGTCCCTTCATTTCGTCCCAGCCGGTCTCTTTCGGGGTTGTAAGTGTCGGCGAGAATGCGATAGTGGCGCCTTTCCGTGGTAGTGAACGCGCTTTGGAAATACAACTCTCGGCGACGAGGTGGCTTTAGGGTCATCAGCAGGACTTGTGAAGTCAGGTCCAGGATGTGGACTCCTAGCGCAGCCCACGTTTATTATTGTTGAGAAATTATCGTGTGATTGACATTCCTGCTGACACGTGGTTGTCTCGGTACGCTGTAGCCATATTTATCGGTTTCCCCTCTGAAGCGCTGCACAATCTATATCATCTTCCAGTTCTTCTTCACTGATAAGTCCATAATGTTCACTTTCACTATCTTCACTAGAATCGTTGGCGTTACGTTTATATTCACACAGTCCACTGTTTCCTCTAAACTTCCTTCTTCTTTCCATGCATTTTCTACCACATGTTGAACTGTTCCCCCACTTTTCACTACTTACGTCATCTATTATTCCTTTCAATATTAGGTTCTGCACATAACTAATGGTAAAAGTTTTGTATATTATCACTCTCTCTACGCGTACTATATACATAGTGTATAGAGGAGGTATTGCATTCCACCCAAAAATTCGACACCGATATTTAACTAAAAGAAAGATGCTATATTATTTTATATTATTACTCTCTCTACGCGTACTATATACATAGTGTATAGAGGAGGTATTGCATTCCACCCAAAATTCGACACCGATATTTAACTAAAGGTAAAAGTTTCATTATTTTATATTATTACTCTCTCTGCACGTACTACATACATGGTGTATAGAGGACGAATTGCATTTCACCCAAAATTTCGATACCGATATTTCACCAGAAATAGACGTTTTAGGGCACCCAGTATCCAAAATAAGCATTTTTTAGAAAAAGGTCCGTGTGCCTGTGAACACCATAACTCAAAAACGAAAAGTCAGTAAAACACCAAACTTCATAAGTTTAGTATCTTCTAAGGATGCGACAGATCTCGTTAAAACATATAATTTAGGTCTTATACTTTTTTTTTTTCGTGGAGTTGATCATTTTTAAATATTCCTTACTATTGGTTTCAGTTTTAAAATACTTAAAACTTCCCACATACGGGAATTTGACAACTTCTGTCATATGACAACCCCCTTTTAAAAGATTTTACTATCGCTTTTGCCTAGTATATTCCATTATTTCCCTTCCACTCGTAAGAAAGCGTTTCTGCTAATGTTTATCTCGATTATCATTTTTGTCAGCTGACAAGGTTATGGCGAGTGTTTTCTGGGATGCACAGGGAATTATTTTTATTGATTACTTGGAAAAGAGTAAAAGTATCACTGGTGACTACTACGCAAGCTTACTGCAACTTTTGAGTGATGAGGTGAAAAGAAAAAGACCTCATTAAAAAAAAAATCATGTTTCATCACAACAATGCTCCGGCCCATCGTTCAGTCATTTTAATGCGAAAAATGTGCGAATTAAAGTTGGAATTACTTGAACATCCACCCTATTCACCAGATCTAGCACCCAGTTACTGCCATCTGTTCCCAAACCTCAACAAAATTTTGGAGGACGAAGATTTATAACAACGAGGAGGCCATTGATGCGGTAAACAGCTATTTTGAGGACCTTGATAAATCGCACTACAGAGATGGTTTAATTAATTTAGAACGCCGATATGACAAATGTGTAAACCTTTCTGGGGATTATATTGAGAAATAAAGCAAAAAAAAATTAAAATGCTGTTTTCATTGAGAAGCCTCAAGATTTCGAATTCCTCAAAATTCGCTCTAACCACTTTGATTAGAATGTCCTGAAAATACAGGGTTACTACAAAAGAAATAGACAACTTCAACTGCCTGTAAAACAAAAACTATTAGAGATAGCAACCTAATTATTTTGGAGGTATGTTGAGAAACACTCAAAGTTTCGTTTGTTACTATTGGTAATGCTGTAGTGTTTTGTTTGTTGTTGCAGAAGCTGAAATGGCGGAAAATCCTGTGGAAAAGGCATATTGCGTGTTGGAATTTGCTAGAACGCAATCAGCAACTGTTGTCCAACGACATTTTAGAACACGTTACCACAAAAATGAAATGATGCGCTCACAAAAACCAGCATCGTCTTCATCATGTCGCAACATGTCGATGCAAAAGTCACGCCGTATGACCTTATCTTCTTCACTCAGAAACTGCAACATCTGTAATCTGCAAGGCATCATGTGCAGTCGCTTCCGCAGGATTTTCCATACAGTTTGCTGTGGAATTTGTAATTGCATGCTTGTCCTAGATGTCGATTTCTGTGGGCTTCTTATGTAGGCAGAACGAACAAGTTCAACGTTTTCTTCCGAAACTCTTGGTCTTCCCGAGCTCTTCCCTTTGCACAAACATCCCGTTGTCTCGAATTTTCTATACCAGTCGTAGATTGACAGTCTAGTCGGTGGCGTTTTGTGGTAACGTGTTTTAAAATGTTGTTGGACAACAGTTGCTGATTGCGTTCTAGCAAATTCCAACACGCAATATGCCTTTTCCACAGGATTTTCCGCCATTTCAGCTTCTGCAACAACAAACAAAACACTACAGCGTTACCAATAGTGACAAACGAAACTTTGAGAGTTTCTCAATATACCTCCAAAATAATTAGGTTGCTATCTCTAATAGTTTTTGTTTTACAGGCAGTTGAATTTGTCTATTTCTTTTGTAGTAACCCTGTATATTTACATGACAAATTAAATGTATATGTTGGATTTTTTGCCAGTAACCTCTGAAGTCCTGTTCATGTTTGCATAAACCGTAACAGACAGACAATTAAAACACACAATTTATGTTCGAATACATTTTTGGTGGAGTTAACCAATTCCAAGATAGTTACTGTTTTCAGTTTAAGATTCCCTAATATACTTTACATTCCTCAAATGAGAAGACGTCATTTGTTTTTCTTTTTTCTAACCATGCAAAGAGAACGAAATTTTAATATTAACACACACGATGTTTATATTTTGAAACACCCTGACACCACTTTTAGTAAAAGTCCGTAAGTGTGTGCGGACATACCTCAAAATTAAAAAGAGTGTCAAATACCAATTGGAACACAAGTTCAGTATCTTCCAAGATACGAATATTTTCATCAACATCCCTCCACGTCAAACTACTTTTTGCATTGAAAACGTTTCGAAAATGTCGATTTTCTCAAAAATGTCTCTAAGGATTTTAATTGAAACCCGTATATTAAAGAAATTTTGTAGCACAGCTGCTTACCAAGCGGGAGACCTGGGTTTGATTGCCGGTACCGGCGTGGCGATTTTTCCCTCGTTGGAAGACCTGGTTCGGGGTGCACTCAGCCTTGTGAGGTCCCCCCCCCCAATGGAGGAGCTACTTGATGGAAAATAAATGGCGTGTTATTTATGGACGCTCTTTAACTGCAGTGGTTCTCAGCGTCCCATTCTAATTTGGGCGTAAAATACCGCTTAATTTTGCTCAGAGGCCTCTCTGACTCGGCTTTACTTCCCTTCCGAAGGAAGCCATGCTAAGGATATTTACACCCGAAAAAATCCATCGTCCTCCGCCGGGTTTGAACCCGCGACTTTGGGTATATGAAGTTAGCATGGTAACCATTACACCACGGAGGGCGACTACATGATGGAGAAGTAGTACTCCAGGTCATGAGGACCGCATTAACCGGCAATTTAAGGATATTTTAGGATTTATTATTTATTATTCTATTCTATTTATTATTCTATTCTGTTCTATTCTTATTATCCCTAAAAAAGCTTTGTAATAATAATAATAATAATAATAATAATAATAATAATTAAAATTGATAATACAAAAAATAAATCGATTTAAAGTAACATCCCGTATTATATAATCCTCACTATATAAAATTGGGGGTTCGAGGCGCTGACCACGTCTCACCCTCCAATACTGCACCCCTTCCATGACGCCTGTCATGGACCGAGATGGGGGACGCAGCGGCTGGGCGGTAGGCCAAAGTTTCTTGTGAACTGTCGTGCCATGGAGTTGTTGTTATTATTATTATTATTATTATTAATAATGAAATTTACATGAAAAACAAACAGCTTTCTGGGAATAGCCAGCGTGCGCACCGTTTTCTAAAGTGCCTTTTTTAGATTCAGGAGATATTAAAACGTGTAAGGATTACAAAAATGCGTTGGTTTGGTAGAGAAAGGAGAAACGACGCAGAAAAACATTTTCTGGAAGATTTGAGAGGTTCTGAAAGTGAAGATAACTGAACACTTTTCAGAGTGAAGAGCAAAAGTGAGCACTTACCTGAGTAACAATGCTACTACGCAGCTAACCTGTAGCTTGAGAAAGAGGGCGTCTGTATAAGATAATGTTGCGCTAATTGCAGTGATGGGGGAACTGTTGGTACTTGGGGCGTACCCATGGGAACCATAAGCCGGGATTAACGTGCCCTGTTCTTTCAGGGTGAGGGAGAAATATACTTACCTGGCGAGCACTTAGACCTGCTAGGAAGGAAATGTCTTAAACAGGGACCAAGCTTTCTCGCGGTAAACTTGCATTTTATCTTCACACATGATTTCAATATATCTTATAACCTGAAACCGGCTTTTAAAGGGAATTTTTTCCCTTCAAAAAGAGAGGTAAAAGTTATACTATTAAAATATTGAACAGATGCACTATTTAGTTCATTTTTAATGTCGTTTCATTAAACAGAGTTGAAGCAGATCATATTTAATGTTTCCACAAAAATATTAGGAAAAATCTGGTTTGTTACATTCACATTTCTATTCTCTTTCTAGTCTCCATTCCATTCACATGGCTTTCTGTAGATCTCTGCAACAAATTATTGTTAAAAAGCTTATGCTTCTATTTATTTCATGCTAATCAACAAAAAATTAGCAGAAATAGTCTTATTACTTGCTTCCTTGTAAGTAGAAGAGAAATAAGACAGTACCATAGGTTAAAATGAAAGCCAAAAGCTGGTTGCTATGTGACTGAAATTCCTTTATTTGTATGGATAGGAGTTGACAAATTCCTGCATGAGGAAACTTAAGTTTTTCGAAGCTGAAAATAAAAGCATGGAATATCTCAAAAACGATCAACTCCACGAAAAATATGTGTACAACATAAATTGTGTGTTTTAATGTGCTCCTCATTTTTTGTGTGGTAAGTTTTTGTCCATTTCTTACGGTTTAATAGTTATACAAAATTCCGTAAAATTCACTCTGACTAAAGTAATCTTCAGAGGCTATTCCCAGAAAATTCAAAATATACATTTTATTTGACAGGTAAATATCTTTAATTACGATATATTAATCAAAATCGTTAGAGCCATTTTTAGAAAATCAAAATTTTCGAAAAAAGTTCCATGTAAAGGGTAGTTGGGGGTGGGGGGATTTTTCTCAAAATCTTCGTGTCGCATCCCTGGAAGATACTAAACTTAAATACCAAGTTTGGTCTTTTACCGACTTTTCATTTCGTGTTCAAAGACACACGGACACATACACGGACCTTTTTCTGAAAATATTTTTTTTGGATACAGGGGACTCTAAAGCATATATTTCCGGTGAAATCTCGGTATCGAATTTTTTGGTGGAGTGCAATACCTTCTCTATACACTATGTATATAGTATGTATAGAGAGAGTAAAAAGAGGTGAACACATCAAATTTTTGATTTCCACTAAATATTAAGCAAAATGCAACGTGTTCCTCTCGTATGACTTTCTCTAATTTAAAATTGAAGTCAATAGCGAGGAATATCTTGAAAAAGGCCAATTCTGCAAGAAAAACGTACATGACATAAGTTATGTGTTTTAACGAAAAGTGTCCATTTTTTGTGAGGCGAGTTTAGGCTATTCCCAGAAAATTCGAGTTATACTTTTTAGCTGTGATGTATATAGCTTTAATATAAGGCATTTTAATCCAAATCCTTAGAGCCAGTTTTGAGAAACACAAAATTTTAGAATAAGTTTCCATGTAAAGGGTAATTTAGGGTGGGGTATTTTCTTGAAATGCTTCGTGTCGTGGTTAACCACTAGCCTCTCACCAGACGGCCGGGGTTCGATCCCAAGCGACCGCATGTGAGATTTGTGGTGGACAAAGTGGCGCTGGGGCGGGTTTTCTCCGGGTACTCTGGTTTCCCCCGGCATCGCATTCCACCGGTGCTCCATCATCATTCATGTATCATCAGTGTCGCCGCCTGCGGTGCCATCAGTAGTTAAAGCGGGCGTTAAACTCTACCAAAAAACCCCACCTTTTTCTATAAATGCTTTTTTTAGGATTCAGGGAACTTAAAAATCTCCGTATCGAATTTTTGAGTGGAATGCAACACTTGCTCTATACACTATGTGCATAGTACGGATTTAGGGCCCCTCAAAATACATATTTGCAGTGGAATTTCGACATCGAATTTTCGGGTGGAATACATCACTACCTACTAGGTACATTGTATGCACAGTTGTGCTACGAAAGTAAAAAAGTCGATGTTTTACGTTTAAATGACTTTCTCTTCCTGTTCTACAACAAATTATTCCTACAGAAGCAGTCTTCTTTTTCTACTTCATGCTTATCTAGATAAACATTAGCAGAAACTGTTTTACTAGCATGTTATTTCCTTGTACAAACCTAATAAGAATACAGAATAAGTTAAACGACAACCAAATGTTTTAGTTGACAAATAAAATATATATCTTGAAATTTCCGGGAATAGTCTCTGCTATCTCCTTGTTCTAGATGAATTTTGTTAAATTTTCTATATCTGGTAAATCGTAAGACAGACAAAAATTTACTACACAAAAAGTGTATACTTCCTTAAAACACACTATTTATGTCCTATACATTTACAATATTCCTTGTTATTGATTTCAGTTTTAAAATACTTTTCTCACACGGGAAGTTGTTAACTCTTGGCCACGCAAAGAAACAAATTCGAATCCCATAGCAACCACATTTTGAAACATCTGACTGTCGGTTTAGCCTTGTGTATTCCCTTATTTCCCTTCTACTTATAAGGAACTGAGTAATAAGACCGTTTCTACTAATGGTTATTTCATTTAGCATGAAGAAGATAAAAGAATAAGCTTATTAACAATAATTTGTTACAGAGATATAGAGAAAGTCATGTGAATGTAATACATTAAAATTTATTTTCTTTCGCTATCGAGTTTTTTGATCGCATCAATTATCTACACTACCTATGCACTATGTATGAGCTAGAGAAAGTAAAAATGCTCAATGTAAACACCACATACATAGATCTTTTCTAAAAATACACTTTTTGCATTCAATGGGTTTTAAAACACACCTACAGGTAAATAACAGGATTTTATGAATTTATAGTGTGCTATTAATGTAAGAATATTGAAATGTTAAATTTATTTAGAGGTTTTAGAAAAGTTTATTTGCTCGCCTATGTTGTGTGGTGGTGGCGTGCTTGCCTTGCATTCAAGAGGTCGCGAGTTCGAATCTTGATTAGTGTGTGTTACACGGATACATTTTCTTACTTTCTCTACACGTACTATATATAGTGAATAGAGAAGATATTGTAAAGCACCGGGAAACGTGCAAGTCAGTTGAGAAATTCAATGGGATGCCGGCATGTTGCCATGGTAGCTCAGTGGTAGAGCAACCGGCTAGAGATCCATGGTTCAAATCCCGGCTATAGCATTGAATTTTTCAGTCTGACTCTATCTATCCAACTCCTGTCCTACACACGGCTTGGGTGAAAAAAACAATTAATCCTGTAGTGGTGTATTATTCTATAAATGATTTAAACTGGTGTATAAACCCACCATTGTATTTCTGGGTATAATTACTTCTCTACTAAATATATAGTGTGGCGGGAAGATATTTCTCCTTGTTATCTCTATTTACTTTATATCGCCATATTATTTGTAGGTATTATTCAGGTTTGATCCGGCTTCTTGGGTTCCTAGGTCGAGCACGTATCTCTTAGGCAGGTCATTATCGGTAAAGGAACTCCTAGGGTCGGCTGATAAGTCACAGGTCTCTCAATGAAAACAGCATTAACATTTTTTTTTCTTTTTCTGCTTTATTTCTTAAATAATCTCCAGAAAGTCTAATACATTTGTCATATTGGTGTTCTAATTTAATTAAACCATCTCTGTATAGCGATTTATCAAGCTCCTCAAAATAGATGTTTACCGCAACAATGACCTCCTCGTTGCTGTGAAATCTTCGTCCTCCATGAATTTTTTTGAGGTTTGGGAACAGGTGATATTTACTGGGTGCTAGATCTGGCGAATAGGTTGGATGTTCAAGCAATTCCAACTTTAATTCGCACATTTTTACCTTCTCTACTCGTACTATGTACACAGTGTATAGAGAAGGTATTGCACTCCACCAAAACATTCGATTCCGAGATTTCACCGGAAATATATGTTTTAGGGTCCCTTGTATAAAAAAAAAAGTATTTTCAGAAAAAGGTCTGTGTGTGTGTGTGTGTGTGTGTGTGTGTGTGTGTGTGGTATTTTAAGTTTAGTATATCCAGGGATGCGACACAAAGATTTTGAAAAAAAAATCTCCCCACCCCAAACTACCCTTTACCTGGAACTTTTTTCAAAAATTTTGATTTTCTAAAAAATGGCTCTTAACGATTTTGATTAAAATATTGTATGTTAAAGATATTTACCTGAAAAATAAAATGTATATTTTGAATTCTCTGGGAATAGCCTCTGAAGACTACTTTATTCTAAGTGAATTTTACGGAATTTTGCATAACTGCTAAACCGTAAGAGATATACAGAAACTTACCACACAGAAAATGTAGAGCACATTAAAACACAATTCATGTTGTATTTATTTTTTTTTTCGTGGAATTGATCGTTTTAGAGATATTCTTTGTTTTTGTTTTCAGGTTCGAAAAACTTAACTTTTCTCATATAGGAATTTGTCAACTCCTATCCATACAAACAAAGGAGATTCAGTCACATAGCAACCAGCTTTTGACTGTCACTTTAACCTATGGTATTCCCTTATTTCGCTTCTACTACAAGGAAGCAAGAAATAAGACTATTTCTGCTAATTTTTTTTCGATTAGCACGAAGTAAATAGAAGCATGAGCTTTTTAAAACTAATTTATTGCAGAGATGTAGAGAAAGTCATGTGAATGGAACACATCAGATTTTCCCATTGCAATGACTGAACGATGGGTCGGAGCATTGTCGTAATGAAACAGGATTTTTTTTTTTTTTTTTCAAATGAGATATTTTTCTTTTCACCTCATCACTCAAACGTTGCAGTAAGCTAGCGTAGTAGTCACCAGTGATACTTTAACCCTCTTCCAAGTAATCAATATAAATAATTCCCTGTGCATCCCAGAAAACACTCGCCATAACCTTGTTAGCTGACAAAATTGACTTATGCCATTTTTGGAGTTGGTTTACCTAGCGCAATCCACTGTTTTGACTGTGATGTGTAGTGATGTATCCATGGTAACAAGCCGTCTCAAAAATTCACTGGAATTTTTACGGTAGAGCTCCACATTCTTAACAGAAACAGTTTTTCTTTGCAACTTTTGATCAGGTGTCAACAAACACGGCACCCATCTTGCACAGACCGTGTGAAAGCCCAAAACTTTTCTTAAATATTACCTGCACGTTCTTTTGATATGTTTACAGCCTCTGCTATCTCAAACAACTTTCATCTGCGGTCTTCCAGTACTAAAAGATGAATTTTTTTCAATGATCTCTGGGGTTGTCACTTCTACAGGGCGTCCAGAGCGAGGCTCATCACTAGTGCTCGTACGTCCCATTTTAAACTCTGCAACCCACCTTTTAATCATTGAATATGAAGGGACAGAGTCTTTCAATGTACTGTCCATTTCCTCCTTGATTTCTTTAGACGTTAAGTCTTTCAAATGGAAGTATTTAATCACTGCTCGTTTTACCAAATCCTCCATTTTCGTGACAACTCTAAAGTTGTTTTGTTTAAAATGCTGTCATTCGAAAACTAAACAAGCTATTGACTTGTAACTATGGATACAAGCTAGTCTAGGGTTAAATTATACGATGCTACCGGCATAGTGGCGCCATATCCGTGTGAGGCCCGGGACTTATCAGCCGACTCTCGTATTTCAGAGACAATTTAGCTCAACTATTAAAGCGCCAATGGAATGCCTGAGATTAAGCAATTTCAACCAATCGCTGTTATTTTATTTGAGGTTATTGCACTCATCGCATACATAAGAAATACAAATAATGATTATTTTCATTCTGTTTTAACTAAATACATTATGAACTGGATAAAACTTCAAATAAACATTGTAACTGAATTCATTGAAAGTACAGTTGTGGAACTGAGAGTTATTAAAAGTGAAGGCTGGCTCGCTGGATTGTCCCCTTGTCACCAGTAACCAAGACAGGAGGTTAAACAAATGAACGTCAGGTGAGACAAGATTTTAAGGAAATGAACATCAGCTGCGATAAGATGTTTCAACAATACCGCTCCAGTCAGCAACTTGCAGATTCTATTTCAGTTTTAGATTTGACTCTGCCATTGGACGATTGACCAACATGGCTACCCATGCACAAGCAAACAGAACGAACGAAAGGCTGTGCATTTCGCATTGGAAAGAAGAACCGATTCAATGTACATAAGGATAGAGAAGGCATTGTAATCCACCCAAAAATTCGATACCAAGATTTCACCGAAAATACATGTTATGGGTGCCCCTAAATAAAAAAAACATTTTTAGAAAAACGTCCGTGCCCATGTGTCAGTGTGTCCGTGTGTCTGTGAACACGATAACTCAAAAACGAAAGGTCGGTAAAATACCAAACTTGGTATTTAAATTAGTATCTTTCAGTGATGCAACTCAAAAGATTTTGAGGAAAAAAAACCACCCCAAACTACCCTTTACATGGAAGTTTTTTCGAAAATTTTTATTTTCTTAAAAACGGATCTAACTATTTTAATTAAAATCTCTGATATTTAAGATATTTACATGACAAATAAAATGTATATCTTGAATTTTCTGGGAATAGCTTCTGAAGACTACTTTATTCTGGATGAATGTTACAGAATTTTGAATAACTGCTAAACCTCAACAAAAATGTAGAACACATTAAAACACACAATTTATGTTATATACATTTTTTTTCTTGGAGTTGGTAATTTTTGAGATATTCCTTGTTATTGATTTCAACTTTAAAAAACTTATACTTTTCTCATACAGGAATTTGTCAACTCCTGTCCATACAAACAAAGGAACTTCAGTCACACAGCAACCAGCTATTTTTTTTTTTTTTTTTTTGTAGATTAGCATGAAGTAAATAGAAGCATTAGCTTTTTAACAATAATTTGTTGCTGAAATATAGAGAAAGTCATGTGAATGGATGGAACACATGAGATTTTTACCCATTATTTCGATCCAGTTCATTTACATACACCTAACGTAACCTAACCTGGAAGAAATCTTGAAACCTGTCGCCTGTCACGTAGGCATATTGTCTCCATAATCAATAAGAAAGAGCCTAGTTTAAAACTGGACTAGAATCTGCAAAATCACCTCCAATCAGATGATCGATGGTTGAGATCGTCCAATCTTGGCCATTGCATTGGCGCTTTTATATTGAGTTAAATTTTCATACCGTATTTGTTGAAAATCAATATTTTGACACATATAAAACTAAATATATAAAAAATGGGCCAAGGATGTTCATGCATGTCAAACAGATATTGTCTAAGTAGTAATTAAAACATTATTTTGTCGAGGAAACCTTCAAGAGATATTGGGGAAGATACTGCTGACCCCTGGAGGGCGTATGTACCTCCTACCAAGAGAAAACAACACCTTTTGATGTTGAAGAAATTATTTTCAGCTAATTGACAGCACAGTGAGTTATGTGCTCGCATGGGTAAACCTCTTGCCAAGGACTGAAATATGGTTACAGCAATTCAGCGCAAAAATGAAATAACGTTTGCCCACAAACTATTTCTGAATCAATGTAGTTACAGATCGCTTGAAGGTAAAACAAGCTGATTATGATATTCACTTGACTTACTCTACACATTCTGGAACAGACTATTCTATTTTTAATAAAACTTATTCTTCCATCTACTTCGTGCTAATCGAGATATAAATATTACCAGAAATTAGTATAATACAAATTTCCCTCTGAGTACTAATACGTGAATTCACTAAGCTAAAGCGATAGACAAATTTTTTAAGAACTGGTAGCTGTGTGAAGGTATTGAAATCCCATTTTACTTTCTCTGCACGTACTATGTGCATAGTGTATGAATACGACAGCTCAAAAACGAAAATTCAGTAAAATACCAAACTTCGTTCTTAAGTTTAGTATCCTCCAGGGATGCAAAACGAAGATTTTGAGAAAAAAAAAAAAAACAACCCAAACTACCCTTCACATTAGAAGCCGGCCGGGGTTCGATCCCAAGCGACCGCATGTAAGATTTGTGGTGGACAAAGCGGCGCTGGGCTGGGTTTTCTCCGGGTACTCCGGTTTCCCCCGCCATCGCATTCCACCGGTGATCCATCATCATTCCTGTATCATCAGTGTCACCACCTGCGGTGCCATAAGTAGTTAAAGCGGGCGTTAAACACTAGAAAAAAAAAACATTAGAAGCACAACTTAACCCTGTATCCGAAAAAAACGTTTTACTTTCTCTATACGCACTATGTACATAGTGTATAGAGAAGGTATTGCACTCCACCCAAAAATTCGATACCGAGGTTTTACCGGAAATATATGTTTTAGAGTCCCCTTTATCTAAAAAAAGCATTTTCACAAAAAGCTCTGTGTGTGTGTGTGTCCGTGTATCAATGTGTCAGTGTGTCCGTGTGTCAGTGTGTACGTGTGTCTGTGAACACGATAACTCAAAAACGAAAAGTCGGTAAAATATCAAAATTGGTATACGATTGGGATGCGATACGAAGATTTTGAGAAAAATCTCCCACCCCAAACTACCCTTAACATGGAACTTTTTTCGAAAATTTTAATTTTCTCAAAAATGGCTCTAACGATTTTGATTAAAATTTCGTATATTAAAGATATTTACCTAACAAATAAAATGTATATCTTGAATTTTCTGGGAATAGCCTCTGAAGAGTAGTTTATTCTGGATGAATTTTACTGACTTTTGAATAACTGCTAAACCGTAAGAGAGGGACAAATACTTACTACATAAAAATGTAGAACACGTTAAAACACACAATTTATGTTACATATATTTTTTCGTGGAGTTCGTCGTTTTTGAGACATTCCTTATTTTTGGTTTCTGCTATGAAAAACTTCTCATACAGGAATTTGTCAACTGCGGTCCATACAAACAAAGGAACCTCAGTGACAGAGCAACCAGCTTTTGATTATCACTTTAACCTATGGTACTCCCTTATTTCGCTTCTACCTACAAGGAAGCAAGTAATATGGCTATTTCTGCTATTTTTTTACTGATTAGCATGAAGTAAATAGAAGTATAAGATTTTAAGAATAATTTGTTGCAGAGATGTAGAGAAAGTCATGTGAATGGTACACATCAGATTTTTAGAATAAGGTTCGTGTGTGTATGTGTCCGAGTGTCTGTCAACACGATAACTCAAAAAGGGAAAGTCGGTAAAATACCAACTTTGATATTTAAGTTTATCTTCTACGATTGCGAAACGAGGATGGATTTGAGGAATATCCCCACTCCATGCTACACTTACTAGGAAAAACATTCGAAAATTTTGATTTTCTAAAAATTGGCTAACGATTTTGGTTAAAATACCGTATATTAAACATAATCTTCGGTCGCATCTACAGATACTAAACCTCAATACCAAGATATTTAACGGTCATTTCGTTTTCGAGTTTTGCTGTCCACTGACACATACATATACATCTGATCTATTTCTATTTTATTATTTATTTATTTTTTTATTCAGGGGGTCTCAAAGTCAATTTATGGTGAAATCTCGGTATCGATGTTTTTTATGAAATGCAATACCTTGTTTACCTATTATGTACAAATAATACGTGTAGAGAAAGTGAGGATACAACACAATTTACCGCAACAGAATATATTTTTACTTTCTCTATACGTACTGTGTACATTGTGTATAGAGAAGGGGTTGTATTGCAACCAAAAATTCGATACCGAGATTTCACCGGAAAGTTTTGAGACCCCCTGAATCCAAAAGAAGCATTTTTAGAAACATGTCCGTGTGTGTCTGTCTACCTGCCTGTCTGTCTATGTGTATGTGTGTGTGTCTGTGGGCAGCATAGTTAAAAAAACGAACAGACCATTAAATACCAAACTTGATATTTAAGTATCTTCCAAGGATGCTACCCGAAGATTTTAAAGAAAATCCCCCACCCCAAACTATCCTTTACATGGAGCTTTTTTCGAAAATGTTGATTTTCTAAAAAATGGCTCTAACGATTTTGATTAAAATGTCGTATATTAAATATATTTATCCGAAAAATAAAATGCATATCTTGAATTTTCTGGGAATAGCTTCTGAAGACTACTTTATTCTGGGTGAATTTTACGGAATTTTGCATAACTGGTAAACCGTAAGAGATGGACAAAAACTAAGCACACAAAAAATATAGAGCACATTAAAACACACAATTTATGTTATATACATTTTTTTCGTGGAGTTGATAGTTTTTTTTAGTTATTCCTTGTTTTTGGTTTCAGCTTTGAAAAGCATACTTTTCTCATACAGGAATTGGTCAACTCCTATCCCATAGCAATCAGCTTTTGACTATTACTTTAACCTATGCTACTCGGTTATTTCGCTTCTACTCACAAGGAAGCAAGACTCTTTGTGCTAATTTTTTCTCAATTAGTAAGAAGTAAATAGAAGCATAAGCTTTTTAACAATAATTGGATGCAGTAAGGTAGAGAAAGTCATGTGAATGCAACACATCAGATTTTTTTGACGCAAATGTCTACAGTGAAATCTTACCTGACAAGGTTGGGAGATTCATTAATTTCCGATTTGGATTTTCCGGCATGGTCGTTGCTGAGGAGTTTCAAAATTAAAATATATTTATAGTTTAACAGTTAACTTGGCAACATTTGTAACTTCTCTATTGAGTTCTCTCGCGTATTTAAGATTCTGCAAAACGCTTTAATTCAATATACTTTCTAATACTTTGTTGAATGAGAAACATTTCAGACCAAAGCCATGTTGAAAGACATACTATGGCTAAAAAAAATCTGATTTGTTCCAGTCACATGATTTTCTCTACAACTTTGCAACAAAGTATTGTTAAAAAGCTCTTACTTCTATTTACTTCATGCTAATCGAGAAAAAATTGGAAAAATAAAAATGGCGTGTTATTTATGGACGCTCTTTAATTGCTGTGGTTCTCAGCGTCCCATCCTATATTGGGTGTGAAAGACCGCTTAATTTTGCTCAGAGGCCTCTCAATCAGGCTTGAGGTTTTTTACGTGCCGTAAATCTACGACACGGGACCAACGGCTTTACTTCCCTTCCGAAGGAAGCCATGCTAAGGATTTTTACATCCGAAAAAATCCATCGTCCTCCGCCGGGTTTGAACCCGCGACCTTGGGTACATGAAGTTAGAAAAAAAAATAGGAAACGATACTTCCTTGTACGTAGAAGCGAAATAAGGGAGTGGCATAGGCTAAAGCGATAATTAAAAGTTAGTTGTTAAGTGACTGAAGTTTTTTTGTTTGTATGGACAGGATTTGACAAATTCCTGTATGAGAAAATATGTTTTTGAAAGGTGAAATAAAAAACAATGAATAACTCAAAAACGATTAACTACACGAAAAAAATGTATGTAAAATAAATTGTGTGTTTTAACGTGCTCTACATTTTCTGTGTACTAAGCTTTAGTGTATCTCTTACCGTTTAGCAGTTAAGCAAAATTTGGCAAAGTTCATCCAGAATAAAAAGGTCTTCAGAGGCTATTCCCACAAAATTCAAGATATACATTTTCTTTTTGTATGAAAATGTCAATAATGTACGGGATTTTAATCAAAATATTTAGAACCATTTTTTAGGAAATCAAAATTTCCGTAAAAGGTTCCATGTAAAGTTAATTTGGGGTGGGGGAATTTTCTTTAAAATCTTTGTGGCGTATCCTTGGAAGATATCAAACTTAAATACCAAGTTTAACGGTCTTTTCGTTTTTGAGCTATGCTGCCCACAGACATACACACTCATACACACACATACACACACGGACATGTTTCTAATAATCTGATGTGCTCTATTCACATGACTTTTTCTACATCTCTGCAACAAATTATTGTTAAAAAGCTTATGCTAATATTTACTTCATGCTAGTCGAGAAACAAATAGCAGAAATAGCAGAAACAGCCTTATTACTTTCTTCCTTGTAAGTAGAAGCGAAGTAAGGGAGTACCATAGGTTAAAGTGATAGTCAAAAACTGGTTGATATGTTACTGAAGTTCCTTTGTTTGTATGGATACGGGCTGACAAATTCCTGTATGAGAAAAGTAAGTTTTTCAAGGCTGAAATAAATGCAGTACCTTGTCTATATTCTATGTACATAGTACGTGTAGAGAAAGTAAAAATGGAAAACAAATTATATCTCTTTGGCGTGGGACTTTAGGCCCAAGTTGCAGATTTGAATATCTTGTATCATAACTGCTCTACCAAATTCACCTTTCACTATGATCTGTGGCACGTATTGATAGTGCAGCACGGCAAAGACCACTACCGCCAACTTCCCTAACTACCTTTGTAGTGCGGTGCAGTATCTCTGGTGATGTAGATTTTGGAGACGCCTGCCCCAGACCATAGAGTATAGACCTTAGGGGATGAATAAGTGCAAATAACAATTTGATATTTAGTAGAGATCAATGCCTATAATACATTAGTGTATCTCATCCGCTTACTAATAGCATTTGAAGCACAAAATGTTAGGGCCTAATGCACTTTTAGCGGCCATGAGTTATGTCTCAGCTGTGTTTACATACATCACTCCACCTATAGTCGGACAGGGCAGAAGAGGATCATCGTGTGACCTGAAAGAGGGAATAATAGCCACCCTAAAACATGGTGAAATTTTCCTCATAAACATTCCTTTAGAAAATAGCGAAGAAAACTGCAAGTACTAGATCATCGCTTCTTTCCGAAACGCTGATACAAATATAGACTTATTGTTCTCCCAGCCTGTAGATTCATTACCATATATGCTCTTTAAATGTATAATACATGACGAAAACCTGGAATGTTGCTCACCAGGTGGTATTTTGGGAATTTCAGTTCCTTTATCCCCTTCATTTCTGTCTTTGTGTACGCATCCCGTGCTTATGTCTGCTTTTTAAGTCTCTTGTTTTTAGGTAAGGGGAGAATGACTTGTATACGATAACTGCTGTCTTCCGCTTTTATTTCCCTGAAGAATTTCCCCTAGACCTTAAATTTACACCGTGGTTTGTGCACATAGCGTATACTCCTGGGAGACATGCTTTAGTACAGCATTATCTTGTCGTGGAGACAGCGTTGTTCCCTTGTCTGCACGTCGCCATAGCAACCGCCTCTTCAAGTAAACTCGACGCTTCTCTTCTTGATTCTCACTTGAAATGATCTTAACATGTTTATATGCTATATATTCGCATGGGTTTCTTTGCTCATTATATGAAGGTCATCCAGAAATTTACAGACAATTTGGCATAGCTAAATGATAACGAAAGATATCAACACAAACACTTATTTACAAAATATAGCCATTTTTGAAAAAACCAAAAATGTTAAAAGTGTTACATGTAAAGAGTAGTAGGGGTTGGGGGATTTCCTTGAAAATCTTCGTGTCCATCCTCGGCAGATGCTGAACTTATTAATTATATCGCCAACAAAGTAAGCAGAAGTATATTTATGTTACGTGTTTTAAAAAATCATGTGTGTTCCAATGTTTTATTATCTATTTATTATGGACAAATCCATAGCCATTTGAGTTATGGTATTTTATTTTGGAGCAACCATGCTTTAGCTAAAAAGATACTTTTACTACAGAAAAAGGCAATTCGATTTTATGTGTAGTCCCCAGGACTCATTGTAAACCTTTATTTGTTAAGTTGGGTGTTTTAAATTTGACTTCATTGTTTGTGTTTCCTTGCCTCTTATTTGCTAAGAAAAATAGCTATAAATATAATATATGTTCCGAAATTCATCTTCATCACACCAGAACTAGTTCCAATATTTACATAAATAGATGTAAATATAGTAAAATACAAAATTCCTTTGAGACAATATCATAAAATATATTTAACAAAATCGGTAACAGCACTAAAGCTCTCTCCATTGAATCTTTTAAGAGGTCAGTGAAGCGCACTTTGATTTTAAATCCATTTTATTGTCTGAATGAATTTTATGATACTGCCAATTGTTTTTGATATTATTTGTAATTGACGTTGCTACACAATGTACTTTGTTCTGGTAAATAAAGTTATCTATTTATCTAGTTTTGTTTTTAACCTGCTTTTTGTTTTGAAATGTATTCTGCTATTATTTGTGACAGGCAATTTTGATTTATACCAATGGTTGCAATTCTCATAAGCCCAAGGATAATAGGAATGGAAGTTGATATTAAGGAAATATTTGCGTAAAGCGTTTTACCGTGACATTCAGAAAGTAACAAATCCATTTTACAAGATTTTATTTAACAAGGTTGATAATAGAAGCCTATATGAGCACAGTATTCTAGAAATTGCTTTCCACTGAAGGTGAAAGGCGTAACGTCATAGTTACAGAAGATGATGTAAGTCATTAAAATGGTTTTTAACATATGTAAATGTTGCATTCAAAGCAGAAACTGTTTAAAGATTGGCAAATATGATATGTTCCACTTAAATGGCTTTCTCAACCTGTTCTACAAACTTGTAACAAAATATTATTTTTCTTTCTATTTCATGCTAAGAGAGATAAGCTTTGGTATAATTGTTTTTTCACGCAAGCTGTGTGTAGGACAGGAGTTGAATAGGTAAAAATTCAATGCTATAGGCGGAATTTGAACCGCAGATCTCCCGATCTCTAGCCGGTTGCTCTACCACTGAGCTACCATGGCAACATGCCGGCATAGCATTGCATTTTTCAACTGACTCGAATTTTGCTGGTAAACCACAAGGTGATCTCAAATTATTTAGAGATGACAACCCCAATGTCGACTTACAATGTTGTAATTATTTTAGGACCCAGGATTCATAGTATAGCCAAATACGAGGGCTGTAAATAAAGTAGTGGCAACATTGTTAGAACACAATATTTATTGAACTCATAAGTGCAATTGCATTACATTCCTTCCACAAAGTCCCTGACCTTTTGCCGTTGGGGACCGTTGGCAAGGCGATCTCTGTTGATGACTGCGACGGAGCGCCCTACTGCGCGGACTACAGATGCCACGTCAGGAAATCGGCGGCCTCGGAAGGGTTCCTTCAACTTCGGAAACAGGTCGAAGTCACAAGGACTCATGTCCGGTGAGTACGGAGGATTTTCCAAAGCCTCCCAATGCCATCATTGCAATAAGAGCTGGACATTGTTTGCGACATGGGGTGATCGTCTCGCAATAAACGTGGACGTTTGCGCCGCATAGCCGGACCAAGATGGCGCTCCAGAAATCGGCAATAGTAGTCACTGTTGAGTTTGTCCCTCAGGCATAGCATACGTAAGAATAGCCCCCTCGTAGTCGTATGTTACAATCAGCATCAGCTTCACCCGACTGGGTTCCTGTCCAACTTTCTGTGGATGTGTTGAACCTGGGTCATGCCATTCATTCGGCTGACGCTTCAATTCCGGCACATATGTTCGTGCCCACGTTTCATCAATGGCGACAATACGCTGCAGAAATGCTTCTCCTTCGTTGCGGTATCGGTCCAGGTGGATGCCAGTCAGGGCATAACGGTGCCATTTCTTTAACTCTGAGCCGATGTGGAACCAACGGGACGCAATTTTCCTCAGGATACGCCACACAGTTTGATGACTGAGACCAACTTTTACGGATCACGGACAGTCCATCGATGGTCCATGGCAACGAGACCACTCACGATGTCAATCTGATCTTGCGGAATGGACGGCCGACCTGTGCGGTGCAAATCCGCAGTCTCGGTCCGACGTGCACGAAACGCCTTGACCCATCGTGCAACCGTCCTGTATGGCAATGCATTCCCGCCACAGGCTCCACGTAATCCTCGATAACATGCTGATGCATTTTATCCACGGGCATCCTCGATTTTAATCCACGAGAGCTGATCGCCCTTTGGTAAACATGCTTTAGAACGGTGCACTTGACACTTGACTTCAACGCTGCACACCTACAACACACTGTCAACTGGCAGCCCGACCACACATCGACACTAGTCACCTGATCGCTCCCATATCCTATTGGCTCATACTTGCTCTCCTGTGAATGTGGGGACCAAGTTGCCACTACTTTCTTTACAGCCCTCGTATTATGGTCAATTGGTATTAGTTTAATTGTTTGTTTAGTGGCAGAGCAACCTGCTAGAGATCGAGAGTTCTGAGATAAGCATAATTATTCAGTTGCTTGTAATTAGAAGGGAACTAAGAGAATACATACGATAGTCAAATGCCTAAAAAGCTGTCAATATGTGGTTATTCGAATTCGCTTCTTTGCATGGCCAGGAGTACATCAAAAGAAACACGGACAGTACCTAACTCTATTTCTCAACGTAATCTCGATTCTCTCAAGACATTTATTGTCACGTGGTACCAGTTTTTCAAAACCAGTGTTATACTTTTCTGCCACCAAAGAAATTATTGTTTGTTTTTGTTTTTTTAATGCACAAAATGTTTGACCAATCGAATTGTATAGGCAAATACATGGTATGGTGATAATTAGGGATAGCAACTTGGGGACCAATAGCGTGAGGGAGTCGAAGTGGTACATCTTGTGACAATGAAGTGTGTACGTAGTGGTACTAATGGTATGGAAAATGGGGCAGTGGTTGCGTGATACTTGATGTTTTCACTATCAGTGGAAGGTGATTTCGGTTGGATGGGTGGTAAACATAAATACCACTAATTTACGGGAGCTAACAATTCTAATATTTACATACATTCAATTGCTGTTGTGCAACAAACCATCAGCGTCATTATCCATTTCATTTTCTCTCAAGATGCATAGATTACAATGCACAACAACGTACATTCGTAAGTCTCAAATGTGAATCGTCTCCGATTGGCACGTAAATTGTGAAAAATTTCACTCCACATCACAAGAAATGATTGGAGCAGAACGGGACTAGGACACATCATCGACAATTGGGTTAGATACTCCATGAGCAATTTTTCCGTAGCAACACCTCGTAGCACATTTCGTATTTCACGCATTATTGAAAATAATACATTTTTCCCAAACACTCTCTTGTCTTTATTTTACACACGGTCTAAAACAGGTGTCACGGATCTCTGATGAATTGCTTGCACAAGTTCATCGACAGTTTTCAGGGCTCGAGGCATGTCAATGTTCGATATTTCCCAAATATGTCGTAGATATATCTGCAAGGTTCCTCTGTATGAATTGCAAACCTTCATGCAATCCACTTGAAGCAAAAGATTTTACAATCTTGATTGAAGAGCATGCACTATCATCAAAGGGATTAATTACCTGTAAAACAGTATTGTAATACACAGCATAGTACCGTCGAGGCACGTTCCTCAACGCGTTACTACAGGTTGTTTACATGCGGCGCATGCAGTCGCCAACGCAGGTCGGTCTCTACTCGGTAGGTATGCGACTGGTATTCGCATGTGCCTCTCTGTCGGTCCTCTAGCGATAATGCAATGAATGAATCTTCAGCGAAGAAAGGGCGCATAATTTACGAGGAATCAAGGAATAACCAGTGTGCTCTACAAAGACCGGAGTGGAAGTACATCAATTATTACACAGGAGTTGAAAGCAAATGTTAATAAAGAATTAATAAAACCCGGTGTTTCACTTTGGATGGAAAATATTTCCCAACCGATGAAGACCTCAAGGTGTCAGTGACATCTTGGCTCTTATCTTCAGCGGTGGAAGAATATAACATATGCATTGAAAAACCCGTGCCACGTGACCATAATTACCTTGATAGCAATGACGAATACATTGAAAAATAGAGTAAGGTACTGTAACTTTGTAAATAAAGCTTTGTATTGATAACTTTCGCTATTGTTTAGTTATGCCAAGTCGTCTGTCAATTTCTGGATGGCGCTCGTAGTTAATTTTATATAAATGTTATAAAATAATCTTACGAAAGCTTAATATGAAACATTTCAAACTAATAATAAAGGTATATCTCGAAAATGGCCGATAGCACAAAAAAGATCTGATACGTTACATTCACGTGATTTTCTTTACCTTCTCTATCAATTTTAGAGCCTGTAAGGGGTAATCTGCATGCAAAGAAAGCTATTATAACTCCATGATATTGGTGGCGAAATAATCACCACCCAAAATTTAAGAAACAGGGAACAGAAAGCTTACAAGGTAAATTTAGAAAAATTGACTACTGGAACAAAATACCTGCAGAGTTACTGGAGTCCATGCCTCAAAAGTATAAATGAGTTTAAAAAGACACTAAAAAGAATGATTTATAGCCCTGATAGTTAATATCTATTGTTTTATCACTAGGAAACATTGTCTTATAAAGGTTTTGGTAATGTATATTTTTAGACTGTGCTAGTGTATTGCCAGAGCATTTTAAATGACATGTTATTAGTCTGACAGAGTATTTTTATTGTTATATTATTATTATTATTTAGACTTTGTATTAATTATAATTTTTACATTTACTATTATATGATAGCGCTGCGAACGGGCCTTGCCTTAAGAAGTGAAATAAAATATCTAATCTATTTATCCATTTCTAAACTGACTATTCTTACAAAAGCTTATTTTTTTATGTACTTGATGCAGACCAATGGTTGTATTCAATATATGTTGACAAAGAATATGATTAGGGAATACACTAGGTTAAAGCGATAGTCAACTGTTTTAACGAAGGTCACTTTGTGAGGAATTGAAATTCCAATGTCTTTGCATTGATAGGAACGAAAAAATGAAAAACAATTTTCCATGTTAGAAAAGTATTAATATTGAAAAAGTTATATCACTAACAAGGAATATCTCGGAAACTCCACAAATATGTCTGACATAACTTATGACTTACAAGTCATCAAGAACAAAGATCACTTCAGAAGCTACTCCCAGAAAATTCAAATGTTATTTGCCATGAAAATATCTTAAAATATGATACATTATTATCAAACATTTTAGAGTCGTTTTTAAAATAAAAAACAAAAGTATGTAAAAAGTTTTCATGCAAAGGTAGTTTCGGGTAAGAAAATGTTCATGAAAATACTATACATTCATCCAACATATTCGGAATATTTTTCCAAAATTTTTCTAATTTCTTCCAAAAATTACCAACACTTTCCAAATACTGTCCAAAAATTGTCCTCATTTTCTCAAAATTTTCCTAACACTTTCCCAAAATTTTCCAAACATATAATTTTTGTTTAAATTTACAAGTTCCAGTCCCATCAAGCTGGTACCGGTAAATCCCCTCCGTGGTGTAGTGGTTACCATGCTAGCTTCATATGCCCAAGGTTGCGGGTTCAAACCCGGCGGAGGACGATGGATTTTTTCGGGTGTAAAAATCCTTAGCATGGCTTCCTTTGGAAGGGAAGTAAAGCCGTTGGTCCCGTATCGTAGATTTATGGCACGTAAAAGAACCTCAAGCCTGATAAGAGAGGCCTCTGAGCAAAATTAAGCAGTCTTTCACGCCCAGTATAGAATGGGACGCTGAGAACCATAGCAGTTAAAGAGCGTCCATAAATAACACGCCATTTCCATTTTGTTTTTGGTACCGGTGAGAGTTGAAGTATCTCAAAGATTACATTCATGTCATTATTTTATACGCATGTGCTTGAAATGGATGGATTCGTAAAACAAAAAAAAAACAAACAAAAAAACAAAAAAACCAAAAAAACAAAAAACAAAAATAGAATCTCAGTGCAGATTTAACGATTCAAACGTCACAAGCACCGGAATACTGCCACGTGCCATTATCGCGTGTTGGTAGCATTGGTATGCGGAAAGGGTTGTAAAAGCACTCCTTTTTTTTCCAGAGCACATCGTAGATGTGAGGAGCATTTGCCTCTGGAAGATTTCCCCTCCCCAACTTCATCGATTTCCTTCTCATATTTCGTGTTCAGCTGTGGTGTGGTTCACTGGACGAGGAGGACTTGAAGGGAAGTGAATCCACACGTGGTGGTCTGGGGGAGAAAACGGCCCTAAATACATAGCGACAAGCGGGCCACATTCCCTCTGTACAAGGAAATACACCTCACAAGGGATCCTTGTTGATGTGATGTCACTAGCGGCTCATGAGTACACATTCTGGGTGTCCACAAAAGTGATACCTCTGTAAATGTGAAATATCATCTGCTGTATATGCCTGTCTCAGCCTTAAAATACAGTGTGGTGTTAAATGAGATATGTCTGTCCATATCTAACTATACATGTTAGCCTGATCCCGTGGGGAGCCTGCTATTATTGTACTGTAGATCCTGGTTCCAGCCGCCAGGTGTGCCCTCTCAGTCCTCCTTCCCGAGAGCGCCCCCCTCATGGGGTATAGGAACAATAACAAATCTAAGGTCCAGTGGCGAGCCCCCTCCATCCGCGGCCTATTCATACTCCCGTCTATATCAAAATATCATACCATAGTTCCTATGTTCTACGTTGCCAAATCTCACTTTTCATATTAGTATCTGAGACACATGTTAATTCTAAGTATTTTTCCCCATTACTAGTTCTTAGAGACGGCTTATATACAGTTACAGCACTCTTTATGTTTATGAACATAAATTAATTCGATGAATTGAACCTTGTACTATATGGCTTTCCTTTTTTACTGAGAGTTCTGGAATGTAATTATCTTCATACTATGACTTCAAATTAATTGTTTTTCCAACTTAACCTCCCCTTGCCCCTTACCTAGCAACAGACTTTTCTAACGTATTGAAATAGTTTATTTGTGCTGCTATTAATTTTAATAATGAAATTATTTACCCCTAAAATATCTCTTTTTTCTGATTATATATTTATAAAACAAATATTAATTAAATACGTCCATAATTCTAGACTCAACTGATAAACCATAAGACGTATATCTTTAAAACATACAATTTATTCCCAATAACCTGTCGTGGTATCACCATTTTCCGAAATATCCCTTGTTATTAGATTGAATTTTGCAATACTTTAGTAGCTTTTAAAACGGCCATCATTTAGTTATTTCTCGTGATGTTATATAAAGTGTTAGGAATTTCAAGGTCAGCATATAACGACCCGTTTTAAACATACTGACTATCGGTTCTGAGCCCTGTATTCCTTTTGTGTTTTGCAACCCCTCCCGCTTTCTCGATGCTTATTTGTCAGGGGAAGGGGAAGCAACAAATTAGAGCATGTTCAACTTAAAAGAAGTTAATATAAAGTGACGAAATTCTCAGTGGAAGATCTGAACATAACATTTAAATCATTTGACATACATCCACCTTAAGGCACAGCATATTACCAAGTTTGGTATTCAACGATCTTTACGCTTTTGAGATGTGCTGCCCACATACACACAGACACACACACGGTCCTTTTTCCAAAATTATATTTTTTTTTTTGGATTTAGGGGGACCCAAAACATGTATTTCCTGTGAAATCTCGATATCGAATTTTTGGGTGCATTACAATACCTTCTCTATACAATATGTACATAGTATGTGTATAGAAAGTAAAATTAGAATTAAGGATATTGTATTACTCTATTACAGGGAGAAATGCCGATTGTGTTCATCCCAGCGACGGTGAGCTATAACTTTTGTTTCTGTTTGAAAATGTTATTAGAATAAACGATATGAAATAGTTTTGCTAAATATGAACATACATCGCCACATGGAATGCGTTTACAGGGTGCTATCTACGAATAATTGCAGGGTTGGTTGTACGTATTTAGTTATTCTCGGCAAATAACTAATGTACAAAAACCCAGAAGGAATCGTTAAAAACATTCCTTAAAGACCTAGGAAGAGATTCCAAAAACTTGGAGAGAAACACTCTCAGTATTTCATAATTTTTACGCACTATGTATAGTGTATAGAGAAGGTATTGCACTCCACCCAAAAATTCGATACCAAATTTCACCGGAAATATATGTTTTAGGGTCCCCTGTATCCAAAAAAAGCATTTTCAGAAAAAGGTCCGTGTGTGTGTCCGTGTGTCCGTGTGTCTGTGAACACGATAGCTCAAAAACGAAAAGTCGGTAAAATACCGAACTTTATATTTAAGTTTAGTATCTTCCAGGGATGCGACACGAAGATTTTGAGAAAAATCCCCCCACCTCCAATTACCCTTTACATACAACTTTTTTCGAAAATTTTGATTATCTCAAAAATGTCTCTAACGATTTTGATTAAAATTTCGAATATTAAAGATATTTACCTGACAAATAAAATGTATATCTTGAATTTTCTGGGAATAGCCTCTGAAGACTACTTTATTCTGGGTGAATTTTACGGAATTTTTCATAACTGCTAAACCGTAAGAGATGGACAAAAACTTAACACACAAAAAATGTAGAGCACACACAATTTATGTTATATACATTTTTTCCTGGAGTTGATTGTTTTTTTAGATATTCTTTGTTTTTGATTTCAGCTATGAAAAACTTAACTTTTTTCATACAGGAATTTATCAACTCCTGTCCTGCAAACAAAGGAACTTCAGTCACATAGCTACTACTTTTGACTATGACTTTAACCTATGATAATCCCTCATTTCGATTCTAATTTCAAGGAAGCAAGTAATAAGACTATATCTGCGAATTTTGTTTCGATCAGCATGAAGGAAATGGAAGCAATGTCTTTTTAATAATATTTTACTGCAGAGATGTAGAGAAAGTCTTGTGAATGGAACACATCAGATTTTTTAATTTTATGTCTTTTAACAATCAGCCACTAAAAGTATAACCGATTTACTGTTAAGCATTTTGCTCAGAATAAATTTTACGTTCGTTACATTTGTAAGTTACAGGCATTGAATTCACAATTTCAAACATGAATCTTGTGATGAGAGAAAGACCTGGAGTCCCGAGTAGCAAAGTGGGGTTTCTCTAATAATAATAATAATAATAATAATAATAATAATAATTTAGACTCGCCATAATATTTTAACCACAGAATTTTACCCAAGCCGAAAAAAACGCACTTTTGTCTACCCTTGACGACTAGGCAGTGAAATTTCGCTGGGCTCTTAAAGACGATCTGTCCCTCAGCGAATCTCCAGCTAGACTGCATTACTGTCTCCTACGAAGGCCCACCGAAGAGCGGAGAAATGAGTAGTTCAAACTTTTCCCATCAGATAGCAGCTGAATGTCATATAGGTACGGAACTCTGAACATGTTGGGAGGTGTGACGTCAGTGGATGTAATCATATCTGGCTCACAACGTGTGGAAGGGGCTAAACAACCAGCTCAGCACAAGTGGAGGTCACTGTGCCAAGGTGAACCCAGCGCGACAGGTAGTTAGGGGGTAGTCTCCTCAGAAGCTTTTTAAAAATGTAGCTTTGAAAACTTAGATTATAGGTATTGGAAGAACGTATGAAAGGAGCAGAGTAACAACTAAGGACTTACTAGCCCTAGGAAGGGGAAGGTGAGGGGAGACGGGCGCAAGCATTTATGAGTGAACGCCGTCGACGTCAACTGACAAACCCCCGTTGATTCCCCGAAAGGCCGAACTCCAGAAGTACCTGAGGACAGGTACCGATAGAGCGTCTCGCGATAACGTCAGAAATAAACCTCTCCAGTGCGCGAGTCACCATCCAGCCGCAACCCGCCAAACGCCGTCACCTGGTCCTTCAAGCTTCATAAAGATGGAACAGAAAATGGTGAAGAGGAAATTCTGGTGATTTAATGTCCCTTCCCAGCATTCGCATGGTGACTCGGTGAATCCCTCGGGGGAAAAAATAAACGTGGATCAAAAAGGCCACCCACGGGAATTAAACCCGAATGGAAGTCCCACAATTGAAGGCATAAAAATAAATCATATTGGGTAGAGAAATATACAAAAATGCAATACATATATCTTTCTCTAGATTTAAAAACGTTGGGATATTATTATTGTTAACTAATATTTGTGTTATTTCGTTGTGTCTTTATTAGTTTCAGGTAGGTTATGTTTATTATTGTTTATTATTAATGTTATTTCCCTTGTGTCTTTAGTTTCATTTAGTTTCTGCATATTTCAATTAGTTATATTTCTTTATCTAATATTTGTGTTACTTCTATTGTCCGCTCATTAATTTCACTTAGTTTCTGCATATTTTCAATTAATTAGTGATGTTATATAATATTAGTGTTATTTCTATCATGTTTATTAATTGTGTGTAGTTCCTGTATATTTTGAATTTATTTATTATTATTATTATTATTATTATTATTATTATTTATTTAATATTCGTGTTATTTCTGTTGAAAATTCATAGTTACACTTAGTTTATGTATATTTTCAATTAAGTATTGTTTTCTAATATTTGTTAATTCTATTGTAAGTTGTACCTTCTCTTAGGTTTTATATAATTATTTTCAATTACTTATTGTTATAATATATGTTAATATTGTTAACATATTTGTGTTATTTCCATTATATGTTCTTTAGTTTCACTTAGTATCTGTACCTAAATTTAAAATTTGTTATTATATTTATTATTATTATTATTATTATTATTATTGTAGCTTAACGTTCTTTAATGTCGCCTTCCGTGGTGTAATGGTTACCATGCTAACTTCATATACCCAAGGTCGCGGGTTCAAACCCGGCGGAGGACGATGGCTTTTTTCGGGTGTAAAACTCCTTAGCATGTCTTCCTTCGGAAGGGAAGTAAAGCCGTTGGTCCCGTGTCGTAGATTTACGGCACGTAAAAGAATCTCAAGCCTGATAGAGAGGCCTCTGAGCAAAATTAATCGGTGTTTCACCCCCAGTATAGAATGGGACGCTGAGAACCACAGCAGTTAAAGAGCGTCCATAAATAACACTCCATTTACATTTACTTCCTTTAACCTTCGAACGATGAATGAAATTGGTGAAATGATGCTCAAATGATCTCGGGGTCCATGGAGCTTAAAGTTACTATAAGGAAAAACCCCGAAAAAGCCTTACCCGGGTAACTCACCCTAAGCGAGATTCGAACTCGCGTCCTGTTGAATGTGAGGCAGACGCGCTACCACCACACTGCCCAGGCGAGTGGTTTTTGTTGTTTTTCTAATATTTGTGTTATTTATATTGTGTGATCTTTAGTTTCAACACATTTTCAATTAGTTATCGTTGTTTTTCTAATAATTATGTATTTCTATTATGGGATCTTTAGTTTTAACATGTTTTCACTATTATTAATGTTTGTCTAGTATGACAAACTAATGGTTTTCTTATTTCACTGAGTTTCTGTATATTTTCAATTAATTATTATTGTGTATCTAATATTTGTGTTGTTTGTATTATGTGTCTTCAGTTTCTGTACATTTTCAATTAACTATTATTGTTTATGTAATATTTGTGTTGTTTGTATTGTGTGTCTTCAGTTTCTGTACATTTTCAATTAACTATTATTGTTTATGTAATATTTGTGTTGTTTGTATTATGTGTCTTCAGTTTCTGTACATTTTCAATTAACTATTATTGTTTATGTAATATTTGTGTTGTTTGTATTGTGTGTCTTCAGTTTCTGTACATTTTCAATTAACTATTATTGTTTATCTAATATTTGTGTTGTTTGTATTATGTGTTCTTTAGTTTCACTTCGTTTCTGTACATTTTCTTTTAATTATTATTGTTTATCTAATATTTGTGTTGTTTGTATTATGTGTTCTTTAGTTTCTGTATATTTTCAATTAATTATTATTGTTAATCTAATATTTGTGTTGTTTTTATTGTGTGTTTCTGTATAACTTCAATTAATTATTATTGTTTATCTAGTATTTGTGTTGTTTGTATTATGTGTTCTTTAGTTTCTGTACATTTTAAATTGTTATTATTGTTAATCTAATATTTGTGTTGTTTGTATTATGTGTCTAGTTTCTGTACATTTTCAATTAATTATTATTGTTAATCTAATATTTGTGTTGTTTGTATTATGTGTTCTTTAGTTTCACTGAGTTTCTGTATATTTTCAATTAATTATTATTGTGTATCTAATATTTGTGTTGTGTGTATTATGTGTTCTTTATTTTCTGCACATTTTCAATTAATTATTATTGTTTATCTAATATTTGTGTTGTTTGTATTATGTGTTCTTTAGTTTCACTTCGTTTCTGTACATTTTCAATTAATTATTATTGTTTATCTAATATTTGTGTTGTTTCTATTGTGTGTTTCTTATCTTCACTGAGTTTATGTATACGAGTTTCAATTAATTATTATTGGCTATGTAACATTTTTGTATTTTCTTTTGGATATGTGTCAACTGTACTTTTATTGTATTAAGAATTTTCTATTTGGTTGAATGGAAGAGCAGGCTAAAGCCTTGCCCTGCTATATAAATAAACGAATTGCTACTCAAATATACCGAAATGATTCATCATGAATGTAGATAATAAAATGTGAAAAACTTCAGCCTCGCTGATGTAATAGGGAAGTATTAAAACAGTTTTCGCCACATATTTTTAGCAACCATAGGGTAGCAGCGCTTGCGTATGAGATATGGTTATACCACTGTCACAGAAAACTCCTCTCACATATGTGCTAAAAACTTTGGAATATTCTTGTGCGCCCATTAAAAGAATTTATCGCGTGCCGTCTACACCCTGCGTAGGCTTTTAACTATAAAATAAATGCTTCTATAAAAGAGAAATTCGGCCAATAAAACCCACGCATGGCCTTAAAAATAAATCTGTTTCACTTTAACGAAACGAGCACGTGTCGTAATTAATTTGGTTTATTTATTAAACATCTGGTAGTGAAATTCATGGCCGCTTTTTCATTTAGTTTGTTCTAATGTCAATATCCACGCCTCCTTTATGCATATTTTATAATACCTAATTGGTGTTGCACTGTTAGCTTTTTAAACTCGAGTAATACAAAAAAGCTTGTCTTTCATTCAATGAATTACTTTACCTATTCTGAAAACAAACTTGTAACAAAGGTTATTCTCATATCTACTTCATGTTAATCGAGATAAACACTAACAGAAATTGTCTCCATTAATTGCTTCCTTAGAAAGGAAATAAGGTAGTACAGTAGACCTAGAGTTATAACATTTTAAGCGCTCTGCTATATGCATTGAATCTCGATTTCGTTGATGGGTAGGAGTAAACAAAAGAACCACGGACTACTTCTGTTTGAGAAAAGTATAACTATCTTAAAATTGAAACAATTAATAAGGAATATCTCGGAAATGGTTAGCTGTGAGGCTAAAATGTTGTTAAGGACAAAATTGGTTGGACAACAAGCTTTCCTGGAAATTCCACATAATGGAAATATGCAAAACGTTGTCAAATGTTTTATTTATCTTAAGAAGACTTAGGTTGTGTGTTTCCATTAGCACTTTGTTGACTGTTTATTATAGTTTCTTTCATTGCCATTTAAACTCTGGTATTTTGCTGTGGGGTAGCAGTGGGGAAGCCAATCAAGTATTTTTGCTCCAGAAGAAGGCTCTGAGAATAATAAAAAATTGTTATTCTCGCCAACATTGTGCACCTATTTTTAAAGAATTTGGAATTTTAACTGTGGCATCTTTGTATGTATTTGCATGGTTGAATTTTATTCATCTCCAAAAGAAAGATGAGTTACTTTTTTCTGATTTACATAACCATTATACAAAGTGTAGAAATAATATGGGGCCTCCTAAATTTCGGTTACAGAAACCTGTTAACTCTCATCTCTATCTTGGAGTGAAATTGTATAATAAACAACCTTTAAATATGACAAATTACAAATGCAAATTGTTTTAAAATTAGTGTAAAAAACAGAATTAAGGTACTTAATTTTTACAACGTACCAGAATATTTAAATATAGATGCATTTTAATGACTTGCTGACGAAACCTATTGCACTGTATGTATGCCAAATGGTGCAATAAATTATTATCATTATCAATATTCGACAAGATCTACTATTTTTGTGTAGTATGTTTTTGTGTATTTCTTACGAAATATCAGTTCAGAGTGAAAACGACTTCAGCTTCTATTCCCAGGAAACTCAAGATATAGATTTTATTTGTCTTGTAACTATGTTTAACACACAGTATTTTAATCAAGATCGTTAAAACTATTTTTGAGGTAATCAAAATTTTCTAAATATTTTCCTTGTTTACGGTAGTTTGGGTTGGGGAGATTTTCTTGAAGATCTTCCTGTCAAGTCGTTGAGAGATACTAAAGTTAAATACCAAATTTGATATTTGACGGAGTTTTCGTTTGTGAGCTACGCTGCACAGACACACACTTTTTCTAACTTCTATTGGAGGAGGGATGTTCAGGGGGTCACAAAACGTATATTTTCAATGAAATTGAATTTTTGGTTGAATACAATATGTTCTCCATACGCTATGTATATTGTACATATGTGATAGAGAAAGTAAAAAATAATGTAACTTACCTCCTTCCGTGAATCATTTGGATTTTGTCTTACAGTCAGAATGCACTAAAAAAATCTGATGTGTTCCATTCACATGACTTTCTCTAGCAGTTCTACAAACTTCATATACAAGATTCTTCTTCTTTCTGCACCTTGCTAATCGTAGTACTCATTAGCACAACGTTCTTATTATTTAGTTCCGTATAAGTAGGAAGAAAATAAGGGAATAAATACACTAGACTAAACCAATAGTCAAATGTTTTAAAAGCTGTCGTTATGCGATTGTCATTACAAATCACTTCTTTTCTTGGCCAGGAGTAGAACAAAAGAAAAACGGACACTCCCGTCTGAGAAACGTGTGTACTTCACTGCTGAAACTTATAACAATGAATACCTCGAAAACGGTAAGCTCCACGAGGAAAATGGATATGACATAACTTGTGTATTTTAACAAGACCTAAATGTTTTGTATAGTAAGCTTTTGCCTATCTCTTACGGTTTACTAATTATACCAAATTAAGGAAAATTCATCCAGAATAAACAGGTCTTCAGAAGCTATTCCCATATCTTTAATATATGATATTATAATCAAAATTGTTAGAGCCATTTTAAGAATATCGAAATTTCCGAAAAAAGTTCCATGTAAAGGGTAGTTTGAGGTGGGGGGGATTTTTCTCAAAATCTTCGTGTCGCATCCCTGGAAGATACTAAACTTAAATAACAAGTTTGGTATTTTAGCTACTTTTCGGACACACGGACACACACACACACACACGGACCTTTATTTGAAACTGCTTTTTTTTGGATGCAGGGGGTCCTAAAACTTGTATTCCCGGTGAAATCTCGGTATCGAATTTTTGGGTGGAATACAATACTTCTCTATCCCTATGTACATTGTACATATGGGGCTAGAGAAAGTAATAATTGCAAATGAGGAGCCCTTTTACTTTTACTACCAATGCACAGAGTATCAAGAGAAGGCTTTGTATCCCACCAAAATGGTCTATACCGAGATTTCACCGGAAATACATGTTTTGAGATCCTCTGAAATAAAACACATTTTATAAAAAATCTGATGTGTTCCATTCACATGACTTTCTCTACATCTCCGCAACAAATTACTGTTAAAAACCTTATTGTTCTATTTACTTCATGCTAGTTGAGAAAAAATTACCAGTAATAGTCTTATTACTTGCTTCCTTGTAAGTAGAAGCGAAATAAGGGAGTACCATAGGTTAAAGTGATAGTAAAAAGCTGGTAGCTATGTGACTGAAGTTCCTTTGTTTGTATGGACATGAGTTGACAAATTCCTGTATGAGAAAAGTATGTTTTTCAAAGCTGAAACCAAAAGCAAGGAGTATCTAAAAATGATCAACTCCACGAAAAAAATGCTAATAACATAAATTATGTGTTTTAACGTGCTCTACATTTTTATGTGGTAAGTTTTTTTCCATTGCTTACGGTTTAGAAGTTATGCAAAATTCCGTTAAATTCGTCCAGAATAAAGTAGCCTTCGGGGGCTATTCCCAGAAAATTCAAAATATGCATTTTATTTCATTCAAAATCTTCTCGGGCTTCTAGCCAGGTAAAAACTTGGCTTGACACCAACGTTTCGAAGAAGTGCATCTTCCTCGTGTTCAGGGTGAACTGATGGTTTGAGCTTGCGGAGACTGGTATTTATAAGAGCTGGGATGAAGCTAACATCTGATTGGTTCGCGTGATATTATGGCCTGGTATTTAAGATGACTGAGACATGGGCACGGACTGCTATAAATAGTGTTCTACGAAGCTCAAACCATCAGTTCACCCTGAAGACGAGGAAGTTGCACTTCTTCGAAACGTTGGTGTCAAGCCAAGTTTTACCTGGCTAGAAGCCCGAGAAGATTTTGAATTAACACGTCGCCAGGAAAGCTTCAGTTCTCATTTTATACATTTTATTTGTCAGGTACATATCTTTAATATACGATATTTTAATCAAAATCGTTAGTCATTTTTTAGAAAATCAAAATTTTCGAAAAAAGTTCCATGTAAAGGGTAGTTTGGGGTGGGGGGATTATTCTCAAAATCTTCGTGTCGCATCCCTGGAAGATACCAAACTTAAATACCAAGTTTGCAATTTTACCGACTTTTCGTTTTTGAGTTATCGTATTCACAGACACACAGACACACACACACACGGACCTTTTTTTCAAAATACTTTTTTTGGATACAGGGGACCCTTAAAACATATATTTCCGGTGAAATATCGGTATCGAATTTTTTGGTGGAGTTCAATACTTTCTCTATACACTATGTACATAGTACGTGTAGAGAAAGTAAAAAGGTCTGTGAAATGAGTGTGACGTCAGTTAAGTACCAAACTTGATATTAAAGTTCAGTATCTGCCAAGGAAGCTAAAGGAAAAAAGAATATTTCAAAAATATTGCCCACCATAAACTACCCATTATATGGAATATTTGTGGATTATTTTGTAATACCGTATGTTCAAAATATTTTCAAGACAAAAGAAATAAAAAAGTACAAACAAAAAAGAAAATGTAGATCTCGTCAAACACACAATTTATTTCCTTCCCATTTTTGTTGTAGGGATAACCGTTTCTGAGACATTCCTTGTTATTGGTTTCAATGTTAAATTACTTATAATTTTTTCAATCATCGTCCGTGTTTTTATTCTACTCCGGGCCATGCATAGCGACAGCTTTTAAAACATTCTACTATCGCTTTTATATAGTGTATTCCCTTAGTTCCCTCCTACTTATAAAGAACTAAGTAATAAGTACATTCGGCTAATGTTTAACTCGATTAGCATGGTGTAGAAAGAAGAATAATCTTTTGTAAGAAGTTTGTTTGTATCAATTAACACACAAGGTAGAGTCAGACTGAAAAATTCAATGCCATAGCCGAAGCTCCCCGTCTCTAGCCGGTTGCTCTACCACTGAGTTACCATGGCAATATGCTGCCATAACATCCTGCATAGCACCTATCCAACTCCTGTCCTACACCCGGCTTGTGTGAAAAAAGCAAACAATTAAACCAATACCAATTGACCATAATAGTTGGCTATACTATGAATCCTAGAACTTGAAGTACTTACAACATTGTAAGTCGCCATTGGGGTTGTCATCTCAAAATAATTTGAGATCACCTTGTGGTTTACCGGGAAACATGCGAGTCAGTTGAGAAATTCAATGCAATGCCGGTATGTTTCCATGGTAGCTCAGTGATAGATCAACTGGCTAGAGACCGGGAGATCCGTGGTTCAAATCCCAGCTAAGGCATTGCATTTTTACTTTCTTTATACGCACTATGTACATGGTGTATAGAGAAGGTATTGCACTCCACCAAAAAATTTGATACCGAGATTTCACCGGTAATATATGTTTTAGGATCCCCAATATCCAAAAAGAAGCATTTTCACAAAAAGGTCCGTGTGTGTGTCCGCGCGCGCGCGTGTGTGTGTGTGTGTGTGCGTGTGTGTGTGTGTGTGTGTGTCTGTGAACACGATAACTCAGAAACGAAAAGTCGGTAAAATACCAAACTTGGTATTTAAGTTTGTATCTTCCAGGGATGCGACACGAAGATTTTGAGAAACATCCCCCCACCCCCAACTACCCTTTACATGGAAATTTTTTTGAAAATTTTGATTTTCTCAAAAATGGCTCTAACGATTTTGATTAAAATGTTGTATATGAAAGAGAATTACGTGGCAAATAAAATGTATATCATGAATTTTTTGGGAATAGCCTCTGAAGAGTAGTGGATGAATGGAAATCTGGATGAATTTTACGGAATTTTGAATAACTGCTAAACCGTAAGAGATGGACAAAAACTTACTACACAAAAAATGTAGAGCACGTTAAAACACACAATTTATGTTATATACATTTTTTTCGTGGAGTTCATCGTTTTTGAGACGTTCCTTATGTTTGGTTTCTGCTATGAAAAACTTTATTTTCTCATACAGGAACTTGTCAACTCCTATCCATATAAACAAAGGAACTTCATTGACATAGCAACCAACTTTTGACTATCACTTTAACCTATGGTAGTCCCTTATTTCGCTTCTACTTACAAGGAAGCAAAAATAATAAAACTATTTTATCTAATGTTTTCTGATTAGCATAAAGTAAATAGAAGTATAAGCTGTTTAAGAATTTGTTGCAGGGATATAGAGAAAGTCATGTGAATGGTACACATCAGATTTTTCAGTTTGACTCCTGTCCGATTCCCGGCTTGTGGAAAAAAACAAAAAAAACAAATCAATACCAACTTTAATAACGTTCAGAAACATTTTGAATAGTACGTGTCACATGAAGTTAGTTACATTTTTAAAACATCCTTGTTTATAAACAGTAAAGTTTGCTAATGAAGCAATTCGTGTCGTATATTTTCCTTCTTGAACAATGGGGCTATAAATATGAGGCGTATAATATTAAATGCCACAAGAGCTTTAAATAATTTATAAATATCGTTAATTAGAACTCGTTTTAAGCAAGAGCTGCAGCTCTTACATATAGGTAGTATAACTTATTCATGATGCTAAATTTTTCCAAACTCTCTTTTGTTAATTTTCGTTGCTCCTAGCCGCAATGCCTCAGTATTTTGCTGATTAATGACTCATTCAGTCTCGTTCCCCAGTAATTAGTCAACACGACAGCTACAACCCTCCAGTTAAATAAATAACCCAAAAAGTAATGCAGGCACTTCACTGTCAAGATTTGTTTCCTGCTCCTCTTTTGTTAATTTACTTCGCTCTTGCAACCCCCTCGGCCGTGTACTTGATCAGACTTATCCCATTACAAGCACTGCACTTGGGGGGAGCGCTTCAAAGACCAGTCATTGCAACAAAACGCTGTTGCCAGATTATCTGGCTCGAAAAACCACAGATTTATCTCCAGTTACGTCAGTATAACCTTACATACAGTTAATAATAATGTTATGAAGAGAAAGTATTGCATTTCACCCAAAAATTCGATACCGAGTTTCACCAGAAATATACTTTTAGGGTCCCTTGTAGATATTCAAAATAGTTATTTATGTTGTATCATACATTTGTTTTTTCTGTGAGAATTTTCTGACATAAAAAAGTAAAGAAATTTGAGGTTAGGTTTGAGCAATTCACCAAGTATTGTAAGTCGTTTATTTACCCCATGCGGGGCGCGATGACGTTACGGTTATAGAGGGCCGTGACAAACCAAGATTATTGTTGTTCTGTGATGTATTTTGAGAAAATGGTAGATTTTGAGAAAGATGATATCCTTAGAACCGTAATAGAAGCAAATTAAAATTTACTAAAAATAATAATAATAATAATAATAACAACACAACATTAAATTTTTTATAATAGTGGTAATAAGGCAATAGTTATATTTACTATCCCGGCTAAATCACTCTTCGTAGTATACTACCATAATAATAATAATACAATATTAAAATTTTTATAATAGTGGTGATAACCAATATCTACATTTGCTATTCCGATTAAATCCCTCTTTTTAAAACTATTTACACTTTGAGGCAAGTAACTCATCAGGTATTTTGTTCCATTCGTTAATTATTCTATTTGCGAAGGAAAATTTCCCTATGTCAGTTTTCTGCTCCTTATTTCTTATTTTTATCATTTCTCCCACAATAGTGACGTTAATAATATCTTTCCATGTTGATTCCCCCGTATAGGCTCTAAAAATTGCACATAACCTACGTTTTTTCTTTTCTAGTAATTCCCTGGAAATAGCAGTGCTAGTATGATTTTGCAATCGTTTTCTCCTGTCTACAAGTTTAGTTGCTCTATTTTTTAACTCTCTCGAGTGCCAGTTTTTTCCAACCCTGAAATCAATCACCTCGTAGTGACTTATTCTATAATGGTGGGAAAATATCAAAGTTGGCAATAATCTCTCATATTCTGAGTCTTTAGTGTGCATTGCAGAAATTCATTTGTTTGTAGTCATCATGGTGGTAAGAAGATTTTGTTTTATTGCTTCAATTAAGGTAAACTTGAGGTAGCGGGTAAAAGCTTTCTCTCACCACTAAGGGCAGCACGTTGTACCATTATGGCGCCGAAAATTACCCCTGGGTCTAAGAGATATTCTTGCAAGAGGCAAGCGTTACGGACTAACTGCACACACCAAGCCCACTATCGCTAATGAAGCTGCCCTCCAGTTCTGCTTAATCTATTGCATTGCAGTAATTTTCAATTTTATATGAGTAACGCTCCTCCTATATTTAGGTTACTCTGAGTAATGTTTTTTACTTTCTCTACATGTAATATGTACATAGTGTATAGAGAAGGTATTGTATTCTACTTAAAAATGCAATACCAAGATTTCACCGAAAATATATGTCTTAGGGTCCCCTGTATCCAAATAAAAAAACATTTTCAGAAAAAGGTCCGTGTGTGTGTGTCCGTGCGTCTGTGAACATGTTAACTCAAAAACAAGAAGTCGGTAAAATACCAAACTTGGTATTTAAGTTTAGTATCTTCCAGGAATGCGACACAAAGATTTTGAGAAAAATCCCCCCACCCCAAACTACCCTTTACATGGAACTTTTTTCGAAAATTTTGATTCCTCAAAAATGGCTCTAACGATTTTGATTAAAATATCATATATTAAAGATATTTACCTGAAAAATAAAATGTATGTGTAGAAATTTTCTGTGAATGGCTTCTGAAAACTACTTTATTCTGAGTGAATTTTATGGAATTTAGCATTACTGCTAAACCGTAAGAGATGAACAAAAACTTACCACACAAAAACATGTAGAGCACGTTTAAACACACAATCTATGTTATATACATTTTTTCCTTGTAGTTGATCGTTTTTAGATATTACTTGTTTTTGGTTTCAGCTTTAAAAAACATACTTTTCTCATACAGGAATTTGTCAGCTCCTGCACATGCAGACAAAGGAACTTCAGTCACATAACAACCAGTATTTGACTGTCAATTTAGCCTATAGTACTCCCTTATTTCCCTTCTACTTACAAGGAAGCAAGTAATAAGATATTTCTGCTAATTTTTTCGATTAGCACGAAGTAAATAGAAGCATCAGCTTTTATAACAATAATTTGTAAGAAAGTCATTGAATGGAATGCATCAGATTATTACTTTCTCTTCACGTATTATGTACATAATGTCTAGAGAAGGTATTATATTGCACCCAAAAATTCGATACCGAGATTTCACTCAAATATATTTTGAAACCCCTGTTCCATTCACATGATGTTTCTGCAATAAGTTATTGTTAAAAAGCTTATTTCTTCTATATCATATAATCTAGATAAACATTATCAGAAATTGTCTTTATTATTTGATGCTTTGTAAGTAAAAGGGAAAAAAATCTGATGTGTTCCATTTATATGAACTCCTCTAGCTGTTCGCCAAACAAACATTTTATTCAAAACATTAATATGCTATCTACACCATGCTAATAAAGACAAACATTAGCAGAGTTATTTCAGTCGCTATGTGACACAAATTAAATTCCAATCTCTTTGCTTGCCAGGATAAACAAACTAAAAATGAGAAAAAGCTGTCTTCCCGTTTGAGAAAAGTTTAAGTGCTTAAAATTTAAACTAATTATCCGAAATATATCGAAAACTCTACAAAAAATCTGATGTGTTCCATTCCACGACTTTCTCTACAACTCTGCAATAAATTATTGTTAAAAAGCTTATGCTTCTATTTACTTCCTGCTAATCGAGAAAAAAATAGCAGAAATAGTCTTATTACTTGCTTCCTTGTAAGTAGAAGTGAAATAAGGGAGTACCACAGGTTAAAGTGATAGTCAAAAGCTGGTTGCTATGTGACTGAAGTTCCTTTGTTTGTATGTTTTTTATAGCTGAAACCAAAAACCAGGAATAAAATGTATATAACATAAATCGTGTGTTTTAAGATGCTCTACATTTTTGTGCAGTAAGTTTTCATCTATCTCTTACGATTTAGCAGTTATGCAAAATTCCGTAAAATTTATCCAAGATAAACTAGTCTTCAGAGGCTATTCCCAGAAAATTCAAATATACATTTTGTTTGTCAGGTAAATATCTTTAATATATGATATTTTAATCAAAATTGTTAGAGCCATTTTTTAGAAAATCAAAATTTTCGAAAAAAGTTCCATGGCAAGGGTAGTTTGGGGTGAGGGGATTTTTCTCAAAAGCTTCGTCTCGCATCCCTGGAAGATACTAAACTTAAATACTAAGTTTGGCATTTTACCGACTTTTCGTTTTTGAGTTATCGTGTTCACAGACACGCTAACACACGGACACACACACACACACGGACCTTTTTCTGAAAATACTTTTTTTGGATATTGGGGACCCTAAAACATATATTTCCGATGAAATCTCGGTATCTAATTTTTGGTGAAGTGCAATACCTTCTCTATACCCTATGTACACAGTGCATATAGAGAAAGTAAATATGTATATAACATTAATTTTGTGTTTTAACCCTTTCAGTTGGAATGGACATGACTTTCTACAGACTATGTAATAACTTTAAAAGTTGTAATTACTATTTAGATCACTTGGGGCTGTGAACTGTTATGTTTTTCAGTTTTCAGTTTGTGCTGCTATCTGTGGCCAAGTTTAGAAATACTTTGGAGAGTTTGTTACAAGATGGACAAGGAGGTTCACAGATACTTTTTTCATGAAGCATAAAAAGGCAGGTCTGAATGGCTTAATGAGATCTACAGTGTTTTTGTAGTAAGTTTTTGTATATCTCTTATGGTTTGCCAGTTATACAAAAGTCATCCGAAATGAAGAGGTCTCCAGAGGTCATTCCCAGAAAATTCAAGATATGCGTTTTATTTGTCATAAAATATCTTAAACATAAGATATTTTAATCAAAATCAAAATTTTCGAAAAATGTTCCATGTGAAGGGCAGTTTTGGTAGAGGGATTTTCTTGAAAATCTTCGTGTCGCATCCTTGGAAGATGCCAAATTTAGTTTTTGACGTTCTTTCGTTTTTGAGCTATGGTGCCCACAGACACACACACACACACACACACACACACACATACACGGACATTTTTCTAACAATGCTTTTTTTTTTTTGGATTCACGGGGGCCTAAAACATGTATTTCCGGTGAAATCTCAGTATCGAATCATTGAGTGCAATACAATACTTTTTCTATATACTAAGTACATAGTTCGTGTAGAGAAAGTAAAAAAAAAAATCTTAGAAAAATATCCGAGTGTGTGTCTTTCTGTCAGTATGTGTGCGTGTGTGTGTGTGTGTGTGTGCGTGTGAGTTTGCGTCTGTGAACAGCATAGCTCAAAAACGAAAGAACGTCAAACACTAAATTTGGCATCTTCCAAGGATGCGACACGAAGATTTTCAATAAAATCTCCCCACCCTAAACTATCCTTTACATGGAAACATTTTCGAAAATGTATATTTTCTCATAAATGGCTGTAACGATTTTGATTAATATATCGTATGTTTAAGATATTTTTATTACAAACGAAATGTATATCTTGAACTTTCTGGACTCTGAAGACCTGTTTATTCAGGATGAATTTTACATAAGTGGTAAACACTAAGAGACAGACAAAAACCTACAGCGCAATAAAATGTAGAACCCGTTAATACACATAATTTATGTAATATTGGTTATCTTTGTAGAGCTGACCGCATCTACCTATGTTCTATGTAGAGAAACTAAAATTAGGTTTCGGATCTTGGTGAGTTGTCGCGTGTTTAATTTTTGGAAGGCTCAGTTTGCAGACAGACGATGATGCTGCAGATCACTAGCGTCTTGGTAACGGAAGCCGTTGGTGTAACCAGATCCTTTCTCTGAGGTAGAGTTACACTCTAGCCAAGTCCTCACCACAAGAGTCCATCACGAGGTGCTCTGGAATTCTTCAAGCGTTACTCACCAAAAAGGGAAAGCTTCATACTTACTAGTGAAAGGAGTATTCGAATGTATTTGATTCTTGGATGTTCTCGAGATATTTCCAAACTGAATGCTGTATTCGATCCTTCACTCGGATGGGTTCAATTGCACGGTTCTCGTTTGAGAATGCAGTATTCAAATGATGCACTCGGATAAGTGCAGGTGCAGCGAACTGAATCGAGATCTGGTCTAGAGATGGTGCTGGCATACACCTAAATCTGATTGGTGCTCAAACTTAGAGTATTTTTCAGAACATGATAACCCTCTACTTTTAGAGTTTGGGTTTAGGAGGTTTGCGGTTGGATACCAAGCCTCGTTGTTGCTAAGTCTTCCACATACTGCTCCCTTAATTGAGGCGCGATTCTCGAGTTGCAAGCAGAGTGTCTATGAAACAGAGATTTTACCACCTTGCCCCTCACCCCTAGTACAGGGTTGTTCTTTGCAGGGGGCAGGGGGGAGCTGTCCCGTTTGAAGGACATCATGTTTTGGAAAAACTATAAGACTTGGACAAAATGCCGAGAAGAGCGTAGGAATGTGTTGACTGATAATAAACATCCTCACTCATGAATAATTCTTTTTTTTTCTAACTATACACATACTATTTACATAGTGTATAGAGAAGCTATTGCATTCCACCCAAAAATTCCATACCCAGATTTCATCGGAAATATATGTTTTGGGCCCCCTGAATAAACAAAAATGTTTTTGGAAAAAGATCCGTGTGTGTGCCTGTGGACAGCATAGCTCAAAAACGAAAACACCGCTAAATACGCAACTTGGTATTTAAATTTGGTATCTTCCAAGGAAATTTTCAAGAAAATCTCCTCACCCCCAACTATACTTTATATGGAAAAAAATTTCGAACTTTTCTATACACTATGTACATAGTAAGTATAGAGAAAGTAAAAATCTGAGTTGTTCCATTCACATTGTATATTAAAGATATTTACCTGAGAAATAAAATGTATATCTTGAATTTTCTGGGAATAGCCTCTGAAGACTACTTTATTCTAGATGGATTTTACGGAATTTTGCATAACTGCTAAACCGTAAGAGATAATCAAAAACTTACCTTACAAAAACTTTAGAGCTTGTTAAAACACACAATTTATGTTAAATACATTTTTTTCCTGCTAAACCGTAAGAGAGGGACAAAAACTGACCACACAACAAATGTAGAGCACTTTAAAACACACAATTTATGTTATATATATATTTTTTTCGTGGTGTTGATTGTTTTTGAGATGTTCATTGTTTTTGGTTTCAGCTATAAAAACATACTTTTCTCATACTGGAATGTGTCAACTCCTGTCAATACAAACAAAGGAACTTCAGTAAAAATAGCAACCAGCTTTTGAGTATCAGTTTACCCTATGGTACTCCCTTATTTCGCTTCTACTTACAAGGAAGCAAGTAATAAGACTAATTCTGCTATTTTTTTCTAGATTAGCAGGAAGTAAATAGAAGCATAAGTTTTTTAACAACAATTTATTGCAGAGTTGCAGAGAAAGTCATGTGAATGGAACACATCAGATTTTTTATATTCAAACTGTTTTCCCTCTGCATTAATACATTTTTGAAGTGGTAATGACAATTTACCACTGTACTACGTCGTGCTGGTACTTTTCTTTCACACAACTATGCAATGACTTATGCTCCAGCCTGTAAGAGAGGAGTATGATAAAAGAAAATTGTTTTGCACACTGCTGGTATGATTACCCTAGCATGAATTGCTTGTGATATGTGGACAGTTGTTAGAATGAATGCGGTTAGCCAGAATGCAGGGGAACGGCATTCAGTCGTGTTTACTGTAGAATTTAAACGTCTCCTCATGGTTACACGTATCCAGCATCTCAGGAAATTAATTCCCTCCTTTTCTCTCCACTTTTGTGGAAGACAGCAGGTTACACAAAAGTTTCCCTCTCATCACACAACTCTTTGTGTTCGCTACAAAGATACCTCACTTCCTAGCAACAACATAAAATTGATGACGTTGGGAGATGGAGAGTAATAATGTCTTCTTTTATCTTTAACAACCGTACCTTTTCGTGCAAGTCGCACAGAAAAATCTGATGTGTTCCATTCACATGACTTTCCCTACATCTCTGCAATAAATTGTTGTTAAAAAGCCAATGCTTCTATTTATTTCATGCTAATCGAAAAAAAATCTTATGTGTTACATTCACATGACTTTCTCTAGCTGTTCTACAAACTTCATATATAAGATTCTTCTTCTTTCTGCACCTTGCTAATCGTGGTACTCATTAGCACAATATTCTTATTATTTAGTTCCGTATAAGTAGGAAGAAAATAAGGGAATACACTAGGCTTAAACAAATAGTCAAATGTTTTAAAAGCTGTCGTTACGCGACTGTCATTACGAATCGCTTCCTTTTTTGGCCAGGAGTAGAACAAAAGAAAACGGACACTCGCACATAAGAAAATTATAAGTACTTTCCAACAGAAAATAATAACAATGAATGCCTCGAAAACGGCAAGCTCCACGAGAAAAATGTATATGACATAACTTGTGAATTTTAACAAGACCTAAATTTCTTGTATAGTAAGTTATTGTCTATCTCTTACGGTTTACTAGTTATGCCAAACTAAGCAAAATTCATTCAGAATAAACAGGTCTTCAGAAGCTATTCCCAGAAAATTCAAGATATACATTTTATTTGTCAGGTAAATATCTTTAATATATGATATTTTAATCAAAATCGTTAGTCATTTTCAAGAAAATCAAAAATTTCGAAAAAAGTCCATGAAAAGGGTAGTTTGGGGTGGGGGGATTTTTCTCAAAATCTTCGTGTCGCATCCCTGGAAGATACTAAACTTAAATACCAAGTTTGGCATTTTTGCTACTTTTCGTTTTTGAGTAATCGTGTTCACAGACACACGGACACACGGAGACACACACACACACACACGGACCTTTTTCTGAAAATGCCTTTTTTGGATACAGGGGGTCCTAAAACGTGTATTTCCGGTGAAATCTCGATATCGAATTTTTGGGTGGAATACAATACTTCTCTATGCCTATGTACATTGTACATATGGGGTTAGAGAAAGTAAAAATTAGCAGATATAGTCTTAGTACGTGCTTCCTTGTAAGTAGAAACGAAATAAGGGAATTCCATAGATTAAAGCAATAGTCAAAAGCTGGTTGCTATGTGACTGAAGTTCCTTTATTGGTATGGACAGGAATTGCCAAATTCCTGTATGAGAAATGTATAAGTTTTTCAAAGCTGAAACTAAAAACAAGAAGTATCTTAAAAACGATCACCTACACGAAAAAAATATATAAAACATAAATTGTGTGTTTTAATGTGCTCTATATTTTACATGTGTAAGTTTTTGTCCATCACTTTTAGCAGGTATACAAAATTCCGCAAAATTCATCCAGAATAAAGTAGTCTTCAGACGTTATTGCCAGAAAATTAAAAATATACATTTTATTTGTCAGGTAAATATCTTTAATATACGATATTATAATCAAAATCCTTAGAACCTTTTTTGTGAAAATCAAAATTTTCGAAAGGGTAGATGGGGATGGGGGAATTTTCTCAATATCTTCGTGTCGCATAGGGAAACGTGTATTGATTTGGGGGGAGGAAGCATTAAATGTTTTCGTAACATTTATTTGTACATTACAGAACATTCTTTAACCTATTTTGTCTATCTCTTACGGTTTACCAATTATGCAAAATGCAACAAAATTCATGACAATGAACAGATCATCAGAAAATTCAAGGTGTACATTTTATTTTCAAGTAAATATTTTTAAAGTGGGTATTTTAATCAAAATCATTATCGTCGTTTTTGAGAAAAACTACATTTTCATAAAATGTTCCATGTAAAGAATAGTTTGGGGTGGGGGATTTTCTTGAAAATCTTTGTGTCGCATCCTTGGAAGGTAGCAAATTTAAATACCAAGTTTGGTACTTAACGTTCTTTTCGTTTTTGAACTATGCTGTCCACAGACACAAATATTTGTTTTTTTGTTTTGGACTTAAGGGACCTTAAAACATATATTTCCGGTGAATTTTTGGTATCGATTTTGGGTGCAATACAATACCTTCTCCATGCACTAAATATACGGTATGTAATAGTTAATTGTTACTAGAGGTATAAGAATATATATATATATATATATATGTATATATATTTGTTTTTACATATTAGTGCATGAATGAGCAATTTAATTTAATTCCTGGTGTTGCATCTGGGAAGATACTGAACATAAATACTAAGTGTGGCTTTTAACGGTATTTTTGTTTTTGAGCTATGCTGTCCACAGACACACACAACTGGATATTTTTTCTAAAAAGGCTTTTTTATTCAGGGTGTCTCAAAACATGTATTTTCGGTGACATCTGTTTGTATAATTTTTGGGTGAAATACAATATATTCTCTATCCTTTATGTACATTGTACATGTGATGTGTGTTTGATGTTTTAGTTTATTACATTTTATAAATGGTATTAGTATCTTACCTTTATTTGTTTAACGTTATACTTTTACTTTTATATTTATAGTTTATATTTATAATTATGTTAGCTTAAATTTATCTTTAAATGAAGATGTATGTATAAATTTGAAGTTTAATAAATATTAAAAACCTGGCATATTAGCCCTGGTTTACATAAATAATTAGGTACAAGATTTATTAATATAGCTTTTTATTATTTTCTCTGCACATATTATGTACATAGTGTTTAGAGAAGGTGTTGCATTTCACCCAGAAAGCCGATAACGAGATTTTACCTGAAAGAGAAGTTTTAGGGTCCCCTTAATCCAAAAAAAGGATTTTTAGAAGAAGATTTGTATGTCCGTGTGTCCATGTGCCTATGAACACGATAACTAAAAAATAACAAATCGATAAAATGCCAAACTTGGCATATTAGTTTAGTATCTTCCAAGGATGCGACACGAAGATGTTGTGGAAAATCTCCCCCACCCAAACCCTTTACATGGAAACATTTTCGAAAATTTTGATGATCTCAAAAATGACTAACGATCTTTATTAAAATAACGTATACTAAAGATATTTACAGGACAAATAAAATGTACATCTGGAATTTTCTGGGAATCACCTTTGAAGTTCTCCATATTGTGGATGAATTTTGCTGGATTCGCATAACTAGTAAACCGTAAGAGATAGACAAAACCTTATGTAGATCTCGTTGATTCACGCAATATCTCATATACCTTTTTTTTTTTTTACTTTCTCTACACGTACTATGTACATAGTCTATAGAGAAGGTACTGTATTGCACCCTAAAGTTCGATACCGAAATTTCACCGGAAATACATTTTTTGGATCCCCCTGAATCCAAAAAAAATTATTTTTGGAAAAAGGTATGTGTGTGAGTCTGTGTGTCTGTGGACAGGATAGCTCAAAAACGAAAAGACCGTTAAATACCAAACTTACTATTTAAGTTTGGTATCTTCCAAGGATGCGACACGAAGATTTGCAAGAAAATTCCCCCACCCCCAACTACCCTTTACATGGAAGTTTTTTCGAAAATGTTGATTTTCTCAAAAATGGCTCTAAGGATTTTGATTAAAAGTTCGTATATTAAAGATATTTACCTGTCAAATAATATTTATATCTTGAATGTGCTAGGAATAGCCTCTTAAGATTAATTTATTCTGGATGAATTTTACGAAATTTTGCATAATTGCTAAACCGTAAGAAATGGACAAAAACTTACCACACAAAAAATGTAGAGCATATTAAAACGTATAATTTATGTTATATAAATTCTTTTCGAGGAATTGATCGTTTTTGAGATATTTCTTGTTTTTGGTTTCAGCTTTGAAAAACTTGTACTTTTCTCATACAGGAATTTGTCAACTCGTGTCCATACAAACAAAGGAACTTCAGTCACCTAGTAACCAGCTTTTGACTGTCACTTTAACCTATGGTACTCCCATATTTCGCTTCTACTTACAAGGAAGCAAGTAATAAGACTATTTCTGCTAATTTTTTATCAATTAGCATGAAGTAAATAGAAGAATAAGCTTATTAACAATAATTTGTTACACAGAAGTAGAGAAAGTCATGTGAATGAAGCACATCTGATTTTTTTGTGGAGGTAACCACCTTTGACATGTTCCTTGTTATTGGTTTCAGTTTTAAAATACTTTTCACATACGAGAATTTTCAGCTCCTGGCAATGCAAAGAAATGTAGTTTAACCACATGGTAACCAACTTATAAAAGATTTGACTATCGTTTTAGCCTAGTGTATTCTAATACTTCCCTTCTACTTACAAGAAAGTATTTCTTCTAATGTTTATCATGAAGTGTGTGTCTGTGGGCAGCATAGCTCAAAAACGAAACGTCCGATATAAATCAAACTTGGTATTTAGGTTTGGCATCTTACAAGGATGCGACATGAAGATTTTCAAGAACATCCCCTCACCCCTAGCTACTCTTTACATGGAACTTTTTTCGAACATTTTGATTTTCTCAAAAATGGCTCTAACGATTTTGATTAAAATATCGTATATTAAAGATATTTACCTGACAAATAAAATGTATATCTTAATTTCCTGGGAATAGCCTCTGAAGACTACTCTGGTTGAAAGTTACGGAATTTGCGTAACTGCTAAACCGTAAGAGATGGAAAAAATTTAGCACACAAAAAATGTAGACCACGTTAAAGCACACAATTTATGTTTCATGCATTTTTTTGTGGAGTTGATTGTTTTTGAGATATTCCTTGTTATTGGTTTCAGCTTTGAAATACTTATACTTTTCTCATATACGGATTTGTCAACTCCTGTCCATACAAAGAAAGGAACTTCAGTCACATAGCAACCAGTTTTTGACTATCACTTTAACCTATTGTACTCCCTTATTTCGCTTCTACTTTCAAGGAAGCAAGTAGTAAGACTAATTCTGATAATTTTTTTCTCGATTAGCATGAAGTAAATAGAAGCATAAGCTCTTTAATATTTTTGCAGAGAGTAGAGAAAGTCCTGTGAATGGAACACATCTGATTTTTAATTTTATAATTTATATTTATGATTATTTTAATTTAAAATTTTTTGTTATAGATGATTTATACATAAATATTAACTTTAATAAATATTTAAAATCTAGCATGCTAGCCCTGGTTAGCCACGGATTTTATTTTATATAATTTTGTACACACGAGCTAGAGAAAGTGAAAATACAAACTTTGCCTTCAGAGTAACCCGTTAGATTCCTTGAACACTTCTGTTATAGCTTGGGTGGGCATGACTACAAATTTCCACGAGCCCCTGTCACCAAAAGGGCCCTGGAAAGATGATTGCCTCTCACAGCAGGGACTCTTGAACGAAATCTATACCGACCATCTTGTGACAGAAGCCAATAACGATGCTTGTGTGTATCTTTGTGAAGGTGGAAGACCTGCGGTGTTGACGGATGGTGTGAGAGGGTGATGGATGTCGATGTCACTAAGGGCGTAATGATCGATAACGACATGTTGTTGTCATTCAATTTCCAGTGGACGAGATACAAGTTGCAAATATGACCGGACTTGAAGTTTCATACACTGTCCGGTCCAATAATTAGCTTTCCCAAATGGACACACATGAATGTGGCGTATGCTGTGCGTCCATTCATTCACTTGCAGGTATACAGGCCAGTATTCATGCAGTATTTGTTATCTCATATTTTATCAGGTTTGTGTTAAACAGTTAATGATAATGACTCTATAAAATTTCAACAAAAATTTATAAAAATCTAATTTGTACCATTCACATGAATTTCTCTATTTACTTCATGCTAATCAGAAAAAACTAGCAGAAATAGTCTTATTACTTGCTTCCTTGTAAGTAGAAGCGAAATAAGGGACTACCATAGGTTAAAGTGATAATCAAAAGGTGGTTGGTATGTCACTGAAGTTCCTTTGTTTGTATGGACAACAGTTGACAAATTCCTGTATGAGAAAAGTATTCCTTTCATAGCAGAAAACAAAAAATAGGAATGTCTCAAAAACGACGAATTCCACGAAAAAATGTATATAACATAAATTGTGTGTTTTAACGTGCTCTACATTTTTTGTACAGTAAGTTTTTGTTCATCGCTTACGATTTAGTAGTTATTGAAAATTCCGTAAAACTCATCCAGAATAAACTATTCTTCAGAGGCTATTCCCAGAAAATTCATGATATGCATTTTATTTGTCAGGTAAATGTCTTTCATATATGATATTTTAATCAAAATAGTTAGAGCCATTTTTGAGAAAATCGAAAGGTCCGTTTGTGTGAGTGTGAGTGTGTGTGTGTGTGCGTGTGTGTGTGTGCGTGTGTGTGTGTGTATCCGTGTGTGTCCGTGTGTCTGTGGACACGATAACTCAAAAACGAAAAGTAGGTAAAATACCAAACTTGGTATTTAAGTTTAGTATCTTCCAAGGATGTGACAAGAAAATTCCCCCACCTCCAACTACTCTTTGCATTAAATTTTTTTCGAAAATTTTGATTTTCTCAAAAATGGCTCTAACGATTTTGATTAAAATTTCGTATATTAAAGAGATTTACCTGACAAATAAAATTTATATCTTGAATTTTCTGGGAATAGCCTCTGAAGACTACTTTATTCTAGGTCAATTTTACGGAATTTAGCTTAACTGCTAAATCGTAAGAGATGGACATAAACTTACCCACAAAAAATGTAGAGCACATTAAAACACACAATTTATGCTATATACATTTTTTTCGAGGAGTTGGTCGTTTTAGAGATATTTCTTGTTTTTGGTTTCAGCTTTGAAAAACTTGTATTTTTCTCATACAGGAATTTGTCAACTCCTGTCCATACAAACAAAGGAGCTTCAATCACATAGCAACCAGCTTTTGACTTCACTTTAACCTATGGTACTCCCTTATTTCGCCTCTACTTACAAGGAAGCAAGTAATAGGACTATTTCTGCTAATTTTTTCTCGATTAGCATGAGGTAAATAGAAGAATAAGCTTATTAACAATAATTTGTTACACAGAAGTAGAGAAAGTCATGTGAATGGAACACAGCAGATCTTTCTTTTTTCCCTGTCTCAAATATTATAATATTTATAGCGGTTTGATGTTCAGGGTGTTCAAGAATCGGACACTAAAACCTTTAAGAAATCCCTTCAACAAATATAATGTCAAACAAATGGTAAATAAACATTTTAGCTTTTGAATATGTTTCCCTTCAGTTTCCTACTAAACTGACTATGTGTAATATTCCAGCTGATATTTATATCTGATATTCTCTCCGTTCAAGGTATGCACTTTTAAGGAAATTCAAATAAGCACTGAGACGTTCTGCACTAGGTACTTGAAGGCCAACAAGCGTATAAAATAGATCGCGTTAATGATGGCTGCCATTTTGTTTTAAACATATGCAGCTAAACAGGTTTAAGAAAAAGTGCACCTCTTTAAATACTCTCGAGCTGAAAGGTATAATTCATTTCAGGTCATCAATTCATGTAGCATTCTATAAATAATACAGTAGAAAGCAAGCACTCAATATGTTCAGTTGTTTTTCAAGCTGGTAGTGTAGGGCATCTAGCCAATATTGATCATATTAACACTTAAACCCTTCTTTAATTTCTGCCATAGCACTTCTCTGTCCACACTATCACAACCTTTTATAAGTTTAACGTTCTTTAACCTGGTTGGTCATATCGGACGATGAATGAAATTGGTGAAATGATGCTCAAATGATCTCGGGGTACATGGAGCTTAAAGTTACTCAACATTCGTCTTCTCAGGATAAGGGAAAACCCCGAAAAAACCCTTATCCGGGTAACTCACCCTAAGCGAGGTTCGAACTCACGACCTTTTGAATGTGAGGCAGACACGCTACCATCACACTACCCAGATGGGCTGTGAATATATTGTCCACTGTCCTTTTTTGCTTTCTCTACACGTACTCTGTGCATACATAGTGTTGTAACTTAGTTTTATCCTTTTTGATGTTCTAGGAAGGTGGGATCGTTTGAGGTTACTAGTAACTCAGGATTTCTAAATTTCCACTAGATACAAAGAACATTAAATTTTCCCATTCCACTGTTGTTTATTTCACAATTAGAATTTAGCTTACATTTATGTCCATTATCTCTTTTGTAAAATACAATTAATAATTAGAAATTCCTTGTGGCGCCTCGTTCCGTATAATAACCAAAATGTTAACCTTAATGTGAATGAGCCGGTAACAAAGCAGAAGAAATAATTTAGAATAGCTAAAATAATTAATTTCCCCCCAAAATGTTGATGTTCAAGATGTTACCGCTCAAACAAGATGGCGCCGACCTTGTGTTCCCCTTGATGCATTCACTACGTCGTCTTCCGTGCGATGAACAACTGAAACTCTCTCACAATGTCTGTGAATCGTCCTTATAAACCCTGCTGGGAGAGCGTATAGTTCGTTTCTCCACCACCAGTCGCCAAAGCTGCTTAGAGAAGTAAAATCAGTGCGCTCTAAACACTGTAGTTAGAACTAGTGTAGTATTCTTGAGTGTATCATTAGGGACGTAACACTGGTAGCCGTTGATGACGTTATTTCTGGCTGCTATATGGAGAAGTACTAAATTATTGTCCTTGTAGAGAGATGTGAACGGCACAGTGTATAGAGAAGGTATTGTAATGCACCTAAAAATTCGATACCGAGATTCCACCGGAAATAAGGCATTTTTAGAAAAAAGTCCGCGTGTTTATGTGTGTATCCCTGTGTCCATATGTCTGAGAACACAGTAACTCAAAAACGAAGAGTTCTTAAAATACCAAACTTGGTACTTAAGTTTGGTGTCTTCCAAAAATGCGACACGAAGATTTTCAAGAAAATCTTACAACCCTAAACTACCCTTTACATGAACATTTTCGATTTTTTTTTATTTTCTCAAACATGGCTCTAAAGATTTTTATTAAAATACCTTATGTATAAGATATTTTTATGACAAACGAAATGTATATTTCGAATGTTCTAGAAATAGTCTCTTAAGACCTCTTCATATATATTTTATATAACTGACAAACCGTAAGAGATATACAAAATCTTACTACACAAAAAATTTAGATATATTATGTAGAGATAACAGTTTTCGAGATAATCCGGATTTTCAGTTTCAATTCGTTAGGGCCCTGGAGGAGAGGTTGAGATGAGAGCAATTATGCAGCCGGAACCAGACTGCGGCAGGGAGCCATCGTGGAGAGTCCCTAACAGTTCCTAAGTAGTTCTTCATCTCGACGCAGTGAGCGCTAGAAGCCCGCACCGCAGGTCTGAAGAAACTGCCCTGAGTATACCAACGACCCCCGGGGTGAGGGAATTTTCTTGAAAATCTTCGTGTCGCAACTTTGGAAGATACCAAACATAAATACTAAGTTTGTTATTAAACGATTTTTGAGTTATGCTGTCCACAAACACACACATATATTTCCGATGATATCTCGGTATCGAATTTTCGGGTGCAGTACAATATCTTCTCTATACACTAGAGAAAGTAAAGAGTATAGAAATAGTAGAGAAGTAAAAATTTAGAATGTATTCGATCTTTATTTATCGGCTGATTGTTTGTACACGAGCAAGGCCTGCGAGGTAAACCACCATTTACACGAAGTAAACATTTGACGCAAACTGCACTAAAACAAATGACGAGGCACTTCATCAGCTGACATTGTTCTACTCTCTATTATTTCCGGAGAAGGACATTAACCAGGCAGGGCATGGAAAACAAAGCAGTGCTTGGTTTATGCGCAGGAACACTGTTGTCATGCTTCGACAGTGCTACACTAGGTTCTGGCCGCGCTACTGTTTGTGTGAAGTTCATTCAGAAACTCTGTTGTCAGATTCGGAATAACTGTGCTGATCAATCGAATAAACCTGCAAGTGCCACGTTTCGCCTATCTACACAGATGGCCCAACTACCCCGCATTTGAGGTGCGCAGATATTTCTTCGTGCGTTAAAATAATCACATAACGCAACGACGATATACAAAGTTAAAACTGCCCATTTTCGAACTGGCATGAGCGACTTACGTTTTACCCATCTTGCTTAAGGTGGAGTCGTTGAGCGGGTCGCATTCATTTACAGGTATTTATGTGTCCACAAAGCAGCCCCCATGTGCTTATTGAGCTTCAGACCCCAGTATGATATGAGAGTTTTATCGGCGGGTGGCCGAAACCGAACAGCGGGAGAGAGCCACCATGGAGGGTCCCTAAAATACGAGGGCCATTTTTGTCAACCTCCGAAAAGACAAGTTCTTAGAAAACAATTATTTTATTACTAATAGTTTTGTATACTTATATTTACTTTTCAACATAATCACCGAAAAGATTGAGACATTTATCGTACCTGTGCACAAGCTTTGCAATACCGCTTCAAAAAATGTTTCCGCTAATGATTTTAAATGAGTATTGACGTTGTTTTGTAGATCTTCGTACTTTACGACGTTTGCGGAGAGCCATTCAAAACAAACGAAGAGGAAAAGCTGACTTCAGGAATTATGTTGATCCATGGCAACGCTCGTGCACACACACCTGGCACAACCCATCGGCTCCTTGAACACTTTCAATGGGACATTTTCGATCATCCGCCGTACAGTCCTGACTTGGCACCCAGCTACTTTCACCTTCTCCCTGAACTGAAGATGTCGCTAGGAGGGCAGCACTTTCAAACCAACGAAGATCTTCAAAACAACGTCAATGCTCATTGGCGGCAACATTTTTTGAAGCGGGTATTGCAAAGCTTGTGCACAGGAACGATAAAGGTCTCAATCTTTTCGGTCTTGAAAAGTAACCATAAGTGTACAAACCTTTTAGTAATAAAATAATTGTTTTCTATGAACTTGTCTTTTATTTATAGCCTAAAAAGAAAAACGGCCCTTGTAGGACACGCAGATCATCTCGACGCTATGAACGCGCCGCAGGTCTGACCGAACCATCTGGGTGCTCCAGAACGACTCTTACACCGTCTGCGAGTTTGCAGATTCTAGTTCAGTTTTAGACTGAGTCTTTCCTATTGGTTACTGAGACAATATACCTGTGAGGTTTCGAGGTTTCGTCGAAGTTAAGTAGGTACGTGAAAATGTACTGGATCGATATAAGGAGTAAAATGGAATTTCTGAAAAGTGTATTTTCTTTCCAATGCGAAATGCACAATCTTCCGTTTGTTCTGTCTCCTTGCGCAGGCGCATTGCACCATTTTCTTAGGAATTTTATCCGCTTAAACTCTTATCCGTGTAACGTATGGCCGACATGCGGCGCTTTGGCATCGGCTAGTTGCGCTTCCGAACGCTGGTGTCGCTTTGCCAATTAGTTCGGCTACTCTGAGGGATTTTGAAGTGGGTAATAGTTATCCTGTCGATCATGGATTGAGATGATCTAACTGGAAGAGTTCCTAGCGACTAGTTCGCCTTCTTTAGTTGATATGAATTGAGTCACGGTAGGGTTAGTAATACGGTAGGTATCACACGTTTGTTTCTCTCGCACTCACTGGCCGTAACGTCATGTGGTGTATATAACCCTGTTCAGTTCTAACATTAGATTTAAATTATTGAAGCTTAAGTAGAAATTGTTTAAAATATTAAATATAACAGTTCACTTAAGCCCCTATGTCTCATGCTAGCTAGTGTTGCTGCCAGTTGTTGCTATCGTTGCTGGAATTCTTCTGTTTGCTAACTGCATCCTAACAGTGTTTAAAACTATATTAATAAATAACTCAACACATTAAACATTTCTGAAAAATGGAGTATACAGTAAAATATATTACTCGATCTAGTGTTTCCCACCCTAACTATTGATTTACCCTTATTTGCCTTCTACTTACAAGAAGGTTCGTTCCCAAGCAACGGCATATGAGATTTGTAGTGGACAAAGCGGCGCAGGGTTTTTTTCGGGTTCCCCAGCCATCCTACTCCATCGGTGCTCCATCATTCATTCCATGCGTCATCAATGCCATCGCCTGCGGTGCCATACATAGTAAAAGCAGGCGTTAAATACTATTAAAAAAAATCTGATGTAATCCATTCACATGACTTTCTCTATATCTCTGCAACAAAATGTTATTAAAAAGTTTATGCTTCTATTTACTTCATGCTAAGTGAGAAAAAATTAGCAGAAATATTCTTATTACTTACTTCCCTGTAAGTAGAAGCGAAATAAGGGAGTAACATAGGTTAAAGTGATAAGTCAAAAGCTGGTTGCTATGTGACTGAAGTTCCTTTGTTTGTATGGACAAGAGTTGACAAATTCCTGTATGAGAAAAGTATAAGTTTTTTAAGGCTGAAAAAAAAAGCAAGGAATGTCTAAAAAACGATCAACTCGACGAAAAAAAGGTATATAACATAAATTGTGTGTTTTAATGTGATATACATATTTTGTGTGGTAAGTTTTTGTCTATCTCTTACGGTTTACCAGTTACACAAAATTCTGTAAAATTCATCCAGAATAAAGTAGTAGGCTATTCCCAAAAAATTCAATATATATATCATTTGTCAAGTATATATCTTTAATATATGATATTTTAATCAAAATCGTTAGAGCCATTTTTTAGAAAATCAAAATTTTCGAAAATGTTTCCATGTGAAGGGTAGTTGGGGGAGATTTTCTTGAAAATCTTCGTGTCGCATCCTTGGAAGATACTGAACTTAAATACCAAGTTTGGTATTTAACGGTCTTTTCGTTTTTGACCTATGCTGCCCACAGACACACACACATACACACAGAAAGACACACACACACGGACATTTTTCTAAAAATGCTTTTTTTGGATTCAGGTGGTCTCAAAACATGTATTTCCGGTGAAAGCTCGGTATCGAATTTTTGGGTACAATGCAATACCTTCTCTATACACTATGTACATAGTACGTATAGAGAAAGTAAAAACTACAAGAAAGCAAGCAATAAGAACATTTCTGCCAATGTTTATCTCGATTACCATGATGTAGATAAAGGAATAATCTTCTTTTTTGAGAATATTTTGCATTTGGAACTGCTAGAGAAAATTATATGATTGCAACATATAAGATTTTTAGGAAAAGTCTGTGTGTGTGTGTGTGTGTGTGTGTGTGTGTGTGTGTGTGTGTGTGTGTGTGTGTGTGTGTGTGTGACCGTGTGTCTGAGAACACGATAACTCAAAAACGAAAAGTCGGTAAAATACAAACTTGGTACTTAAGTTCAGAATTTTTCAGAGATGCGACCGAAGATTTTGAGGAAAAGCTCCGCACCCCAAACTACCCTTTACATGGAAATATTTTTGAAAATTTTGATTTTCTAAAAAATGACACTAACGATTTTGTTTACAATACTAAACATTAAAGATATTTACATGACAAATAATGTGTATATCTTGAATTTTCTGGAAATAGTCTCTGAAGAGCTATTCATTCAGAATGAATTTTGCTGAATTTTGCATAACTGGTAAACCGCAACTGATAGACACAACCTTATTACAGAAAAATGTAGATGTCGTTAAAACACAAAATTTATGTCATATACATTTTTTGGACTTCACCATTTTCGAGATATTTCTTGTTATTGGATTCAGTTTTAAAATACATTAAAACTTTCCTCACATAGGACTTTGTCAACTCCTGGTCATGCAAAGAAATAGATTTCAATAACATGGCAACCAGCTTTTAAAAGATTTGACTATCTCTTAAAGCAAGTATACTACCTTATTTCCCTTCAACTTTCAAGGAGACAAGTAATAAGACCTTTTCTACTGATGTTTTTCTCGATTAACATAGAGTAGATAGAAGAATAAGCTTTACAACAACAATTGTTAGATGTAGAGAAAGCCATGTGAATGGACACAGCAGATATGTGTAAAGCCATTGTGGGCAGCAAAATAAGTATTTCATATGAAGTTTAATTTATGTTATTTCGTTCTGGATATAAAAATTTATTGGATTTAATTAGGTAAAATAACAATCTATATTTCCTTACAGATATTGAAGTATCTGTAGCATTTTTATAAATCTGATGTAATCCATTCACATGACTTTCTTTACATCGCTGTAACAAATTAATGTTAAAAAGCATATTACGTGCCAAATAAAATGTATATCTTGAATGTTCTGGAAATAGCCTCTAAACACCTCTTTATTCTGAATGATTTTTATTGAATTTTGCATAACTGGTAAACCGTAAGAGATAAACAAAAACCTACTATACAAATAATGTAGATCACGATAAAATACACAATTTATATCATATTGATTTTTTTCGTGGAGTTGATCTTTTTTGAGATATTCCTTGTTGTTGGTCATTTTAACCTATGAACTCCATGGCACAGCTCACTAAGAGCCTTGGCCTACCGCCCGGCCGCTGCGTCCCCATCGTCATGAATGGGGTACATTATTGGGGGGCGTGAGACGTGGTCAGCGCGTTGATCCCCCCGGCCAGTTAATGTGGTCTTCACGACCTGGATCCGCTACTTCTCCATCAAGTAGCTCCTCAATTACCCCCCCCCCCCCCCCCCAGGGACCTCACGAGGCTGAGTGCACCCCGGTCCAGTTTTCCTTTTTGGCAAGCAGCAACGCTACCACCGCTCTAAGGAGACGACCATTTAAGTTATGGTACTCCCTTATTTCGCTTCTGCTTACAAGGAAGCAAGTAATAAGACTATTTCTGCTAATTTTTTCTCAATTAGCGTAAAACATATAGAAGCATAAGCTTTTTAACAATAATTTGTTGTGGAGATGTGGAGAAAGTCATGCGAATAGAAGACATAAGATTTTTTTTTTATATAAGATGACCAGATATCCATTTTTTGTCCTCTACCTCTGTTTGACAGGGATGCATTATTAGAGTGCGAAAATAAATTGATTGATGATGCAGCATATAGGAATATTGTGACGTTTACGTTACCATACAAAGCGAGCTGCGTGCTGCTTCTACCAGCTTTATCCAGATGTGTGTGAAAAACCAACTGCACTCAACGCTTCCATCGCTCTCCGTGCTGTAGCGGCTATCATGCTAGCCCCTTATCCCCAAAGTCGCGGATTCAAGCATAGCGGAGGGCGATTTATTCTTTTCGGGCGTAAAAATCCTTGGCATGGCTTCCTTTGGAGAGGAAGTGGTCCCGTGTCGTAAAAGAACCTCAAGACTGATAAAGAGGCCTCTGGAGTAAAATTAAGCGATCTTTCACGCCCAAATGAGAATGGGACGCTGAGAACCACGTACTTAAAGGGCGCCCATTGGAGCGGTAACGGGGTTACGGGTTCGTATCCCGTGTGCAGGTTATGGGTATTCGGAATGGTGTGGATATGAGGGTGACCTAGCTCAGGATTTTTACCAGCATGGAAACTCTTTCAGGGTGTGGTACGACATAAGTGTTTTATTCAGTTAGTTCGGCCCTTGTCCGTCGTCGAACACACACACACACATATTCCTCTTACTTTTTTCCTGTGAAACTATACTTTACGCGACTATTTTTACTTATTAATTTTGATGCCATGATATCGTCCATACTCTGGTCTGTATTACAATAACTATTTCCCTCACTACTAAGGGTTACACCACGCACCCAATATCACATCTTTGTTCTTCCGATGTTCTTCGCGAAGTGCCTCAAAACGTGTCCCCTGGCCAGCGGGAGCATTGTTTTCTCTTTTCCTGTTATGTTCTCCTCGGGCAGTGTATTCTCACCCCCTTCGAGTCAATGCTCTACCCTAACGATATACGGTCCTACCAGCTCGTGACAACTCGGCTACTTATACGTGTTTGAAATCTTTCTTCCCTGCCCATTTTCAATGTAAATTTATATTTCCCTTCTTGGTATAATTTATATCATAGCCTTCCTTTCTGAATAACTTTTTGCCCCGTGACAACACCTGTGCTGTCTCGCCATAAATAAAACTCCATTTCCATTTTAGCTTCCCAGATGATAGTTGGTCTGAGTAGCTCATTTGGTTAGGCGCCGGCCATCTGAAATCAAGGTCGCAGGTTGAAACTCAGCCCACAATGGTTATTAAGTGTACTTAAAAGCTACAGCCCCGTGTCAGTATATTTACTGGCTTGTAAAATAATCCCTGCGGGATAAAATTCCGGCACACTGGCAGCGCTGATATGATCCTGCCAATTGACAGCATCGTTAACAAACAACTTTAATTTAATTGTTTCTTCACCCAAGCCGTGTGTAGGACAGGAGTTAAATAGGTAGAGTCAGATGCCATAGCGGGGATTTGAATCACGGATCTCCCGGTCTCTAGCAGGTTGCCTTACCACTAAACTACTATGACAACATACCGGCACGACATTAAATTTCTCAACTGACACGCATGTTCCCGGTAAACCACAAGTTGATGTCAAATTATTTTGAGATTACATATTCCAATGGCAACTTACAATGTTGTAAGTATTTTAAGCCCCGGACCTCATATAACCAACGATTATGGTCAGTTATAATTTTTACTTTTTCTATGCGCACTATGTACATAGTGTATAGAGAAGGTATTGCACTCCACCAAAAAATTCGATACCGAGATTTCACCGGAAATATATGTTTTAGGGTCCCCTGTATCCAAAAAAAGTATTTTCAGAAAAAGGTCCGTGTGTGTTCCGTGTGTCCGTGTGTCTGTGAACACGATAACTCAAAAACGAAAAGTTGGTAAAATACCAAACTTGATATTTAAATAAGTATCTCCCAGGGATGCGACACGAAGATTTTGAGAAAAATCCCCCCACTTCAAACTACCCTTTACATGGAATTTTTTTCGAAAATTTTGATTTTCTCAAAAATGGCCCTAACGATTTTGATTAAAATATCGTATATTAAAGATAACTGCTAAACCGTAAAGATGGACAAAAACTTACCCTACAACAAATGTAGAACACTTTAAAACACACAATTTATGTTATATACATTTTTTTGTTTTTGGTTTCAGCTATAAAAAACATACTTTTCTCATACAGGACTTTGTGAGCTCCTGTCCATACAAACAAAGGAGCTTCAGTCACATAGCAACCAGCTTTTGACCATCACTTTAACCTATGGTACTCCCTTATTTCGCTTCTACTTACAAGGAAGCAAGTAATAAGATATTTCTGCTAATTTTTTCTCGATTTGCCGGAAGTAAGTAGAAGCATAAGCTTTTTAACAACAATTTGTTGCAGAGTTGTAGAGAAAGTCATGTGAATGGAACACATCAGATTTTCTTTCATGCAAGCTTGTGAATATGTAGTTCAAATCACTGCTGAGACATTGCATTTTCAGTCTGAATCTATCTATCCAAATAATAATTTAATTCCCAGGTGGTGTCTATTTTATTAAAGCAGTCACAATACAGAGATTATTATATGTATAAACCAGATTCTGGAAAAGAGTACAAAATTGTATATTGAAACTATCTTTATATTTATTGATTATGAAATGGCATAAGCTAAAAGATCAAAACTATGGGAAATACTGCGTGCGAAAATATCCTCCGCATTTAATAAGAGGAATACGCAGTCTACTCTCTGGGAAATATTAATTTAGACATACATGAAAACCACACAAAGGGATGCGGCGGTACTCCACAAGCTTGGTAGCGAGGATTGGTACTGGGATTAAGGAAAACTTCTCTTTATGCGTAAAGAAACACTTCTTAGAAACTCTGATATGTTCCATTCACATGCTTTTCTCTACATCTCTGCAACAAATTATTGTTAAAAAGCTTATGCTTCAATTTACTTCAAGTTAAAAATAGTCTTATCACTTGCTTCCATGTAAGTAGAAGCGAAATAAAGGAGTACCATAGGTTAGAGTATTATTCAAAACCCGGTTGCTATGTGACTGAAGTTCCTTTGTTTGTATGGACAGGAGTTGACATACACCTTATGAGGAAAGTATACGCTTTTCAAGGCTGAAACCAAAAACAAGGAATATCTGAAAACGATCACTCCACGAAAAAAATGTGTCTAACATAAATTGCGTGTTTCAACGTGCTCTATATTTTTTGTGTGGTAAGCCTTTGCCCATCTCTTACGGTTTAGCAGTTATGGAAAATTCCCTAAAATTCATTCAGAATAAAGTAGTCTTCAGAGGCTATTCCCAGAAACTCCAAAATATACATTTTATCTGTCAGCTAAATATCTTTAATATGTGATATTTTGATAAAAATCGTTAGAGCCATTTTGTAGAAAATTAAAATTTTCGAAAAAAGTTGCATGTAAAGGGTGATTTGGAGTGGGGGGATTTTTCTAAAAAGCTTCATGTCACATCCCTGGAAGATACTAAACTTAAGTACCAAGTTTGGTATTTTACCGACTTTTCGTTTTTGAGTTATCGTGGTCACAGACACACGAACGCGTGCGCGCGGACCTTTTTTGAGAAAATGTTTTTTTAGACACCTAAAAAAATATATTTCTGGTAAATCTCGGTATCAATTTTTGAGTGGAGTTAAATACCTTCTCTATACACTATGTTCATAGTACGTGTAGAGAAAGTAAAAATAGTAATTAACGTTTGTAATAAACATTTTTCTTCTAAATATTGGCTTATCAATCCATTTAATTTTTTCCTACCTGCATTTTATGTGTTTCACTAATAGCTTTCAGATATATCCAGTCCTGTGCTTGTGTTATAATCTTTGTGTTGAACTGTACAACATTTCAGCCACCAGTGATTTGTACCAATCTGTTATTTTCTTTTTATTTTATCTAGACAGAGAAAGCCATGTAATTGGAGCACATCAGATCTTTACTTCCTCTACATGTACTATGTAAATAGCCAATAGAGAAGGTATTGTATTCCACCACAAATTCGGTGTCAAGATTTCAGTGAAAATATGTGTTTTGAGGTCCCCTGTGTCCAAAAACAGCATTTTTAGAATAAGGCATGTGTGAGTGTCTGTGTGTGTATCTGTGGACAGCATAGCTGAAAAACTAAAAGGCCATTAAATACCAAACTTGGTGTTTACGTTTAGTATCCTAAAAAAAATGCGACTCGAAGATTTTAAAAAAATGCCCACACCACAAACTACCCTTTACATGGAAAAATGTTTGAAAAGTTTTATTTTCCCAAAAACGGTACTAACGATTTTGATTAAAATGCCGTGTATTAATAATATTTACGCCCCAAATAAAATGTATATCTTGAATTTCCTGGGAATAGCCTCTAAATACCTCTTCACTCTGGATGAATTTTGTCCGATTTTGCATGACTGGTAAATCGTAAGAGATAGGCACAAATTTACTACACAAAATATGTAGATGTCGTCAAAAAATGTAAATAGCGTGTTATTTATGGACGCTCTTTAACTACTGTGGTTCTCAGCGTCCCATTCTTAATTGGGCGTGAAAGACCGCTTAATTTTGCTCAGAGGCCTCTCTATCAGGCTTGAGGTTCTTTTACGTGCTGCAAATCTACGACACGGGACCAACGGCTTTACTTCCCTTCCGAAAGAAGCCATGCTAAGGATTTTTACACCCGAAAAAATCCATCGTCCTATTCGAGTTTGAACCCGCGACCTTGGGAATATGAAGTTAACATAGTAACCATTACACCACGGAGGGCGACTAGATGTCATCAAAACACACAATTTGAGTCCTTTATGTTTTTGTTGTGGAGGTAACCGTTTCTGAGATAGTCTTTGTTATTGGTTTCAAATTTTAAACACTTATTTTCTCCGACAGGAAATGTTCATTTTTCTTTTGTTGTTCTACTCCTAGCTTAGCAAAGACGCGAATTGCAATGACAATCACATAGCGACAGATTTTAAAACATTTGACTAGCGCTTTAGCATAGTGCATTCCTTTAGTTCCCTTCTACTTATAAGGAACTAAGTAATAAGAACATTCTGCTAATGTTTATCTCGATTGGCATGGTGTAGAAAGAAGAACAATCTTGTTTAAAAATTTCTGTAGAAATGCTAGAAAAAGTCATGTGAATGTAATTAATATATAAGATTTTTTAATCACAATTTTGATCAAAGGTGTGATGGTGGGCATAACTTTTATCACAGAAGTATGTCATAGATGCTACTTATATTATACTGTAAAAGATTTCATTATATCCATGTGAAAATGAGAGAGTGTAATATAGCCTTAAGGTTTGTAATGCACCACATTTGTGCATCTTCATTTGCCTTAATCGACCTACGTTCAGATTTAAGGTTAAGTTCTGTTTTAATGAATACCATATTCAGTACCTTGAAGGATTTCGTGCTCATACCTATTTACTTTCTTCTCACGTACCTAATTTGTACATAGTTTATAGAGGAAGCATTATATTGCAGTAAAAATGATTATACCGAAATTTCACCAGAAATACATGTTTTGAGCTCCCATGAACCACAAAAAATTAGAAAAAGAGCCGCGCGTGTCTGTTTCTATGGACAGCATAGCTGAAAAACGAAAAGATCGTTAATTACCAAACTTGGTATTTAAGTTCGCTATCTTCTAAGGATGCGGCACGAATATTTTCAAGAAAATCTCCTCACCCCAGATTACCCTTTACATAGAAAAAAGTTTTGAAGTAATTGTTTTTCTCAAAAATAGCTCTAATGATTTTGATTAAAGTGCCGCATATTAAAGCTATTCACATCACAAATAAAATTTACATCTCTAATTTTCTGGGAATAGCTTCTGAAGACCTCTTCATTATGAATGACTTTTGTATAACTGGTAAACCGTAAGAGATATATAAAAACTTACTGCACAAAAACTGTAAATCTCATTAAAACACACAATTTATGTCATTTACTTTTTTGTGTAAAGTTGGACCTTCAGAGATTTCCGAGTTATTGGTTTTAGTTTTAAGGTACTTAACTTTTTTTCAAACGGGAAGATATCATACTTTTTGTTTCTCTTTTGTTTACTTCCAGCCGACAAAGAGAACCGAATTTCAATTGTTTCGTTTAGCGACCGGCTTTTAAAAGATTTTACTATCGCCTTAGCCTATAGCACTGCCTTATTTCCATTCTATTTATAAATAAGCAAGTAACAAGACAATTTTTGCAATTTTTTTCTCGATAGCTATGATGTAAATAGAAGAATAAGTTATTACAGAGATGGAGAGAACGTCATGTGAATGGGACACACCATATTTTTAAATTTTCCAGCTCGCTATATCGCCTAAACGAACTCCCAAGTTTTAAGGCAGATCTTTACCCTAACATCTCTTCACAGTATCTCCAAATAAAGTTATTTTATAAACGGACTCGAAAGTTTTTGCAAAGGTAGTTTTTTTCAAATTATTTAAAATATATTCAAAGGGCTTTTAGAACGATTCCAAATCCATCCTTTCATGGACGCTCTGTAGCGACTATATGCTTATGAAATATAAGAACAGAAATGTAATTAATGTTAATGAATTAAGTAAAAGGATTTTCAGAAAAGAATTTTCCTTCATAAAGAATTAAAACCCTGTAGAAATAATCTTATTGACAAGGGAAGGAGAGATATATCTTAATGAGAAAAGGGCACCGCCTTTTTTATATTGAAGCTGAAAAATGTACGAGTCAGAGAAATGGGGATGACGCCCCTACATTGAGAAGGGCTGTTTTAGATTTAAAATAAATTAGAGGACAAAATCCTCCAGTGCAGAGTTTCAATTAAAACTTTACATAGTATGTAATCCTCTATGCCACGTTGAAATTGTATACATTTGGACAGAACCAGATGTGTTCATGATTTCGATATTATACAGACATCTTAAGTCCCATTTCTACTTAGTACATACTATACCTATATGAAGAGAAGGTATTGCATATCATCCAAAAATTCGATACCTAGATTTCATCGGAAATACACATTCAGGGTCATCTGTAACCCTTTCTCCCCCCCCCCCCAAAAGCATTTTTAGTAAACGTCCTTCATGAACAGCATCATTTAAAAGTATTGCCAAATTTGGTATTAAGTTCAGTATCTTTCAAGGATGCGACACGAAGATTTTCTTGTAAACTTGTTCGAAATGGTTGATCTCAAAATGACGCATATTAAATATATTTACCTGTCAAATAAAATGTATATCTTGAATTTTCTGAGAATAGCCTCTGAAGAGCTCTTTATTCTGGTAGAATTTTGCCAAATCTTGCATAACTGCTAAACCGTAAGGGATAGATAAAAACTTACTACACACAAAATTTAGATCACGATAAAATTTATGTCATACACATTTTTTTTCATGGAGTTGGCCGTTTTCGAGATATTACTTGTTTTTTTTTTTTATTATTGTTTTATCTTAGTATATCGGGGGCTTTGCATTAGAAACAATTCATTATCTTGTAGTTTCTTACGTTGGGTTTAAATTGTTTTATTTTCCTCAAACTCATACGCATACTTCCAGGCTCTGGGGGATAGGGAATAATTCCAACCGGGAATCGAATCCCGAACCTCCGGGTGAGAAGTCTATTATTGACCACTCGACCACGGAGACGGTAATTACTAGTTATTGATTTCAGTTTTAAAATACTTAAACTTTTCTCATACTGGAACTTGTAAACGCTTGGCCACACAAAGAAACGGATTTCAATGCCATAGCAACCACATTTTTAAAACATTTGACTGTCGATTTAGCCTACTGTATTCCCTTATCTCCCTTCTACTTATAAAGGAACTAAATAGTAAGACCGTTTCTGCTAATTTTTTAGCATTTTATTGACTGTCATGAAGTACACAATAATAATAATTAGAGCACGTGTTCAGTCAGAAGACTGCCCTGATCACATGAGCCATTTCTTTCTTCCTAGATGCAGGCTTACCAACTTCCCACCACATCCTTCTTACTAACTACGATATTCAGGAGTTGACTAAAGTAGAGCATATTCTGCAGCCAAATTCGTCATTTGTGTCGCCTACGATTTGTGACGTCATGAGAATTACGCTGGAATGCTGAAAGCCGAAAGTTCACCAGTTTGATGGGCAACTTGCCAGTCTGTCAGGAGCCAATAGAATGTTCCAGTAATAATCTACAGTCTGCCTTATTGTTCTGAAACAGTTTTACATTTACGAAGTCTGATGTCACATTCACACGATTTTCTCTACCTATACTGCAACAAAATATATTATAAAGCTTATTCTCTATCTACTTTATTCTAATCAAAATAAATATTAGCAGAAATTGTCTTATTACATGTTACATTGTAGGTATAAAAGGAATACTTGGGCTAAAGCGATAATCGCATTTTTACTACCCAAGTCGTGGGTTCAAATTCGGCGGAGGATGATGGAATCTTAAGGGCGTAAAAATCCTTAGCATGGCTTCCTTCGGAAAGGAAGTAAAGCCGTTGGTCCATGTCGTAGATACTTAGAACAACCTCAAACTTGATAAAGCGGCCTCTGAGCAAAATTAAGCTGTCTTTCACGCTCAGTATCCCAGAATGGAACGCTGAGGATCACAGCAATTGAGGGGGTCAGCGCAACAGTGGTCTATCCCAGAAAAATATTTGCACCACACCCTAATAAAAATTGTTAGGTATATCTCAACATTATGTTAACAGTACTCAATGTGTTGTTGTATAATAATCTGGAAACGTGTTAGTGAACAACCAGTAGGTTTTTGTTATTGTCAAAGAAACCAGGTGTGTTCAACTGAGCTATGCTCCATTTTTTAAAAAGATGGGTTAGACCACTGTTCCACTGACCCCCTCAATTGAAGAGCATCCATAAATAACTAATTAAGAAAAAAATCTGATGTGGTCCATTTACATGACTTTCTCTACATCTCTGCAATAAATTATTATTAAAAAGCTTATGCTTATATTTACTTCATTCTAATTGAAGAAAAATTAGCAGAAATAGTCTTTTTATTTGCTTCCTTGTAAGTAGGAGCGAAATAAGGGAGTACCATAGGTTAAAGTGATAGTCAAAAACTGAAGTTTGTTTGTATGGACAGGAGTTGGCAAATTCCTGTATGAGAAAAGCAAGGAATATATATAAAAAAGAGCAACTTCACGAACATAAATTGTGTGTTTTAAAGAGTTCTACATTTTTTGTGCGGTAAGTTTTTGTCCATCTCTTACGGTTTAGCAGTTATCCAAAATTCCGTAAAATTCATTCAGAATAAAGTAGTCTTCATAGGCTATTCTCAGAAAATTCAAGATATACATTTTGTCATGTAAATATATTTTAATATGCAATATTTTAATCAAAATCGTTAGAGCCATTTTTGAGAAAATAAAAATTTTCGAAAAAGACGTCCATGTAAAGGGTAGTTGGAGGTGGGGGATTTTCTTGAAAATCTTTGTGTCGCTTCCAAGTTTGGTATTTAACAGTCTCTTCGTTTTTAAGCTATGCTGTCCGCACACACGGACCTTTTCCAAAAATGGTTTTTCGGGATTCAGGGCGACCCAAATCCGGTAAATCTCGGTATCGAAATTTTGAGTGCATTATAATTCCTTCTCTATATACTATGTACATAAGTACATTTAGAGAAAGTAAAAACGAATGACAGCTTCTCATTTGAAAAAAATTGGAAAAATTTAAACAAAGAAAACAAGGAATACCTAGGAAGTGATTACTGCACATAAAATATATTTGACATAAATTGTTGATCAGGTCTGCAGTTTTGTGTAGTAAGATTTTATCTATATGTTATGGCTTACTGTTACGCAAGGTCATTTAGAATAAATCCTTTTGTAAGAATTGTTTGTTTCCAGAACGTTTAGAGAAAGTAATGTGAATGGGTTCACATAAGTAATTTTATACCTGTAGAATGGAATTTCAATTTCATAAGCGACCAGCTTTTACAGAATGGCAATCATTTAGCGTAATGTGTCTCCTTATTCCGCTTGTATCTATAAGGAAATAAGTAAGAATCCTATTGCCGGCGCCGTGAGCAAGTGGTTAGACCGCTTGCCTCCCATCTAGGCGGTCCGGGTTCGATCCCAAGCGCCCACATGTGGCATTTGTGGTGGGTGGGTTTTCGCCGGGTCCTTCGATTTCCCCCTCCACTCATTCCACTAAATGCTCCATCCTGCATTTCGCTTGCATTTCATATCATCCGCTTCCTCACGCTCATGCCTGATTACGGGTCGACCACTCGTTCCAGGTTCTCTATTCTGTGGTTTTGCAGTTTGTGAAGGGGCTTTGGATTTATCTATTTTAGTATCAATAATTCGTAGTCATGGAAATGATAATTTTAATTCATTTGGTTTATTGCAATGTTTGTAGCTTAACGCCCTTTAACCTGGTTGGTCAAATCGGACGATGAATGAAATCGGTGAAATGATGCTCAAAGGATCTCGGGGTCCATGGAGCTTAAAGTTACTCGACATTCTTCTTCTCAGGATAAGGAAAAAACCCCGAAAAAAAACCTTACCCCAAGCGAGATTCAAACTCACGACCTTTTGAATGTGAAGCAGACACCACCACACTACATTGTCGGCAATATATGTATTTTATATCATTAGAGTTGATATTTAACTCCAAATTTTTTATTTTTGGGGGGTTATTATTTTTAATAATAGCCGCTGTCTCCCCAACAAGCTTCTGACCCCTAGGCATTGGCTTGTGAGTCCTTGGGTTGTGTCAGTCCTAAATATGGGGCGGGTAAACGACACGAAGAATATCGTTTCTGTTAATATTTATTTCAATTAGCATGAAGTAGGCAGAAAAAATCTGATATGTTACACTCACATGACTTTCTCTATCCATTCTACAAACTTCTTACATACGGTTATTCTTCTTTCTGCACCTTGTTAATCGAGCTATTCAGCACAATGTTCTTATTACTTAGTTCCTTATAAGTAGGAAGAAAATAAGGGAACACACTAGTCTAAATCGATAATCAAATGTTTCAAAGCTGTCGTTATGCGATTGTCATTACAAATCGCTTCTTTTCTTGGCCAGGAGTAGAACAAAAGAAAAACGGACACTCCCGTCTGAGAGAAGTATAAGTACTTCACAACTGAAACTAATAACAATGAATACCTCGAAAACGGTAAGCTCCACGAAAAAAATGTATATGATGTAAGTTGTGTATTTTAACAAGGCCTACATTTTTTGTACCGTAAGTTTTTGTTTATCTCTTACGGTTTACTAGTTATGCCAAATTAAGCAACATTCATCCAGAATAAACAGGTTTTTAGAAGTTATTCCCAGAAAATTCAAGATATACATTTTATTTGTCAGGTAAATGTCTTTAACATACAATATTTTAATCAAAATCGTTAGAGCCATTTTTAAGAAAATCAAAATTTTCGAAAAAAGTTCCATGTAAAGGGTAGTTTGGGGGGGTTCTCAAAATCTTCGTGTCGCATCCCTGGATGATACTGAACTTAAATACCTAGTTTGGTATTTTAGGTACTTTTCGTTTTTGCTTTTTTTGGATTCAGGGGGTCCTAAAACATGTATTTCCGGTGAAATCTTGGTATCGAATTTTTGGGTGGAATACAATACTTCTCTATCCCTATTTACATTGTACATACGGGGCTAGAGAAAGTAATAAGCTTTGCAAGAATATTTTGTTGCAGATTAAGTTGATAAGGTCACGTGAATGGAACGTATCAGATTTTTAAGTTACCCACATGGGGATTCCGTCAAATATCGAATGTTTACATGTAGTTTCTCTGCAGTGTAACAGCTGTTCTTTCATGATATGTTTTGGCAGGCAGACTGCAGTTTAGAAAAGAGGTAGGGGTCGCATGGTTATATTTAGATTTGTCAATTCACTGCGGCAAAGACATTGAGAGTGGACAGAAATACATCTTACTTCACCAACAGCCGGCTTCCTCGTGCTCCAGTTCGTCTGCTTGATTTATTGGAATGCATATGGCGTCATATACAGCATACAAAGTGGCCCATAAACTTTAGGAAATCTGAACACAGGCGTACATACATAACAATATTTTTAGAAACGGACAACATGTTAACAAAACACACTTCGATATTTTCATAAATTATGCGACTTCTTTTTTTTTTCCCTATCTAAAATATTATAATATTTATATTAAAAATCTGATTTGTTCAATTCACACAACTATCTCTATATCTCTGTAACAAGTTATTGTTAAAAAGCTCATTTCTATCTACTTCATGCTATTCGAGATAAATATTTTCAGAAATGGTCTTATTGCTTGCTTGCTTTAAGTAGAAGAGAAATAAGGGAATACACCAGGTTAAAGCGACAGTGAAATCTTTAAAAGCTGGTTGCCATATGGTCAAAATACGTTCCTTAGCATGGCCAGGCGTTGACAAACCACCTTATGAGAAAATGTAACCGTTTCAACTGTAACCAATAACAAGGAATACCCAAAAACCGGTCGACTCCACGAAAAAAAATGTATATAACATAAATTGTGTGTTTTGACGAGATTTGCATTTTTGTGTGGTAAGTTTTTCGCAAAATTCAGCAAAATTTATCCAGAATAAAGAGGTCTTCAAAGCCTACTCCAAGAAACTTCAAAATATACCTTTTATCTGTTCATGTAAATATATTTAATCAAAATCTTTACAGCCATTTTTGAGAAAAACATTTTTTTTTTTTTTACCTGTAAAGGATAGTTTGTGGTGGGGGGATTTTTTTTTAATCTTCATGTCGCATCCTTGGAAGGTACTGAACTTAAAAACAAAATTTGGTATTTAACGGTGTTTTCGGTTTTTGAGCTATGCTGGCCCCCCCACAGACACTCACGCGGCATTTTTCTAAAAATGGTTTCTTTTGTATTCAGATGTCCCAAAACATATTTCCGGTGAAATCGCGGTAGCGAATTTTTGGGTGTAATGCAATACATTCGTTCTTTAAGGTAACTCCACAGTCGGATTAAGATCTGGAGATCTCGGCGGCCACATTGCTGGAAAGTGTCTACTGATGACACGATCGCCAAAAATCTGGGCAATTAATTGTTTTGAAGGGGTGAGATGTTCGACACCTCAGCAACAGTGATGTCATTGATAACCTTCCACATTTCTTCTTATCAGTAACAGAAGCAGTTTCCTCAAACCTCCTGATTACATCCCCATAATTATGGAAGGCACATGGTCCTGCTCTTAAATTGTTAACAGCTGAAATTCTCTCAAACCTTCAGAGAAACTCTTGCTTTCATAATAGCATTGAATTGGTTGTATTTTATCACTTAGAGACAGAGTCATGTAATTTAACTGACAAATTCTTATACGAGGGTCATCTAGAAAGTAACAGACGATAACAAAACTAAACTAAACTAAATAATAACAAAAGATATTATCACTAAACTTTATTTACAAAGTTACAGTATTTACTCTATTTCTCAACGTAATCGCCATTGTTATCAAGGTATTTATACAAATATTATACTCTTCTACAGCTAAATATCTGAGCCAAAATTAACTGCCACTTTGAGGATGGAAACTTTTCGCACCCAAAAAGTCATGTTTGGTGTACAAAGTGAAACACCGGTTTTTTCTGAATTCTGTTGTCAACTTTTACTTTCAACTTCCCCATAACGATTGATGAACTTCCACTCTAGTCTTTGTCGTGCATTTTGGCTCTTCCTTCATTAGTCGTAAATTGTACACCATTTCGTCACTGAAGATTCGTTCATCGCAACATCACGGTACACTTGCGTTATTTGCCTAAAAATTCGATTGGCAGAACATTTTGTGCATTCAAAATTACGAATAAGTTCTTTTACTGTTGAAAAGTATAACTTAGGCATTAAAAAACTGGTACCACGTGACAATGAATGTCTTGACAGAATAGAGATTGCGTTGAGAAATAGAGTAAGGCATTGAAACCTTGTAAATAAAGTTTTGTGTTGATAACTTTCGTTATCTTTTAGTTATGCCAAATTGTCTGTTACTTTCTGAATTGCCCTCGTGCCAGTATGTATAAAATTATTCATTTTTGTTCAACAAAATTGTACCCATGGTAGCGGTGAACTGAAAAAAAGCAACAAACAAAAATTTGAACTTCATTGCTTGCTAGTATGTGATTTATTTTGTTTTATGTATCTCATATATATAAATGAATCACTGAAATGTATGTACGCATATCACTTCCGAACTACTGCATCAATTTGAACAATTATTTTTTTTTATTTTTTTATGTTCTTGTGTTCGTTATTGTCACGACAAGGTTTGTGGTAAAGAAAATGATTAAAAATAGTACGGGAAAGTATTTAAAATCTCATAAAACGAATAAAGACCGTGCCAAGCGAACGCATTTCGGTTAATAGCCACCAGATGGCAGTGGTATCACACTAATTTGTTGCTAAATGGTCGTAGTACTGCTATATCCCCATTCAATGTTAAGGTAACGCAGCAGTTTATCGACACAATGACGCAACGCAGCAGTGAAATTCAAATACATTTTCATATATTAACTGTCCTTTCCGTACTCCTGTCGTTTAAAATAAAGGAGCTTTCCTGGCGACGAACACGTTAAATACGTACTTCTTATTTGCCACTAGATGGCCGTAGTACCTCCTGCTCTATTTTTCTTCTTCAGTGCTAAGATAACTGTAAAAATCAAATATATTTCTTATTTATTAACTATGGTTCCCTTGGTCATATCGTATAAATAAAAGAAATAAGTACATTTTTGTTGTAATTCTTTAAAACGAACATGCTATAAACAACGCACAGAACCATTAACCCTTCTTGGAATCTGAAAATGGCGGAAAAATAACGGGATCCGTTTTAGTTTTAACTTCCTATTGCAGATGTTGGTTATTTGACGTTATGTGGTACATGAGCTAGCTAAAGAACATGAAGATACCCGCGTCACTATCACACTGCAATTGCGCTGCTCTTAATACATTTGATCAAGTAATATCTTTGGTTAAATGGAGAAATTTAATGCATAAAGCTATCATCAAATAAAAGTTTACCAATTGTCCAACCAGATCTACTTGCTCTTCAACGAACACCTAAAATACGTATTTATTTATTTGCCACCAGATGGCCGTAGTACCTATTGCTTTATTTTTCTTCCCCATTCTGTGCTAAGGGAATGCACCCGGTTATGAAAATAATGACCCAAGATAAGTGTGAAAATGAAATATATTTGTTTCCTGGTGACGAGCAGCTAAAATAGGTACCTACTTATTTATTTGTCATCAGATGGCCGTAGTATTTACCGCTTTATTTTTCTTCTTCAATGCTAAGGGAATGCACCCGGTTATGGAGGCAATCACACAAGATAACTGTGAAAATCAAATATATTTCTTATGTATTAAGTATGGTTCCCTTGGTCACATCGTTTAAATAAAGAAATAAGTATATTTTTGTTGTAATTCTTTAAAATGAACAGGTTATAAACTCTGCACATAACCATTAACCCTTCTTGGAATGTGAAAATTTTGGTGGTTATTTGACGTTATGTGGTACATGAGCTAGCTAAAGAACATGAAGATACCCGCGTCAACATCACACTGCAATTATGGTGCTCTTAATACATTTGATCAAGTAATATTTTCGGTTAAATGGAGAAATTACACAAATGTGTCTAATAAAAGCTTATCAATTGCCCTACCAGATCTACTTGCTCTTAGTTGTGTCATTGTTAGCCTTAAAAATGGGTGTTCTGACATAGGAGAAAATAGAGAAAGAGGTGGAAAACATTAGGAGTAAAGGAAAGAAAGAGATTAGGAAGAAGAATGAATGTTATTGACTGTCTTCTTAATGTAACTTCTTACCTATGCCAGCGTTTACCCGCCACACTATGAAAGGGCTGCCATTACTGCTATGCCAATGACATCCTTGCTTACCCACGCTGTTAACCGTATGTCGTGCTTTCCACAATACCTTATGGGCGCGCTGAGTTCGTCCTTTTCGCAATATCAACTATATATGCTACATTGCGCAAATTATTGCGCTTCATTGCACTTTTCAGATGCTTTAAATGCATTATTAGACATTTACAATGCTAAATTTCTGTGGACACTTCTACTGGCCTCATTTCTTTTCCATCACATTTTTGTCGCTTCACAACGTCAAAGGAAGAATTTAATATGGAAAGTGTTTCCAAATATTTGTGCAAATTACAAAAACTATGCTTGGTTGAGCGAACGAGCCATTTTAGCAGCCACTAATAGGAATGTATATTATTTGAATATAAAAATTCATCTTGATTAACATGATGTAGATAGAAAGCAATAATTTGTTTCTCACCCGGAGGTCCCGGGTTCGTTTCCCGCCCGGGGCGGGGAATTTTTCTTTAATCAGAATCATTCCCTATCCCCCACAGAGTCTGGAAGTTTGTATGTGAGAGTAAATGTGTGCATGTTTGAGGAAAGTAAAATGGTTTAAACCCAACGTAAACAACCTACAGACAACGAGTTGTTTCTAATTTGAAGCCCCCGATATGACCATAGATGTTAAAGGGGGCTATATAAATGAAGCAATAAAAAAAAATAATAATTTGTTACAGAAATGTAGAGAAAGTCATTTGAATGAAACACATGAGATGATCTAGGTTTAGTATGTGGATATTGTGACGTGAAGCTCTGTGTGTTTGTTTTGCAGTGCTAACTCTGTTTCACTCCTGGGTCCCTGGATAACAGTTGAGTCGAGACAGAGCTAACTAGCGCGGGGACCAAACTCAATATGTTGTTTGTGTTAGAGGTTAGTGAGCATCGCTTCACTAATTAAATGCAAGACGCTACGTTCACCTTCAACTGTTTTGTTCCAATGCATACAGGCTGATACTAGAGTTCAGTATCTTCAATCTAACACTTTTACTATTACACGAAACATTTCTAAATGCAGGAAATCTTGAAGAAAATCTTATGTGTTCCATACACATAACAACTTTCTTAAAAAAATATATTATTTTATCTTAATCGTGATGAACAGCAGAATTGGTCTTATTATTTACTTCATTGTGAGTCAAATTGTTTAAAAGCTTGCTTCGTGTGAAACAATTCATGTTCGGTTCGCTTTGCATGGTCCCGTTTGAGAAAAGTCGGATAGTTCAAAACCAAAACCAATAACAAGGAATAACTCAAAAATGATCAACTCTCTAAGAAAAACGTATGTGCCATAAATTATGTGTTTTACAAGATCTACATTTTTGTGCAGTAAGTTTTCTTCTATCTCTTGCAGTTCAACCGTTATGCCAAATTCTGCTAAATTTGTCCCGAACAAAGAGGTCAGAGGCCATTCTCAGAAAATTCAAATGATTAAAATGTTCTATATTAAAGATATTTGCATGGCAAATAAAATGTATATCCTGAATTTCAAGGGAAATGCCCCTGAAGTTGTATTCATTCTGAATGAACTTTTGCATCACTGGTAAACCGTAACATTTTATGTATGGTGTAAATATCTGAGGTATACGATATTGTAATCAAAATCGTTAGAGCCATTTTTGAGAAAATGAAAATTTTCCATGTAAAGATAGTTGTGGGTGGGGCAATTATCTTCAAAATCTTGTGCGGTATCCTGGAAAATTAGGAACTGAAGTGCCAAGTTTGGTATTTACAAACTTTTTGTTTTTGAGTTATGTTGCCCGCAAACATGCATACACAGACACATACAAACATTTTTCTAAAGATGTTTTTGTTTATTTTCTCTACACGTAATACTTACATAGTATATAGAGTAGTTATTGTATTGCACCAACATTCGATACCAAGATTTCACCGGCTATTCATGATTTTGGATTCCATGAAGAAAAAAAATCATTTTAGAAAAAGGTCCGTGTATGTGTGTGGACAGCATAGCTCAAAATCGAAAAGACTTTTAAATACCCAATATAGAATGGAACACTCTAAGGAGCATAAGTAATAGTTGAGTATAGCTCAATTCCATTTGTATTCGAGACCATCCCCCGTTCGTAAATAATAGCTGCTTTAACACCCTTTGTGCTGGAAAAATAAAATGATGCAAATATGTCTACTGTAAAATATTTCCTCGCTTGTTATTTTCGAACACCTAGTTAGCAAAACAATATCCATTCAACTTTCAAGACCACTCGAGAGTACTTAGATGTTGCTTAAGATACAAGTAAACAGGCAGAACCCATTCATTAAAGCATTTGAAACTGTAAACAGAAATGTAAAAGTATGGAGAAAGTAACCTTACATATATTGTAAACAGCACATAACTTCCTGTAACTTCAAGAGCAGAAGCCAGGAAGAAATAGTTCTGCAGCTATCACCATCTTCAACATTCGGAATACATAAGATAGATGTCCATGTCTTTGCAGAAAGAGTCAATAAATTAAAATAGATGGGATGAAAAATTATTTAAAGTGTAAACAAATTGGTTGTTAACTTTATTGCTCAGGATTGGAAAGCTACCAACAACTTTTGGCCTTTACAAAAATGTAGTATTAACTATTGAAAATGATGTCCTTTCTGTTGTGAATACACTGTTATAAAAGTAATCATAGAGAATTGTCATACTGTACATTTATTACGTTCCCTACACGTACTATAGACGTAGTTCTAAACAGAAAAATGTACGTGTATGTGTCTGTCTTGTGTGTGTGTCTGTGGGCAGCATAGCTCAAAAACGAAAACTCCGTTAAATACCAAACGTGTTCAGTATTTTCCAAGGATGCGACACGAAGATTTCCAAGAAACACCTCTAATCACTAAATAACCTTTACATGGAAATTTTTTTGAAAATTTTGATTAAAATACCGTTTATGAAAGATATTTATATGAAAAATAAAATGTATATCTTGAATTTTTTGGGAAAACCCTCTGAAGACATCTTTATTCTGGATGAATTTTGCGTAATTTGGCATAAATGGTAAACCGTAAGAGATAAGATACAAACTTGCGTAGCTGAAAATGGAAAGCTCGTTAAAACACACAATTTATGTTGTATACATTTTTTGTGGATTTGATCGTTTTTGAGATATTCCTTGTTATTGATTTGAGCTATCAAATACTTATACTTTTCTCATACGGGAATTGGTCAACTCCTGCTTATACAAATAACGGAACTTCAATCACTTAGCAACCAGCTTTTGACTATCACTTTAACCTATGGTACTCCCTTATTTCCCTTCTAATTACATGAAAGCAAGTAATAAGACGATTTCTGTTATTTTTTTTTTCTCGATTAGCGAGAAGTTAGATAAAAGAACAAATCAGATCTTCGTACTTTACGACGTTTGCGGAGAGCCATTCAAAACAAACGAAGAGGAATGCTGACTTCAGGAATTGTGTTGATCCATGACAGCGCTCGTCCACACACTGCTGGCACAACCCATCGGCTCCTTGAACAATTTCAATGGGACATTTTCGATCATCCGCCATATAGTCCTGACCTGGCACCCAGCGACTTTCACCTTTTCCCTGAACTGAAGAAGTGGCTAGGAGGGCAGCACTTTCAAACCAACCAAGATCTTCAAAACAACGTCAATGCTCATTTGAAATCATTGGCGGCAATATTTTTTGAAGCGAGTACTCCACAGGTACGATAAATGTCTCAATCTTTTCGGTGATTATGTTGAAAATTAAGCATAGGAGTACAAAACTTTTAGTAATAAAATAATTGTTTTCTATGAACCTGTCTTTTATTTATAGCCTATCGAAGGTGGAAAAAAATAAACGGCCCTCGTACTGACAAGTTTTCTCAAACGGGAATTTGACATTCCTGTTGTTTTTCTATTTTGTAGGGAGATCATAAAGATCCAATATCAATATCGATAGCGGTTATGTGTGTTCTTTATAGAATTTTACACCATTACACTGATAGAAAAAAAACTTGGCACAGAAAACCTTTTGACACACGCGAAAATTACTATCAAGCTTAGAATTCAAAATTCTATCTAATTTCACAGGATTAACCATTTCATTTAATGTATGCTTACAAATACTGGCAAGCTTTCTCATGAATTTCATAATAGCTCTAACATTATCAATATAAGAAAAATAATTACTTACTTAAATATACACAGGCTCACAGAGGCCTTGCCCCTGCTCATTTGATTTACTCCTGTCTATGCAAAGATATTCTAACTTCAATTGCATGGCAACCAATTTTTAAAAGATTTAACTTTCACTGTAGTCTAGTATATGTGCTTATTTCCATTTTACGTATAAGTAAGTAATAAGACTACTTCGAGTAATGTTTATCTCGAATAGCATGTAGTAGAAGAAGAAAAACAAGAAGAAGGACATTTTTAAAGAATTGTTTGTTACAGAATAGGTAGAGAAAGCCATAGAATGGAGCACAAGGAATTTTTTGTTCCGTCCGGAGATGTATTCTGTTGAAATCCAACTCATTTTCTACCATCTTGATTAAACCTTGCTTCATATTTTATGGGAGATACCTTAAAAATTACACTTTTTCTCCATTTAAAATTATTGTGAAATAATATACGACAGTTTTTATTGATCTACACATATCAGTTTGATTTTAAATTAATTCTTTAATACATTAATTAGATTGAAATATTCAAAGGGAAATGGCCACTCCCAATGAATCTAGTTCCGGCATTAGCCTATTGTTCCAGAATGTACAATGTTGTAAGGTGTACAGCACAGTGGAATGTCTCGGGCACATTTGCATAGAGCATTGTCTTGAACGTGTGCCGCTGGCTTCCAGACTACATGGCGGTAATGGAAGCCGGTCCCACCCAGGAAATGTGCCAAGGCTGCGTCTACCTGTCTCTGAGGTTCAAATTATACTCTCAATTAATAACACTATCACTAATTGAAGAGTTGACACGAAAACATTCTGATGTGTTCCATTCACATGACTTATTAAACAGCCATTGCTTCTATTTCTTTCATGCTGATCAAGAAAAAAAATAGCAGATGTAGTCTTTTGCTTGCTTCCTTGAAAGTAGGAGCGAAATGAGGGATTATCATAAGTTAAAGTGATAGTCAAAAGAAGTTGCTTTGTTTGCATGGACAGGAGTTGATAAATTCCTGTATGAGAAAAGTTAAGTTTTTCATAGCTGAAACCAAAAACAAGGAATATCTCAAAGCAATTAACTCCAGGAAAAAAATGTATACAGCATAAATTGTGTGTTTTAAAGTGCTCTACATTTGTTGTCTGGTAAGTTTTTGTCAATCTGTTACGGTTTAGCAGTTATGCAAAATTCCGTAAAATTCACCCAGAATAAAGTAGTCCTCAGAGGCTATTTCCACAAAATTCAAAATATACATTTTATTTGTCAGGTAAATATCTTTAATATACGATGTTTTAATCAAAATCGTTAGAGCCATTTTTTAGAAAATCAAAATTTTCGAAAAAAGTTCCATGCAAAGGGTAGTTTGGGGTGGGGGGATTTTTCTCAAAATCTTCGTCTCGCATCCCTGGAAGATATTAAACTTAAATACCAAATTTGGTATTTTACAGACTTTTCGTTTTTAAGTTATCGTGTTCACAGACACACGGACACACAGACCCACACATACGGACCCATTTTTTTGGATACAGGGGACCCTAAAACACATATTTCCGGTGGAATCTCGGTATTGAATTTTTTGGTGGAGTGCAATACCTTCTCTATACACTACGTACATAGTATGTGTAGAGAAAGTAAAAAGACTGCCAAACTATAACAGCATTTACAGCTTGCCTGAAAAGAAAGAACAAACAAACAAATCTGTGTTCCATTCACATGACTTTCTCTGCATTTTTGCAAGAAATTATTGCCAAAAAAGCTTATGCTTCTACATGGTGATTTATATAGAGCTGACACATTTCTTTCATTGTTTCAAAACGTGTTATGTTAGCGACAACTTATTATAGCAGCTAAATTGTAGAGGAATTTTGGGAGATTATTTACCTCTATTGCAAATGCTGAAAATGTCCTCCATCCTGCATAAGGCACAACTCAGCACGTCGTTCCATGTTACTGACCACTCATTGGAGGACTCTGTTGTCAATAGCTTGAATCTCCTTTGTGGTGTGCTTCAGATCGTCCAATGTCTTTTAAGTAACCCCATAGAAAGAAGTCCGGCGATGTCAAATCCGGCCACAGGTTCCTGAAAATTATCCGGTCGTCAAAGAAACTTGCAATTAGTTTCATGGATTCATTTGATGTATGGCATGTAGCGCCATCTTGCTGAAAATATCCTTGACTCAGCTCTAAATCGTGCTGCATTTTCTCGTTGACCACAAGAACAAAATGTCGAAACAGCTGCCAACAATGCAATTAGGAATAAAACATAAAGTGACAAAGAATTGAAACTCCAGAACATTCTGCTTAATTTGGTGCTAAAATTGAGTCATTGAATAAATCTCCAACTGAATAATTAAAGAAAGTAATGTGTCATTTCTACATAAATCACACTATTTATTTCATGCTAATCGAGAAAAAATTAGCAGAAATAGTCTTATTTCTTGCTTCCTTGTAAGTAGGAGCGAAATAAAGGAGTACCATAGGTTAAAGTGACAGCCAAAAGCTGGTTGCTCTGTGACTGAAGTTCCTTTGTATGGACACGTGTTTACAAATTCCTGTATGAGAAAAGTTTTTTTAAAGCTGAAACCAATAACAAGGAATATTTCAAAAACGATCCACTCCACGAACAAAAAAATTAAATGACATAAATTGTGTGTTTTAACGAGCTCTGCATGTCTCTTTCAGTGTGTTTTTGTTTATCTCTTACGGTTTGGCAGTTATGCAAATTTCTGTAAAATTCATCCAGAATAAAGTAGTCTCAGAGGCTATTCCCAGAAATTTCAAAATATACATTTTATTTGTCAGATAAATATATTTAATATATGATATTTTAAGCAAAATCGTTAGAGCAATTTTTGAGAAAATCAAAATTTTCGGAAATTTTTGTATTTAAAGGGTAATTGGGGGTCGGGGGATTTTCTTGAAAATCTTCATGTCGGATCCTTGGAAGGTACTGAACTAAAATACAAGTTTGGTATTTATCGGACTTTTCGTTTTTGAGTCATGCTGTCCACACACATTCACACACGGACCTCTCTCCAAAAACGTTTTTTTTTCTTTTTTTTGATTCAGGGGACTCACAACATATATTTCTGGTGAAATCTCGGGATTGAATTTTTGGGTGGAAGAAAATACCTTCTCAATACACTATGTACATTCTACGTGTAGAGAAAGTAAAATGGTCAACCCCACGTAAAATGAATAGGGCATAAACTGTGTGCTTTAATGACATTCACATTTTTTGTGCAGTAACCTTTTGTCTATCTCTTAAGGTTTACCAGGTATGCAAAAATTCATAAAAATGTACCCAGAACGAGGGGTCTTCACAGGTTATTGCTAGAAAATACAAAATATACATTTTATATGTCGTGTGAATGTCTTTAATCTACAGTAGTTTAATCAAAATCGTTTGAACTAATTTGGAGAAAATCAAAATTTTCGAACAACTTTCCATGTATTTTCGTGTGACACTCTAAATATGTTTTTTTTTTTTTTTTTTTCCAGGGAGTTTCAAAATATGTGATTCCGGTGAAATCTCGGTATCCAATTCTTGGGTGTAATACAATACTTCTCTATACACTATGTAGGTACATAGTATATGTAGAGAAAGTGAAATATATTTGTCATATAAGTGTTGTGCCTTGAAGCATAAAATAAATACTAAAAATAAGAGATTTTTTTTTTTTTCACTTGTGCGGTTTTGTTTCCCCATTCGGAAAAGACGAGTTGTCTAGGTAACATCCATTTTACTCTCCCCAAGGGAAGCAAAAAGATGGTCCTGTCAGACGTTCACACTCCCACAGCAATCGAACCTGGAGTTCAAAGACACAGCTACCAATATTTCCTACAGCGATATCTCCGTGCAGTGGCCATCTTATGGAGGGTGATGCTCTATGCAAATGGAGTAAATAATACGGCTTGCTTCAGAACAATAGAAGTGCCAATAGCGGAATAGTCAATTGTTTCGTGCTCTGTGATTGCAGCATAGACACTGAATGACGTAGTTCACGGATTCAACATAATATACTGTAATAGTGGAGTGGCTGCAAACAGTGTTTACTTTCTCTTCTACGTAAATAATAGGTAGGTAGAGAATGTAAGCATTCCATTTAAAAATTCAATGCCCAGATATCAAAGGAAATAAATTTTATGGGGCTGCCTGGTTAAAAAAAGTATTTTAAAAGTTTCTATAGTACTAAAACAGTAGTTAGAGAAGACATTCCATTCCAACCAAAAATTTCATACATATATTTCACTGGAAATACTCGCTTGCGGCCCCCTGAACACAAATAAAGATTTTTAATAAAAAATCGGATGTGCTCCATTTACATGAATATCTCTAACTCTCTGCGACAAGTTATTGTTAAAAAGCTTATGCTTCTATTTACTTCATGCTAATCGAGAAAAAAAAAAAAAAATAGCACAAGTCTCATTACTTGCTTCCTTGTAAGTAGAAGGGAAACAAGGGAGTACTATAGGCTAAACTAATAATCAAAAGCTGGTTGCTATGTGACTGATGTTCCTTTGTTTGCATGGACAGGAGTTGACAAATTCCTGTATGAGAAAAGTATAAGTTTTTCATAGCTGAAAAAAAAAAAAAAAAAGGCATATGTCAAAAACGATCAACTCCACGAAAAAAATGTATATAACATAAATTGTGTGTTAAGTGTTTGACCATCTCTTACGGTTTTTTCTTTTTTTCTGTTTTTAAAAAGTTCCGGAGTCTGATCGGGACTCCGACGTTGTATACCCTACCTTTTATTTACCTATTTTGTTTACTTTGATTACTGTATGATTACTGAATTTCTGTTTTACTTTTTACACACACATACACAAACATATAACACCCATGCCCAAGGCGGGACTCGAACCCATGATCCCCTGCGCTGCGAAACACCAAAGCGAAACGCTTTGGCGAGTGCGGCCATGGGGACCGGCGCGGTTTAATAGATATACAAAATTCCGTAAAATTCACCCAGAATAAATTAGTCTTCAGAGGCTACTCCCAGAATATATATTCAAGATATACATTTTATTTGTCAGGTAAATATCTGTAATATACGATATTTCAATCAAAATCGTTAGAGCCATTTTTAAGAAAATCAAAATTTTCGAAAAAAGTTCCAGGGTAGTTGGGGGTGGTGGGATTTTTTATAAAATCTTCATGTCGCATCCTTGGAAGATACCAAACCTAAATACCAAATTTGGTTTATAACGGACTTTTCGTTTTTGAGCTATGCTGTCCACAGACACACAGTCACACACACACACACACACACACACACCTTTTTTCAAAAATGCTTTTTTTGGATTCAGGGGGACCCAAAACATGTATTTCCGTGTGCCTGTGAACACGATAACTCAAAAACGAAAAGTAGTTAAAATACCAAACTTGGTATTAAGTTTAGTATCTTCCAGGGATGCGACACGAAGATTTTGAGAAAAATCCCCCCAGCCCAGACTACCCTTTATATGGAACTTTTTCGAAAATTTTCATTTTCTTAAAAATGGCTTTAACGATTTTGATTAAAATATCATATGCTAAAGACATTTGCGTAACAAATAAAATGTATATCTTGAATTTTCTGGGAATAGCTTCTGAAGACCTGTTTATTCTGGATGAATTTTGCTTAATTTGGCATAACTAGTAAACCGTAAGAGATAGACAAAAAACTTACTGTACAAGAAACTTAGGTCTTGTTAAAGTACACAAGTTATGTCATATACATTTTTCTTGTGGAACTTACCGTTTTCGAGGTATTCATTGTTATTGGTTTCAGTTGTGAAGTACTTATACTTTTCTCAGAAGGGAGTGTCCGTTTTTCTTTTGTTCTACTCCTGGCCAAGAAAAGAAGCGATTTGTAATGACAAGCGCATAACGACAGCTTTTAAAACATTTGACTATTGCTGTAGCCTAATGTATTCCCTTATTTTCTTCCTACTTATACGGAACTAAGTAATAAGAGCATTTTGCTAATGAGTACCACGATTAGCAAGGTGCAGAAAGAAGAAGAATCTTATATATGAAGTTTGTAGAACAGCTAGAGAAAGTCATGTGAGTGTAACATATCAGATTTTTTTCTGCTTGGCTGCTATGTTCTTCAGCTTAGCTGTTCTTGGAGGGCTTGTGTGATTGGTTTTTCTAATTTAATTTACTAAATGTAACTGAAATGGAGCATAAAGTTATGTTTTAGCACAAAATTAACAAAGAAAACTTCTCCGATACATATCTTCAGAAAAATGGTGGAAGAATAAACGTGTGCACCGAATGCACTTCATGCAAGACTGGGCTCTAACTCATTTTCAATTCAGCATTCTCTTATCTCGTCTGCTTTTGCTCTTTGATTCATGTGTTAAAAAAGCTCATATATTCAGAGCCTCGTCTGCATATTGGAAAACGATCAGCAAAGCATTTCTGTAAACGAGAAAATGGATGATGAAAGAATCTGCTAGCTTGTATTTCGGGGCCACTATATCCGTGTTAACCGCTACCTCAATGGATATAGATTTCTATTCCTTTTAAGGTATTATTAAAGTCAAGTTCTCGGAATTCCGTAGCCTAGATCGTAGCTGTCAGCCGAAAATATTTATGAAAATCATTAATAGCTAAGCGTAAGTCATGAAACAATTGAATATCAATTTTTATTTTCTCTTGCCCCGTATGTACAATGTACATAGGGACAGAGAAGTATTGCATTCCACCCAAAAATTCGATGTCGAGATTTCACCGGAAATATATGTTTTAGCACCCCCTAAATCCAAAAAAAGCATTTCCAGAAAAAGGTCCGTGTGTGTGTCCGTGTGTTCGTAGGCCTGTGAGCACGATAACTCAAAAACGAAAAGTACCTAAAATACTAAACTTGGTATTTAAGTTCAGTATATTCCAGGGATGCGACACGAAGATTTTGAGAAAAATCCCCCCACCCCAAACTACCCTTTACATAGAACTTTTTTCGTAAATTTTGATTTTCTTAAAAATGGCTAACGATTTTGATTAAAATATCGTATATTAAAGATATTAACCTGACAAATAAAATGTATATCTTGAATCTAAAGACCTGTTTATTCTGGGTGAATTTTGCTAAATTTGGCACAACTAATAAACCGTAAGAGATAGACAAAAACTTACTATACAAAAAATGTAGGCCTTCTTAAAATACACAATTTACGTCACATACACTTTTTTGTGGAGCTTACCGTTTTCGAGGTATTAATTGTTATTAGTTTCAGTTGTGAAGTACTTATACTTTTCTCAGACGGGAGTGTCCGTCTTCCTTTTGTTCTACTACTGGCCAAGAAAAGAAGCGATTTGTAATGACAATCGCATAACGACAGCTTTTAAAACATTTGACTGTCGATTTAGCCTAGTGTATTCCCTTATTTTCTTCCTACTTATAAGGAACTAAGTAATAAGAACATTGTGCTGAATACCTCGATTAACAAGGTGCAGAAAGAAGAAGAATCTTATGTAAGAAGTTTGTAGAACGGCTAGAGAAAGTATGTGAGTGTAACGCATCAGATTTTTTTTATATTCATTATACTAGGGTCAGCTGATAAATCCCGGGCTCCTCAATCAAAACTTTTTTTTTTTTTTTTTTGCTTTATTTCTCAACATAATCTCCAGAAATACTTTTGTCATATCTAATTTAACAAACCATCTCTTTAGTTCGATTTATCAAAGTGCTCAAAATAACTGTTTGCTGCATCAATGACCTTGTTGCTGTGAAATCTTCGTCCTCCAAGAATTTTTTTGAGGTTTGGGAACACCTGGCAATCACTGGGTGCTAGATCTGGCGAATAAGATGGATTTTAAAGCAATTTAATACACATATTTTTAGTTTATACGTACTATGTACATAGTCTATAGAGAATGTATTGTATTCCACCCAAAAAATCGATACCGAGATTACATATTTTAGGTCCCCCTGAATAAAAAAAAAAACATTTCTGGAAAAAGGTCCGTGTGTGCATAGCTCAAAAACGAAAAGACCGTTAAATACCAAACTTGGTGTTTAAGTTCGGTATCTTCCAAGGATTCGTCACGAAGATTTTCAAGAAAATCCACCTGCCAATCCAACTGCCCTTTACATGGAACTTTCTTCGAAAATGTTAATTTTCTCAAAAATGGATCTAACGATTTTGATTAAAATATCGTATATTAAAGATACTTACCTGACAAATAAAATATATATATCTTGAATTTTCTGGGAATAGACTCTGAAGGCTACTTTATTCTGGATGAATTTTACGGAATTTTAGCATAACTGCTAAACCGTAAGAGATTGACAAAAACTTGCCATTTAAGAAATGTAGAGCACGCTAAAACACACAATTTATGTTATATACATTCTTATCGTGGAGTTGATCGTTTTCATATATTCCTTGTTATTTGTTTCAGCTTTGAAAAACTTATAATTTTCTCAAACAGGAGTTTGTCAACTCGTTTCCATACAAACAAACGAACTTCAGTCACAAAGCAACCAGGTTTTGACCATCACTTTAACCCTTATTTCGCTTCTACTTAAAAGGCACCAAGTAATAAGACTATTTCTGCTAATTTTTTCTTCATTGGCATGAAGTAAATAGAAGCACAATAATTGTTGCAGAGATGTGGAGAAAGTCATGTGAATGGAGCACATCAGATGTTTTTATTTTCTTTCTTAGCTGTCTTGCTTATGAATAACTATAACAGTTCTTCTTGGAGAGGCTCCAAGACTGGAAGACAGTTTGCAACTCCCAAGAATCTTCCTTTGGATTTTCAATGATCGCGCTTCCCTGAAACAATGAAATCCATCTGGACTGGATTGGAAGCCTCACTGGGGTGCCATCGGATAAAAAGAAGTGGGTTTTGTTCAAGAGTTCCAACCACACGGGGACAATTTCATCTCCCAAAAGAGAAGGACTTTGGAAAAGTAATCTCGCCACAGAAGAAGGGTCACCTCGCAAGTTGCCGTCAATGAAAAATGCTACGATCCGATGGGGCAAGCACATGGTTTACTGAGTGGAACAGCCGTCCTTAACCTGTCAGAATGTTTGTTGTGATATTTCCCAGAAATAATGTTTTCATGTGGAATCCTTGTTGGAGCTGTTTTTACTTTCTCTACACGTACTATGTACATAGTGTATAGATAAGGTATTGTATTGCACCCAAAATTTCGGTACCGAGATTTCTCCGGAAATATATGTTTGAGATATTCTGAATCCAAAAGAAGCATTTTAAGAAAAATGTCCGTATATATGTATGTCTGTGGGCAGCATAATTCGAAAGAGAAAAGTCCCTTGAATACCAAACTTGGTGTTTAAGCTTAATATCGCCCAGCGATGTTACATGGAAAAAAAAAATCCAAAATTTTGATTTTTTCAAAAATGGCTCTAACGATTTTGATTAAAATACTCTATATTAAAAATATTTTATAGCAAGTAAAATATCTATCTTGAATTTTCTGGAAATAGCCTCTGAAGACCTCTTTATTGAGGATGAATTTTGCGGAATTTTGTAAACCGTAAGAGATAGACAAAAATGTATGTGGCAAAAAGTGTAGAGCACACTTAAAACACATAAGTTATGTTACATACATTTTTACTTTCTCTACACGTACTATGCGCATAGTGTATTGTCTTGCACCCAAAAATTCGTTACCGAGATTTCAACGGAAATACATGTTTGAGACCTCCTGAATCCAAAAAAATAATTTTTAGAAAAATGTCCTTATGTGTGCCTGTCTGCCAGTCTGTCAGTTTATCAGTGTGTGTGTGTCTGTGGGCAGCACAGTTCAAAAACGAAAAGTCCGTTAAATCCCAAACTTGGTGTTTAAGTTTAGTATGATCCAGAGATGCGACACGAAGGTTTTGAAAAAAATCCCCCACCCCAAACTACCCTTTACATGGAAAAAATTTCGAACATATTGATTTTCTCAAAAATGGCTCTAATAATTTTGATTAAAATACTATATATTAAAAATATTTTTCTGGCAAATAAAATGTCTATCTTGAATTTTCTGGGAACAGCCTGTGAAGATCTCTTTAATCAGGATGAATTTTGCGGAATTTTGCATTACTGGTAAACTGTAAGAGATAGACATAAACTTAACAAAAAATGTAGATCTCGTTAAACCACACAATTTATGTTATATACATTTTTACTTTCTGTACATGTACTATGCACATAGTGTACAGAGAAAGTATTGTATTGCACCCAAAATTTGGATGCCGAGATTTCACCGGAAATTTATGTTTGAAATCTCCTGAATCCAAAAAACGCATTTTAAGAAAAATGGCCGTGTGTGTGTCTGTGGGCAACACAGTCCAAACACGGAAAGTCCGTTGGTGTTTAACTGCAGTATCTTCCAGGTATGTGACACGAAGGTTTTGAGAAAAATCTCCCCAGCCCAAACTATCCTTAACATGGAAAAAATTCGAACATTTTGATTTTCTCAAAAATGGCCTTAACCATTTTGATTAAAATAGCCTCAGAAAACTACTTTATTTGGGATTCATAAATAATCATTAAAATATTAAATTATCAAATGACCACGTGAGACGCATTTCAAATTTTAAAGACTTTACAAGAATATAACACATGTGTTGATCATCTATGTTTTAGTAACACAACATGTGATCCTCTGTCTTCCTGACCTAATTAGACGCCAACATCACATGGCGTTCTATCCCATTCCTGAGAACTGTAGCGCTGCATGCTTGAAAACGTCATTGCATTGCTTTAGCTCGGGGTTGAAGCAAAACTTGGTAAACCATTTGGTTTGTTTTGCTGAAACTAGCGAACTCGGCACGGTAAACACAAATTCTGAGATGAACTTCACTGCATTATACAAGTTAGAGCTTTCCACAAGTTGCCATTGCTAAAAGCTCTGAATCTGGGAAATGCAAATATAAGCTAGGTTACTGAACAACCTGCCGGCCTATCTAGCTAGCACTTACTCGGTTAATTTTGCACAGAGAAAATTCGTTCCCGAGATTACACCGGAATTACATATTTTAAAAACGTCGGATCAACGCGACAATGTGTACAAACTTGGTATTTAGGTTCAGTATCCTCCAAAGATGCGACACGAATATTTTCAAGAAAATCGCCCCATCACAAATTAACCTTTACAGGGAAAATTTTTCGAAGATATTGATTTTCTTAAAAAATGGCTCTAACGATTGAAATCCCATATATATGTATATATTTATATATAAGATATTTACATCCCAAATAAAATGTATATCTTGAATTTTCTCGTCAAAACACACAATTTCCGATTTTGTTGTGAAGGTAACCTTCCTGAGATATTCCTTGTTATTGGTGTCAATTGTAAAGTACTTATACTTTTCTCAGACAAGAAGTGTCCGTTTTTCTTTTGTTCTACTCCTGGCCAAGAAAAGAAGCAATTTGCAATGACAATCGCATAACGACAGCTTTTAAAACATTTGACTATCACTTTAGCATAGTGTATTCCCTTAGTTCCCCTTCTACTTATAAGGAATTAAGTAATAAAAATATTGTGCTAATGTTTATCTCGATTAGTGATGTGTACAACAGCATGACTAATGATTTATACAAGTATATACTCCAAAAATCCCATAAATTGCTAATTAAACTATAATATCCTAAAAACATATAATATACTGATAGAATCTAATTTCAACAGTTTAGATCCTTAAACTCCGGGGTTTACCTGACTTAGGATAAACGGCTACATTGTCATTTACACTATTAGCTTTGTTGTTCCCATTGTGGTCCCCGGTCCCAGATATTGTGAGTCAGCCTTTAAATTGGATCGACTATAAACTTCAACAAACAATGGGGGGAAATGTATAGTTTTGAATAAACCCTTAACACTGTATCCTGTAGAGCTTTACTTGGACAAAGATCAATATGTTTCTGCAATCCTTCCAAGAACTTGAGGATTTATCCTTGTTAAGGAGGGAGGAAAACTTGTAATTATTACTCTAAAGTTTTAACCGCATGCCAAAGCTGCAATTTCGTGTACTACAGTCTGGAATTAACAACCTGTTAGGGCTTCAGAAGCATAAGTCCTTCACTTTCACAGAATTAATGGAAGAGAAATAAAACAACTGTAGAGCAGGGGCGGCTCTAGGGGTAGAGCCGCCGAGTCACGGGGCCGACTTAATGAAATGAAGAAACGAGTTTTTTTAAATAATTGTTTACTTACTCATCGATTAAGAATAAGTCCAAGATGAACTTTTTTACTTTCTCTATACGTACTGTGTACATAGTGTATACAGAAAGTATTGTATTGCACCCAAAAATTTGATACCGAGATTTTACCGGAAATTCATGTTTTGGCACCCCTGAATAAAAAAAATCTGATATGCTCAATTCACATGATTTCCTCCTCTACATCTGTGTAAAAAATTATTATTGATAAGCTAATTCTTCTTTGTACTTCATACTAATCGAGATAAACATTAGCAGAGACGGTCTTATTACTTAGTTCCTTATAAGTAGAAGGGAACACACTAGGCTAAACCGACAGTCAAATGTTTTAAAATGTGGTTGCTATGGGATTGAAATCCGTTTCTTTACGTGGCCAGGTATTGACAATTTTCCAATAACAAGGAATAATTAAAAAACGGTCAACTCCAAGAAAAGAATGTTTATAACATAAATTGTGGGTTTTAAAGAGCTATACATTTTTTGTTAAGTAGGTTTTTTTTCTATCTCTTACGAGACAGACAGATACACACGGATATTTTTCTAAAAATGTTTATTATAGATTCAAGGGGTCGCAAAACATATATTTCCGGTGAAATGTCGGTATCAAAATTTTTAGTGCAATAAAATACCTTCTTTATACACTATGTGCATAGTATGTGTAGAGAAAGTAAAAAGATTTTAGAAAAATGTCCGTGTCTATCTGTGTGTGTGTGCAGAACATTTCAAAAACTCATATTTAAGTTCAGTATCTTTCAAGAATGCGACATGAAGATTTTCCAAAAAAACCCTCCCTCCCCAACTACTATTTATATGGAAAAACTTTCGAAAATTTTGATTTTCTCAAAAATGACTCCAACGATTTTGATTAAAATATCGTATACTAAAGATTTTACATGACAAATAAAATGTATATCTTGAATTTTCTGGGAATAGCCTCTGAAGACATGTTTATTCTGGATGAATTTTGTGGAATTTTTTATATTATGGTAAACCGCAAGAGATAGACAAAAACTTACCACACAATAATATAGAGCTCGTTAAAATACACAGTTTATGTTATATGATTTTTATTCGTAGAATTAACCGTTTTTTGAGATATTCCTTGTTATTAGTTTCAGTTTTAAAACACTTACTTTTCTCATACAGGAATTTGTCAGCTCCTGTCCATACAAAGAGGCTTCAATCACATAGCAACCAGCTTGTAAAAGATTTGACTAAAGATTTAACCTATGGTACTCCCTTATTTCCCTTCCACTTACAAGGAAGTAAGTAATAAGACCGTTTCTACTAATTTTTTCTCTATTAGCATTAAGTAAATAGAAGAACAAGCATTTTAACAATAATTTATTGTGGACATGTAGAGAAATTCATATGAGTGGAACACATCAGATTTTTTACTTTCTCTACTTGGAGTATGTACATACTCCGTACCGAGATTTCATAAGAAATACACCTTTGTGATCCGCTGAATCAGTGTGTGTGGGGGGGGGGCATATCTCAAAAACAAAAAGTCCGTTAAATACCAAAATTTATATTTAAGTACAGTATCTTTTGAGAATGCGACACGAACATTTTCAAGAGAATCCCCCAACCCCAATTACCCTTTACATGAAAAAAATGTCTAAAATTTTGATTTTCTCAAAAATTTCTCTAACGATTATGATTAAAATATTTAAGATACTTATATGACAAATAAAATGTGTATTTTGAAGTTTCTGGGAATAGCCTCTGAAGACCTCTTTATTCTGGAGTTTGCATAACTAGTAAACCGTAAGAGATAGACAAAAACTGACAAAGCAAAACATGTAGATCTAGTTAAAACACATAATTTGTGTCATATACGTTTTTTTCGTGGAGTTGTCCGTTTTCGAGATATTTCTTGTTATTGTTCAGTTTTAAAATATAGTTTTCTCATACGGGAACTTGTCAACTCCTGGCCACGCAAAGAAAGAGATTCCATCTCCATAGCAACCATATTTTAAAATATTTGGTTAACGGTTTAGTGTAATGTATTTCCTTATTTTTCTTCTGCTTATAAGGAACTAAGTAATTAGACCGCTTTGCTAATATTTATCTCGATTAGCATGAAGTAGATACTGCAGAACAGTAACATGAGAATAATATATACAGCATCTGACTGCCGTTCCTGCTTCTGTGTACCAACGCTCCAGTGAAAATAAATATCTAACTCGCGTCAAACCTCTCATTTAAAATTCTGATGTGCTCTATACACATGGCTTTTTCTACATCTCTGCAACTAATTATTATTAAAAAGCTTATTCTTCTATTTACTTAATGCTAATCGAGAACAAAGAATACAAAAATCTTATTACCTACTTCCTTGTAAGTAGAAGGGAAATAAGGGAGTACCATAGGCTAAATCGATAGTCGTAAAACTTTTAAAAGCTGGTTGCTATGTGATTGAAGTACCTTTGTTTGTATGGACAGGAGTTGACAAATTTCTGCATGAGAAAAGTATAAGTATTTTAAAGCTGAAACTAACAATAAAGAATATCTAAAAAATGGTCAATTCCACGAAAAAAGTATATAAAAATGTATATAACATAAATTGTGTGTTTTTGTGAGCTTTACATTTTATGTGTGGTAAGTTTTTGTCTGTTGCGGTTTACCAGTTGAGCAAACTTCCGCAAAAGCATCCAGAATAAAGTAGTCTTCAGAGACTATTCCCAGAAAATTCAAGATATACATTTTATTTGTCACATAAATATCGTAAGTATAAGAGATTTTAATCAAAATCGTTAGAGCCATTTTTGAGAAAATCAAAATATTTGAAAAATGTTCCATGTAAAGGGTAGTTGGTGGGAGGATTTTCTTGGAAATCTTCGTGTCGCATCCTTGGAAGATACTAACTTAACTATTAAGTTTGATATTTAACGGAGTTTTTGTTTTTGAGCTATGCTGTTTACAGACTGACACGCACACACACACATATACACACACGGACATTTTTCTGAAAATACTTTTTATATAGGGGACTCCAAAACGTGTATTTCAGATGAAATCTCGCTATCGAATTTGTGAATGGAATGCAATACCTTCTCTGTACATAGTACGTGTAGAGAAAGTAAAGCTAGGAGGCTTTAGAAATAACTGACCCCTTTTTGTATTAGTAGATATTAATAATGGTGGTGGTGGTCGTGGTCGTAGTGGTTGTTGTCGTAGTCATATTCGTTTGGTCGTGGTCGTAGTCTGAATGTTGTGGTCTTAGTCGTAGTGGTCGTAGTCGTAGTCGTATTGGTAGAGGTCGTAGTCGTGGTGATCTTGGTTGTAGTCGTACTCGTAGAGGTCGTAGTCGTGGTGGTCTTAGTCGTAATCGTACTCGTAGAGGTCGTAGTCGTAGTCGTGGTGGTCTTGGTCGTAGTCGTAGAGGTCATAGTCGTGGTGGTCTTAGTCGTAATCGTACTCGTAGAGGTCGTAGTCGTGGTGGTCTTAGTCCTAGTCGTACTCGTAGAGGTCGTAGTCGTAGTCGTGGTGGTCTTGGTCGTAGTCGTAATTGTTGTGGTCTTAGTCGTAATCGTATTGGTAGAGGTCGTAGTCGTGGTGATCTTGGTTGTAGTCGTACTCGTAGAGGTCGTAGTCGTGGTGGTCTTAGTCCTAGTCGTACTCGTAGAGGTCGTAGTCGTAGTCGTGGTGGTCTTGGTCGTAGTCGTAGAGGTCATAGTCGTGGTGGTCTTAGTCGTAATCGTACTCGTAGAGGTCGTAGTCGTGGTGGTCTTAGTCCTAGTCGTACTCGTAGAGGTCGTAGTCGTAGTCGTGGTGGTCTTGGTCGTAATCGTACTCGTAGAGGTCGTAGTCGTGGTGGTCTTAGTCCTAGTCGTACTCGTAGAGGTCGTAGTCGTAGTCGTGGTGGTCTTGGTCGTAGTCGTAATTGTTGTGGTCTTAGTCGTAATCGTATTGGTAGAGGTCGTAGTCATAGTCGTGGTGGTGTTTGTCGTAGTCGTACTCATTGAGGTCGTAGTCTTGGTCGTAGTCGTAGTGATAGTGATCGTAGTCGTTGAGGTCGTTGCCGTAGTCGTGGTGGTCGTAGTCGTAGTCGTAGTGGTAATGGTAGTAGTGGTAGTCGTAGTGGTAATGGCCGTAGTCGTAGAGTTCATAGTCGTAATCGGCGTGGTTTTAGTCGAAGTCGTAGTGGTACTGGTCGTAGTCGTAGTCGTGGTCATAATGCTGGTGGAGAAAGTGTTGCTGACCCCATGCTAGCCGCCACTGCTGAGGACCAGGGACAGAGCTATCAGAAGAATAACGTGACAAGTCGCAGCTTTTACTGCAGGCGCCACGTTAAAGGACGGGCTATATCGTAACGACCAGCGCTTTGAGGGTTGCCTAATGATAGAAGGGTAGGTTATGCCCACAAAGTGCGAGTTTCATCTCCCGCTCCAACAAAGGGAAACTTTGATACGCGATACGTACGTACGCACGCGTGTATGTGAGCACTTAAGTTTTAAGACCACCTCTCACACGTAGCGTAAGTTATACCCCCTGTAAAGGCAACCACATCTACGCTCGAATATGTATACCACTCCCCTACCTAAGGAAACGCACATTCATTAGTGAGGAAGAGACGTTCATAACCATTACTTTCTGCTATCAAATCGCAAGTCTACCACCAAGAGCTTTTTTCCTGTGTTGCTTTCATACAAACCCAGGAACAGCTTTACTTTTAATTTCAAAGATGCGCCAGTCCCTTTAAACTTGATAGCTCACTATAAAATAACGCTTTGAAGCTGTCTTTTTTATGTAATCACCAAGTCACGAATTTTAATGACATAAAATGTTAAAACTTATTTTTAAAATTATTCAAAATTTTATTAAATGACATAATACAGTCAAAATTGGATAACTGGAACCTGAAGGGATCAACAAAAAAAAAAGTGCTGCCTCCATGGTCGAGTGATCAACGAGCTGACTTATTCCCACAGGTCGCCAGTTCGATTCCCTGCTGGGGCGGAGAATTTTTCTTTAACCAGAATGATTCCCTATATCCCTACTGAGTGAGAGCGAATGTGTGTGAGTGTGTGTTTGAGGAAAATAAAACGATTTAAAAATCCAACGTAAACAACCTATAGACAACGAGTTGTATCTAATGCAAAGCCCCCGATATGACCTTAGATGTTAAAGAGAGCTATATAAACGAAACAATAAAAACAGTGATGTGTTCCATTCACATGACTTTTTCTTCATTCTGTAAGAAATTGTTGTCAAAAAGATTATTCTTCTATTTATTTCATACTAATCGAGAAAATTTAGAAGAAATTATTTTATTTTATCCTTCCTTGTGAACAGAAGGGAAATAAAAGAATACACTAGGCTAAAGCGATAGTCAAATATTCATTTCGCATCCTTGAAGGATACTAAACTTAAATGCTAAATTTGATATTTTTCGTTTTTGGGTTAATGTGTTCACGGATACACGGACGCACACGTGAGCGGATCTTTGTTTAAAATGTTTCTTTTTTTTTTTTTTTTTTTGATACAGGTAACCGAAAACTTGTGTTTCCGGTGGAGTACAATACCTTCTCTACCTACGTAAAATGTGGTATGAAGAAAAAGTAAAAATATTAACCTTTATTACTTTCTCTACACGTACTATATACATAGTGTATAGAGAAGGTATTGTAATGTACCCAAAAATTCGATACAGAGATTTCAACGGAAATATACGCTTTGGGTCCCCCTGAATCCAAAACAAGCATTTTTACAAAAAGGTCCGTGTGTGCGCGTGCAAGTGTGTCTGTGTGTCTGTGGACAGCATAGCTCAAAAACGAAAAGACCGTTAAATACCAAACTTGGTATTTAAGTTTGGCATCTTCCAAGGATGCTACACGAAGATTTTCAAGAAATTCCCCCCCCTCCGGCTACCCTTTACATGGAAAATTTTTAGAAAATTTTGATTATCTCAAAAATGGCTCTAACGATTTTGATTAAAATGTCAAATATTAAAGATATTTACTTGACAAATAAAATGTATATCTTGAATTTTCTGGGAATAGCCTCTGAAGACTATTTTATTCTGGATGAATTTTACGGAATTTTGCATAACTGCTAAACCGTAATAGATGGACAAAGAAATGTAGAGCACATTAAAGCATACAAATCATGTCATATACATTTTTTCGTGGAGTTGATCGGTTTTTAATTGTTCCTTGTTTTTGTTTTCAGCTTTGAAAAGCTTACTTTTCTCACACGGAATTTGTCAACTCCTGTCCATACAAACAAAGGAACTTCAGTCACATAGCAACCAGCTTTTGACTCTCACTTTAACCTATGGTACTCCCTTATTATCTTATATTTGCAAGGAAGCAAGTAGTAAGACCATTTCTGCTTATTTTTCTAAATTAGCAAGAAGTAAATAGCAGAATAAGCTTTTTAACTATAATTTGTTGCAGAGATGTAGAGAAAATCATGTGAATGGAACACATCGGATTTTTTTTTTAGTCAAATCAAGTACATCAAGTTAATGAAGACTTTTCTGTCACCTTTTAACATAGTCTCCATTTCTTTTCTCTTATGGTTCTGCATTTACGACAGAACTCTGTTCAACTGCCCGAAGGCTTTTTGAATATCCTCCAAGTAATGCCATTCCATATTATAGCGTTTTACTTGAGGCTCGTAATGATGGAGGCAGCTTTCATCCCCTTTCACAATACAGGTCAAACTAATCTGAAGGAGATTTTGGGTGATGGTTCTTTTCCATTAATAAACGCGGGAACCAACAGGCACAAGATTTTCGATAACATAAGCTTTCAATCATTTCTTACACTCTCCTATGTGCTAATTTGCGTTTTGCAAGGATTTCATTCACAATGACACGCCTGTTTTTACTTTCCCTACACGTACTATATACATAGTGTATAGAGAAAGTATCGCATTCCACCCAAAAATTCGATACCGAGATTTCACCGGAAAAATCTTTTAGGATTCCCTGTATCCCAAAAAAGAATTTGGTAGGTTTAGTATCTTCCAGGGATGCAACATGAAGATTTTCAAGAAAATCTTCCCACCCCAAACTACTCTTTCCATGGAACTTTTTCGAAAATTTTTATTTTCTCAAAAATGACTTTAACGCTTTTGATTAAAATATCGTATATTAAAGATGTTTACCTGACAAATAATATCTATATCTTGAATTTTATGGGAATAGCCTCTGAAGACTACTTTATTCTGGATGAATTTTACGGAATTTTGCACAACTGCTAAACCGTGAGAGATGGACAAAAGCTTGCCACGCAAAAAGTGTAGAGCACGTTAAAACACACAGTTTATTTTATATGCATTTTTTTCGTGGAGGTGATCGTTTTAGAGATATTCCTTATTTTTGGTTTCAGCTTTGAAAAACTTGTCAACTCCTATCCATACAAACAAAGGAACTTGTCACATAGCAACCAGCTTTTGACTCACTTTAACCCATCGTATTACCTTATTTCGCTCCTACTAACAAGAAAGGCAAGTAATAAGACTATTTCTGCTAATTTTTGCTCCATTAGATGAAGTAAATAGAATAATTTGTTGCAGTGATATAGAGAAAGTCATGTGAATGGAACACATCAGATTTTTTACTATACAGTTGATGTGTGCCAGGCTAGAATGGAATCTTTTGTTTGCAGCAGAAAAGGTTTGAGAAAAGCGTGTGCATGGAACAAATGAGCTTTTGTGTCTTACGGAGTGACACTTTTAGGGACATACTTTGTGTCCCGAAGAGCTCTATGTAAGACACCCGGTGACTGCGCTTGCACAACAGCTGAAGATGCCCACGGCACCGAGGTGAGTGCGGAGTTTGACCCCGGGCGGGGTCGTCCAGTGACCGCACGATGTTCATCACGATTTTAGGCCTTGATTATCATCTCTATACTTAGCCCTCTCTGGTCCAATCACAATCGGGAGCTGTACAAAGGTCTTTGTACACCTACACGCTGCCTGCTTTACTTACTTCCTTCTAGCTTCAAAATAAACAGTGAACAGTAAGATAGGCGTGAATTGTTTTTTCCACACTTGGTGTGTAGGACAGAAGTTAAAGAAGGAGTCAGACTAAAAAATCTGATGTGTTCCATTCACATGACTTTCTCTACATTTCTGCAACAAATTATTATTAAAAAGCTTATTCTTCTATTTATTTCATGCTAATCGAGAAAAATTAGCAGAAATAGTATTATTACTTGCTTCTTTGTAAGTAGAAGCGAAATAAGAGAGTACCATAGATTAAAGTGATAGTCAAAAGCTAGTTGCTATTTGACTGAAGTTCCTTTGTTTGTATGGACACCAGTTGAAAAATTCCTGTATGAGAAAAGTATAAGTTTTTCATAGCAGTAACCAAAGAACAGGAATATCTAAAAAGCGATCAGCTCCACGAAAAAAAATGTAAATGACATTAATTGTGTGTTTTATTCTGATCTACATTTTTTTCTGAAGTAAGTTTTTGTGCATTTCTTATGGTTTAGCAGTTATGCAAAATGCCGTAAATTTGATCCAGAATAAAGTAGTCTTCAGAGGCTATTCCCAGAAAATTCAAGATATACATTTTATTTGTCAGGTAAATATCTTTAAGTTACGATTGTTTAAATAAATTCGTAGAGCCATTATTGAGGTAATCAAAATTTTCGAATTTATTTCCATGTAAAGGGTAGGTTGGGGTGGGGGGATTTTTCTCAAAATCTTCGTGTCGCATCCCTGGAAGATACTAAACTTAAATACCAAGTCTGATATTTTACCGTCTTTTTCGTTTTTGAGTTATCGTGTTCACAGACACACGGACACACGGACACACACACGGACCTTTTTCTGAAAATACCTTTTTTGGATACAGGGGACCCTAAAACATATATTTCCGGTGAAATCTCGGTATCGAATTTTTTGGTGGAGTGCAATACCTTCTCTATATACTATATACATAGCACGTATAGAGAAAGTAAAAATAATTATAAAAAACATTTACTCTATGACAAGAATCGAACTCGTAACCTTTAGGGATAGCAGCTTCCCGTGTTATGCATTAAGCTACCAGAGCAGTTGAAAAAAATGTCTCCAGAGTAGTCTACATAACTCAAGAACGTAGTTAATGAATGCTCAGTGTCGCACTGTCAAGTGATTAGTTCGAGATTTTACAGTTTTTTGTGACATTAAATCTTGAGTACGCTAGTAACGAGCTGCTAAAAGTTTATGGTTCTATATTCGTTCAGAAGTTTTAAACACATATTGTCATTTTACTTTCTCTGCACGTACTATGTACATAGTGTATAGGGAAGGTATTGCATTCCACCCAAAAATTCGATCCCGAGATTTCACTGGAAAAACATGTTTTGGGTCCCCCTGAATCCAAAAAAAGCATTTTTACAAAAAGGTCCTGTGCGTGTGTGTGTGCCTGTGGACAGCATAGCTCAAAAACAAAAAGACCGTTGAATACCAAACCTGGTATTTAAGTTTTGTTTCTTCCAAGGATGCGACACGAAGATTTTCAAGAAAATCCCCCCAACCCCACCTACCCTTTACATGGAACTTTTTTCGAAATTTTTTATTTTCTTAAAAATGATTCTAACAATTTTGATTAAAATATCGTATTAAAGATATTTACCTGACAAATAATATGTATATCTTGAATTTTCTGTGAAAAGCCTCTGAATTCTACTTTATTCTGGATGAATTTTACGAAATTTTGCATAACAGCAAAACCGTAAGAGATGGACTAAACCCTACCACACAAAAATGAAGAGCATATTAAAACACACAATTTATGTTATATATATCGCGGATTTGATCGTTTTTTAGATATTCCTCGTTATTAGTTTCAGCTTTGAAGAACTTTAAACTTTTTTCATACAGGAATTTGTCAATTCGTGTCCATATAAACAAAGGAACTTCAGTCATATAGCATCCAGTTTTTGACTATTACTTTAATCTATGGTAATCCCTTATTTCGCTCCTACTTACAAGGAAGCAAGTAATAAGACTATTTCTACTAATCTTTATCAATTAGCTTGAAGGTAATAGAAGCATAAGCTTTTTAACAATAATTTGTTGAAGAGATGTAGAGATAGTCATGTGAATGTAACACATCAGATTCTTTCAACCTGCGTTTAACACTATGTAGTTGCGTTATATTTATCCAGGAAGCATGCATCGCCGATCTCAAATTACTTCTATCAGTCACGTGCACAATCTCGCAAATTGTTTCGGTGTAGTTCATTAACATCCTGTATATCTCAAATAAGAATGTGGGATAAAGTAATAAAATATTTATAAAAAAAATAATAATAAACAAACATAAAAAATAGTAATTTTATAATTAGAATAGATATAAAGAATTTTATATATAATTATAATAACAAATAAGGAAATAAATTATAATAAATAATGTTTAAAAATAATAATAAATTAAAATTAAATAAATTGATAAAATGATAATAATAAGGAATTAAAGATATTAATTATAGTAAATAAAGTGATAATTGATATTAATTAATAATAGTTTAAAATAACCTAAATTTTAAATATATATCATTTAAAATTTTAGGTAATTAATAATAATTGATATAATACATAAACATTTAAATATTAAATGTAATTTTGATAAATATATAGGTTCAGATGCATAATTTAATTTAAGTATCGGGGTATAGTATACAGATTTGATTTGATTTTTTTATTTATTTTTTTTTTATTTTGTATATCTGAAATACTGTGAATTTTCCAAAAACCTCAACTGATGTTATGTTGGCTACACTTTTAGGCACAAGTAGAGGAAAGCACTTCCTCAAGTTACAGTACGTGGAACTGCGATACACCATATGCCATGTTTATGATGTTCAATTTCCGAGTGTCTGCCTGCACGCCTTCCTTTTGTGTGCTGCGACCGACATCAGTGCTAAACTATTCATTAGTAACTACCACGTTCCGCCTACTTTCGCCACAAAACGGTAATCGTGAAGTCGTGATTCCAAATTTTAAGGGCCACACCAAAATGGCACATTACAGAGTTTCAACTTTCTGTCAGGAATAATCGTTAAAAGCCCATAAAATTACAAGAAAAGCAAAGAAGGTGCACCGCAATACTTTTGACTTTTTCTTACCTGTAGCAAGTAAACGGAAAATTGTATTCTACCCCAAGGGCGTAATCGAGCAGGGTGTGGGGCCCTTCACATCAAGCATAACATTATTAAACAAACATGACGTGCTGCAAAAATTCTTACAAAATACCATTCTTTTTACTTTCTCTACATGCACTATGTGCATAGTGTATAGAGAAGGTATTGCACTCCACCAAAAATTCGATACCGAGATTTCACCGGAAATATATGTTTTAGGGTCCCCTGCATCCAAAAAAGTATTTTCAGAAAAAGGTCCGTGTGTGTCCGTGTGTCAGTGTGTCTGTCAGCACGATAACTCAAAAACGAAAAGTCGGTAAAATACCAAACTTGGTATTTAAGTTTAGTATCTTCCAGGTATGCGACACGAAGTTTTTGAGAAAAATTCCCCACCCCAAACTTCCCTTTACATGGAACTTTTTTCGAAAATTTTGATTTTCTAAAAAATGGCTCTAACGATTTTGATTAAAATATCGTATATTTCAGATATTTGCCTGACAAATAAAATGTATATTTTGAATTTTCTGGGAACAGCTTCTGGAGATTACTTTATTCAGAGTGCATTTTACGGAATTTTGCATAACTGCTAAACCGTAAGAGATAGACAAAAACTTACAGCGCAAAAGATGTAGAGCATATTAAAACACACGATTTATGTTGTATACATTTTTTCGTGGAGTTGATCGTATTTGAGATATTCCTTGTTTTTGTCCTCATGATCGAAAAACTTAACTTTTCTCATACAGGAATTTGTCAGCTCCTGTCCACACAAACAAAGGAACTTCAGTCACATAGCAACCAGCTTTTGACTATCGCTTTAACCTATGCTACTCCCTTATTTCCCTTCTGCTTACAAACAAGTAATAAGACTATTTCTGCTAATTTTTTGTCGATTAGCATGAAATAAATAGAAGTATAAGCTTTTTAAAATTCATTTGTTGCAGAGATGTATAGAAAGTCATGTGAATGGAACACATCAGATTTTTTGTTGTTACTTAACGTCCTTTAACCTAGTTGGCTATATCGAACGATGAAAGAAATCAGTGAAATGATACTCAAATGGTTGCGGGTTTCATGGAGCTTAAAGTTACTCGACATTCGATTTCTCAGGATAAGGGAAAACCCCGAAAAAACCCTTATCCGGGTAACTCACCCTAGGCGAGATTTGAATGCGCGACCTGTTCAGGCAAACACGCTATCACCACACCAGCCAGGTGAGCAGATCATTCTTGTACCTGCATAATGTTAATCAACTTAAACATTTGCAAAAATGTCTTATTGCCTACTTAGTGTTTTATAAGTAGAAGGGAAATAAAGGATTACACCAGTCTATAGAGATAGTCAAATGTTTTAAACTCAATCGCTATGCGATCATGGCCAGAAGAAAATAGAAGAGGTGTAAAACTTCCCAAACTTAAGTATTTTAAAATTGAAACCAATAACAGGGGATATCTCTAAAATGGTTAACTCTACAGAGAGCTACAGATTACATAACGTGTTAAGAGGATCTACATTGTCTTATAAGTTTCTGTCTGTCTCTTGAAAAGTCATCACATTGAAGAGGACTTCAGGGGCTATTCCCAAGAAATTCAGGATATAAATTTTATGTGCCATGTACACATCATTAACACACGGCACTTCAATCATAAGTTTATGGTAAGTTTATATAAATTCGAACATTTCGAAAAAAATCTGATGCGTACCATTCACATGACTTTCTCTATATCCCTGCAACAAATTATTCTTAAAAAGCTTATACTTCTATTTACTTCAGCCTATTCGTGAAAAATTAGTAGAAATAGTCTTAATACCTTCTTCCTTGTAAGTAGATAAGAAATAAGGGAGTAGCATATGTTAAAGCGATAGTCAAATGCTGGTTACTATGTGACTGAAGGTCCTTTGTTTGTATGGACATAAATTGACAAATTCCTGCATGAGAAAAGTTAAGATTTTTGACCCTGACAAAAACAAGGAATATCTCAAAAACGATCAACTCCAAGAAAAAAATGTATACAACATAAATTGTGTGTTTTAATGTGCTCTACATTTTTTGTATGGTAAGTTTTTGTCTATCGCTTACGGTTTAGTAGTTATACAAAATTCCGGAAAATGCAATAGTCTTCAGAGGCTATTTCCAGAAAATCTAAAATATACATTTTATTTGTCAGGTAAATATCTTTAATATACGATATTTTAATCAAAATCATTAGAGCCATTTTTTAGAAAATCAAAATTTTCGAAAAAAGTTCCATGTAAAGGGTAGTTTGGAGTGGGGGGATTTTTCTCATAATCTTCGTGTCGCATCCCTGGAAGATTCTAAACTTAAATACCAAGTTTGGTATTTTACCGACTTTTCGTTTTTGAGTTATCGCATTCACAGATACACGGACACACACACACGGACCTTTTTCTGAAAATACTTTTTTTTAGATAAAGGAGACCCTAAAACATATATTTCCGGTGAAATCTCGGTATCGAATTTTTTGGTTGAGTGCAATACCTTCTCTATACACTATGTAAATAGTTCGTATAGAGATAGTAAAAAACATTCCAAAGAGCAGCTTCGGAGGGGGGAATTTCCTAAAAATCTTCGGGTCCAGTCCTTGGAAGATACTAAACTTAGATACCATGCTTTGTCGTTACCAACCAGGTTCTGGAGCGCTTGGAACGCGTTCTCTGACCTTGTGCAATGACGGTGCTCTTCCGTCAGACGAGTGAGGAGGTTCACGATGTTGGAGAAATCTCTGACGAACGGTGGTAGTAGCTGCAGAAGTCTAGGAAACTTCGCAGCTCTCGTTTTGTCTTTCGGGCGAAGCCAGTCAATCTCTGCCTGACTATGTGGCTCAAATACTGCATCTCGTTGCAGAAAAGTTGCACTTTTTTTGCGCTGAAGCTCAGGTTAGCATTGCAGCGTTTGCGTTATCTTGGCCAAGTTCTCGAGGTGGTCTGCGACGATAATGCCATCCAGATATAGCAGGCAGGCGGGTAAAAAAACCCTCTCATCACTGATTCCATGAGGCCAAAGGGCATAGCCGTAAACTATCAAAGCCCTCGGCCAGTATCTCTATAGCCCTGGCATCCAGGGCCACATGCCGAATTTCAAGTTCAAAATTGAGAACCACTGGGCACCAACAAGTGAGTCCAGGATGTCGTCTATCCTTGGTAAGGGGAAACAGTCTTTCTTTCGAAGCATTCAGCTTCATGTAGACCATGCAGAAACGTAGCTCAACTCTTTTCTTCTTCAGCAAGACTACAGGGGAGTACTAAGGGCTGTCGGACTCTTCCAATGATTTCCATAGATTTCTTGTCCTCCAGCATGTCCCGTACCGCTTGTTCCACCGAGAAAACGCAGGTCGACCATCTTCGGTATCGATATTATGGAGCACTCGTCAGTTCGACCGTAATCACCGTTCCCTGCGCTGATCTGAATTTAAACTGGCGTGAGCCAGATCGGTTTCTATCTTTAATTTTATTGAATATCTTAGTACTTGAGGACCAGATATTTAAATTTAATATTTAAAATAATGTTATTAGTATTGAATTTTATTAATTTAACTATTTTGGCAGAAGAAAGTGTAACAGATTTAGAGTAGAGTAGACGGCTGAGTAGTCACTGGTTCCTCTCCAGCTGTGAGTCGGTCAGATGGTGGGCCACCCTCTTCAGCAAATCTTTCAGTCAGGGCCCTAGATTCTGCGCCGGTGCTGGCTAATCGAATCGATCGCACATGGATACACTCACAGCTGGTTCTCTCTTTCCTAACGCCGCCTCAGCCTGGATGTCCTGATCGGTGTCCATCGTGTTCAGCAGCCTCATGGGTACTTCCCCCGGCAAGGCAACAATGCCTGGGCAGCAAATAATCCGCGCAGTGATTCTTCAGGTCCAGTACCAGGTTTCTTGACCGTTGCTCCTCCGAGTGCGCCATCACAACCACCACTCGAGCACAACTATATCCCCCTGTTTATGGGGGGGGGGTGCCTCCGGAGCAACACCTCATCTTGGCCGAGTCGCAAAACTCTGCAACTGACGGCGACCGTTTCTTCGTGGCTCCTGAGGCATCTAATCCCAGTGTCACATTCTCAGCCGCCTTCGCGACAGATACACACAGGCTCACAGAATCAACTCCAGCAGGACTTCCTTCTTTATAGGCAAGATGTCGCCCAAAACCCTCTCTAGTTTGTAAGCCCTCTTGGGTGTAGGCAAGCCCTTCGCCACCTCAGGTTTGATTACAGTCAGGGTTTCATCTGAATTTATGGTGCCCGGTACAGTTCCTTTGTATCCAGCCGTCTGCAATGAGGCTGTCATCCATTCTTCTGCCCAAGGCCCGACGTACACTTCGCTATCCCGGTCATATATCGTTTTCCCCCTGTTCGTGTGACATCCCTTCTGTGTGACCTGGTTTACTACACCCCAGCAGCACACACCAAGGTCGTTGTCTCTGGGTTGCTTCTCTCTCCCTGTCATAGCGAATATTCTTGATCCTAGCGGTAGGCACAACTAATATCCATTCCAAGTGCTACCGTTAATGCCTTGTAGATCGTGTTATTGTCGCTGAGCTTCTGCCTTTGCTGTATCTCGGCGTCACGCACCCTGACGACGAGGGAGTAAGCAACCTCCTGGGATATGTAAAGTGATAGGTTCACCAGGGCTTTATTCACTAGGTATTCCATCGCAAGGGCGAACTCCTGCATAGTCTCCTCTGGCTGCTGTAGTTTTGCTTTAAGTTGACTACGATACGCTGCAGTCAATCGATAGTTCCCGAAAGGGTTTTTCTAAGACCTCCCGAATATCTCCGGACATCGCCGACGTCGGGATCACATTCAGTGCTTATGCCGCCCGCTCCATTCTTGGAGACTTGCTGTTCAGCTGTGTGGTTTCCTTTCTGCTGACCATCGCTTGTGGATGGCGAACTATCGGCGCCAAAAGAGCTTCCGTACCGATCATACGCTCCATTTAGAGCGGCACCCATTTTGCCGAGAACTTTGTCAGACCTAATGTTTGGTGCAAAATTGAGAACACTGTACCTCTACTATTGCGCCGATCACTCTTAACCAAATCCTGCATTTTGTCAATAATTTCGGAGGAAGTCACTTCTACTGGACGTCCGGAACAATGTTCATTATTTGTGGATATACGGCCACGTTTAAATTCATTTATCCAACTGTAAATTGTTTCCAACACAGTAGCAGATGTGCCATGAACTTCATCCAACTCGGCTTTAATCTCTTTTGATTGTTTATTCAATCGTCTATGGCAACGAAACCACGTGATATAGCTGAAACGTTAACTGCCTTCTAGTAAGAGACGACGGTTGCTAAATGCAAACTTTTTTTTCGATGCTACGCGTGCAATTTCTTGGATTTTGTAAGAACCTATTGAACGTCCCTAGAACCACATTTCAAGGCTAACGAAATGTATATCTTGAATTTTCTGGGAATAAACTCTGAAAAGCTCTTCTTACTGGATTAATTTTGTGTAACTGGTAAACCGTATGAGATAGACAAAAACTTACAACACAAAAAATCTTATGTGTTACATTCACACGACTTTCTCTATATATCTGCAAAAATTATTTTTAAAAAGGTTATGCTTCTATATACTTCCTGCTAATCGAGAAAAAAATTAGCAGAAATAGACTTATTACTTGCTTCCTTGTAAGTAGAAGAGAAGTAAGGAAGTACCATAAGTTAAAGTGATAGTCAAAGGCTGGTTGCTATGTGACTGAAGTTCCTTTGTTTGTATGAACACGAGTTCACAAAGTCCTATATGAGAAAAGTATGTTTTTTATAGCTAAAACCAAAAACAAGGAATATCTCAAAAACAATCACCTCCACGAAAAAAATGTATGTAACATAAATTATGTGTTTTAAAGTGCTCTACATTTGTAGTGGGGTAAATTTTTGTCCATTTCTTACGGTTTAGCAGTTATGCAAAATTCCGTAAAAATGGCCCGTAATAAAGTACTCTTCAGACGCCATTCCCAGAAAATTCAAAATATACATTTTATTTGCCAGGTAAATATCTTTAATATACGATATTTTAATCAAACTCGTTAGAGCCATTTTTTAGAAAATCAACATTTTCGAAAAAAGTTATATGTAAAGGGTAGTTTGGGGTGGGGGAATTTTTCTCAAAACCTTCGTGTCGCATCGCTGAGAGATACTAAACCTAAATACCAAGTTTGGTATTTTACCGACTTTTCGTTTTCGAGTTATCGTATTCACAGAAACACGGACACACGGACACACACACACACGAACCTTTTTCTGAAAATACTTTTTTTGGATACAGGGGACCCTAAAACATATATTTCCGGTGAAATCTCGCTATCGAATCATTTAGTAGAGTGCAATACCTTCTCTATACAGTATGCACATAGTACGTATAGAGAAAGTAAAAATATAGATACCGTTAAAACACACAATTTATGTTTAAATATAGAATTAACAGAGATATTCGTTTCTTACCTCCTTTGTTTTACTTAGCCACGTAAAAGGAAATGAATTTAAATTGTTCCACATAGTGATTGTCTTAAAACGATGAGGCTTTTTTTTTTTTTTTTTTTTTTTTTTATAGTGTTTAACACCTGTAGTAACTATGGAATCTCAAGCAATGACACTGGAGATACCTTGAAAGCAGATGGAGCAACTCATGAAAGCGATGGCAGGGTTAACCGGAGAACCCAGAAAAAACCCGCCTTTGTGCTGCTTCGTCCACTGCAAATTCCACATGCGGTCGCTTCGGATCGAACCCTTGGTGAGAGGCAAGTGGTCTAACCACTCAACCACGGCGTGGCCTACACTATCGCGTTAGCCTAGTGTTTTTTACTTTCTCTATACGCACTATGTACATAGTGTATAGAGAAGGTCTTGCACTCCATCCAAAAATTCGATACCGGGATTTCACCGGAAATGTATATTTTAGGGTCCGCTTTATCTAAAAAATCTGATGTGTACCATTCACATGACTTTCTCCATATCCCTGCAACAAATAATTCTTAAAAAGCTTATACTTCTATTTACTTTATGCTAATCAGAAAAAAATAGCAGAAATAGTCTTATTACTCGCATCCTTGTAAGTAGAAGCGAAATAAGGGACAACCGTATGTTAAAGTGATAGTCAAAAGCTGGTTGCTATGTCAATGAAGTTCCTTTGTTTATATGGATAGGAGTTGACAAGTTCCAGTATGAGAAAGATATACGTTTTTCATAGCAGAAACCAAAAATAAGGAATGTCACAAAAACGACGAACTCCACGAAAAAAATGTATATAACATAAATTGTGTGTTTTAATGTGCTCTACATTTTTTGTGTAGTAAGTTTTTGTCCATCTCTTACGGTTTAGCAGTTATTCAAAATTTAATAAAATGCATCCAGAATAAACTACTCTTCAGAGGCTATTCCCAGAAAATTCAAGATATACATTTCATTTGTCAGGTAAATGTGTTTACTATCCAAAATTTTAATCAAAATCGTTAGAGCCATTTTTGAGAAAATCAAAATTTTCGAAAAAGTTCCATGTAAAGGGTAGTTGGGGGTGGGGGGATTTTTCTCAAAATCTTCGTGTAGCATCCCTGGAAGATACTAAACTTATATACCAAAATGGTATTTTACCGACTTTTCGTTTTTGAGTTATCGTGTTCACAGCCACACGGACACACACACACACACACACACACACACACACACACACACACACACACACACACACACACCTTTTTGTGAAAATGCTTTTTTTGTATATTGGGGACCCTGAAACATATATTTCCGGTGAAATCTCGGTATCGAATTTTTGGTAGAGTGCAATACTTTCTCTATACACTATGTACATAGTGCGTATGGAGAAAGTAAAAAAGCATTTTCGGGAAAAGGTCTGTGTATGTGTGTGTCCGTGAACACGATAACTCAAAAAAGAAAAGTCGGTAAAATACCAAACTTGATATTTAAGTTTAGTATCTTTCAGGGATGCGACACGAAGATTTTGAGAAAAATCCCCCCACCCCCAACTACCCTTTACATGGAAATTTTTTCGAAAATTTTGATTTTCTCAAAAATTGCTCAAACGATTTTGATTAAAAGTTCGCATATTAAAGATATTTACCTGACAAATAAAATGTATATCTTGAATTTTCTGGGAATAGCCTCTGAAGAGTAGTTTATTCTGGATGAATTTTACGGAATTTTGAATAACTGCTAAACCGTAAGAGATGGACAAAAACTTAATACACGAAAAATGTAGCGCACGTTAAAAGCCACTATTTATGTTATATATATATATATTTTTTTCGTGGAGTTCATCTTTTTGAGACATTCCTTGTTTTCGGATTCTGCTTTGAAAAACACACTTTTCTCATACAGGAATTTGTCAACCGCTATCCATACAAGCAAAGGAACTTCAGTCACATAGCAACCAGCTTTTGACTGTCACCTTAACCTATGGTACTCCCTTATTTCGCTTCCACTTACAAGGAAGCAAGTAATAAGACCATTTCTTTTCATTTATTTCTGATTAGCATGGAGTAAAAGAAGTACAAGTTTTTTAAGAATAATTTGTTGCAGAGATATAGAGAAAGTCATGTGAATGGAACACATCAGAGCTTTTCCACCGAAAGTCAAATGAACGTCTGTAGGCCCATGTTTAAGATGAGATTGGGACATGTCACGTTTCCAGATTGCTGTTTCCTCACTTCCGCACACAAGGGTTTTCTAGGATTACACTCGGATAACTGGCTGGGTCGCGAGACCCCTGCTCCACGTGTAGGGAATGTAAATATCACGGGCTTACTTTGCCTCACAATTCAGAGCAGATCCGTATTCTAACAACGGTTTGTTCCGTTATATTTCAACAGGGCGAGTAGACAAACTTAGCGCAAAGTGCTTTCCTCTCAACTCTTGCCACATGTGCCTGTTCACATCCAATACAGAATGTTAATCACTTACTCTTTGACCCTCCATTGCAATTAGACTTTGTAAAAAATCTTTTTCACTCCACCCTTACACCACAATATTAGAAAAAGTCTCATGTGTACCATTCACATGACTTTCTCTATATCCCTGCAACAAGTTATTCTTAAAAAGCGTATACTTCTATTTACATTATGATAATCAGAACAAAAATTAGCAGAAATAGTCTTATTACTCGCATCCTTGTAAGTAGAAGCGAAATAACGGACAACCGTAGGTTAAAGTGATAGTCAAAAGCTGTTTGCTATGTCAATGAAGTTCCTTTGTTTATATGGATAGGAGTTGACAAGTTCCAGTATGAGAAAAGTATACGTTCTTCATAGCAGAAACCAAAAATAAAGAATGTCACAAAAACGACCAACTCCACGAAAAAAATGTATATAACATAAAGTGTGTGCTTTAATGTGCTCTACATTTTTTGTGTAGTAAGTTTTTGTCCATCTCTTACGGTGTAGCAGTTATTCAAAATGTAGTAAAATTCATCCAGAATAAACTACTTTTCAGAGGCTATTCCCAGAAAATTCAAGATATACATTTACTTTGTCAGGTAAATATGTTTAATATCCGAAATTTTAATCAAAATCGTTATAGCCATTTTTGAGAAAATCAAAATTTTCCAAAAAAAGTTCCATGTAAAGGGTAGTTGGGGTGGGGAGATTTTTCTCAAAATCTTCGTGTCGCATCTCTGGAAGATACTAAACTTAAATACCAAGTTTGGTATTTTACCGACTTTTCGTTTTTGAGTTATCGTGTTCACAGACACACAGACACACGGACACACGGACACACACACACACACGGACCTTTTTGTGAAAATGCTTTTTTTGGATATTAGGGACCCTAAAACATATATTTCCGGTGAAATCTCGGTATCGAATTTTTGGTGGAGTGCATATGGAGAAAGTAAAAATAGTCTTACTACTTGCTTCTTTGTAAGTAGAAGCGAAATAAGGGAGTACCATAGGTTAAAGTGCAGTCAAAAGCTGGTTGCTATGTGACTGATGTTCTTTGTTTGTATGGACACGAGTTGACAGAGTCCTGTATGAGAAAAGTATGTTTTTTATAGCTGAAACCAAAAACAAGCAATATCTCAAAAACGATCAACTCCACGAAAAAAATGCATGTAACATAAATTGTGTGTTTTAAAGTGCTCTACATTTGTTTTGCGGTAAGTTTTTGTCTATTTCTTACGGTTTAGCAGTTATGCAAAATTCCATAAAATTGACCCAGAATAAAGTAGTCTTCAGAGGCTATTCCCAGAAAATGCAAATATACATTTTATTTGTCAGGTAAATATCTTTAATATACCATATTTTAATCAAAATCGTTAGAGCGATTTTTTAAAAAATCAAAAATTTCGTAAAACGTTCCATGTAAAGGGTAGTTTGGGGTGGGGGGATTTTTCTCAAAATCTTCGTGTCGCATCCCCGGAATATACTAAACTTAAATACCAAGTTTGGTATTTTACCGACTTTTTGTTTTTGAGTTATCGTGTTCACAGACACACAGACACACGGACACACTGACACAGTGACACACGGACACACACGGACCTTTTTCTGAAAATTCTTTTTTTGGATACAGGGGACCCTAAAACATATATTTCCGGTGAAATCTCGGTATCGAATTTTTTGGTTGAGTGCAATACCTTCTCTATACACTATGTTCATAGTGGCTATAGAGAAAGTAAATTTGTTTAAAAAGCTTATGCTTCTTTTTACTTCATGCTAATCGAGAAAAAGTTATCAGTAGTAGCTTTATTAATTGCTTCCGTGCAAATAGAAGGGAAATAAGAGAGCATTAAGGTATTAGTCAAAAGCTGGTTGCTATGTGACTGATGTTCCTTTGTTTGTATGGACACGAGTTCACAAAATCCTGTATGAGAAAAGTATGTGTTTAAAGCTGAAACCAATAACAAAGGAATATCTCAAAAAACGATCCACTTCATGAAAAATGTACATAACATAAATTGTGTGTATTAATGAGCTCTACATTTTTTGTGAAGTAAGTTTTTATCCATCTCTTACGGTTTATCATTTATGCAAAATTCCGTAAAATTCATTCAGAATAAAGTAATCTTCAAAGGTTATTCTCAGAAAATTCAAGATATACATTTCATTTGTCAGGTAAATATCTTTAATATACGATATTTTAATCAAAATAGTTAGTCATTTTTGATAAAATCAAAATTTTCTATTTATCGAGCTTAATTAATAAAGATAATGTTCTTAGTCCAGACACATAAGATGTGTGAGCCAGAAGCGGCAGCGCTGGTAGAAACGACAAGCAAGCTGGGTATATCAGTACATGCCTCCACATGCCTTTAACTTTTGCAAGCATAAACGGCGCTGTAGACCACGCTAAAACGGCGGTGTTTACGATCACTAATAATTTACTTCAATCTGTAAGTAGGCTAGCAAATAGCAGCGGCACTTGCCAACAAATAAGAGATAATACGGTCTCTTATCGCTTCTCACGAAATACAAACATTTCCGCTCTAGACTGACCATGTCTGTAAGGATCAAGGTTTTATTTATCTCTGCCGACAGTCCTCGTGAACTTTAGGCAAGTAATGTTCACAAATAAAACATGGCTGCGAGACCGTAAAATTGGATATAAAAGGAGCCAAAAGGCAGAAACACAAGTCCCACATTGCCTCTCTGAATACATAAAATAGCGGCTTGGTTTTTCACTGGCCATGTTTGGATGCAACACCAGTAAAGGACGTTTTTGTTTTCACATCGGGCGGAAATTGGAATTCTTCGGTAGGTAACATTTGAGCGCAATGATGCTTGAGAAGAATTGATTAAAGTTTATAATGACAAAACAAAACAATTTGGATGTACTGTACCTCAAATCTACCATTCAATGACGTAGGTATCTACATACAAGGGCAATTCAACTCTCTGTGTTTCAAAACATAGTAAAACCCTGTAATTGCGCTCTGGATGAATGGTTAGACCGCTCGTCTTCCATCTAGGCGGCCCGGGTTCGATCCCAAGCGCCCGCATGTGGGATTTCTGGTGGACGAAGCGGCGTTTGGGTGGGATTTCTCCGCCATTCATTCCACCAATTGCTCAATTTCAATATCATTAATTTCGATTACATTTCGTAGCATCCATTTCCTCACGTTGGCTAACCCCTCGTAGCAGGTTCTCCATTCTGTGGTTCATGCCGATAGGCTCCTGACCCCTAGGCATTTACTTGTAAATCCTAGGGTGTGTCAGTCCTCCAAATACGGGGAAGGTAAGCCGATTACGAACGATTATAACCAGAGCCCAGATTTATATGCAAAAACAAATGCCAAAATATGCATGCAAATATACACTAAAAACTCGTAAAATATGCATAAACGATATGCAAACTAAAAATAGTATGCTTGATAACTATTCTAATAAGTTCGCCATTTAATTATAGTTTAAAGTATTAATTATTATTTATAAATAATTATTATTAATAAATTATTATTGTTGGCATAACGAAGCAAAGTGTTTTTCACCCCTTACGGTTACTTCTGAACTGTGATTGCAACTGCAAGTAAACGTATCCAAACACATCCGGGAGATATGATGTTACAGCATACCTCAGATGACATCACGCTGTGAAGGGGAGTAAACAATAAAAAATTATTGCATGTGTGAACAAACTAGAGTTATATTTAGGCTAGAAATAGAAAAAATATGCCATTACCTGTTAAATATGCATGCAAATTCATTTTTTCGCAAAATATGCAATTATATGCATTTTAAAACTGCACTAGTGATCTCTTAAGGGTGAGAATGGTAAAGAATAATGCTACTGACTATTCAAAAACTCTATGCATTTTACATACAAATCCGGGCTCTGATTATAACACTATTCCGTTCATTACGCTATATTTGTAAAGTCCATGGACGTTCCATATTAATACTGCTTGATTTCACCGCCTTTAACGCTTCCAAATCCCGCTATTAGCGCATTTTATGGCTAAAAATCTTATGTGTTACACTCACATGACTTTCTCTGGCTGTTCTACAAACTTCTTTCTGCACCTTGCTAATCGAGGTACTCATTAGCACAGTGTTCTTATTATTTAGTTCCGTATAAGTAGGAAGAAAATAAGGGAATACACTAGGCTAAACCAATAGTCAAATGTTTTAATGCTGTCGTTATGCGATTATCATCACAAATCGCTTCATTTCTTGGCCAGGAGTAGAACAAAAGAAAAACGGGCACTCCCGTCTGAGAAAAGTATAAGTACTTCACAACTGAAACTAATAACAATAAATACCTCGAAAACAGTAAGCTCTACGAGAAAAATGTGTATGACATAACTTGTGTATTTTAACAAGACCTAAATGTTTTGTATAGTAAGTTTTTGTCTATGTCTTACGGTTTACTAGTTCTGTCAAATTAAGCAAAATTCATCCAGAATAAACAGGTATTCAGAAGCTGTTCCCAGAAAATTCAAGATATACATTTTATTTGTAAGGTAAATATCTTTAATATATGATATTTTAATCAAAATCGCTAGAGCTATTTTTAAGAAAATCAAAATTTTCAAAAAAAGTTCCATGTAAAGGGTAGTTTGGGGTGGTAGGATTTTTCTCAAAATCTTAGTGTCGCATCCCTGGAAGATATTACACTTAAATACCAAGTTTGGTATTTTAACTACTTTTCGTTTTTGAGTGATCGTGTTCACAGACACACGGACACATACACACAGACCTTTTTCTGCAAATGCTTTTTTTGGATACAGGGGGGCCTAAAATATGTATTTCCGGTAAAATCTCGGTATCGAATTTTTGGGTGGAATACAATACTTCTCTATCCCTAAGTACATTGTACATATGGGGCTAGAGAAAGTAAAAAGGAATTCAAACATTGTAAATAAATTGCGAAATATGAAATGTTTAAAAAGTATGATGTGAAAATATGTAGTTAAACTGTACTCGGCGGTCGAGGACTCGAATGCTTTACCTAGAAAATCCCTACAGTCGGTAGTATAAGGATATAACAGTACCATTTCTTGGAATTTGCGCTTTCAAAAGGCTTTGTGTCAAAGTGTTTTATCCTTTTATTGCGATCGTTTTAACTTAAAAATCTGATGTGTTCTATTTATATGACTTTCTCTGTCTCTGCAACAAATTATTGTTAAAAAGCCTATGCTTCTACTTACTTCATGCTAATCGAGAAACAATTAGTAGAAATAGTCTTATTACTTGCTTCCTTGTAAGTAGAAGCAAAATAAGGGAGTACCATAGGTTAAAGTGATAGTCAAAAGCTGGTTGCTATGTGACTGAAGTTATTTTGTTTGTATGGACAGAGATTGTGAAGTTCCTGCGTGTGAAAAGTATGTTTTTGAAAGCTGAAATAAAAAACAAGGTATATCTCAAAAACAATCAACTTCACGAAAAAAATGTATGTAACATAAATTGTGTGTTTTAAAGTGCTCTGCATTTGTTGTGCGGTAAGTTTTTGTCCGTCTCTTACGGCTTAGCAGTTATGCAAAATTTCGTAAAATTGACCCAGAATAAAGTAGTCTTCAGAGGCTATTCCCAGAAAATTCAAAATATACATTTTATTTGTAAGGTAAATGTATTTAATATACGAAATTTTAATCAAAATCGTCAGAGCCATTTTTTAGAAAATCAAAATTTTCGAAAAAAGTTCCACGTAAAGGGTAACTTGGGGTGGGGGGAGTTTTCTAAAAATCTTCGGTCGTATCCCGACTTTTTGTTTTTTAGTTATCGTGTTCACAGACACACGGACACACTGACACACGGACTTATTTTGAAAATACTTTTTTTTGGACACAGGGGACCCTAAAACATATATTTCCGGTGAAATCTCTGTGTCGAATTTGTTGGTGGAGTGCAATACGTTCTCTATACACTATGTATAAAGTAGTGTAGAGAAAGTAAAGTCTTGAGAAGTTTCGATTTGCTCTCTAATGATGTGTACCTTATAGAACACGAAACTTACACCTGTCAGAGACCGTCCTGCGCTGTTGTGTTCCGAAGTGAAACAAATTCCTTATGTCAACACTTAGTGAAAGGTCATTCTTCGGACGGCGCCAGGCCTAATCTCTAATTAGCAAACAGACGGATGGTTCATTATCTTCCTGTATTGTGACACTGTTGTTTGGAGTCAATATGTGCTGACCATGGCTGCCAATACATTTAACATCAAAACACCACACAAGCCAAAAGGTTGAAGTTGAGGTAAACACACTGGCGCAACATTCGACTAGACACTCGGACCATGGCTGAAAGCATATAGCGTGGAGTGCAGTAATTCATAAACTTTTCCATTTGGTAGGATGTAGTTTCTATGAACTCTGCGGTTATAATTTTTTACTTTCTCTACACGTACTATGTACCTAGTATACACAGAATGTATTGCATTGCACCCAAAAATTCGATACCGAGATTTCACCGGAAATACATGTTTTAGGACGCCCTAAATCCAAAAAAAGCATGTTTGGGAAAAGGTCCATGTGTGTCTGTGAACACGATAACTCAAAAACGAAAAGTCGGTAAAATACCAAACTTTGTATTTAAGTTTGGTATCTTCCAAGGATGCGACACGAAGATTTTCAAGAAAATCACCCTACCCCAAACTACCCTTTGCATGAAAAAAATTTCGAACATTTTGATTTTCTCAAAATTGGCTCTAACGATTTTGATTAAAATATCGTATATTAAAGATATTTATATGATAAATAAAATGTACATCTTGAATTTTCCGGGAATAGCCTCTGAAGACTACTTTATTCGGATGAATTTTATAGAATTTTACACAGCTGCTAAACCATAAGATTTTGACCAGAACTTACCACACAAATGATGTAGAACACATTAAAACACATAATTTATGTTGTGTACATTTTTTGTGGAGTTGATCGATTTTGTGATATTCCTTGTTTTTGGTTTCAACTTTGAAAACATACTTTTCTCATAGAGGAGTTTGTCGGCTCCTTATTTCGCTTCTACTTACAATGAAGCAAGTAATAAGACTATTTCTGCTAATTTTTTCTCAATTAGCATGAAATAAGTAGAAGCATAAGCTTTATAACAATAATTTGTTGCAGAGATGTAGAGAAAGTCATGTGAATGGAACACGTTAGATTTTTACCCCTTATTTCTATCCTAACCTAACGTAGCCTAACCTCGCCGAAATCTCGAAACCTGTCGCTCACCTGTCACGTAGCCAAGTAATAAGACTATTTCTGCTAATTTTTTCTCAATTGGCATGAAGTAAATAGAAGCCTAAGTTTTTTAGCAATAATTTGTAGCAGAGATGTAGAGAAAGTCATGTGAATGGAACACATCAGATTTTTTTATTGTGGGAGTCTCAAAATATATATTTTTCAGGTGAAATCTCAGTATCGAATTTTTGGGTGTAATACAATACTACCTTCTCGGTACACTATGTACATAGTATGTGTAGAGAAAGTAAGAAACGCGTTTCCTAAGGCAGTGCCATGGCTGCACCCGTTAAGATTTCAGTGATCTGTCCAGGTACACACAGTGAAATGCACAGAGATGACACGAGGAAGTAAATTAGGGGAAGAGATTGAATAAGACGATATATAGGAGAGGTCTGAAGTAAGAAGCAAGGTAGGGGAGAACTTTGCTCCGGTGGAAGGGCACATAAAAGAAAACAACCAGCTGAAGAGAGAATAAGAATGGAAGTACCTGATTGAAAGGAAACTTTGAGACGGAAGAAGGGACGATAATGAAAGCCTGTGGGAGTATTGGTGAAGTACAGAGGGAAGAAGAACTGATGAAGAGCCATTAAGACTCATTTTCTCTTTTAAGCTGTTTTATTTGAAACTAAAAAAAAGACCGAAAGGGATCAATATTTGCAAAGAACATGCTACAGTTTGAAATACGTAATTATTAAAGGTCGTAACAATCGGCAGGAAAGAAGAGTCTTTTGTCTTCCATCAAGTGGACTTTCTAATGAAGGGGCTTCTTTTCAATTATTTATTTTTGCTTTGACTACTCAGGTTATATAACGATCAATTTTTAACTTCACGTTTGCAAGAGTTGACTTTGCCACGTCGAAACCCCGAGAGTTAGCATCTGTACCGTATGTTCATTTATGTTTTTGGTGGTCAGTTACCCTCGATATTTTAGGTGCTTAAAAGCTTATTTTACATACCTAAAATATATTTTGAGTCACCCTCCGTGGTGTAGTGGTTTCCAAACTAGCCTCTAAAACCCAAGACTTTTACTTTCTCCTCACTCACTCTGTACATAGTGTACGATAAGATTTTGTATTGCACTAAAATATTCCACTCCGAGATTTCACCGGAAATATATGTTTTAGGAGACCCTGAAGCCAAAATAGGCATTTTTAGAAAAACATCTGTGTCTTTGGGCAGTATAGCTCAAAAACGAAAAGATCGTTAAATAAAAAATTTTGTATTTAAGTTTAGTATCTTCCAGGGATGCGACACGAAAATTTTGAGAAAAATCCCCCCACCCCCAACTACACTTTACATGAAACTTTTTTCGAAAATTTTGATTTTTTCAAAAATGGCTCTAATGATTTTGCTTAAAAGACCGTATATTAAAACTATTTACCTGACAAATAAAACGTATATTTCGAATTTCCTGGGAATAGCCTCTAAAGAGTATCTACTTCATTTTGGATAAATTTTACGGCATTTTGAATAACTGCTAAACCGTAAGAGATGGACAAAAACTTACTACACGAAAAATGTAGAGCACGATAAAACATACAATTTATATTATAAACATTTTTTTCGTGTAGTGGAACGTTTTTGAGATATTCGTTTTTTTGGTTTTAGCTTTAAAAACTTATACTTTTCTCATACAGGAATTTGTCAACTCGTGTCATACAAAGGAACTTCACTCACATAGCAACCAGCTTATGACTATCACTTTAACCTATGGTACTCCCTTATTTCGCTTCTACTTATAAGGAAGCAGGTAATAAGGCTATTTCTGCTATTTTTTTAGCATGAGGTAATAGAAGCATAAGCTTTTTAACAATAATTTGCTGCAAAGATGTAGAGAAATTCATGTGAATGGAACATAAGATTTTTAACTCCACGTTTGCAAGAGTTGACTTTGCCAGGCCTAAACCCCTCGAGTTAGCATCTGTACCATATGTTCATTTTTATTTTTGGTGGCCAGTTACCCTCGATATTTTAGGTGCTTAACCCTTAGTTTCCTGCATTAAATACTACATATACTGTTTTTTCTTTAATTCAGCTTTAAAAGTGTGGTATTCTAGTAAAAATATATGGGAATAAACCTATAAAATTATTATATAAAATAAAATAAAAAATAATAGAAATGAAAATATATGCAGATCCTTTATTAATCCTTTTCTTCTCAATTAAAAGTTTAGGTTCTTCTACACCAGTGTTCATAATCATGCCAAAGGCACTACCAAAAAGTGGTTCAAATAACCACAAGTATTAAGTGGCCATCCTTTCAAAGCCCAATGATGCAAGTTCAAATACCAGTGATAGTGGTAAAGGACGGGGAAAGCCCAAGTAAAATAATCGGTGTGATGCTTGGAACATAATCGGGTTACATTTTACTGCAGTTATGTGAGTTTTACTCTTTTATTTAATTAAAAAAATCACTGCGATTTTAGGAGAAAAATTTGTATATATTTTTACAACATAAAACAGTCTTGATTACTTGTCGTTTCTGGTTCAAGGTTGTTAGTATAACATGAAATTAATCCTAGAGTACAACTCTATTTGTATAGCGGAACTTATAGGCACCGACAGGCAACTAAAGGTTAAAAGCTTATTTTACATACCTAAAATATATTTTGAGTCACCCTCCGTGGTGTAGTGGTTTCCAAACTAGCCTCTAAAACCCAAGACTTTTACTTTCTCCTCACGTACTCTGTGCATAGTGTACGATAAGGTACTGTATTGCAGTAAAAAATTCGAAACCGAGATTTCACCGGAAATATATGTTTTAGGAGTCTCTGAAGCCAAAATAGGCATTTTTAGAAAAAGATGTGTGTCTGTGGGCAGCATAGCTCAAAAACGAAAAGTCCGTTAAAAACCAAACTTGGTATTTAGGTATGGTATCTTCCAAGGATGCGACACGATTTTCAAGTAAATCCCCCCCACTCCCAACTACCCTTTACATGGAAAAAATTTTCGAAATTTTTAATTTTCTTAAAAATGGCTCTAACGGTTTTGATTAAAATACCACATCTTAAAGCCATTTCCACTACAAATAAAATTTATATGTTGAATTTTCTGGGAATAGCCTCTAAAGATCTATTTATTCTGGATGAATTTTGATTATTTGGCATAACTTGTAAACCGCAGGAGATAGACAAAAGTGTATTTCACAAAAAATGTAGATCTTGTTAAAATACACAAATTATGTCATATACATTTTTTTCGTGGAGCCTACCATTTGCGAGGTACTCCTTGTTATTAGTTTCAACTGTGAAGTACTTATACTTTTCTCAGACGGAAGCTTCCGTTTTTCTTTTGTTCTGTTCCTGGCCAAGCGAGGAGGCGATTTGCAATGACAATCGTAAAACGACAGCTTTTAAAACATTTGACTATCACTTTAGCCTAGTGCATTCCTTTAGTTCCAGTCTACTTATAAGGAACTAAGTAACAAAATTCTGCTAATGTTTATCTTGATTAGCATGGTGTTGAAAGAAGAATTATCTTTTGTAAGACGTTTGTTTGTAGAGTAGCTAGAGAAAGTCATGTGAGTGTAACACATCAGATTTTTTACTTTCTCTAGCCCCGTATGTACTATGTACATAGGGCTAGAGAAGGTATTGTAAAGCGCCCAAAAATTCGATATCGAGATTTCACCGGAAATATATGTTTTGGGGTCCCCTGAGTCCGAAAAAAACATTAAAAAAAAAAAGGTCCGTGTGTGTGTCTGTCCGTCTGTCGTGTGTGTGTATGTGTGAGTCTGTTGACAGCATAGTCCAAAAACGAAAAGACCATTAAATACCAAACTTGGTATTTATGTTTAGTATCTTCCAAGGTCGTCTCCTTAGCGCGGTGGTAGCGCAGCTGCCTACCAAGCGGGAGACCTGGGTTCGATCCCCAGTACCGGCGTGGGGATTTTTCCCCCGCTGGGAGACCTGGACCGGGGTGCACTCAGCCTCGTGAGGTCCCTGGGGGGCCAATTGAGGAGCTACTTGATGGAGAAGTAGCGGCTCCAGGTCGTGAGGACCGCATTAACCGGCCGGGGGGACTCGAGGCGCTGACCACGTCTCACCCTCCAATACTGCACCCCATCCATGACGTCTGTAGTGGACCGAGATGGGGGACGCAGCGGCCGGGCGGTAGGCCAAGGCTCCCCGTGAGCTGTCGTGCCATGGAGTTATCTTCCAAGGATGCGACACGAAGATTTTCAAAAAAATCCCCCCACCCAAACTACCCTTTACATGGAAAAATTTTAGAAAATTTTGATTTTCTTAAAAATAGCTCTAACGATTTTGATTAAAATCCCGTATATTAAAGATATTTACAACCCAAATAAAATGTATATCTTGAATTTTCTGGGGATAGCCTCTGAAAACTTCTTTATTCTGGATCAATTTTACGGATCTTTGTATATCTGCTAAACTGTAAGAAATATACAAAAACTTGCCACACAAAAAATGTAGAACACATTAAAACACACAATTTATGTTACTTACAAGATGCATAGGCTTTTTACAATAATTTGTTGTGAATGGAACACATCAGATTTTTGAACATAGGTTGAGGACCGGGAGAAGGAACTGCGGACGGTGAGTGTACAGGAAAGGTCGCTAGTCTGAAGGAACAGCTGTTACTAGCCACATACCCTGTCGCTATTTGTTATTGATTCAGATAAAGTTTCGCGACGTGATATCGACGACCCGTGGCGCGATTATTTGCTGACAGCTCCACCTACGGAAATGCCAATATCGATATCCATCCAATATTTAGTTTCGGAGGGAACCCAGCCAATAATGATGCCTTCACATTAATTACGTTGCCAACACAATTATATCAGCTCAGTAAAAATCTGACACATGACTTTCTGTGTCCATTAATGTTTCATACGGCTTTTGCGGACATCATATCAACAGATGTGTTTCTGTCCGCTTCATGGTAACGAGAGAAATAATTATTCCATGTATATATTTCTTAATAACGCCCACCGTGGTGTAATGGTCGCGGAGTTAAACCCTGCGGAGGACGATGTGGTATTTTTTCGGGCGTAAAAATCCTTAGCATGACTTCCTTCGGAAGGGAAGTAAAGCGGTGGGTCGTAGATTTACGGCACGTAAAAGAACCTGAAGCGTAATAACAGCTTTCGAGATATTCTTTGCTTATTGCTTTCAATTTTAACCTATTTAGCCTTTTCTCAAACGGAAGGTCATCTTTTGTTTTACCTCTCTAGTATTTTACTCCTGGCCGTACAATGCGAATTGAATTTCAGTTGTTTCACAGAGCGACTGTCTTTTTAAATGATTTGTGTTGTTTTATTTTTATTTATTTTGATAAAGTTAACGGTTTTTGAGACATTCCTTGTTATTGGTTTCAATTGAAGGGTTGAGAACAATAGTGGGCCAAGCACCATTTTTTAAAAATGGAGAAATAGAAGGTCAATGTTTTTTTCAATATCATAATTTATTGAGCCAAGTTACGCATAATAACTAAAGCAATCTAGAATATATTTTCTATCTTATATTAGTACAACATTAATGTGGCTTCATGCAAAATTAGGTTTTGCGTTTTACAGTTGTTTATTGGGAGCTATTTTCCTTTGCTGGGATTTTTTTTTGGGGGGGGGGGGGTTTCAGGAATTGTCTTGCTTAGCTCATTCTAAGCAGAAGGGAAATAAGGTAATACACAAGGTTAAAGCGGTAGCCAAATCTTTTAAAAGCTATCGCTAGCCGATTGAAGTCCGGTTCTCTTTGCAAGGCCAGGAGTAAAACAAAAGAAAGAGAATATCAAAAATTCCCATTTTGGAAATGTTAAATATAACTCTAATTGTTCTGCTAACCCTAACCAGGTTTGATCAGTTATCATTATGATCAGTTTTCCCTGAAGGCGAAGAGATTTACATCTTCGAAGCATTGGAGTCAATCCTGGCTAGAAGCCTTGGAGCACTAAGAGTTAATACATCGTCACGAAAGCCTAACTTAAATATACAAGATTTTAATCAAAATCGTTGAAGCCATTTTTGAGAAAATAAAAATTGTCGAAATGTTTTCCATCTTCGTGTCGCATTCTTGGAAGATGCCAAACTTAAATACCAAGTTTGGTATTTAACGTTCTTTTCGTTTTTGAGCTATGTTGTCCACAGACAGACACACACACACACACACACACACACACACACACGGACCTTTTTCTCAAAATGCGTTTTTTGGGGGGGATTCAGGGGACCAAACAACATGAATTTCCGGTGAAATCTCGGTATCGAATTTTGGGTGCATTACAATACCTTCTCTGCCCGCCTGGGTAGTGTGGTGGTAGCGTGTCTGCCTCACATTCAAAAGATCGTGAGTTCGACTCTCGTTTAGGGTGAGTTACCCGAATAAGGGGTTTTTCGGGGGTTTCCCTTATCCTGAGAAGACTAATGTCGAGTAACTTTAAGCTCCATGGACCCCGAGATCATATGAGCATCATTTCACCAATTTCATTCCGATATGACCAACCAGGTTAAAGGACGTTAAACTACAAAAAAAAAAAAAAAACAAAAAAAAAAACCTTCTCTATACACTATGTACCTAGTGCGTGTAGAAAAAGTAAAAATTCCAAATCGGACCTCCACCATTTTGGGTGGCATTCTAAATGGAAACCATATTGTGAAGAAGTTGAAAACCAGTAGCCACTGTGGTGTTTGGTCTAGACAAGCTGTTTCCACGAAAACAAACGAGAGCAGCATATGGGAAGCACATTGGCGATGTTAGGAATGTAGCCAACATGACGAACCGTTATATTCTGAAACTTTGGGAGTCAGAACATGAATAGGAATACCCTGGGCGCCTCCTAATAACAAGTAGAAAGTAGCATTTGTAATTGAAATAAATCCAGTTCTTAGAACCACTCTCCTACATTCCAGATGTGACATCACCTAGAGAAAATCCAAGGTGTGATAGCATCGCCAATGCAGTCAGCACCATCTATAAGCAATTAGCACCTATAGTTCGTTTATAACATGTATAGGGAACACAAATATAAATAAGGGAGTACCATAGGTTAAAGTGAAAGCCAAAAGCTGGTTGCTATGTGACTGATGTTCCTTTGTTTGTATGGACAGCAAATGACAAATTCCAAAGCTGAAACCAATAACAAGGGATATCTCAAAAACAATCAACTCTACGAAAAAAATGTGTATAACATAAATTGTGTGTTTTAACATGCTCTACATTTGTTGTGTGGTAAGTTTGTGTCCATCTCTTACGGTTTAGCAGTTATGCAAAATTCCGTAAAATTCATCCATAATAAAGCAGTTTTCTGAGGTTATTCCCAGAAAATTCAAGATACATTTTATTTGTCAGGTAAATATCTTTAATATACGATATTTCAATCAAAATCGTTGGAGCCATTTTTGAGAAAATCAGAATTTTCGAAAAAAAGTTCCATGTAAACGGTAGTTGAGAGTGGGGAGATTTTCTTGAAAATCTTCGTGTTGCATCCTTGGAAGATACCAAACTTAAATACCAGCTATTTAATGGTCTTTTCGTTTTTGAGCTATGCTGTCCACAGACACACACACACTGACTTCTTTCTATATATGTTTTTTTTGGGGGGGGGGATTCGGGGGACCCAAAACATGTATTTCCGTTGAAATCTCGGTATCGAATTTTTGGGTGCATTACAACACCCTCTTTATACATTATGCACATAGTACGTATAGAGAAAGTAAAAATATCTGATGTGCTCCATTAATAAAACTTTCTTTAGCTGTTCCATATGTAAACTAATTTTACCAAATATTATTCTTTTATCTGCATCATACTAATATAGATAAACATTAGCAGAAATAGTCTTATTACTTGCTCCCTTGTAAGTAGAAGGGAAATAAGGGAATTCATTAGGCCAAGACGATAGTCAAGCTGGTTGCTATGTTTAACAACTGAAGGTTTGTATGGTCCCGTTTGAGAAAAGTTAAGTAGTTTCAAATCGAAACAAAAAATCTGATGTGTACCATTCACATGACTTTCTCTACATCTCTACAACAAATTACTCTTAAAAAGCTTATACATCTATTTACTTCATGTTAATCACACTAAAATAGCAGCAATAGTCTTATTACTTCGTACCTTGTTGCTATGTTTGCTTTGTTCCTTGCTGGTTGCTATGTCACTGAAGTTCCTTTGCTTGTATGGAAGCAGTTGACAAATTCCTATACCAGAAAAGTATAAGTTTTCTTAGCAGAAACCAAAAATAAGGAATGATTCAAAAACGAAATCTCCACTAAAAAAATGTATTTAACATAAATTGTGTGTTTTAAGGTGCTCTACATTTTTTGTGTAGTAAGTTTTTGTCCATCTCTTACGGTTTAGCAGTTATTCAAAAGTCAGTAAAATTCATCCAGATTAAACTACTCTTCAGAGGCTATTCCCAGAAAATTCAAGATATACATTTTATTTGTCAGGTAAATATCTTTAATGTACGAAATTTGATCAAAATCGTTAATGCCATTTTTGAGAGAATCAAAATTTTCGAAAAAAGTTCCATGTAAAGGGTAGTTGGAGGGATTTTTCTCAAAATCTTCGTGTCGCATCCCTGGGAGATACTAAACTTAAATACCAAGTTTGGTATTTTAGCTACTTTGCGTTTTTGAGTTGTCGTGTTCACAGACACACGGACACACACATATACGGACCTTTTTCTGAAAATGCTTTTTTTTTATACAGGGGGTCCTAAAACATGTATTTCCGGTAAAATCTTGGTATCGAATTTTTGGGTGGAATACAATACTTCTCTATTCCTATGTAACAAAAACTTACTACACAAAAATTATAGATCTCCTTAAAGCACACAATTTATGTAATATTTGCTTTTATTTTATTATTTTTTTCTTAGAGTTAACTACTTTTGAGATATTCCTTCCCATACGGGAATTTGTCAGCTCCTGTCAATGTTAAGAAACCAGCTTTTAGAATATTTGAATACGCTTTAGCCTAGTAAACTTCGTTATTTCCTTTCTTCTTGTAAGGAAGCAAGCAATAAGACCATTTCTGCTAATGTTTATCTCGATTGACATGGAAGTAGTTAGAAGAATATGCTTTTTAACAATAATTAGCTACAGATATGTAGAGAAAATCATGTGAATGGAGCATCCAGTAACTCCATGACAACATTTCATTTCAATTTTCGCTAATATTGATTTTGTCTATGCTTGGCAACTAGTTTTGTTCGTTTATCGCATTTCATAATATCGGCAACGGAGCAACGTTCGAACATAAAGTTTTGTGTTTGTTAAACAAATCTTTCTCAGAGACATTGGGAATGATGGAAGAAGCTAATGGTGAAGCAGCGATGAAGAAAACTCTGGTGTATGAATGGCATAAACGTTTCAGTTAAGCTTTTCGTACGCTGAAAAACTTATAGTAACAAAGTAACATCCTCAGAAATGAAATATTTGAGGAAAGTGGAGGGGAAAACAAGGAAAGATAGATTTGGAAATAAAATTATTAGGGAAAATCTAAAGAATGACCTATTAGTGGAATAGATAGTGAAAAGAAATATAAAATAGTATACACATAATTAGAATGGATGATCAGCGGAGAACAAAACAAGTATTTGAGACATGGTCAGAACGAAGTAGAAGACGGGGAAAAACAAGAAAGGAATGGGAATAATTTATATGAGAAATAGCAAGATAAAGAGGGACAAAATGTCTGAGTTGAAGAGGAAGGACAGAGAATAGATAGAAGGCCCGTCGTTGAAAGGTAGAAGGGGAAGGTGAAGAAGAAGAAGAAATTACTGTACAAGCGACAAGGGTACTACGACAGGTATCTGAAAATGGCTCTCAGGAGTGCTACCAGTCTCTGCACGCAGTGACAGAAGTGTGTCACTGAGGAAACGCTTCCTTCGGAAGGGAAGTAAACCACGTAAAAGAACCTCAAGCCTGATAAAGAGCCTTCTGAACAAAACTAAGCGCACTTTCACGCCCAGCATAGAATGGGAAGCTGAGCAACCATAAATAAAACTCTATTTCCATTTCCACTGCGGAAGAAAAGCATTTTGAAAGAAGTGTTGTGTAAATTTCCTTATGGTAACTTGTTTCTGTGTTATTTACACATTCCGTGAACTTGGGCGCGCCGTGGTCAAGTGGTTAGACCAATCGACCATGTGAGATTTGTGGTGGGGCGGCTTTTCTCAGGCTTCTCCGGTTTCCCTCGCCATCGCATTCCACCGGTGCTCCATCTTCATTCCTTGTATCATCAGTGTCATCGCTTACGATGCCATGGTAGTAAAAGCGGGCGCTAGACAATATATAAAAAAATCTGATGTGTGCCATTGACATGACTTTCTCTACATCCCTGCAACAAATTATTCTTAAAAAGCTTATACTTCTATTTACTTTATGCTCATCAGAAAAAATTAGCAGAAATAGTCTTATTACTCGCATCCTTGTAAGTAGAAGAGAAATAAGGGACTACCATAGGTTAAAGTGATAGTCAAAAGCTGGTTGCTATGTCAATGAAGTTCCTTTGTTTGTTTGCATAGGAGTTGACAAGTTCCTGTATGAGAAAAGTTTTTCATAGCAGAAACCAAAAATAAGGAATGTCTCAAAAACGACGAACTCCACGAAAAAAATGTATGTAACATAAATTGTGTGTTTTAAGGTGCTCTACATTTTTTGTATAGTAAGTTTTTGTCCATCTCTTACGGTTTAGCAGTTATTCAAAAGTCAGTAAAATTCATCCAGATTAAACTACTCTTCAGAGGCTATTCCCAGAAAATTCAAGATATACATTTTATTTGTCAGGTAAATATCTTTAATGTACATAATGTTAATGCCATTTTTGAGAGAATCAAAATTTTCGAAAAAATTCCCATGTAAAGGGTAGTTGGGGGTGGGGGGATTTTTCTCAAAATCTTTGTGTCGCATCCCTGGGAGATATTAAACTTAAATACCAAGTTTGGTATTTTACCGACTTTTCGTTTTTGAGTTATCGTGTTCACAGACGCACGGACAGACACACACACACACACACACACACACACACACACACACTCACACACGGACCTTTTTGTGCAAATGCTTTTTTGGATATTGGGGACCCTAAAACATATATTTCCGGTATACCTCGGTATCGAATTTTTGGGTGGAGTGCAATACCTTCTCTATACACTATGTACATAGTGCGTATAGAGAAATACAAATCCATGAATTTGTTTAATGTAGTAACGTAACTCCATGGCACGATAGCCCACAAGGGACCTTGGCTTACCGCCCGGCCACTGTATCCCCCATGTCGGCAATGCTGGAGGGTGAGACGTGATCAGCGCCTCAAGTCCCTCCCGACTGGTTGATGCGGTCTTCTCGATCTGGAGCCGCTACTTCTCAATTAAGTATCTCCCCGGACCAGATATCCCTTTGGGGGAAAATTCCCCACACAGGTTTCGAATGTAGTATGTAATAATAATGTAAACATACGCTTGAATAAAGCTATTTCTTGAGGCTTGTCAGAAAGCCTTCGATACCAGTACGGGACAATCCAGCCGAAGAGGAAAATAAAGAGCAGATGAGGAGAGAAACAAGGAAAGAGAGAGTTTGTTTCCGTTGTGTGCTTTATTAATGCTGTGAGTGCTCAAGTTTATTCTGTGGGTGACAGGCAGAGAGCCAGAATTCAAGAGGTTATAAAGTGTTGATGTAAACATCATGACTAATTCTGAACAAGATAAGAATAGCTGGTGAGTGTAGGGTGCGTATTCCAGTTTATGTGCGCAAATACCTTGTTGAGATCTCCTAACAAATAGGGTTTGATGACTTTAAAGAAAACACACCTACCAGATTGTGTTTTGTTTCTTCCTCACCAAACGGTGTGTAGGACAGGTGTTGAAAAGCTACAATCAGACTGAAAAAATCTGCTTACAGAAGATTATACTTCTTTCTACACAATACTAATCCAGATAAATAAATGTTCTTATTACTCACTTATAAGTAGAAGGGAACTAAAGGAATGTGCTATGCCAAAGTGATTGTCAAATGTTTTAAAAGTTATCGTTATGCGATTGTCATTGCAAATCGCTTCTTTGCTTGGCCAGGAGTAGAACAAAAGGAAAACGGACACTTCCTGTCTGAGAAAAGCATAAGTACTTTACAATTGAAACTAATAAGAAGAAAATCTCGAAAACGGTAAATTCCACGAAAAAAGATTATATGATATAACTTATGTATTTTAACAAGACCTATATTTTTTGTGAAGTAAGTTTTTGTGTATCTGTTATGGTTTACTAGTTATGCCAAATTAAACAAAATTCATCCAGAATAAACAGGTCTTCAGAAGTTATTCCCAGAAAATTCAAGATATACATTTTATTTGTGATAGAAATGACTTAAATAAATTTTAATCGAAATCGTTAAGAGTCATTTTTAAGAAAAACAAAATTTTGGAAAAATTTTCCATGTAAAGGGTAGTTAGGGGTGGGGGGATTTTCTTAAAAATCTTTGTGTCGCATCCTCGGAAGATATCGAACTTAAATACCAAGTTTGGTACTTAACGGTCTTTTCGTTTTTGAGCTATGCTGTCCACAGAGCCCCACACACACACACGCACACACACGGACCTGTTTCGAAAAATGCTTTTATTGGACTCAGGGGGTCCTAAAACATGTATTTCCGGTGAAATCTCGACATTTAATGTTTGGGTAGAATACAATACTTCTCTATCCCTATGTTCATTGTGCATACGGGGCTAGAGAAAGTAAAAATTCAATGCCATACCCGGGATTTAAATAAAAAAAAATCTGAGGTTCAATTCACATGACTTCCTCTGTATCTCTGTAACAAATTATTGTTAATTAATAAACTTATTCTTCTATCTACTTCATGGTAATCGAGATAAACATTAGCAGAAACGGTCCTATTATTTAGTTCCTTGTAAGTAGAAGAGAAATAATGGAAAAGTTTAGGCTAAACCGACAGTCAAATGTTATAAAATGTGATTACTATGGGGTTGAAATCTGTTCTTTGCGTGTCCAGGAGTTGATAAGTTCCCATGTGAGAAACGTTTTTGATATTTTCAAACTAAAACTAATAACAAGGCATGTGGATAGGTAGAGTCAGACTGAAAAATTGAAAACATAGCCGGGATTTGAACCACGGATCTCCCGATCTCTAGCCGGTTGCTGAACCACTAAGCTACCATGGTAACATACCGACATAGCATTGAATTTCTCAACTGACTCGTTTCCCGGTAAACCGCAAGGTGCTCTCAAATTATTTTGAGATGACAACCCCAATGGCGACTTACAATGTTGTAAGTACTTTAGACCCAGGATGCATAGTCTAGCCAACTGTTATGGTCAATTGGTATTGGAATAGTTGTTTTTTTCACACAAGCCGTGTGTAGGACAGGAGTTGGACAGGTAGAGTCAGAGCAACCGGCTAGAGATCCGTGGTTCAAATCCCGGCTATGGCATTGAATGTTTTAGTGTGACTTTACCTATGCAACTCCTGTCCTACACACGGCTTGTGTGAAAAAACAATTATTCCAATAACAAGGAATATTTCGCAAACGGTCAACCTCCACGAAAAAAATGTATATAACATAAATTGAGTGTTTTAAGAAGCTCTACATTTTTTACTTTCTCTATACGAACTATGTACATAGTGTATAGAGAAGGTATTGCACTCCACCCAAAAATTCGATACCGCGATTTCACCGGAAATATATGTTTTAGGGTCCCCTGTATCCAAAAAAAAAGTATTTTCAGAAAAAGGTCCGTGTGTGTGTCCGTGTGTCTCTGAAACAATCACTCAAAAACGAAAAGTCGCTAAAATACAAAACTTAGTATTTAAGTTTAGTATCTTCCAGGGATGCGACACGAAGCTTTTGAGAAAAATACCCCCACCCCAAACAACCCTTTACATGGAACTTTTTTCGAAAATTTTGATTTTCTAAAAAATGGCTCTAACGATTTTGATTAAAATATCGTATATTAAAGATATTTACCTGGCAAATAAAATTTATATTTTGAATTTTCTGGGAATAGCCTCTGAAGAATACTTTATTCTGGGTCAATTTTGCGGAATTTTGCGTAACTGCTAAACCGTAAGAGATGGACAAAAACTTACCACACAACAAATGTAGAGCACTTTAAAACACACAATTTATGTTATATACATTTTTTTTCGTGGAGTTGATTGTTTTTGAGATATTCCTGGTTTTGGTTTTAGCTATAAAATACTTATACTTTTCTCATACAGGACTTTGTGAACTCGTGTCCATACAAACAAAGAAACTTCAGTCACATAGTAACCAGCTTTTGACTATCACCTTAACTTATGGTACCCTCTTATTTCCCTTCTAATAACAAGGAAGCAAGTAATAAGACTATATCTGCTAATTTTTTCTCGATTAGATGAAGTAAATAGAATAATTTGTTGCAGAGATGTAGAGAAAGTCATATGAAGGAACACAGATTTTTATATAGTAGGTTTTTGTCTATCTCTTACGGGGTTACCAGCTAGGCAAAATCCTTTCAGGATAAAGAGGTCAGTAGAGGCTATACACAAAAGAAAAGATAAGATATACAGTTTATTTGGCACGTAAATGTCAAAATCGTTAGAGCCATTTTTGAGAAAATTAAAAATTTTGAAGATTTTTCCATTTAAAGGATAGTTTGGGGGGGGGGAGATTTTCCTCAAATTTTCGTGTCGCATTCTTGAAAGATACTAAACGTATATACCAAGTTTAGTATTTTACAGACTTTTCGATTTTGAGTTATATGTTTACAGGCACACGAACACACATATACGGACCTTTTTTTATAAAAATTGTTTTTACTTTCTCTATACGAACTATGTACATAGTGTATAGAGAAGGTATTCTAATTCACCCAAAAATTCGATAATGAGATTTCACCGGAAATATATGTTTTGGGACCCCCTGAATAAAAAAAAGACACTTCCTGAAAAATGTCCGTCTGTGTGTGTCTGTCTCTCTGTCAGTCTGTGTGTGTGTGTGTGTGTGTGTGTGTGTGTGTCTGTGGGCAGCATAGCTCAAAAATGAAAAGACCGTTAAATGCCAAATTTGGTATTTAAGTTTGGTATCTTACAAGGATACGACACGAAGTTTTCAAAAAAATTCCCCCACCCCAAACTAACCTTTACATGGAAAAAATTTCGTAAATTTTGATTTTTTTAAAAATGGCTCTAACGATTTTGATTAAAATATCGTATATTTAGGATATTTACTTGAGAAATAAAATGTATATCTTGAATTTTCTGAGAATAGCCTCTGAAGACTACTTTATTCTGTATGAGTTTTACGGAATTTTGCATAACTGCTAAACCATAAGAGATGGACAAAAACTTACCACACAAAAAATGTAGAGCACATTAAAATACACAATTTATGTTACCTATATATATTTTTCGTAGAACTTACCACACAAAAAATGTAGAGCACATTAAAATACACAATTTATGTTACCTATATATATTTTTCGTAGAACTTACCACACAAAAAATGTAGAGCACATTAAAATACACAATTTATGTTACCTATATATATTTTTCGTAGAGTTGGTCGTTATTAAGACATTCCTTGTTGTTAGTTTCAGCTTTGAAAAACATACTTTTCTCATATAGGACATTTCAACTCCTGCCCATGCAAACAAAGGAACTTCAGTCACATAGTAAACAGCTTTTGACTACCACTTTAACCTATGGTACTCCCTTATTTCTCTTCTACTTACAATGACGTAAGTAATAAGACTATTTGCTGCTAATGTTTTCTCAATTAGCATGAAGTAAATAGAAGCCTAAGCTTTTTAACAAGAATTTGTTGCAGAGATGTAGAGAAAGTCATGTGAATAGAACACATCAGATTTTTGTGTTATCTTCCATGGAAATCGATTGCATTAAATTGTAAATTGCCTTCAACGGTGAAGCGTACATTAACAAATTAATCATCATAAGGGCCAATACCGTGTCACATGCCAAGTTGAATTTTGCATCCTTGCTTCAGACTGACCTTAGTGCCTGAGTGACTAACCCTCCCTTTCCTCGCTGCTAATTGATTTTCTAAATATATCAAACAACCTCAAGAGAACTCCATCATCCTGCCCTCTCGCTCATTTGGAGTCTGCGGATGTTCATCAAACCTGTTGCGCGGGAACAGTTTGTCCCTTGCCCTGCACATTTCAAATTCAGCACTTTGCTGTAACCTACAGCATTACCATCTCAAAG